>CM061919.1:140541412-140910441 GCA_031002005.1 Vandiemenella viatica
ACCTTCAATGTGAAATACAATTCCTTATCGTTAAGACCATTTAAGTATATGGAACCCTAACTTATGAGGCTCCAATACTTCACATTTTTGATTCTCATTTAGCCTTTTGTAATCAACAATGTTGCTTGGAGTTTTGCAAGTTCGCTCATTAGATGTAACCATGGATACAATTTTTATAACCTGATTACTCAGTATACTCTTAAAAATTGTTGGAATTTTACCTGGTATCAGATCATAAAAACACTGCCTAAAATTGCAGCAGACTTAAAAAATTCTTAGTTAATGACTGCAAGTAGCCACAGCAAAGTCTTCACTTACATGTTTTCCTTCGTGAATAAAGTCCCAAAAAACCTTCGTAAATTTCAATAGAGTTCAACTTGCATTAAAAATATAAAGTCCTTCACTATAGTAATGTAACCAACATAATTTCTAAGTTCTTCTTGGCCAAAATAATCCTATCTCTGAAACTGCTTCTAAGCCGAAAACTTTTCTAAGTTCATAAACATGATGAGAATTTTTCTAAGTTCTGTCTGCCTCCCAATCATGAAACAAAGTAATGCATAGGAGCTTCCTTGACTGGACTGGTGATGAATAGACAAAATGGCTGGTTTATACACCTTTTTTCGGCAGGAGCATATAATTTTCCCAATCCCCAGTCCTTATTTTAAATCAAAACTTCCTGAAACTTTACCATTTTGTAGATTGTTTTATTTTGGTAACTTTAGTTTATAACATGTTTCCTCCTAAACCGCTTTGTTTAATAGTTATCAATTCCTGATAGAACTTTAATAATTTTTAGTTCCGACATAGAGTTATACATCTGAACAGTTTTGATTTTCTTTCCCATTTAATTTAATTTGGTATAAGGATTTTTTTCTAACTCTAATTTTATTTGGCTGTTATAATTAATTATTCTTTTGGCATTACTCACCTATTTTACCAAATTTTTCTACTAATTATTATTCTCTTATTTAATTATAGTTTTAAATCTAATTGTACCCTTCTTATCAGAATTTTATGCTCTATTTTGTGGTATTTATCTTTCTTTTAAAAAAATTCTATTCCTGACTTGTATTGTAAATTATGTCACCATCCAGATTAAACACCAAAATCCATTTTTCACCCTTTTAACTTATATTTAATTGTGAAATGATACTGTATTTTTAATTAATTTTGGATGTCGTTTGGTTCTATTTTCAATCTTCTATTTATTAATTTTATTTAATTTAATTTAATTGCAATGGAGCACAGACTCCGTCGGCAATTTCCCTACGCACCCATCTTCCCCCTATCCTGCCTACTACATTTGCCCTCTACAAATTTTATCTTTAAATTCTTCAAAGTTTTCGGTAAATTATTCATCATTTCTCTTGGTAACTCATTCCAATCCCTGACACCCTTACCTAAAAAAGAGAATCTTCCCACACCCTTGTGCCTGAAATCGAGTGCCAGCTTGTGATCATGGTCATCTTTTCCCTTCCATGCACTACTTTTCATACCTATTGCAATATCTTTCCATGCCTCATCACCAGTATATGCCCTGTACACCCATGACCCTCCTCATCCTCCTCCTGTCTTGCAATGAATCCCATTCCAGCTCCTTTATCATATCTGTCACTGATTGCATTCTGTGATAATTTCCAGAAACAAATCTAGCAGCCCTTTTTGCACCCTCTCCAACTCCTGTATTTGATACATAAAATGAGGGTCCCATACTACACTACCATATTCGAGCAATGGTCTGGCCAAAGTTTTGTAACCTAATTCCTTGACTTCTCTCGTACATCCCCTCATCACTCTCTCCAACAAATGCAGAACTTTGAAACCTTTTCCTGCCACCTGTCCTATGTGTCCTGCCCAGTTAAGTTTGTTATCAAAAGTAATGCCAAGATATTTGCATTTCAAGTCTTCAGCAAGCAATTCGTTCCCCACCTTATATTCATAATTAACCTTTTGTTTTTTATTTGTATCTATAAGCTGACTCTTCTTTGCATTTATCTTCATTCCATGTTTACAACCCAATTAGATATCCTGTCCAGATCACCCTGCAGCTGTTTACAATCCTCTATCATTTTGATTCTTTTATACAGCATTATGTCATCTCAAACAATCAACACAATTATTCATTAGAATAATGAATAGCAATGGTCCCATTTTTACTTCCACTTCTTTTGATACTACATTTCCTACCCTAATTTCTGTTTTCTACCTTTTAAAAATTCTTCTACCAGCAATCACTTTTATCCACTCCAATGGTTTTTACCTTTTTACTACCATTTTAAGGCTTACTCTGTCAAATGCCTTAGACAGATCTAGTGCTACACTATCAATTTGGCCTCCCTTGTCCATTTCATCTGAAATATCTTGCATATATCCCACTAACTGAGATTCACATGAGTATCCCTGCCTGAAACCATGTTGCCTGCTTTAAAACCACTTACGTTCCTCACATATATTTCTGATGTGGTTGTATATCAATCTTTCCATTAATTTACCTACCACTGATGTCAAACTGATTGGCCTGTAATTCTCAACTCTATTTCTCACCCCTCCCTTATGTACCGGTACTACTATTGCACTTTTCCAGTCCTGTGGTAAGCATCAAGTGTCTAGACTCAATTTAAATAATATTTCAAGATAAGGTACAATGTCACATCCGGCTATCTTTAAGATATCTGTAGTAATATTATCTTCACCAGCCCCTTTATTTTTTTAAGCTTTCTTATTTCCTTCATGATTTCCTCAGGATGATATAAAATTTTTTACTATCGTCATTTCTAATTGTGATGTTAAACTCGTTCTCCGAATTCGACCCTCCAGTTTCTGATTCATTGACCCTAATGCTTTCACTGAACCAGTTACTTAAAATCTCTGCCTTTTTCAAATCGTCAGTAACTTCTTCTCCATCCTTATCTATAAGTGCCTCTACACCCTCCCTTCCCCTCAGTTTCCTGATAAACCATAGAAATTTCTAGATGCATCAGTCAATGGCGCTCCTGCACTGACAATACTATTCATAAACCCATCTTTAGCCATTTTCTTTGCTGTTATTAAGTCCTTGTTTAGTTGTTTTAAATATTCCCTACTACCCTGCTGTCTCTTAACTCTGTTATGTTCTTTTCTTACCAACCTCTTTAACCTCCTCACTTCCCTATTACAGTACATAGGTTCTCTACTTCTCTTTATTTTTTGCTTTGGAATAAATTTTTCTTCACCCTTTCTTATTATCTCCTTGAACTCTTCCCACCTTGACTCTATTTTATTTACAGTGTCATATTTCATTATCGCTCTGGAAACACACGATTTACCCTCGGGCTCTAATTTTTGTCAAGGAGTCTTCCTAGCTGCTGGCAATACATTGTCGTTATTAAATTTGATTTATCTATTTAAATGAAAGACTTTTTATTGTTGATAGGAGATTCTGTGGCTGCTTGCATGGTGAGCCTGTGTTCAAATTTGTTTCTCTTAAAAAAAAAAAAAAAAAAAAAAAAATCTGTCCATGGAAATATTAATTTAAAATGATTGTTTTTAGTCATAAAATGTTGGTGAAATTTTCTCTCTGATTTTATTTCATTATTTCACTCTTTGCTTACTCACACAATTCCATTGTGAAGTGTCCTTTAATGTTAGTTTTATGGTTGTCTCATTTATTTGCAATGCTAAACGCTTCAAGTTGTCCTCCTCTATGGGTTCTCTGAAGCTTATTTCTGTATTACATTTTCCCACAGCTTTGTCTCAAGATTAAATTTTTTGATCAGTCATCTTTAAATACATCGGTATACTTGTTTTCAATATTCCTCCCTCCTTATACCTCCCAGTCTGTTTACTCTTCTTCTTAGATACAAAAGAGTATTTTAATTTAATTTAATTGCAATGGAGCACACGCTCTGGTAGCAATTTCCCTACACACCCATCTTCCCCCTTTCATGCACCCACCTACATTTGCTCTCTACAAATTTTAACTTTAATTTCTTTCAGCGTTTTCGGTAAATTATTCATCAGTAGCTGCATGATAGATCTTCGCTCGGCATCTTTCGATTTTTGTTCAGTATCCAAGATTTTGAGCAAAGTTTGATTAAAGCAGAAGCCTTGAAGGTTTCATAGGCATTTTGAGGTGCACACTTAAGCAAAGAGAAGCTTAACTAACATCAGTAGGCTTACTGGTACCTGAACCTTCTACATAATGAGGTTAGAACCGTTTTCAAGAAAGCAAATACAAAAATTGCTCCTTTCTTTTTTTTTTTTTTCTTTTTTTTTTTAAAATCGCGTTAATAGTTTCGAAAGCAAAACGCTATCTACATATGAAATTTCATCCAAATCGCTAGATCCATTTGCAAGACTGCCTCATAAATTGCTTTCAAAGAAAAATGCTATTATTATGTTTAAATAGAAATCTTAGTGCCAGTCAGAGATTAATTAATGGTGCGAGATTTGTGGTAATTCAGGGGATTCTATGATAACCCTTGATGATGGTTTCTTATGTAAACTCGACGGAAAAAATTGAAAGTAAAAAATATATTTTTTTTTAATCGCACCTAGTTCTTGAGGTATCGTATCTCAAAATTGACGTGGTTGGTTGAAATGTGACCTGTACCAGAGTATAAATTCTGTCATAGGCAAGTTTGATGATGAATTTGTATGAAACTCATCGAGACAAATTGAAAATAAAGAATTTATTTTTCCGATATCTCAAGTGAAGAAATTAGTTTTAAATCCGACCTAAACCAAAAAACCACTATGTCTATATGGTGGAAATGCACTATCCATGTTTTATTTTGTTCCTAATGGTTAGGTTGAAATACGGCCTGTACCAGCAGAAACGTCGCCAAAACCGCAAGGAACTATAACTATAAACGATTTTTGACATGCTATGTCTCAAAAGCGAGATATCAACAACATTTATTCTTATTTTTGATATGTTTCGTCAAGTTCTACAAGAATTCATCATCAGATTGTGACATCACAGTAATGATAGAACATCATCAGTGCTAAATTCATTCACATCCGATAAAACTATGCTCATACCTCGCGTTGTAGTATTTAATGACAAACTAACAACCAAGTTTTACACTCAAAAAGGAAATGATGATACTATTTTCAAAGAATTTTCTGTAAAGTATCACCTCTGACAAAAACAATGATAAATTTTTAATTATCTTCCTTTTTAAATGTTTTACAATTAAACTTGCAGTGCTAATATTTTCACGGGTCACCTAGTTTACAAAAACTGTTCGTTTAAATATTCTTTGAAATCAAAGAAAATCTATTTAAAAACTATTTGTAGGCTTTCTGGTACCTGAATTGTCTACGAGATGGCACTAGTGCCGTTTTCGAAATACCAAGTGAAAAAATTGTTCTTAACTCATTTTTTAGGGAATATATATATATGAAATTAAGATAGGGAAATGAGCCACCACTTACCTATAGATGATGGATGTGGGGTGCGAACACACAGAAAAGACACAAATAATAAAGAAATTTTCGGGGAAAAAACCCTTCGTCAACAAGAGAACATTATGGGAGGTGGGTGCAGCCGGAGATTGCCTCACAGAAAGACCGCTGTGAGGCAATCTCCGGCTGCACCCACCTCCCATAATGTTCTCTTGTTGATGAAGGGTTTTTTTTTCCCAAAAATTTCTTTATTATTTGTGTTTGTGTCTTTTCTGTGTATTCGCGCCCCACATCCATCTTCTATAGGTAAGTGGTGGCTCATTTCCCTATCCTAATTTCATTCCTTTCCGCTACTTAGCATCTTTTTTTCATTGTTATTATATGTATATATATATATATATAGAAGAATTGAGCGTTTAAAAATATAAAATTACCCATGGTAACTGATTCCAATCCCTGACACCCTTACCAAAAAAAGGGAATCTTCCCACACCTTTTGTCAGGGGCTTGCCGGATATTGGGGTTGGTATCAGCTTCATCACCTGAACTCGAAGTCTTCCAAAAGTCATCAAAGTACTGAAAAGTTCTGTTACCGTGTTAAACCATATAGGATGCTAACTGTTAAAATGACCACAGTCGCCACTTACAGCTTTAACCTCCTGTAAGAAAGGTGCTATTGTAGAAATGAAAGTCAAAAGTTGAATAACTGAATTTATATTCTTGAAAATTTCACATTAATTATAAAAGTTCACAGTTAGCAAAGGCAATCGGATATAAATCGTTCACACGAAAATCACAGATTATGAAACAGAGCAAAAACACCACTACCCCCAAGAATGAAAATTAAATTTAGAAAGTCATTGTCGAAAACTGTTAGTCTGAATGTAGGTGAGTCGAACTTCGAACATGGTGGCGGTCAAGCGTGGTCCCTGACAGCCATACTTCCTCACTTCCCCCACCTAAACAGCGCCCCCACGCGTCCGCACTCGTGCGTTCTCCTGCACGCTTGACGAAATACTGAAATTGCCGGCCTTCCTTGCGCGCTCTATCTGGCTTATATAGGCTTACCTCACGTGAGGCTGCACTCCGGCTGAGTGCCTCCGCACTCTCAAACATTCACCTACGTTTAATTTTATAACTTCTCTACCAAGTGTTTGATTTAAAATGTGAAACGGAATTAGTTATGGGAGTTTACAGGTGTATTATGGTGTGGCAAAATTTTACTTTAATTTTATGTCTGATTTCACGCCAGAATTTGAATTTTTCCGGTATTGCACCATCGCTAAGGATCTTAGAAACTTTTTATTGGCTTGAGTTACAAACGTAAAATTATTACCAAAGTGTAGGCCCCGATTTTAGCCTCTCAAAAATGTAAACTTTACTTAAATCGGTCAGAAATTGATTGAGTTATTACAAGAATAGAGATTTCTCAATTCAGCCATATTTATTATTCATGTATTTTATGTATAACTCTGAAGGTGTGTTGATTATTAAGCCGGAAAAATTACTAATGTGTAGCCTGTATTAAACTGCGTATTTTAAAAGTTATCGCATCTTCGTGGGTGCTATATCTCGGACACAATAAATGGTTCTATTATTTACACTTGTGCTATTACAGAGTGTTTTAGAAAATTCACTAACATTGGTTCTACAGCTTCAAGTGGCATGAAATTAATGTGTACGAAACTAGAAGAATGGATCTTTAAGAAAAACTACTTTTTAAACCGGATCTAAGTAGGCTTTTAAATGAGAAAATGTTAAAGTTGAGTGATCTATTTTATGTGTTTAGATAACATTTAAAAATGCTTAAACGGCTGGAAACTACAAGATTTAGATCAATTTACTTCTCTTTATGACTGTTTTAATTTATCAGTTACTTTATATTGTGTGAAATTGGTTAGAATCAGTGAAAAAGCATATTTTATGTACGGTGTTGTTAAGGTTCTTTGGTGGGTTAAGAACTGATTAATTACTTTAAAAAAAGTCCACCAAAAACAAGGTTATGTGATGATGTTCGTTTATTTATGATCAAAACAAGTCAGCGACATTCACAATCACAGGTACAATCCAAAGATGCACTTCTGAATACTGTCAACTAACAACTGAATGACAACTTAATACATAATGAATGTCTCTGTAACACTGAATTAACACTGAATGCAAACCTAAACTCTCTGTCCAGGCGATCTGTTTATATAGAGTCTATCGAATTTACGAGAATTCTTCAAAGGCATCCGCCCGATATTTCTCGATCATTAACAATCACTCAAACAATCAAACATATTAAAAACAATTGGAATTGATACAAAATTAATTAATAACATTACAAAATGATTAGAAATGGTAATTAGAGATACTTAAATACAAAATTATTTACAGAAATCCTTTCAAATGGTGGAAAATTGTCCTGTAGACATCGTAACTTACATTAATATATATAATTACAAACTTTTAAGAAATTCTCTTGCACCATTCGGTTCTTAAACATATTAAATGGACTTTAAATAATTTTCTTACATAAAATAAAGTCTATATACACTGATTTACAAGAATTTACAAAATAAACATATCAAATCACTTTCAAGCAAACTTTGGCTCACTACAAATATTTCACACAGTCCAATACTCTTCAAAATACAGGTATTAGGGCTGTTACAACCCCTCCCCAGGATTCACTTAATTTTACACAGTTAAAATTGATTGAATCCGTCATGAATCTAAGCAGGTTGAATGTACACATAATGCAGACACGAACAGATTACAATCAATCAACCATAATGACTTTTACAATGAACAAGTACAATTCTTCATTACATACAACTGCACATAGTCCATGACACTGATTTTGTTTACAATAATTGTCTTTTCACAGATCCAATCATTTTTTCAACAAACGTTCAATGCCATCACCTTAAGTTACAATTATTTTCACTCCAAATTACACAATTGATGTCTGCTTGTTTATGACAACAGTCTATTTACATTTTACAGCTGATAATTTGTCATCACAATGTAGAAAGTCACAACATCATGAAACCATCAAAAGTTTCTACACAAAAGTGTCACAAATTGCTTTATACCGTGAAATGTTTACATTTTAAACATTCAGTATTATGACATCTGCATCTTAACTTAAGTACTCACACAAACTATTTACATGCATCAATTGACATACTTATTTACAAAACTAGATATTTACAGGCTATTGACCCCTCCCCAAACCATGCATTTCAATTAATTCTCATAAGTGGGTTTCAGGATTTCCCTGGAAACCCAGAACCATGTAAGTTACTTTTTCCTAACCTTCCAGTTTTCTTCACTTTTGTATACACATTTAATATTACATTTCTATTTTCACAAAGCTTCATTATATACATACAAAAACACAAACTTCCAATCATCTCAGATAACAGACTTTGGTACAACCACACAACAGCTGAGACATACAATGGTTCTGTTTTAGCAAATTGATTGTCACTTAAAAGCAATGCTGTTGACTCAACTGGTACTACAAATTTATTATTCTCACTACTACAGTTTAGTCCATCATTACTCACAACCCCACTCTTCATCATCTGATTACTACTTAAACTTGCCAAATTATATGAATCAGTACCTAAAACTGTTTTAACATCTGGCTTACTGACTTCATCCACCAAATAATTATTTTTCTCAGCAACTACTACTTCACTATCAGCTTCCACATCAAAGAGAGTACAAAACATAGTGTCATCTAATTCACATTCTGTACAATTTTCTAAATTAGAAACTGGTTCAAATAAATCCTTACTCCCACCCATTTCTTCATTATCATTATCTACACCAAATACAGAGCTAAATAATGTATCAGCTAGGTCAAAATTAGGACATTTTTCTAACTTAGGGATTGGTACATATGGCTTTTCAACCTCTCTCTCTTCAGAAGACAAATACTTTGACTTACAATTCTCCTCCTCATCTGGGTCTCCTATCCATACCACTGTATCACCTTCATCTTCAAGATATTTGAGAAACTCCTCGATTTCAGCACTTCTACAAACTTCATTACCACCTATCCTAGCACACATAGTCCCAACTATGCCATTCTGGACCTTTCAAGTTTCCGATAGCCACACTGTAGTATGCACTATAAATTCTGCACCCCTTTTTGTAATTAAGCAGTGACCATTTCGAAAATCTTCTACATGAAAATTATTACTTTCGCATACTGATTCTAGTGATAAGGTACTATGGTGGTCCCCTTCCCGCTTTATCTTATTATCAACCTTTACATCATCAACCTCATTAATTACATCTATCATAACCTTATCCTGAAATTCACTTGCTGCTACCTCTACCTCTTCCAATAAATCTTCTCGGGGATTATTCATAAAAATGGAATTAACGCTATAGCAGTTGGTACCTGGACCCACCTTCTTGTCCACCACTGCGGGGCCCATAACAGGGGTGGTCTTTAGTTTACCTGCCCCCCATGCTGCCTTTCCCTTTCAGATTGAGGGTTCTGTTCTCACACTTCCCCATTATCATTCCTTCTTGCATAATTATTACGATCCCGTCCCCTGGATCTACCATCCCTTGACCCATTACCCCTTCTAGGGGGACTCCTACTGCCCCTCCTATGGTATTGATGGTGGTAATGTTGTTCATTGAATGACTCCTGGGCATCCAAGCGTCTCAAAAATTCCGAAACTCTATCCACATTTACTACATCCAAAGTGGCAATTAAATTTCTTGTTTGCTGAGGTAGCCTAGCTCCTATCAAATCAATGAATTCCTCCTCCCCATAAGGATGGTCTAAGTACTTACAACGGATCCAACATTTATGAAAAAAATCATGTTGAGTTTCCCGACCAGGTTTATAGGGCCTTCCAGTCATCAACTCTCTCTTTTCTTGAATCTGCCTGCTTGTCGACCAAAAATGTTTCAAAAAGTTTTCTTTAAACAGCTTGTAGTCAGTCACTTCCCTAGCTTGTCTATCCCCCCATGCCCTAGCATAAGACTTTAGATGTTTACCCACAAGTGCAATTTTCTTACTATCGGGTAACAAATTAAAATAGTCTGATCTTTCAAAATTATCTATAAATTCAATAGGGTGAAGCCTCCCACTATCATCATAGAATTCAAATTCTTCTTTTACATCAACACTGAAATTTGGATTACCTGTTAAGGGAATCTGACTTAACTGAACCTGTAACCCAGTAACCCTTTTTTCTAACTGATTTACATTACTTTCTAATCCACGCGCTAACTGTTCCTGTTGATTTACCAATGTATTAATATTTTTCCCTAAACCAACCACTTCCTGTCTCAACTCAGTAGTTTTAACATCATTAGCTTGGAATAAAGCAACATATTCCTCCCTCATCTTATCACAATTTTCACTGACTTCTTTATAAATTAAATTTTCACATTCAGCCTTATTCTGTTCACAAATTTCTGAAACCTTTTCAAATTTTTCCTTACATTCTGTTACTACCTTCCCCAATTTAGAATCTAAATTGTTAATATCTTCCTTGAATTGAGAGCTAAAACCCTGAAATTGCTCTGCAATTTTAATATCAAAACATTTAGTCAAATCAGAGAATGTTTTATCATTGTTTTGTTGCAGTTGAGAAAACTTATCATTAATTTCAGAAAATTTGCTGTCAAGATTTAACTCAGTTTTAAATTCAGAAAATTTGTTATCCAATTTGGAAAACTTACTATCAAATTTGGAAAATTTATTATCAAATTTGTCATCAATTTCGGAAAACTGAAACTTAATTTCAGAAAATTTGCTGTCATTATCACTTATTAATTCACTTCTGAATTCCAAAAACTTGCTGTCAAGTTTACCATCAAGTTCAGAAAATTTTGCATTAAAATTGGCTACAAATGACTCTAGAAAAGCTTGCAGGTTCTGACTATCAGCCATTTTTAGTAATTAGCAAAATCAACATAAAAAACAAAATTAAGAAAAATTAAAATCTTTCCAATCTGCCACACATTAACATGCAAAATAAATCACTTGAATATTCAATGCAGTACTTACAATTCTTCCTCAATTTTGTATCACATTAAATTTCACTTAGAAGCACTTATTTAACCATTAAACACCACACTGACTTCAAACACTTAACCACACTTTTCACAATTCACTGTAGGAAGACGATTTTGAGGCCGAAGGAAATCCACTCGTCGTCGGAAGATTACATCCGATTCCCGATGGAAAAATCTCCGCCTTAGGCCGAAGTAGGTCAGCTTGCCGTCAAATCCGTGTCGTCTGTACAACCTCTACGTGTCTAGCCGGTCGAAATTTCCTCGCAACTTTCTGCAGATTCTTTTTAGAAGATAAACATCCCACAGATGTTTAAGAACTTCTCGTCATGTCAACGGTCGCCATGTTAAGGTTCTTTGGTGGTTTAAGAACTGATTAATTACTTTAAAAAAGTCCACCAAAAACAAGGTTATGTTGAGATGTTCGTTTATTTTGAACAAATCAAAACAAGTCTGCGACATTCACAAGCATAGTTGTTACAATCCAAAGATGCAATACTGACTTACTGAATACTTGCATGAATGTCTCTGTAACACTGAATTTATACTTAATGCAAAACTAAAAACTCTCTGTCCAGGCGATCTGTTTAAATAGAGTCTATCGAAATTACGAGAATTCTTCAAAGGCATCCGCCCGATATTTCTCGATCATTAACAATCACTCAAACAATCAAACATATTAAAAACAATCGGAATTGATACAAAATTAATTAATAACATTACAAAATGATTAGAAATGGTAATTAGAGATACTTAAATACAAAATTATTTACAGAAATCCTTTCAAATGGTGGAAAATTGTCCTGTAGACATCGTAACTTACATTAATATATATAATTACAAACTTTTAAGAAATTCTCTTGCACCATTCGGTTCTTAAACATATTAAATGGACTTTAAATAATTTTCTTACATAAAATAAAGTCTATATACACTGATTTACAAGAATTTACAAAATAAACATATCAAATCACTTTCAAGCAAACTTTGGCTCACTACAAATATTTCACACAGTCCAATACTCTTCAAAATACAGGTATTAGGGCTGTTACAGTGTCTATAACCAGTTACTCCGAAATTGGATTAACAAACTACAGGTTAGTGAAATGTCTTTAAATGTTTATAGAAAATTAATTTCGTGTATTTACGAGCTTCTACATGTTCTTAGCGCTTTTGAAATGGTTTAATGTTATTGGAATTAATGCTTAAAGGTTGGATAATTTCGACTATTAACCAGGCTTCCTGTTTTCCTGATATTTCATATTTTACGGACTGAAACTACCTGAAACCTATTAAAACTGAAGATAAGATTATTTACTGTGTTTTTATCTACTTTATAATTCTTGAAACTATTTTAAAAAGACCTAAAATCGTTTATGTTAATAGCTATGCAAATGTGTTTACAAACTTTACAATTGCTTCAAATCTCACTGAAACTACATATTACTGTGAAGTTATTGTTATTGTAGGTCTAGGCCTAGCTTTTATTAGCTCTTTACAATCTTTACTGTATAAAAATCTCCTCAGAAATACCAAAATCTGGTATATGCCAAAATTTAGGGTTAGATTTGACTTATGTTGAAATTAACTATTTATCTCTGGAATAATGCTTAGTAATCATGATAAAAAGTTTGTTTAGGCGCTCTGTTTACTATTATTTAACATTTACTTCTTTTAGATCAGTTCAGAATATCTCCCTAACCAATGTTAGGATCTGGTATTGAAAGTTTACTTTTATATGGGATAACCTATTTCCTGCTGGAATATCATTGATTTATTGCATTTTATGGTTTATTTACCTTGGCTATGTGTTATTTATTCACTTTACTGTACTAGAAGTGTTGTTAATTCGATTTTAATTGTGGTCTCGTGTACTGAAGTTAATCTCAAACCTGGCCGGATTTTAACAGAATATTGAAAATAGAACGAGGGTTACCTTACACCTTGTGCCTCAAATTGAGTGCCAGCTTGTGGTCATGGTCATCTTTTCCCTTTCATGCTCTACTTTTCATACCTACACCTATATCTTTACATGCTTCATCACCAGTGTTTGCCTTATACTGTACACTCTCATGACAATCTTCATCCTCCTCCTGTCTTGCAGCGAATCCCATTCCTGCTCCTTTATCATATCTGTTACTGATTGCTTTCCGTGATAATTTCCAGAAACAAATCTAGCAGCCCATTTCTGCACCCTCTCCAACTCCTGTATTTCATATGCAAAGTTTCAGTCCCATACTACACTATCATATTCGAGCAATGGTCTGACCAAAGTTTTGTAACCCAATTCCTTTACTTCTCTCGTACATCCCCTCATCACTCTCTCCAACAAGTGCAGAACTTTGAAACCTTTTCCTACCACCTGTCCAATGTGTCCTGCCCAGTTAAGTTTGTTATCAAAAGTAATTCCAAGATATTTACATTTCAAGTCTTCAGCAAGCAATTCTTTCCCCACCTTATATTCATAATTAACCTATTGTTTTTTTATTTGTGTATCTAATAAGCTGACTCTTCTTTGCATTTATCTTCATTCCATGTTTACCAACCCAATTAGATATCCTGTCCAGATCACCCTGCAACTGTTTACAATCCTCTATCGTTTTGATTCTTTTATACAGCATTATGTCATCTGCAAACAATTTCAGATAGTAAACAATCAACACAATTATTCATTAAAATTATGAATAGCAATGGTCCCAATACGCTACCCTGCGGCACTCCCATTTTTACTTCCACTTCCTTTGATACCGCATTTCCTACCCTAACTTTGTTTTCTACCTTTCAAAAATTCTTCTACCCAGCAAATGACTTTCTTATCCACTCCAATGGTTTTTACCTTATTTACTACCATTTTATGACTTACTCTGTCAAACGCCTTAGACAGATCTAGTGCTACACTATCAATTTGGCCTCCCTTGTCCATTTCATCTGAAATATCTTGCATATATCCCACCATCTGAGATTCGCATGAATATCCTTGCCTGAACCCATGTTGCCTACTTGAAAACCACTTACTTTCCTCACATACATTTCTGATGTGGTTGCATATAAATCTTTCCATTTATTTACCTACCACTCATGTCAAACTGATTGGCCTGTAATTTTTGACTCTATTTCTCACCCCTCTTTTATGTAATGGTACTACTATCGCACTTTTCGAGTCTTGTGGTAAGCAGCAAATATCCATTCGCAATTTAAATAATATTTCAAGATAAGGTACAATGTCACATCCGGCTATCTTTAAGATATCTGTAGTAATATTATCTGCACCAGCCCCCTTATGTTTTTTCAGTTTGCTTATTTCCTTCATGAATTCTTCAGGATGAATTTCAAATTTTTTAGTATCTTCATTTCTAATCGTATTGTTAAGCTCATTCTCCGTGTTAGACCTTCCCGTTTCTGATTCATCGTCCCTAATGCTCTCATTAAACCAGTTACTTAAAATCTCTGCCTTTTTCAAATTCTCAGTAACTACTTCTCCATCCTTATCAAGCTTCTCTACACCCTCCCTTCCCCTCAGTTTCCTGATATAACCATAGAAATGTCTAGATGTATCAGTCAGTGGTTATCCTGCATTGACAATACTCATCATAAACCCATCTTTAGCCACTTTCTTTGCTGTTATTAAGTCCTTGTTTAGAAATAACTAAAAGTTAAAGGTCGATTTTAGAGATTTTAATGACAGTAATATTCGACATGGGGTAAGAAAGAAAGTTCAGATTAAAAAATATAAATAAATTCAAAGGAGGGACTGTTTAAATGAAACAAGAATTTTTTTCTGAGCAGACACAATAATTAGTTTTTGAATATATGCATTATTTTGCCCAGAATCCAAAAAGAAAATTAATTGTAAACTCATTAATATGGCTCCTTCTGGAAAACAAATTGTAAAAATGACAAGCAAAGCAGGAAGTAGGAGTTTCCTTAAATTATAAATAAAAAGGCTATTAAATTATTGTTATTATAGTTAAGGAGTGTCATAACTTCATAGAAAATGCAATGTAGACCCTTTTAAAGTAGGTTTCAGATCTGTGATTTAAATATTTCAGGAGATATCAATTTTCGAAAATTTGTCCATTTTGGTTATTTCACCGAGTTTAAACATGGCAATCAGGCAGATTTGTACATCAAATTAAACAGGCAGTCCTATACAACAGTTTAGAAGTAATTTTGACTTAGTAATTTGATGATTTTGGATCTGAGAGATAGTTTGAAGAAATCTCATGAAAACGATTTTTTTTTTGGATAATTTAGGATAGATACAGGAATTTTGACTAAGATTCATTTGAAAGTTTGTGAGATAAGCTATCTAGCATAAAAATTTCAAGTAATTTGGAATCACTCGTGTACCTGGAAGTTTGGTGTGATTTCATGAGAATAGGGAATTTTCCTGGTTCCCATGATGATGCTATAAATAAGGGTGTGGAGGATTCTCATGGTCAGTTTGTAAAAGTCAGTTGAGCAAGCACCACATCATTCAGGTCAGTATTTGGCGTGGAGATGTAGGAAGGGGGGCAACAAACGATACCATGGCATAGTGTTTCTGGCAGCCATCTTAGAAATCTCATTACATGCATCTAATACTTGCAACCTTCATGTGATCTGAAGGTTGGCTTGACTTGAATCATTTATCAGTACATACAATCAATTAATTTGGTGAAGATTGCCGATGCCTAGAAGATTGTTCAACAGCTTGTAAGGTTTTTCTGAAGAATATAGTGATGTTTTAATTTTTAATAGCAGCAGTCACTTTGATTTCAATATACCTTCCCTGATTGAGGTTATCCAATCCGGTGGAGATCGATCTTCAGTAACAAAAAATCTAATTATCCGGTTAAAGTTCAGACTAAGTGTTTGGTCCTAACCTCAACCAAGCATTTGTTCCTGACACCTCCCTCCCACTAGCAAGAGGACAGCAGAATTTGAATGCATTATCAGCTTCAATTTTTCTTTTTGTTCTCCATATGTAAATGTTTTTTTTTTTAGTTGTGTTGATTAGTCACAGTTCATGTGTCTACTGATTCATTTCATGTTAGAATTTTATGCATTAACATCTTATTTGCTATGAAAATTAAATTTTAAGATACATCTTTCAGAGGAAGTTCATGACTTGAGATATCAAAGACCATTGTCATGATTTACACCAACCTACACTTTCTGAAGTTTCCTTCAAAGGATGAAATTTTTATGAGTACAAAATGAATCCCTCGAATTCATTTAGTAAGAAAATGGAAATAACTTATCTTTTACCAGACCTGTCACTGCAGTAGCAAATTGCATAAACTCATGAATCATGCAGATTTTTGAATGTCCTATTTTCTGTATCTTTAGCTGTATCTGCTGATTGCATGGTTGTCATTAATTCAATATTTATGAGTCTAAACAATATTTTTATCTTATATTGCAGGAAATAAGAACACAAGAAAAAGTAGAATCTTCCAGTCACTTGTCCTTCAAGACAAAATTGGAGCACTTGGATGTAACGATAAAAAATTGGACTGCTCATGTTGCAGGACACAGAAAATTTCTTGAAACAATGAGGAAGGTAAGGCTAACTTAAAAAAAAAAAGGAATGAGATAAAAAACTATAATATACAACATTGGTTTAAAGTAATTTAATTGTAATGGAGTATATGCCCTGTTATCAATTTAATACACACTTGCATTTATTTTTAACTTCCTTGAGTTCTGCATCATAATAAACTTTTTCTCATTACTAATTTTATATTTTTAAGTATTTCAGTGTTCCTGGTAATTATTTATAATTTCTCTCAATAGTTTTCCAATCCCTGAATCTCTTAAAAAGAAAGTAAAATTTTCCCACTTCATAATGCGAGAAATCAAGTACCAGCTAGTATTCATGGTTGACTCCATGAACTACTTCTAAATCTTCAATTAATGTACATCCAAACATCATCAAAACCATGTACTTTATACACGCCCAGCATTCTGTTGACGCATTAACTGTCCTCCAGTGACTTCTATCAATGTCCATACAAGCATCATCACCAGTATATACTTTATACACTCTCAGCATTTTCTAGCCTCCAATGACTTCAAATCCAGCATCGTTATCATATCAGTTTCTGATTGTGTTCTATAGTAATTTCCACAAACAAATCTAATCACTTCTATTTCCACACCTCCCCTCTCCCCCCCCAGCCGGGGCTAACCAGAGTTTTGCTTTGAAAATAACACCCTTACTTCTCTGGTACATCCTTTCATCATCTGATCCAGTAAATGAAGGATTTTGTAACTCTCCCTATCACCAATCCAATGTTTCCTGCCAAGTTGAATTTATTATCAAATGTTATGCTAAAGTATTTACACTTATGGTTTTCAGCAAGCAGTTCCTTCCGCCATCCCATTGTCACAAAAATCTTCATCTTCGTATCCTTGTATCTAAGCAGCAGGCTTTTCTTGGCATTTATCTTTATTCCATTTTGACCTTTCCAGCTAAACATCCTGGTTAGATCCCTGTGTAGCTGTTCAGTACCCTCTCCCTTAGTAATGCTGTTATATAATTTTACGTCCTCAGCAACTACTTAACTTTTTACTGTTAGCCACCAACACAACCATGCATTAGAATAATGAACATCCTTAGTCCCAATACACTACCCTGTGGCACTCCTACTTTTAATTAATTTGTATGATGCTGCATTTAATACCCTAATTCTTTCCATCCTATCTTCCAAGAATTCCTCTAGCTGGCAAGTATACTCCAATGGTTTTTACATGATTTTATTTCTCAAACTATTAAATGTCATAAAGAGAGCCAATCATCTTATATATACAAAAATCTCGCATCATCATGTTTGTCCGAGATAAACTCCGAATCTACTTAACCGATTTTTATGAAGTTTGGCTTACTGTGTTTAATTTGGTCCAACTTAAAAGGCAGGTTAGTTTTTATCTTGATTATTGACCACAGCACTTTACGGTAGCGAAACATGGACTTTAGGAATACCGGAAACAAAGAAACTTGAAGCATTTGAAATGTGGTGCTACAGAAGAAAGCTGAAAATTAGGTGGACAGACAAAGTAAGAAATGAACGAGTTTTAGAAATGATGGGTGAGAAAAGAAGTTTATGGAAGAAGCTTACAGGAAGAAGAGACAGGCTGGTAGGTCATATTTTGAGACATGCTGGATTGGTTAATTTGTTAGTGGAGGGAACAGTTGAAGGTAAGAACTGCAGAGGTAGGCAGAGATTAGAATATATGAAGCAGATAATTGAGGACGTGGATTGTAAGGGGTATGTAGAAATGAAGAGGTTAGCACAGGATAGGAAGGGATGGAGGATTGCATCAAACCAGTCTAAAGACTGATGACAGCAAAAAAAAAAAAAAAAAAAAAAAAAATTGACCTCAATATTTATTATTGAGAATTAAATGTTTGTCATAGGACAATGGTTTGTAATTATAATTCCATAAGTTTGAGTAATCTGGTGGCTTAATGGTTAAGGCTTCTGACTGGAGATAGAAAGGGCCCAGGTTCGAATCCCTTTCTCAGCGGGGATTTTTTAGGCACTTAACCTGGCCTTCATCTCTAGCGCAACTTGCTGTGTAATGTGCAGTATGCCGGGACAGTACCATGGTTTGAATTCTACATTAAACTGTAGGTCACCTGTACCTGACAGAATTGGCGGGGTTGGTTAAGGCAGCTATGACATGGGTAGAATGCACAGCCAATAGAAACCCTGTCAATAGGTCACTACAACCACACAAAATTATTATTATAGTTCCATAAGTTTCTAATAGATGGCGATGTATTAATTTATCGATACAACACTTGGTTATCTAGGTTGGGTAACCATCCAGTAGATGGCGTTGTGTTTCGGTTTCTTTATGCTACAGTCTATTCCACACCATATTTGTTTATGTTTACGACTTAACTGAGTTTCTTGAAATTTTTGTGTATTATCATTTTTATAACTGTGCTGTATATCTATACTAATATTATAAAGGCGAAAGTAGCTCTGTCTATCTGTCTGTTTGTTATGTTTCTTGGGTTAAACGTATAATCCGATCGTGATAAAATTTCACGAGGAGATGCTATTTGGCAATAGGATGCACATAGCATACTTTTTTCCATATAAATAATACACGTTGTCATATAATTTTGAAAAATTACTGAACGGCGATAGACAGACACATGTGATGTGTAAGTCTCTGTACTACCTTCCAGTATAGTGGTCTGGTAGCTCAGTGGTTAAAGTGCTTGCTAACTGATGTTTGGATTGTGGTCTCCAGTTCAAATATCTGTGGAAGCAAAGATTTTTAAAAATTGTTTTTGATCATATTAATCATGCCTGTAACGTATAAGTACCTTAGAATTTTGGTAAATTCTAGTTTGCTTAGCTTAAAGCATAAGGGAGGGAGTAAGCTTCCCAGTAAACATATGATTTTCATTGCAAGTATTGGAAGTAAGGAACATTTCATGCAGAAGCTGATACCGCAACCTAACTTAAATAAATAAACTGATTTAAAAGCAGTAAAGACCCACAACATATAATGCAAGCCCTAAATAAACATTTTTAATAGTAAAGAATCTTTAAACTAACCTGGAATAGGGTAATCCATTATTATCTAACTTGTAAACGATGGATTTTTGCTACATGATCATTTCACTAATTGTCGACACTTTTTGATGTAATAAAATATTTTTAAAATAATAATAATTCAGAATAAAGATAAATTCACTTTAATTCCATAGTTTCAGGTCGTGTAAATAGCTTAAATAAAACTTTAAACACCTCGTGGAGAGCACTTTCACTTCCAACATTTTTTATCATTTAGTTTCTCAAAATAAAAAGTAAATTTCCTAAAAGATCGTAAAATTTGGTATAACATATTAAAATTTCAGAACATTTCATGCAGTAGAACAGATTTTATATACATGTCAAAATTATTTCGTCACTAATCACAATATGATAATTTCGAAATTAAATTGCGATTAAACCAAGCCACTTCCGCAAATAAAACAACTTTTAAAACATGTAACTAAATTCAAAGGAAATTCAGATAACTTCACTTTTTCGAAATAAACAACGCTTTAATAATAATGAACCAGAAACCAAGTGTTTGCTAAACAGTTTTCAAACCCAATCTTGTTAGATTAATAACTTTGCTATTTTACCACCGATCATAGTAAAATTTACACCACTGGAATCAGGAATTTGTCTAGAACACAATGGTACTAATTTTATTGTGATAATTGGCAATCCAGCAGGGTTGCCTAAAGATGTAAGAAATTAACATATAAATCGGGGAACCACTACTTAACTTTCGGAATCTTTTATCAATATGCCGGTTAAATTAAATTCATTTACAAGCAAGATAATCATTTGAGAATCCTCACTAAACGCTTTTTATGTACCTTGAAGACAAGACTACTCGCAGTTAAAGTTTGAATACCTTCCATAATCATTTTATACTATTTTGGGTAAGCGGTTGAATACTCAATGTAATGCAGATGGGGTATATATTCAGTAGCCCTGGAGAGTGTGATGTCTTTTGAATTTCGTCTTTACTGTTTTGTCTTTATTGTTACGGTTTTTTCTTTAATCTTTATTCCGGGAACGTTGTGTGAGATGAATCTGCTTTGGTAGTTTTGGGGTGTCTCGGGTGGGTAGCCGGAACTCGGTGAGCCAGACTAAGAACATGTGTCAGCCATAATGATTTTCTTTACCAGAGTATCGTGTTAACGACTATTATGAACTTATAAATTTTTTAAAGGGGTTTTCGGTTGGTTCTATTCTCTCCATAATCAGAAATTTCTGGAAACGTTTGTTCGATTGCCTACTCAACTGTAGAATGCAAATTTTTAAAATTGTGACTTTGAAAATAAACTTCAAATTTTTATTCAAGTGAACTTTTTTGTGATTTCGTAGTAGACTGAACCCTTTTCTAAGCTTGTGGGTTAACAAACTTGGTGGCGACCATTAAGCATTTCAGTTGAGAATTCCAGGCAGGCTACATGGTCATTTAAAATTATTAATGTAAAGTCAGAGAACATTTTTCTTTTCAAGTGATCTTTCAGGTCAGGTACTAAGTCTATACTTCACCCCTGGCATAAGGCTTATGTCCTAACAACCGTCAGTTGTTAGGATTGCATGTTAGACTGTAGATATCACAAATTTAGGAGTGTAATTCAAGGCAAATC
The DNA here is from genome assembly GCA_031002005.1 of Vandiemenella viatica. Lineage (NCBI taxonomy): Eukaryota > Metazoa > Arthropoda > Insecta > Orthoptera > Morabidae > Vandiemenella > Vandiemenella viatica. The sequence continues at coordinate 140,563,002 of CM061919.1, forward strand.
ATAGGTAGTTTAGCAATGCTGTAGGTGTACATTTTTCACGTTATATAGATCCCTCAAAGGTTGTTACTCTCACAGTAAGTGTGTGTGTGATCTGCACTATTGATACTATAAATATGGAAGTAAGTCACTGTCATATTTTGTTACGTTATGACGACTAAATGGCTATACTGATCTTGATGGAATTTGACAAGGAAATACTTTGTATCTGTAGGAAGGTTGGAAGGTCACAGGAACATTTTTTTTTTTTTTTTTTTTGAGTGAATAACAGTTGTTGTCAAGAAATTTGGAGAACTTAGCGAATGGTGACAGAGTGACGGATGTGTGTGTTAGTCATTAATGTTACATCGGTTGCTCAAGCTGTGCATTACGTTAGTGTATGATTTGTTAGTAAATTCATTTAGAGACAAAACCTATTATTTAGATGTAGGTTTTCTCTGTACTTCTACTTTGTGTATGCTTAAATGTTTCTGGTGTCAGTTTATTTTGCCTTCTTTTTTGACATGCCTTGTGGGCATAGGCTGGCTTAAGGTGTAGCTCTACCAGAGTACGAGCAGCTAAAGTTATTAGATCCCACGAATCAGATGCTTATGCTGAAGAAAGAAGAAAATACCAAGCTGAAACAAAGTTGTCCTTAGTTAACCCCCCCCCCCCCCAACCCCACATCCCCACATCTTCGTTGACTGGTTCGATGGTAGAATGATATAGTGATGGCTTTCCTGTCATTTTATGCTGACTTTGTATTGTTTGGGACCAATCCTACATTACCAACAGCTTTTTATATTCAATTCTGGCAGCAAAATTCTTAACCCACACGTTCGAAGTCACAGGTATCAGCTAGTACACTATAAACTTGACATCTCTGTTAGTTTCATTCCCTAAATGATATTCATATGAATTTACTTTGCCAATTAACAAAACACTTTTTTTCTTATGATATGATTACATGTCAGTCTCTCATACTTCCATCAAATTACACGGCACTGCTGTCAAACTAACAGGCCTATAATTTTCAACTCCATTTGTCTTCCACGCATTGTGGATTGGAACTCCTTTGTCACTTTTCCAGTCATTTAGTCAGCAAGAGATCTCCAGATTCAATCTAAATAATATTTAAAGATATGGAACATTGGTATCCATAGCAATATTATCCACACTAATGACATAATGGGTTTTTTTAAAAATATTTTGTCCTTCTTAATATTGTCATGATCCATTTAAACCTTTTTGTTTTCTGATTACTCCTGATGTGGAGAAGACACTACAGTGAGTTCCCCCCAATCATTCCTGAATGATTTTTGCTAATGGTCTCATTAAACAAAATACTTAAGACCTTTATCCAAAACTGTCTACTTACCTTATTTTCCCCTTAGTTTCTCTACCATAGCCAAAACAATTTGTTTAATCATAACAAGTACTCCCCTTGCATGCATATTGTTCTTAACAAGCTGGTCATTAGCTTTCTCCTTTGTGACCTCTCCAGCGCCAACTTCACCCCCATTAGCATGTAACCCTGCTTCTGATCTATTGCTTGAATAATAGATTTTCTGGGTTATACCTCCCCCTCCTCAATTTTTTGAATTCACCAGGGCTAATTGAAAATTGCAACCACTCAATTCACCTTTTAAACCAATCAATTCAGATTTACAATTCTTCAGTTCCCCTGTTAAATCTGTGAATTGCTTGTTCCCTTAGCTGATAATTGCCTTATCAATTCTGATCGAATTTTCTTAAATTGATTATGACTTTTAGTGATTGGTTCAGTTAAGTATTTGAGCGTTTGGCTTAAATCAGTAACATCACTTTCAGCCTTTTAAAATTAGTAATCCCTAGACTGAAATAACAGACAGAAGGCACATATAAACAAATTATGAGAAAAAGCATTTAAATGTCAATGCTGAACAATCAACACATTAAATCCAACAGATAACAATGAAACAAAACACACACAATGAAAACTTGAACAGCATATCAGTCATGCAAAACCATAAACATATCACATTTTTATCTCCCACAATGTATCTTGAGGACATTTAAACTATCTTTGAATAGAAAAAAAAGTTTTTAACCCCTACAAAAAGTTCATCACTTCTAGTAGAAAATACCTGGTTGTGGCATTTGTAACATCACCTTCCGTTATGGCCTGTCAGCTGTAAAGTTGACCTACTTTCTGCTTCCATAATGCCTCATACAACAACTGTCAAAGCTGCCTCCCTGGTTCACATTCCTGGAAGCGAACCGCAGCTCATTGGACTGACAACATGATCACTTGAGCTCCCTCATCTTCCTCACTGTCTCATATCACCCATATTCCAGCCCTGCTACCTTTGTTCTAAGACCTAGTCCAGCCACTTCTTCATTATCCGTTGTCTATGGTAGCAATATTCACAGCAAAATACTTGCAGTTACTGGCCACTAGTCTTATACCATGTTTGCCATGTTAAACTACCCTGTCCATGAAACAAGGCTCTACAGTCGTGGTCATCATGGTGAACTACACTTTCTGGCTCTCTTCAGACTAAATAGTTTAATGAGCTCTTTTTATTCATTGCACGTTTGCCTCATTTTTTTTGTTTTTGTTTATGCCAATGATGCTCTACAGAAAAGAAGTAAATCTTGTTATTCTTTCTTTCATTTTCAAGAAAGTCCCTAATTTGTCATCAAGCTCTGAACTACATAATGCAAGTTAATCCATAGAGCAATGAAAAAAGCTCTTTTATTATCATTATCCTCCCTCAGCTTATTTAAGACATATCTCGAACATGTGCAGTGTCTTATGTTACTGCATCCCTTATGAAGCTTCTCTGTACAAGGACATACAGAACAAAAACAATATTTCCACTTTCAATAATACCTTTACATTATCTTCCCAACCAAACTCTAAGCCACCTCTTAACTAACTATCTTCATTGCAGCCAAGGTCACACTGCCTCTCCTAGTGCATGCAGTCTCAGTGATTCCCAACAATATACCCAACTGGCAGGAAGGCTAGTGGCTTGCTGCCTTCCTTAGCTCTGCGACCTCCAAAACTTCCGTCTGGGCTCAGGGGAAGCCTACTTTCATCACAGCTGTAATGCCAAACTGCTTTCGCCTGAGTGTACGCAATTCATTTGCTCCTAGGGCATTTAAATCAGGAATATTACAACAACTACTTGAAATCCTCCTATTATGACTTTCAAGCGCTTGTACACCTCTTCCATACAATGAACATTCCCTTGAAATCTCTGAAATATATGCATTTTATAATTGTACTTATAGCTATCTTCAATCTTGGCCATTTGTTTTCTAAATTCTCTTCTATCCATTAGAATTGCTCCATGAAAACCTGTTTATTCCATAACCTGAGGCCCCACAAATTTAATTTCAGAGTTTATCAGGAAGATGTCCAAAATGGTCTGTTACTTGCACTTTGTTTTACCACCTTTATGAAACCTCCGTCCCTCACTAAGGTATTTGCAAATCCCCACTCCCTTAACCCTACTTCCTTCCCAGTTCCCACCTGGTAAATTAAAATTCCTACCAATAATAATGATCCTGACAGAGTGATGCATAAGGAAATGATTTTAGCACATTTTTGCTCATTTAGCACATTTTTGTGACCACTTTATATTAACTATCATTGAAATTGCATGTGTAATGTGATATGTAAACAAATATTTGCTTTATTAGTATGACATCAGTTTTGTTTATAAAAGAAATTTAATCTGAATGACATCTATGATAAATGATTTGCTTTCTTATCTCTCTCCTAAGATGATATGGTATATTGTGAAAAATGAAACAAAAAATAATAATCAGGTCAGTAAGGAAATATATATATCGTATAAACTTCAGTAGAATCCAGTTTTTCTATTGCTGATGTATTTTGTATCTATTGCCAATAATTTGACTATCAATAACTCAGTGACACACAGCATGGCTCTTATTTAGACAGGTTTCCAAGAAAAATTATACACTATGCCTGTAAATTTAACTACTCGCAAGAAATAAGAAAATGTGTCATGTCTGTAGAACAGATGGGATTTTCAGCAGATCAATTAGACTCTGTTCCACAGAACTAATTAATGTAATAAGCTATAGGTTCCCAACCTGGGGTCTTACACGTCCCTCCCCCCCTCCCCCCACAACCCAAGGGGGCACTGGGTGTGTGAAGTAGCTCTGCTTCCCTTCTGGATGATACCCTAATTCTACACCATCAGAAGGACAATGTCTCTTTCACTGCCTCTTAGAGTTGAAAACTTTTATTCTACCATCACGTATTTTGTGAGTTTCCCTGAAAAATAGGCATTTACCTTTTTGATAGTAAAATTGTGTCTTTGGGTTGGGGGATTGATCGAAAAAGGAAGGGGGGTATGGTTAGAAAAACCTTGGAATCATCTATACTAAGTTACCTTTGTTATATATCTCTAATTCAGAGTACCTTTCCAGATTCTTAAATGTGCTGTACTTAAACAAGTCTATAAAAAGGGATTAAGTCTTTTGCATCAAATTACCATCCTGTTTGTAGCAATCTGGTGGCTCAGTGGCTAAGGCATCTTACTGGAGATCGAAAGGCTCCTTGTTCAAATCCCTACCTCGACATGAATTTTCATAAGCCCTTAATCTGACCTTTACCTCTGGCACAGCTTGCTGTGTAATGTGAAGTGTGCCAGAATGCTTCTGTGCTTCGGATTCTACATTAAAACTGTAAGTCCCCTGTACATGGTAGGATTACTGCGTTAGGTTAATGCAGCCATGACAAGAGTGCACATGCATGGCAAATCGTAACCCTTTTGTCACCTGGCAGTCGGACCTTTCGTGGACTTCCTGGTCGACAATGCATTTAATATATTTTTTACCTTACTATTTAATTACTAACACCATCCTCCAAAATGTTTTTAAAATCTGTGTACAACCAAGTTCACCAACACCTAAGAAATAAAAAAAAAAAAATATTCTAACTTAATCACAATTCAGTTTTCAAAAAAGCCATTGAAGACAACCAGTCTTATTTACATTTTCCTTCTATATTTTATCAATAATAAATGATAAATTACTGCTAGTAGGAATTTTTTGTGCTGTTTCTAAGGCATTTGATTGTGTTGATCATGAAATACTGATATAAGAATTAAAGTATTATGGTAAAGAAAGCATTTTAAATAATTAGTTTGGTTTGTACCTTATGAATAGAAAACAGAACTGGAATATTTTAATGTTACTTCATGTGATTCCTAGTTTTCTGAGTCTAGTTCATCAGTGCAGTTTACGTCAGTGTTCTATATCTAGTCCACTATTGTTTTCAAAATATATAAATGATATGTCCTATATAACAGCTGAAAACTCAAAAATTTTCCTTTTTGCAGATGATACAAGCATAGGAATTAAAAATACTCTGATTTCTCTGCTGAACATATTTAAAATTATGTCTATGACCATATTAATAATTGGTTCACAGTTAATGACTTGTCTTTAATAAACTTAATACGAGGCGTATTTTTTAAGTAAGAACCCTTTTGTCACACCATGGCTGCAGCACTATGGTCAGCGTTCTGCGCATGCGCAATGGGTACCCGCATCTCTTGCCTACGCACTGACGCCATTACAGTCTAATTCTTCCTTGTTTACGTTGTTCACTGAGTGTTTAAGATGCCTCCGATAATTGTGAGTCCCGCCGACTGTGAAGTACGGGCTGTTATAAGATTTCTTTGTGCTAAAGGCCTAAAACCGATCAATATCCATCATGAGATCCGTGCAGTTTACGGACAAAACATTACGATGAGTGATGGAATGGTGAGAAAGTGTGTGAGAGCATTTAAAGATGGCCGCACAAATGTGCATGATGAACAACAGAGTGGGCATCCTTCGGTCGTTAATGAAAGTTTGGTGCAAAAAGTGGAGAATAACGTGAGAGAAAACAGACGCTTTACGATTTCCTCCTTGTGTGATGACTTTCCTAATGTTTCTTGTAGTGTTTTGTATGGTATTGTGACCGAGCACTTGAATTACCGAAAATTGTGCTCACGTAGGGTACCGAAAATGTAAACGGATGTGCACAAAACCAAACGTTTAGGCCATGCATTGATTTTCCTTGAGCAGTACCACAACGATGGTGATGATTTCTTAAGCCAAATTGTTACAAGCGTTCAGACATGGGTGTCCTGTGTCACACCTGATAAAAAGCAACAGTCCATGGAATGGCGGCATTCAGATTCACCCAAAAAAGTGAAGTTCAAGCAAATTATTTCTGCCCAGAAAATCATGTGCACAGTTTTTTGGGACAGAAAAGGAGTATTGCTCGTGGAATTTCTGCCTCGTAATGAGACAATCAATGTAGCAGCTTATTGTGAGACATTGAACAATCTGCGCCGTTCAATCCAGAACAAAAGACATGGCAAGTTGAGCAAGGGCATCGTTTTGCTGCATGACAATGCGCATCCACATGTGGCTAATCAGACCGAAGATCTCATCACATCTATTCGATGGGAAACTCTAGATCATCCTCTGTACAGCCCTGATCTGGTGCCCAGTGACTACCATCTGTTTCTGCACTTGAAGAAACACCTGGGCGGTCAGCGTCTTGAAGACGATAACGAAGTCAAAACAGTTGTGATGCAGTGGTTAACAAGTCAGGTGGCAGACTTCTATGAGGAGGGTTTTCAAAAACAGGTACTACATTATGACAGGTGCCTCAATATTGAAGGGAATTTTGTAGAAAAGTAGAGTAAAAATAAAATTATTGATATATATTTGCACGTCTTTTTTTAATTTCAAAACGGTACTTACTTAAAAAACATGCCTCATATATACAATCATACAGATTAGTACCAAACAATCAGGCCAGTCAATTTGAGATACAGAGACTGTGAAATTTCTGGGTTTCCACATTGTTCATAATTTAAATAGGAAGTTGCGTGTTTCTGACTTACTAAAGCTACTAAACCACCCACATTTGTGATTTATACAATTTAAGTTACAGGCGATCTCAGTTTGATGAAACTAGTTTATTTTACTCCTTATTGTCATATGCAATAATTTTCTGGGGCAGTTAAAATCATAGAGACAAAGTCTTCTGAGTAAATAATAAAAATTATTTCTGGGGTTAGCAGTATAACTTCATGTGGAGGGCTTTTCAAAGAGGTTGAAATTTTAACATTGGTGGCTGAATATATATATATAAATTAATGTTCTTTGTAGTCACCATTTACACCCTATTTGAAGCAAATACTAAATTACACTATTATGACACTAGAAGCTAAAATTATCTTCACAAGGATTAAAAGTTGATTTCATTTGTTTACAAATGGATCAGATATTCAGAGATACACACCTGTTTATTAAAAATTCCATCTTTAGCATAATACTTTAATTTTTATATCTGTATTTCATGGTCAACACAGTCAAATGCCTTAGACACAGCACAAAAAAATTCCTAATGGTATTAATTTATCATTTCTTCTTTATAAAATATTGATGGAAAATGCAAATAAAGCTTGTTCTGTTGAATATCTTTTTTAACCGACTTCAAAAAAAGAGGAGGTTCTCAATTCATCTGAATTTTTTTTTTTTTTTTTTTTTTTTTTTTTTTTTTTTTTTTTTTTTTTTTATGTATGTTCAGCGATGTCTTTGCCAATTTTGAACCGATTTAAATGAAATTTTTATAGTTGATAGGGTATACCTCCAAAGTGGTCCCAAATTAATTTCATTGAGAAACCATCCCTTGCACCCCTTTACACCCCTTACTTTTTATACAAACCCACATTTTTTATCCGATTTCAATGGGACTTTGGATATGTATAGACAAAAATAAACAAAGAAATACTGTAAACTTTTGATTTGTAAAAACTGAACCCCTCTCCCCCTATCCACCCGTTAATTTTTGCCGATGTTCTTTATACAAAACTTCAGTCGACACTATAACTGAACTTCATTAATGTTGGCATATACATGGAATTTTTCATGTAGAAGGTTTCTGAATGAAAAAATAAAAACAAGACTCCCCATCTTACCCCTTACACCCGTTAATTTTATTATTAATTTACATTTCTCATCTGATTTTGATTCAACTTTGTACAAGTATACTTTAAAACAAACAGAAATATAAATTCTTCTCGGGTTTGCCGCCGAATTGCAAACCCGAGAAGAATTTATATCGAAGATACGCCGAGAAAAACTTATATCTCAAACAGAAATATCTTGTCAACATTTGGTCTGCCAAAGCTCAACTCCTCTCCCTCCTTCCACCCCCTTATTTTCTGTCAATGTTCTTTACAAAAAGCTACTGTCGTCACCATTTGACTGATACCATGAAAGTTGGCACTTATGTGTATTTTTTCCATGAAGAAGGTTTCTGACCAAAAAATTAAAAAATCACCCCTTCTCCCAGTTAAACCGTTTAATCTTTATACAAACCCAGAGTTTTTATCCTTTTTTGATAGAACTTAGGAAACTTTTACTATAAAACAAAGAGAAAAATAATGTCAACTTTTGGTTTGCAAAAACTGAACCCCTCTTCCCATTTCCACCCAATGATTTTTGTCAATTTTGTTTCTAAAAAGCTACAGTAGACACCATTTGACCAATCTTTATGAAAGTTGGCACAAATGGAGAAGATTTCTGACCAAAAAACTACCCTAGCTCCCCTCTTACATCCCTTAATTTTTGTACAAACCCACATTTTAGTCCGATTTTGGTGAAACTTCGCATGCATATACTTTAACACAAACAGAAAAAGAAAAATACTACTCACATCATTTTGACAAAAACACAAACCCTATCTCCCTTTCTAACCCTTTAATTACTGTTAATCTTCATTATATAAAGCAACCGTTTCCATCTGATTTTGAAGGAAGTATGCACATGTATAATTCAAAACAAACAGAAAAATGCTGTCTACATTTGGTTTACAGAAGCCAAACCTTTCTCCCCCTTTCCACCCCCTTAATCTATACAAATCACAGTTTCTATCTGATTCTGAAGGAAATTTACACAGGTATACTTTTTTTAAAAAAAAAAAAAAACAATTGTGTTTAAATTAGATTGCAGAAGCCCAACCCCTCTTCCATTCTACCCCCACCCCTCCTATTTTCCAATGTTCTTTATAGATACCCACAGTTTTTATCAGATTTTGATGGAACACTGCAAATGTATACTTAAAAACAAAGAGAAACATAGTGCTACATTCTGTTTAAAAACCCAACTGCTCACTCCCTTACCCCATTTAATTTTTGCAAATGTTCTTTACACAAAGCTACAGTTTTTATCTGGTTTCGATGGAACTTTGCACATGTATACTTTAAAAGAAAGAGAAGAAGGACTAGCTTCTCAAAAACCAAACTACTCTTCACCTCCACACCCCTTAATTCTTATTTTTATTCATACCTACAATTTTTATATGATATCATTAGAAGTTTACATAAGGTATACTTTAAATCAATCAGAAAAGACAGTCTACATTTGGCATACAAAAGCCAGTCCCTCTTCCCCTTTACCCCCATCATTTATAATTTCCAATTTTCTTTACAAAAATCCACAAATCCGGTCAAAATCATTTAAGATATTTTTAAGTCATGGCTGAATATTTATAAAATAAATGTGTCCTAATGTCTCAACATGTACTTCAGATTTCAACTTGTACCCCAAGTTTTTACGTTGTGCAAACCAATTAAAAATCTATATTTTCTGTGTGATGCCAGAACAAAGAGATATATTCCAGAGATAAATTTTGTGTATGTGGTGTTTATTAACGTCCAGATGTTACATATTTCGGTTATCGAGCAGCAGCTGTAACAGAAGTTATGATTAGATCGAAACACAGCATGAACCAAAATTTAAACTGGCATTCCTTAACACAGCATCCAAATCACCCCATTCTGGAAGTTGTTAGGGTATATAAGGACAGATTATTTTTGAAAACATTTGCTTTAACCACTGAGCTACCATGAAGTTTGCAAAATGAGAACTGCTGTGGCATGTTTAAAGTACAAAATAAACTATAAAACCACTAAAAATGTAAAAATAAAATAATTGTTTAAAAACATAAAAACCTCCTTCAAAAAAGCACACTAAAAATTTTAAAATAACTTTATACCTTGCTTAGAAGAAAGTAAATCTAAATGGACAATATCTTACATTACTGTTATTGAAATTTTTACATTAATTAGTTATTTTTGGAGTCGGTGCCAGCCAAAGGAAGAAAAACAAAAAGATAAAAACAATAATAAATAACAATAATACATAAAAATCGTGATGCTACTTACCTACAATTAATTCTAGAAACATGTTTCAACAAAACTGAAACATACAGATGATACACCGATATTATACTAACTATAAGGTGTTTACTGCATTATACATCCTACCAACTGACTCTGTAGTGCCAGAGATATGGCTGGATGACCAACGAGGCTGAGCCACAGATTAAAATACCGTTAAATTGTTTCCCTAAGCTGTCTCCCTCAATAACACTATCTGCATCACGACATGCTGCAAAATATTTGGAATTTTTGTTCATACTCTTGGTTCGCCTTGAACACCAAATAAAGTTCAGTAATTCGATAGATGTGACAGCTGGCACCGACTCCAGAAATAACTTATTAATGTAAAAATTTCAATAACAGTAATGTAAAATATTGTCCATTTAGATTTACTTTCTTCTAAGCAAAGTATAAAGTTATTTTAAAATTTTTAGTGTGCGTTTTTGAAGGCAGTTTTTATGTTTTCAAACAATTATTTTATTGAAAATCTGTTCCCAATCCATTTACGGGTCTGGTTGGGTACAGTATTAAATTCATGAAAAAATTGAAAGAAGATTTTAACAAAATAACTACCTGTATCTTTAGTAAATGTAGTTGATATAATTAATATTCATATTAACCTGTGGACCTGTCAGTCTGGCTGCATGCGAAAGGTTCCACCACACTGGATTGGAGAGGTACAATGGGCCAAGGTACAAGTCCTGGCCCTCGCATATCAGCCATCCTGATTGTGGTTTTAAGGTGGTTATCTGTAATCCTAATGGCAAATGCTGGGAGAGTGCCCCATCTCTACCTCATAAACAAAAAATACACTTATTACAAGTTTAACCTATTTACATGTTTCACAGACAGATGACAATATGTTCACTTCTCCATAAGACTTTTACAAGCCCTTTGAGCTGGTAGTCTGACTGATAAATATGCTTTCAAAATAACCACAAGTCTCTGGAAAGAAGAAGTTCCAGGACTGACTCTTGAAACTGGAAAAATTTCATAAGAAGATGATGATTACTATGAGACTGCATATACTGGTCAATACATTTATTTTGTTATGTGTTTATTTTGCTGTAAATTGACTGCTTCCCAAAACCCCACAAATCTAGTATCTTATATTAGGTTCTATGGCCAATTAATTTATTTTTTATACATCTAGAAATAAAAAACAAATTTAATCCTTTTCACATCTTTCAGGTTAGGCAATCTCAGTTAGAGTGCCAATTGCAGAATGCCGAAAACCTTAAATTTGTGGAACATGATAAAAACACAGAACTTGTAGGAATTTTTAGTAAAATTATGAATTCATTCTGTTGTTCATACCTTAAAAGGTGAGGGATATTTCCATAACTTTTCTTTATTCATTAGTGGTACTTCTGTTGTATTAATTTAAAGGTAAATCTGTTATTACTTTTGTTACTTGTGATATTTCATTTGGATGAATAGCTTATCTTTAATACAAAACTGAATTCATTCTCAAGCAAATTCCAGTTTGAAAAGAAGTTCTGTGGTTAATTTACTAACTGTCAAATTCATGAATATATAAACAACACCTAGATCTTCTTTATCACAATTCCACCTGTATTTTAGCCTTAATAATGGCCTTACCATTTTTCCTTCTTATTTCCCACCAATTTGTTTTCTTATGCATTTCCATCCTTTGCTGTCCAATAATATCATTTAACTTCTCTGTATATTTGGTTAACATGTTATTATTGTGTGGCTGAATATAGGATTGTACATTTAGGTAGTGTATGCTACATATGCCACTTGTAACCCTCTATATACAATGTGATATATGTATCTTTCTTATCTGTTATGTTTATAATCAGAATGGTCTTTCATTTTGCCTACATTATCAAACTACTTTTCATTCCTTTCTCACTTGTATAATTTTATATCTTTTGTTATCAGCCTACTCCCTCATCCCTCTCATTCCCCCAATTTTTTATTTTATTTTATTTTATTATTTATTATTATTGTTTTTTTTATTATTAAGAGTTCATAACACTTCCAAAATGTTGGAATTACTGCAAGAGGACAAAGCTTGAACCACAGTGAGTGCTGGAAAGCTTTTTTAGCTCCCCATCAGTTTAAGGGGAAATTTTTTTAGAAAGTAACCCAGTGCTACAGGATGAAACTTGAACTGAAAGACCTGAACTCCTTTCCTTGCAAATCTTTTAAAAAATATGTTACCAGGCAGATATGCATTAAGACTTTTACAGATTTACTTGTTTTATAGCCAGTAAGCAAAAGCGCTTTCATTTATTTACATCAAACTTCCCTATACTTCCCTATACTTCCCTTTTATATCTAAATCATTATATGGGGTTACCAGTTTCATCCTGTTATCTAGAGCAGTTTCCAAATAGTCTCTGGGCTGGATGATCTTTGGCGGTATTTTGTGAAATGACTGTGCTCTAAATCACAATTCATTCCATATCTGGTAAATTTTTCTTGGTTAAATTTATTTAAAACTTTAAATTGACAAATAAATTGTAAGATTATTATTAATGAGAGGTATTATTTTCACAAAAAAACTTTAAATCCACCTTATCATTGTTAGTTAATTCATATACTTGGCCACAAATTTCATTTACTTAACCCCTTAACCTACGATTTAGATTCGAAGATGTTGGGCCGAAATTGTATACAAGCCCGTGCAGCGTTCGGGACGTTCGCACGACTTGTGTAACACGCTAATCTGGGCGAATAAGGAATAAGAAGCTGCAACCGAATACTTGCTATAAAATGGAAAGACAAGCGAGATGTTTATATGTTGTCGACAAAACATGAAGCAGTTGAAATGACCTCACAAGGATCCCAGGGCACTCTAAAACCAAATTGTGTTGCAGAGTATAACAAGAGAATGAATGGAATTGATCTCCAATATCAAATATTAGCATGTTTTCCAGTGATGAGAAAATTCATGAAAGGATATAATTTTTTTTATCTGTTTGGTATTGGTCTTTTTAACTCTTTCATCTAATGGAAAAAACTGAATGATGGAAAGAAACAATGTTATGTCGACTATAAGATCAAAATAGCCGAATCTCTACTGAAGAAAATGCCAAAACCGAAATATAGAGAACGAGGCGCATTATCTTCCGGAGATGCTCCAGACAGACTTTACGCGAAGGAATGGGCTCATTTTCCAAAGCACATTGATCCAACACCCTCTAAATTAAGACCGTCAAAACGTTGTACAGTTTGTCACAAAAATAAAAAACGTATAGAAACAACGTGGAAGTGTTAAAAGTGTAAAGTTCCGTTACATGTACCAGAATGCTTTGAAATATATCACACCGTTACAGATTACTAATTTTATATTTTGGAGTTTTGTACAAATAAACATTTTGTAAGACATGCGTCTACCACAATTATTGCATCAGACTGTAATTGCGTATCAAATATTCCACGTAATATTCACATCTGGCCCGATCACCGTACGCGGGCTATGCCCGTAATATTTACTTCTGGCCCGATCACCGTATGCGGGTAATGCCCATAATATTTACGTTAGGCCCAACCATCGTACGCGGGCTATGCCCGTCATTGTAGGTTAAGGGGTTAAAAATACCTGAAAACTACGAGGGGGGATCAAATATAAACGGGATTTTATTTTTTATTTAAATTCATTTATTGATAAACACAAGGTAATTACAATTTATTTTTCCACATAGTTTCCTGCTTTGGAAACACATTTTTCCCAGCGTATGGGCAGTTTGTTGATGCCCTTATCATAAAAAGAACAGGGTCGTGTCACCAGCCAGTTGCGCACGAAGTCTTCCACACTCTCGACATCTTCGAATCGTTGCCCTCCAAGAGCTTCTTTAAGAGGTCCAAACAAATGTAAATCGCAGGGCGATAAGTCCGGACTGTAAGGAGGGTGATCAAGTGTAGTCCAGTGGATTTCCTGTTGCTTAGAGACCGTTAGAAATGCGGTATTGGGTCGCGCATTGTCGTGGAGGAGAATGACCTGTCGAATCGGTTGGTCTCTTCTTTTGCGGCGATAAGCAACTCTCGCCTTGTTCAACAACTCACAGTAGTAAGCAGTATTGATTGTGCGTCGCTCATGCAAAAATCAATCAGCAAAATGCCTCGCGAGACGAAAAAAATGGTTGAAAGAACTTTGCCAGCTGACAGTCGAGTCTTGGCTTTCACTGCAGCTGCCTCCCCTTTCCTCCGCCACTCCTTACTGGCTTCTTTGGATTCTTGAGTGTAGTGGTGAACCCATGTTTCATCGCAGGTGACGATCCGACTAAAAAATGCACCACCTTCTTCCGCAAACCTTGCTGTAAGCCTCTGACAGACTTCCAAACGTCTCAACTTCAGATTTTCGGTCAAAAGGTGAGGGACTCATCTGGAACACACTTTACGGAACTGTAGGTGTTTTGTGATGATTGCTTGACAACTCACATAACTGATTCCGACTTGTTCTGCAATTTCTGACACTTTCGCCCGTCGATCGACGTCAAAAATGTCTTTAACCGCACGAATGTTTTCGTCTGTAACGCTGGTCCGGGGACGGCGATCGTGTTGTTAATTTTCCACGCGTTCTCGTCCTTTCTTGAACTTTTTATGCCAGAAAAACACACGCGTCCTTGACAATGTTTGATCACCGAGCTGTGCAGTCAATCTCTGACAAATTTCCGCCGCTGTAACTCCTTCAAGAGCAAGAAATTTTATAATAATGCGTTGCGCAGTGGAGGGGTAAACCTGTTGCACCGACATCGTTAGCGTTACTGACTAAACGGCGGGAAATATCTAACAGCACGCTCTCCCCACTCCTAATGGTCCCGCCTAAGCACAGCAGAAGCGCGGGGCCAGTACTGCCAATTGTTGATTTTCAGGAACAACAATCCCGCTTATATTTGATCCCCCCTCGTACATAAACAAAGGCTGAACATTATAGATAATTATCAAGACAAATAATTATTTAGTAGTTTCTTGTTTTATATGTATAACTAAGTGAATGAGAAAGTTGTTTGCTAGGTATAAGAATTCTAAAAAGATAGAAAGCAAAAAGTTAACGTAGGAAATGCAGTACTAAAAGAAGTGGAAGTGAAAATGGGAGTGCCATAGGGTATTGTATTGGGACCATTGCTATTCATTATTCTAATGAATGACTGTGTTGGTTTTCTGTCAGAAGTTAAGTTGTTTGCAGATGACATAATGCTATAATCTACATAATAAAATCTAATCAGTGGACAGTTTCACGGTGATCTGGACAGGATATCTATCTGGATTTGCGAACATGGGATGAAGATAAATGCAGAGAAGAGTCAGCTTATTAGATGCAAATGTAAAACACTAAAGGTGATTATGATTATAAAGTGGGATTAAAATTGCTTGTTGAAATGTAAATATCTTTGCATAACATTTGGTAACAAGCTCAACTGGGCAAGATGCATTGGACAGATAGTGGGAACAGGTTTTAAAATCCTGTACTTGTTGGAGAAAGTGATGTGGTGATGTACAAGAGAAGTAAAGAAATTGGGTTACAAAACTTTGGTAAGACAATTGCATGAATATGCTAGTGCGATATGGAACCCCTATTTTTTATATATATATTATCATATACAGGACTTGGAGGGGGTGCAAAGAAGGGCTGCTAGATTTGTCTCTAGAAATTACCACGGAACATGATCAGTAAACCATAAAAGATCTGGAATGTGATTCATTGGAAGACAGGAGAAGGGTGAAGAGAGTCGTAGGACTGTACAAGGTGTATTTGGTGATGAGACATGGAAAGATATTGGTGTAAAAATTAAAAGTCATGCATGGAAGGGAAAAGATTACTGTGACCACAAGCTGACAGTTGATTTCAGGAAGAAAGGTGTGGGAAGAATTTCTTTCACAGGTAAGGGGGTCAGGGGTTGGAATAAATTCCAAGAGAAATGATGAATAATTTACCAAAAACTTTGAAAGAATTTAAACTTGAAATTTGTAGAGGGCAAAAGTAGGTGGGTACAGGAAAGGGCAAAAAATGTTTGAGTTGTGAAATTGCCACTGGAGCATGCACTCAATTGCAATTCAATTAAATTAAAAAAAAAATCTCCTTCCTTATCTGATTGTTGTCATAATCATCATCATCATCATCATTCTCAAGCTTCTGAATAACCTTATATATTTAAAATAGAGTTTTGGCAGGTTTGCCATCTGAAGGGACCTGATTATTTAAAATATAATCCTGGCAGGTTTCCTCTTCATAAAGAACCACTTGTATATTTTATAAATAAAATAAAACAGTCATTCATTTACTAAGCTTCTGGCCTGTGCATTTACCAAAATATAACTTCTCACCTTGGTTCTTATTAACGTGTGTTTACTTGCACCTTTCCTGCAATAGTGTCAAGTAATTAATAAAATACAAGGCATTTTCACTTCAGTTGTGGCCACTTCAAACCTTCTTCTGAAATTGACAATATGTTAGAAGGAAATCTCAACACTACTAAATGATAACAGATAGTGAGATTAAATAATTTTCACTTTAGTTTTTAATGCACAGTCTCATAAATTTCTCAGTCTCACTGACCAATATATTACACTGGTATAGGGGGGTAAAAAAAAGAAAAAAAAATATTTGTACGAGCCCTGACATAATTCCTGCTGAGTCTTATGTAAAATGACCTCCTAAATCCTAATATGACCACCGTTTTCCCCTGAAACTATGGGTAT
Organism: Vandiemenella viatica; assembly: GCA_031002005.1. NCBI lineage: Eukaryota > Metazoa > Arthropoda > Insecta > Orthoptera > Morabidae > Vandiemenella > Vandiemenella viatica. The sequence goes on from CM061919.1 coordinate 140,579,906, forward strand.
AGTTTTTGGGATAATTTGGAGTTATGAAAAGGATTATTTTAGCTGTTCATTTATTCTGGTTAAATAATAAATGTAAAAATAAAATAAAATATAAAGAATAATAAATAAATAAGATAAGTACCTTCATTTGCTACTTGATTTCCTTTTTACCCTGAGGTAGAAGTTTCTTATACCAAAAACCAGCAGTACTCTTCCTACATGCTTGAATTCCACTTCTCTAAAAATCTTTACTTGATGGAACTGTTTCCCTAGTTCATCCAAACCTTCTAGTATATTTTCAGGGAAGAAGTCCAGGTGTGAGTGAAGGAAATGCACTTTAAGAGAAATGTTACACCCCATGTCGTACGCTGGCAGAAATTCCATGACTTGACTGACATAATCACCACTTTTGTTGTTATCCAAATAGTTCTCACACAGGTTTTGGAATGCAAACCAACCTCGTTTTCTTTTCTATTCAGCTTGTGCAACAATAGTTTGTGAAGCCTGATTACAGGCTCGCGAGTAGAGCAATAATTTTTAAGTCAATGCAAATGAAGTGACCCTTTGGGATTTTTTGGGAAAGCTGGGAAGTAGTTATGATTTTGTACAGTGATAGTTAAAGCATGCCAGTTGCAACAGCGAAAGAAAACAATTGCATGTAATGGAATCTGGCTATGTGGAAGGCAATGGCCAAGGAAGCAGGTCAGATGTCATCAAAAATATGCTGAAGCACAACGTCATTTACTAAGGATGGGAGCGAAGCAGGAGCCACGATTGGTGGAGGGTCTGCCCTACCACTTGTTCTATGGTGGGAGGCTGGGATCAAAACCCGGGTGCACTGAGGAGGAGAGGTCGGTCTCAGGTCGCTCTCAGCCGGTCTTAGCAATGTCAAGCTAAGCTCAGGGGCTAGCAGCGGACGACAGCCATCGACGCCAGCTGAGTCTACAATGGGCGCAGCCGGGAGCCTACGCCAGCAACAGTAACTGCAACAGGTGGGATGAAACCATTAGAGAATCATATCTGGGATATCATGGGATAGGAACAAGCACTAGAAGGGAGCAAGGAGAAGAGGAATGATTAACTATGTGTATAATCCTGGTGTAAGTAAAGTTGTAAATGTGTAAACATCCTTACTGAGAGCCATCATTTGATGGCACTACCACTCACATGACATATTCTTAACCGCAATTTAATATACCTCTCAGGAAGTGGCAGAGCAAAAGCAAAAAGATTCACCCATCCACCAGACAAAGTTTCCAATTATAATCATGATAACCAATTTTATCAAGGATTCTGCTAATGTCACCATATCCACGGTGTATACCCATTGGCCAATCAGAAGAGATCTAGGTATGCTATTACATCAGATGGAGTGTTCTGTGACTACAGTCAACTTGGTTGTAATCATAGAGTTAATAGAAAAGAATAGGAAGAATAAAGCATGAAAATTTATTTGCAAACCTGTTGGTGCAAAGTATTGAGTGCTGCAGCATATTATAGTGAATCTTCCAAACTCTTGCTATATGTTTTTATTTATTGTTGCTATATATTGTTTCTATATATTTTGTGGGGTGTTCTAGGAGGATGAGGGTGGCTGGAAGCCAAAATATGTAGAAAATAAGTGTAAAATTGTGAAATACGTGGAAACAATAGTTCATACATTTTTTTTTTTTTTATTACAATTTAAGGAAGCAAATCCTCCAAATCTACAGATGTTAATATTTTAACACTTTTGCATCTCTAGTCCCCAAGAAGAAAGGTAAAATTAAAATAATTCTTTTATTCTTTCAAATTATCAAAAATTGATTAAAAAAAAAATAGATGGGGAAATGGAGGTCATATTTGGATTCAGGTCATTTTATGTAAGAATCAGCAGGAATGGTGTCAGGACCAATTTTTATTTTACTTAAATTAGTATCAGATGATTCCTTACAAAACAGATATTTTTTACAGGTAATACTGTTTCCTTCTAAAAGATAGAGAGAGAGAGACATTTCAGTATCACACAAATTGCACAACATTGGAAATTTACGATTTCCAATTATTAAAGTGCTTAGTAGTTACTGTCAATTACTTGCACACTTGTTGCACAATTATAAATTACAACACTTTATCCACAAAAAAAATGATAATAATAATTTATGGCTTATTCACAACTTCTAAACTGGAGCATAATATAAACAGCAGGATAGATGTTGTGATTTTTTTAACATCTGCACAGCCAGTGAGTGTTGACTAATAATTAATTTTGTTGGTATTTTATTGCTTCCCTAAACCTGACCCCCAATGTTCACACTTGCTAGTTTTGCTGAAAAAATCCAAATTGTTTTAATTATACTAAAATCCTCACTTTCGATGAACAGTAACAATAAAAGATATTGCTGTTTATGATGATCAGACGAAAGAGCCATGATTGTTAGCTGCACTACTATTTACAGAATTCATCTAACTGACATTTCTTCAGATGCAACCCCTCAATACATTTATCCACTCATGGAGGATCATGTTGCAACAGTTTTTCTCTATGGGTGAATCCTAATACTCTTGTAATTCATAAATCTAACAGTAAAAATGAGAATAATATTCTAAGATACATTATGTAAAGTCCTAGAACCGTCGCAAGCTCGAGTCTCCTGCGTGCTTGTCACAAACACTCTTCACTTCTTCCTGTCCATGAATAGCTGATGTTCATGAGTAAAACTCCAACCCAGCCCTATGTCTTTCAGATCTTCCTTGATTTGATCTATCCATTTCTTTTAGGCCTTTCCACATATCTCTTCCCTTTGATGTCCAGATTAAAATAGGCCTTTGCTTTTCTTTCCTCCTCCATCCTTTGGACATGTCTGTACCACTTCAGGCGAGACCACTGTAAGGATTTTTCTACAGTGATGTTTATACTATAAGAATACAGATTTTCCCGGCATATGCTTGCAATGAAGTCTTCACAGGTGTACCACCAGATTGTGTTTTGAAAACATGATATTTCGATGACTAACTCCATTGTCTTAATCAGATGTGGAGACATCTGCACTGGTTGGCTGACTGTCAAATACTGAGACAGCTCAGGAACTGCACCTCCTTATATAGGTGACAGACACATGGCACGTCTGTCCAGCAACCACCATAGATGTGTCAATATTAGCTACTGCAGGCCGCAACAAAGAACTGTAGCCACACCCACAGGCAGCCAGCTACCGGGCATGGGTCGCGGAGAGAGCTGTCAGCAAACCCACTAATTTACAACAGTATATATTCCTTGATAGCTGCCATCCATTTCATACCAAACTTTCCCTCCTGTACAGCCTTGCCATCTGTGGTAGTCACATTTGTTCTGATGCTTATTCCCTTCGCCAATACTCCCAGAACCTATCCTAAGCCCTTATTTCACATTGTTACCCCACATATCTCATACATAAATAGATCTCCCATGCGGTCACTCACCCTCCATATAACCACTCTCGCTTGTTACCCACAAAACCCAACCATATCCCTGCCTTTGCACCCAGTTGTCTCCTGGCGTTAATTCCATCAACCATATTTTGCAACAGGGCTATAACTTCCTTCGCTCCTTTCCAGAAATGCACACTCTTCTATCCAAAATTCTACCCACTGTCCCCTGTACATGTTTTAGCAGACCACCCATTCTTATGAACTTCTTGGTACACAAATACCCTCCATCAGACTCTCAAAAAAACACGATATGGATCTTTTTCATGCAATAGCCCTCGCTGTAAAACCTGCAGCATGCTTCAACCCACCACTACATATTCCAGCCCTACCACAGGCGAATGTTTCCCCATCATTGGACATACCAACTAACTTGCCACCACTGCACTAGTTCATACATAGGCCTCACCACACAGCAACTCTCAGTCAGAATGAATGGCCACAGACAAACAGTCCACACCCAAAACTTGTACCTTCCAATACCAGAACATGCCAATAGCCATGATTCCAACAATCTCAATGACTACTATATTATATCCAGGATACCAGATATCTCCTTGGCCTTACCACTGACAAAATCCTAACACTTAACCCATCACTCTTTAACTTAATTATTTTTTCCATATTTTAACTAGAAATAATTTTCATGTCAGTACTAGGTATCCTTTGCTATATATATTAATTTTACCACTGCCCACAATATATTATCTCACACATTTCCAATATATCAATAGTCTACTCCTTAGCAGTTCCCCAGCATTTCTCCCACTACCTAGCCAGTCATGGGGTAACATTCTGTGTGCACACATGTCCGGAACAATATTGCTCATTTCTCTACTACATGAAGAAAGCTAATACCAAAATATTGTATTTGTGTGTCCACCTTACATGTTTTCACTCATCACAGCCATTAACTATGGTATATGTTGGGCTAATTTTCCTTGCCTTTATTAGTTATGAGAATTTAGAATAAACAATTGTACAGTAGTAATATTGTTGGCGTAAGCTATGTTGCTATTTTCATAATGATAATTCTTTTACTAAAATATCATTCATCCACCTTTTGCTGCTGTTTGCAATCCCCACTATTATCTCTGCCTTCTAGGAGCCTGTTGTCAAACTAAGGGTGACTCCTTTAAATAGAAACCTTTCAGCCACATAACGGTGAGGTGCTGAAATTGTGTTGGAAGAGACTAATATATTTTTCCGCTAAACCCTTACACCATAAGTTAATATGAGTAAATAACCCTACTTAAAAGATGTTGAACAATCTAGGTTTAAAGATTCCAAAGGAAAAAAGCTATCGCTGGTTTAGTATACTATTAGCTTCCGATTACCAAGAATCACTAGGATTAGTGGGAAATTGATCATAATTTTGGGGTATACTAAGCTATTGTGTCAGTGGTATGATGGCAAGTGCCTTACATCTGTGACCAGTTTAACATGGAATCTGAACAACAAAATGTTCTGGTGTAGCTCATATGATTAAACACAACTTTTAATAAATCCTGGCTTGATCCCAGGACCGGAATCATAACTTTTGAAAGAAAGTACCTTAACCAGGGATCTACAAACTGTCCAGAAAAACATTAATAAATAAATAAATTTAAATAATAGGTGAAATACACCCAACCCTCATCAAAGTTAAAGGGAGCAGAGCAGCAGCAACACGAAATAATACACAAACACAGAAAATATAAATTACAAGGAAGCAAAAATGACTAATCACTCACTAAAGTTGAAGGCAGCAGCAGGAGAAGAACATATATCACGAACACACAAATATACACAATATTTCGGTCTTAAACCTTCTTCATGTTAAAAAGAATGAGTCATGTGGTTCTGGAGGTGTGCACACGCCAAAGTTTGTTACATGACTGAGTGGATTATCAATATGGCGATGGGACTAAGATGTTATATATAAATATGTATATCACAGAAGGTGATAGAAGTAGTAATGTATCAAAAGGATACAGAATGTAGAGATGAAAACAAAACATATAGATGTATAAATTTTGGAAAGAAAAAAAATTATAGATATATAAATTTAGAAAAATACTACAGATATGTAAATTACATGTAATTACTTAAATGACAATAATGCTAATACTGATAATAATGAGTGATGCGTGAAGGAAAGGAATTTTATCGGTGGTTGAGGCCGGGTGGGTGTAGGGTATCTAGCTATTTTGGTATGCAAGTTCCCATCTTCGAAGTTATAAGGCGGCGGTAGTTTCGGGAAAAACTCTGATTGCTCTCACAGTGAAACATTCATTGAAGTTGTTGGAATTGTGGCAGTTAGCATGTTCAGGTATTGGCAGATATAAATTGCTGGTGTGGGCAGTTTGTCTGTGGCCATTCATTCTGGTCGAAAGTTGTTGTATAGTCAGGCCTATATAGGAACTTGTGCAATGGCAGCAAGTTAGCTGGTATATGATGTGCGTTGTGGAGCATGTGGCATGTCCAGTGATCGGGAAGGTTTCCCCTGTGACAGGGTTGCAATATGTAGTAGTGGGAGGATGCATGTTGCAGGTTTTGCAGCGAGGTCTATTGTACGGAAAAGATCCATAAGGTGTTTTAGTTTTCACGTAGTATTTTTTGCCAGAATACAGATGGGGGAGTATACTTGAAACAAAATAGAATTTTTACTCAGCATAATAAATAGATCCATGCAGTACTTTGCGTATAATAGGAAAAAATTAATAAGAAATATAGATAAATGGTGACATCTGGTCATGAGATCTGAGGATAAATTTAAATCAATATTTTGAAACTATATGAAAGCGATTAAAGAACAATTAAATAACATCCCTCTCAGGTAGAAAATTGTATATAGAAATATTTAAAACAAATTTTAACTCTGTAGGAGGGGTGAATTCAGGATTTTGGTTTGGGAGGGCATTGAGCAGACTTTGGTTTGAGCGAGGGGGGCTTGGTTTTAGTGGATTTTGTTTTTTTGGGGGACGGGGGGGGGGAGGGTTTGAATTGAGTTTTTAGTCATTATAGTCTCCTCGGATTAGTAGAGCTAAAAAAAAAATTCTCTAAAATTACAATGTCGGGGGTGGACCTAGATACTTCGCGGGCGGGCCTTGAGCCCCCTAGCCCATCTCCCTCTGGATCCACCCCTGCTCTGTAGCATCAATACTTGGGAGATATGAGAAATAGTAAGTTTGGGTTAGGATGCAGTTTTGAATAACACTAGGATAGAAAAATGTAGGTAAGTCGTATAATATATCAAAAGATCGGGGAGGAGGTATAGATCATTTTAAACTAAGAATCAACACCATAGCTCACTGAGCAAATGAGATAAAATTTTAGGGGTTACCACTTCAATAATTTTTTACAACAAAACTACTAAAGATAGATAAATTTTTATAAGGATTTTTTTAACATATATGGAACAGGCTAGCTCTCACAAAAATTTCGGGTAGATCAGGGGGAAAATAAGGCTTTATGCTAGAAAAATCTCCAGACATGTGAAATCCACTAACTTTCTTATAAATAGACCCTCAAAAATCATGGTCTTTCAAAAGCACTAGCTGAAATAGCTCACACTCAGCCGATTTGGCGCAATGTGTGGTAGACAGGAAGCAAGTAAGGTGGGAATGATAAGAGGCTAGGTGTCCATCTTAAATTTTTTCAAATGATACTGCTGAAATGTTTATACTCACGATGTAATTGAATCTCCTTCAGTTATGGGTTCCCCGGGAGTGCTATATACTTGTCTCTAGGTGTATACCTGCAATAATTTATTTTTGGAGATGAATTCTGATGCTGTGGATTGGTCACCATATATTGTAAAATTTCTGAAAGAACACATTGTTTGAAACTAAAAAGAAGGTCTACGGTGAACATTATTTCCTATTGTGGTTATCAGTTGGTTGGCGACCAAATGACAATATATCCTTAGGCCACACTAACGGTAAAGTTCAATGTAACTGTTATGCACTAACCCCACCCATAGCAGAGGTCGCTGACACTGAGTGTATTTCATATATCCTTTCCATATAAATATTGCCTCTCAGCAGTTCTTTCATTCCATTGTTACCTATAAATAAATTAAAAATCTCATTAGCCATTTCCTTTTTGGCAACATATAAAAAATGTTGTTAATGCCAGAATTAATATATTATTACATTCTATATTTTTTTTGTTTTATTAAATGGTAAGTAGCAACCCATAAACTAAGTTTTGATTTCTGTTTCATGTATATTTGATTCTTTTCTTAATTAAGATGAAACAGATTCATAAAACATAATTATTTTTTATAAAAAAGGAGTAATTTTACTAACAGCGTTAAAAATCTATAACTTCCATATGAGTATTTGCATTTCAAAATTACTGCATTCTGAGAGGTATGAAAATATGTTAAATTTTGTTTTAAATGCTGCTCTTGCATTTATTCTTGTCTAATTTCGTCACAATATGGTTTTGTACAGGAAATTTATATCATTTTACAGACAGAAACAGTGTTTAGATGTTGTATAATAAAGATATATATGGCTCCTTATATATAAGATTTGTATGAAAGTTGTTTCATAATCACTTATAAATTTGGATTTTTGTACAATTGTTTGAAGTATATATATTAAAATAGGAAACATAACATCACTGGCGTAAAGGTTACTCGAGTGACTCAAGTTTTAAACAGAGGCTTGAGGGGAGTGATCAGCAACAATAACAAGACATCTGATGTAATAGGCAATGTTGTCACTAGCTTGCTGGTCAGTCCAACACCAGCTAATCCTCTTTCTGACTGGCCATTCCACATTCTTGAGAGGGGTTTTGGGGGCTGTGAGGTGAGTCTTAGTTACTGCAATAGATATTTTATTTTACATTAAGATTAGTTATTAAGCTCCATGCTTATAATGTAACTGAACCTCACTTATTTAAAGTGGATTCATGTTAACTACAATAATTTTTCATACTGATGAGTCATTGTATAGTCATTTTATTTATTTATTTATTGCTTGGCTAAGCAACTAATGTGATACACATAAATATATACATGGACTCAGTGTACCGGAAGCCGACACACACAAACAAATATCTACATGCCGCATCGCACCACCATCCAGTGACAAAAAGAGGCGTCCTCACGACCTTTCATAAAAGAGCGACAAAAGTGTGTGACACAAATAGTTTGACAATGGAGTTGGAAGCGCTGCAACAAACATTCAAGTCCAAAGGCTACCACAATCATTGTATTAGATGGGCATTGCATGCAGCCATGACAGATAAAGACACCATTTCAACATCTAATCAAGCCACCTCTCAGGAACGCCAAGTAGTTGTTTTAACCTACATAAGTGGAGTTACTTACAGAATCGGGATGCTGTTTAAAAAAATTTGACATAAAACATGTCAACAAAGCGCACAGCAAGGTCAGTAACCAGCTCATCAAGGTTAAGGACAGGCTGCCTCCACTACAGGTGGCCGGTGTCTATGAGATTCTGTGCATCTGTGGTCGGGTGTACATAGGAGAGACGGGGCACAATATAAGGGACAGGCTGCGCAAAAACATCTGCGATTATAAATCTAATAAAATTGACAAATCAACCATTGCACGACATGCAGTCGAAACCAGTCACACCATAGACTTGGAAAATACCTCACTTATAGTGCGCGAGGATAAATGGTGGCCAAGGAGGGTAAAAGAGGTGTTATAAATTGCTTAACACCCAAACAATATTAACGAAGACAACGGGCTGAAATTACACGATGGCTGGCACTCGCTGTTGCAGACAGAGCATGTCACGTGTCACCTCCAACAAGACCGCGCTGTGCCCCACCAGCCAACTAAACACATGACGGCTCGGACCTTTTGATTGGCCGGGCAAATCAAACCATCCAGACGGGCGCTGGCCTCGCCTATAAAACAAGACCACTCACTGATTGAGGACGCAGTTCTGCCCTGGAAGAAGACCCCAGAATGAGGATCGAAACGTCGGTTATGGTTGGCTATTCAAGTCACATGACCTTTCTTTATTTAAGAGACAGGGGTGGGGCGGGTAAGGGGGGAGGGTACTTCATTGTGGTAGATCGCAATTTACAAACAGCCAGTGATCAGGTATTGATCAGTGGTGAGCAGGCAGCAGCAGAGTTCATGTTTGTTGGGGTAGAAATGCATTGTTGGGTGAAGAACACAAATGTCTGAAGTCAAAGTGTCAGCTGTGTTAGTCAGTTATGGAAGAAAGTTATAATCAGTCTTAGACCTAGTTTCCTTGTATTGTGGGGAAGGGAAAATTTTGAAGTTTAAAAAATTGTAATTTCTGAAAATACAAATTTCTGAAGTGAAGATGCCTACAGTTTTGTATGAAAGATGAGTCCAATTATACATGGGTTGTAAGCTATTGGAATCATGCAGAAGTAAAGCTCATGTTTTGAATAACTAAAATCCATGCAGATTGAAAGGTTTTAATTTTATTTGGTGAACCAGTTTCATAACAAACTATTGTTAAAGTATATAATAAATCTCAACCTTGGTAGAATTGGTGACTGAACTCTTTGGTAAAAAGAAACTAGTCACTGCTGGTACCTTCAGGCCAAATTATAGAAAACAATTTAATTTTATAGAACACATAGAATGTCTTTTAAATAATGGAATGAATCTCCACTATGTGACACATAATTGATTGTTTTGTGATTTGAATTATGGTTGTCATATACAGGATTTAGATGGGGAGCAAAGGAGAGCAACAATTTTATTCATATTAAAGACTTGGCTGATTACCCTCAGTGCTCTGTTGAAACTTATAATTTTGAAATGAATGTCTTTTTCTTCCAGTTTCTTATGTCATATACCTAATTTTGAAAGTGTTAATCTTACAAAGTTTTTTTTATATATTCGTGGATATTTTGCTTTACATTTTTTCCTTTCCTTGAAATTCCACAATTTTTTATTTCTGGGTTGAAATTTCCTTGTTAAAATTGTTTCCTGTCATGTTCAAGTGTTATACTGAAAATTGTAGGTTATGCTCTTTGTCACTGTCATATAGAATTGTATTGAGGTAATCATTCCTCCGCAGTATTTGTCTTCCATGTTTGTTAATCTCCAGTATCTGATTAATTAATTCATATACATATTAAAAAGAAATGGGGATAAAGGGCACCATTGCCTGACAACACAGTTGTTAGACTTCCAGTCTGTTGTTTCAGTTTCCACCTTTCAGCTATTAAATTGCATTTATAAAGATTGTATATTGTTAATATTATTTGATTGACTGTTCTGTCAGTGGTTTCTAAGAGTTTATTTCAATTTACTCTATTAAAAGCTTTTTATTTATTTATTTTCAATCTGTGGATACCATATGTGCTTTGGTGTCAAATTATGAAAGATTTGCAATTAAAATTTTTGGTGTAAACTAACCATTTGCACAAGACCTTCCTTTTTAGAAACCATTCTGTTCTTCACCGATTTATATTCTTCAATTTTTTTTTGAAACTTTTGCAAAAAATGTGTACTCTCTGTTCAGTAGACTAAACACTTCTGTAATTTTCACAACCTTCAGGATTTATATGGCAGTTCTGTTTCACATATTTAATTACATCAAATGTAAAAATTTTGATTTGATTGTTTCATCACAGTATTTAAAGAGTTCATATGTAAAGGAAAGGTAAAATGTATGGAAATGAAAGGTAAAGTGTTCGATTAAGTCCTTGTTATCTCCAAGCTTTATTATTTTGATATTTTTAATACTCTTCTAAATTCCTAGTTGATTGTTCAGAATTGTTAGCTGAATGATGTTGGACAAATGTATTTCCAGTTTATAACCATAAATTTTAAAAATATTGTAGCCTCATTAATTTGTTTATGACATTTATTTTTAAATTTTTCTTTATTTCTTGTCTTAGGATTTTAAACATTTTATACCTTTTAGGATTTGGCTTAGTTGAGTCCCTGTCAACAAGAAACAAAGGTATAACAGCCTTTCCTACGGACTTTGCTTGTAGCACTTTTTTCAATGCCTTCTTTCTGTTGAAAATAAATTTTATCTTTTATTGACTTGATTGTTATGTATTTCTTAAATGCTTTTCTTTTATCATCTTTAATTTTGAAAATTTCTTAGCCGCATGTGCTCAGTCCCTTCTTTTGTAGTCATTTCTTCATAACACCTATTCTTCCATAAGCCGCTTGTTTCAGTATTTGGGCAATGTTCTTCCATTCATCGTTTACCATTCTACCTATTTCAAAATGTTGTGTTATAATTTTTGTTCTAATATTGAGATCTGTTAGTAGATTCATTTTGATATATTTTTTCTGTTTTGCTTTTTTTTTTTTTCTGAGGGTTTCTGGTTTTCAGCCATCAGGGAGGAAACCTAATTGTTGAAGTAATTTATAACTCAAAGTTTCAGTATATTCGCGTGGCAAGAATATATTTGACCAATTTTAGGTCTACTCTTACATACTCTATAATTGATTTGTGTCATCTGCCTGTGCGTATTTGTAACTATCTCTGTGTGGGAAGAGGTGTTAACAATTCTGAAGTTACCTGTATCCAACATAATCGATTAATTTTTAGTTTTTGTTCATTCAACATGTATTCCAGTGATAGATCTCAGTTCAGTAAAGTCTGTGCTAGCATACAGATCATCCATTATTACCAAATAATGACATTTACTTATTTTATTTGTGTTTTCTTGTAATTCGTTGTGGAATGTCTCAGCATTTGTATAAATACTTAAACCGATAGGTATACATTAACCTATAATTCAGAGAAAGCCTCACTTTATTCCAATCCTTAATTGAATTATCCTTCCATTCCAAAGAAAGTAATTTTCAGTTTTGTTGCTGAGGGTTTTATATATCAACAGAGCTGTTTTGCTTTCTCATCACTATTTATAGTGCTGCAGATCTGCAGGCAATTATTAATTAACTTATTACCTTTCAGTTTTTTCTTTGTTGACAGCAGTTTTTATACTTTTATGCTTAATAGTGCATCTACTTGTTTATTTTTATGTCCAATATTTAAGCCATTCCATGTTGTTATGTTAAAGAGATATTTTCACTTCCTGTTTGTCCCATTATCTTTGTTAGAAGCCAAATTAATTTTTTATCCTTTGAGCTACAGCTGCATTTGTATATAATAAAAGAAATACTATGAAAACAAGGCAGGGTAAGGTAAGTATTTTTTTTTCTAATGGCTTTTTGCCTCTTCGATGATACAGTCATTAAGTCCAGACATAAGATACATGTCAAGAGGGTCTAAAATTCATACACTGATTCTCTCACTATGTGACTTCATTATCGTTATTATTGTAAAATAAATACAGTTTTATGTTTCAAATACTACATTTATCATTATAATAGGAGGTTTATTTCTTGTTTATTTTCCCATTTCGGTTATGTATTTGTAGGTATATAGAAACTGTAACTGACACTTCATATTTTCAATGAATGAAATAGAGTTTTTGTGTTATTTGGTTTTATAATATCAGATAAAAACATTTTCTCCAGGAATTTACAGTGTGTATAACAGATTGTTTGGGATATGCTGATCTTTCGTGGATGAAAGAAATTGAAAAATTTAAAAAATCTAATATTCGGATGTCTGAACAGTTGAAGAATGAGATTAGAGTGGTAGTTATAGTGCAGTTTCCAAAAGAGAAAGTATTACTAAAACATAGGTATGTTCCCTCCAATGTGTTAAAATCAGTGTAATAGCATTTATCAGATTAAGCATGCTGAAATATATCTTTCTCTAGTGATACAGATATACCTGAAGATAAAATGGATGAAAAGATTTCAGAATCTCCAGAAAGTGCCAAAAGTGAAAGGAAAGAGTATGAAAACCAAAGAACCTGTGAGATGTATCGCTTATCAAAGACCAAAGATGTAATTCCATTTTGTGTTGTTGAATATCAGTACTTATATGAGGTAAATACTTTATTATAGGAATGAGATAAATAATATATATTAATTTATTTCTTTTTTTATATACTGGTAGGCAATATTTCATGATCTGCAATTCTTATTTCTTTAAAGATGTAGTTGAAAGGTAAAAGTATCATAAATACAGTACAGTCCAGAAACACAATGGCACTAATTATTAATTACAATGAAGTTTATTCCTCTGTGAAATTTCCCTACATAACTGCTTATGAATCATGCATTCTTATTCTGTTTGAAAACAAAGGACAGGGTAAGTAAACCCCTCACTTACCAAAAGTGAAGGCAGAAGCACAGCAATGCCACGCAAAAAACAAAATGCAGATTTAAATATTTCAGGTAAGTCGGGCATAAAATAATTAAAAATATATAAAATGGGATGGGTGTGCATTCAGTGTGTGTTCTCATCTTTTGTAACACTCTCCTTATTCACCTGTAACAAATCAATAGATACCCAGAGTCTGAAGCAGAAGAGAAAATAAAGCCTTTAACATTGCAAATTGATTTTATAGACATGAACTTGATAGTGTACCATGTTCTCGAATTTAAAGAAAGGCTTTACTTAGGACGGTAATTCAGTTTAGATATTTTTATTCTAACCAGGCAAGCTTGTTGATGTAATCAGCAGCAAGCTCACATGTGAGGACAGTAAAATTTTAGGGATAATAAAAGAAAGACCGTTATTTTTAAAAAATAAACAAAAACTAACTATGGTAAAGCATTGTCAACATTTAGATAGATTTCATAACAAAAATTTGAGTTATAGGTAAACTCTGTGTTTATTAGATGAGTAAATAAATTCAACTCACATATGGAGATAGACACAAAGTTAAAAATATGATCAAATGTAAACTAAATTTAAAGGAAATAATAATATAGCAACAAATATAAAAATAAAAACATTTTAAATAGATGAAGAAGGCCCTCTTAACATATCATGCCAAAAGTTGTGTCATAACAAATGTCAAAACAAAATTAAGAAATAGGAATTTGTTGAGAATGAGGTAAGGATCATTAAAAAAAGAGTGTAAAAACAAAAAAATTGTGAAAACTCATGGTAAAACCATAATTAAATAAGAGGGAAAGGGCAGTTGTTGGTAGACATTTGAACAAAGTAGAGATGTGTATCAGGAGGAGTTTGGGGAATTTGCTAAGTAGTGTAACGTGCATAAAACAGAACTTTCTTTAGTATGAACTAGTAAATTTCAGTAATAAGAGGGGGATGAAGTAAGTTATTTATCGTGCATTTCCCTAATCTACAATCATCATATTTTTGGATTTGAAGTTTATGGCCTTTTCTGAGGTTTTCTGGTACGAACAGTTGTAAAAGCACTTTTTCTCAAATATACAACCTTTTAAAGTATTAAGAAGTCTACAGTGTAATCTTTTCTGAACATAGCTCCAGCTATTGGGGTGATATCAATAGATTTGTTTACATTATTTACAATTATTATTAAAGATCGCACACTAAAAAAGATTGTAAAACTGTAATTTGGAAAACAATCACTTGTCTTCATGCAATCTCATTTTATAAACAATAAAATTTTGTAAAACTATTAGTGAACAACAGTAAACAAATTTTTAAAAAAACTGTAATTCAGACAATAATCACTTCTTAAAATAAAAAATCCTGGATCTGTTTCTTGTGAATTTTTATTCTTGTTGCCATATTTATTAGAGTAACAAAAAAATATTTTTTTTAGTAAAAGAAAGAAATGAGACTGTTAATTAATATTCAGATATTAACTCATTGTTAAAGCACCAGATGTTAAAATCAATGTTTTCCCGTTTGATTCTGGGTGTCACCATGGACTTTTATGAGCAGTCAAAGTGGCCTTCAGAACTAGTGAAGGTCTCTTTGTGTTATTGTAGTATTCTGTGACTTCTCCATAGTTTGAATTCCAGATTAATTTGTAGTTCCAGCCACACTGGAGTCCAAATACCTGGCAGCTTGAAACAATGTCATCTGGTCTGAAGACCACATAAATTTACTTTCCAACCATTTACAGTGAACTTGATGCTGACATCTAGCATTTACTAAGAAATCCTTCATAGTTAATGGTATTAAAAAAAGGGACTTAAATATTTATATCTGCACTGAATAATTAGGTGAAATAGTACTCAAGTTGATTTTAGTGAACTAAATGACTATGATAACACTATATTAGTTCAAATATTTTAGTAACATGAAATTTGGATGATAAACTACTTTACACAATTTGTATTTACTTAATACTGTAACAATATGGAACTTATGTAATCTTTGAGGTGGTTACTGAAGGTGATATTTCAGGATGACAACTTGAAAGTGTTCCAGCAGAATATGGGCTGGGAAATCCATTCTGGCAAAAGTTCTGTTCTCAGCAAAGTATCATGTCATCTCAATCTTCCTACATTGATCTCGTATCTTCCTGTACCTTCAACCATTGCCACTCTCACTGAGATTTCACTGGAAGGGTGCAATATAGTGTCTATTGGTAAGTTCTACTACATAGTATCTTTAAACACTTAAAACAGGATTAATCATTGGTAATGTTTATGAAGAGTTTTAAAACATTAAGTATATATATTTGCAATAATATTTTATTAAAAATGTTTTTAGTAGAGCAATAAGTCCATTACTAATTTCCAGATCACCACGTCACTGTTCTTTGGAATTCCAGCATTTGCTTTATTACCAAGCAGTTTTGATTGAAAACTGTGCTGTCTGAGAACTCAAAATAGGTATTAGTTTGATAGTTTACTTCATGTTAATTTATGGCTGTAACTCTGACAAGCACCAGTATTGAAAGTCTCTGACTGCCTTATTAGATTAGATATCTTCACTTTGATCCCATGTGAAAATAAATCATGGGGATGTGGAATAGCACATACAATTATTAACAAATCAATAATATTGTCGCGTTGCAACCGGGGCAGGTGTGAATTCGAAGGTTACTTGTCAATGAACACAGCACTTAAACTGAGAACAGGTTTATTGAGAACTCAAACATACACGCAGCACTGACTGCCTCTTGGGCAGAATGCTCTTCTATTTATACACAGATAGAACGTACTAGAGATTACAAGAGTAGTTAACAAGTAGAAGTTACAAGTGACCTTAGGAAACATGTAGAATCTTCTGGAAATAATAAACAGAATTAAATAATTTTTGTCAGTGGGCGGGATTGAACCGGCGACCTTCGGTACCGCAATTCGTGACGCTACCCGCTGCGCCATGCTGGCAGACGGTACACTGGCGTTCATGCGGCATTGCTCCCTCTCCTGAGGAAAACAGCGTCCCGCTGTTAGATTTCTTTTGGGGCACGCTGAAGTGTCCTGGATCTTGATCTTGTCGTGGGTCCTCTGTATGGCAGTTCTGGAGGGCCCCTCCTGTTGTACTATTATCTTCCTGTCCGACTTCCTCAGTATCCAAACCGTCCTCAGAGTCCTTGAACAAGAAGCTGGTTGTGCCTAGCTGCTCGTCAGGATTGTAGTAAGGCTTCATGCGGAGGACGTGAACAATGTCCCTTCGCTTTCGTCGTTTCGAAGACGGCTCATAATCCTCGACTTCGTATGTGACGTCTGACCGGCGGCGTATGACACGATACGGACCAAAGTACCGCTTCAGTAACTTTTCTGATAGCCCAACCTTCCGGACAGGGGTAAAAATCCATACGAGATCTCCTGGGTTGTACGCAACAGGTCGGTGCTTGCCGTCATACCGCTGACGGTCCTTCTCCTGGGTGGCCAGTGTTCGTATGCGAGCCAGCTGTCTTGCTTCTTCGACCCTGGTAATGAGCTGTTTTATATAGTCATCCTGAGTGTCGTCCGGCTGGAATGGGAACAGCGTATCCATTGTGGTCTCAGCTTCACGGCCATGGAGCAGAAAAAACGGAGTGAAGCCTGTCGTATCTTGCCTTGCTGTATTATAAGCAAATGTGACCACTGGCAGTATTGTATCCCAATCCTTCTGCTCAACATCCACATACATCGACAGCATATCGGCTAATGTCTTGTTGAAGCGTTCTGTGAGACCGTTTGTCTGAGGGTGGTATGCAGTTGTCATCCTGTGGACAACGTCGCATCTTGACATGACCTCTGATACTAGTCTTGACTGGAATACCTTTCCACGATCGGATATCATCACACGTGGTGCTCCATGCTTCAAAATAATGTCTTCTACTAGAAATTTTGCAACCTCTGGAGCTTCTGCAGTCGGCACAGGTTTGGTGACAGCGTAGCGCGTGAGGTAGTCGGTGCAGACTATTATCCATCGGTTACCGGTTGTCGACTTCGGGAACCTCCCTAAAAGGTCGATCCCAATTCGGTGGAATGGAACTGCTGCAGGCGGAATTGGTACTAGATGACCTGGAGGTAATTGCGGCACATGTTTCCGTCGCTGGCACTCTTTACAGTGACTCACATAATGCTTGACAGATCGGTAGAGACCCTTCCAGTAATACCCGGCGTCTCCACCAAACTATGTCGCGTTGCAACCGGGGCAGGTGTGAATTCGAAGGTTACTTGTCAATGAACACAGCACTTAAACTGAGAACAGGTTTATTGAGAACTCAAACATACACGCAGCACTCACTGCCTCTTGGGCAGAATGCTCTTCTATTTATACACAGATAGAACGTACTAGAGATTACAAGAGTAGTTAACAAGTAGAAGTTACAAGTGACCTTAGGAAACATGTAGAATCTTCTGGAAATAATAAACAGAATTAAATAATTTTTGTCAGTGGGCGGGATTGAACCGGCGACCTTCGGTACCGCAATTAGATTAGATATCTTCACTTTGATCCCATGTGAAAATAAATCATGGGGATGTGGAATAGCACATACAATTATTAACAAATCAATAATATTACCAAATACTAATAACTGGCTAGTTACTTTAAACCTATTAATATAGTAAATTTCCATTGTAATCAGCAAATACATATTTTCCCATGTTAATGCTATATATGAACTAAATTTCCAGATAATCTAATTGCTGCATTTTTAAACAGTTTTAGCATACACTATTTTAGTAATAGTAAACAACTTTGTTGCTTTCCCCTTCTGTACACCAAATATACAGTATTTTCTCAGTTATACTTAGTTACCAAACTCCAAGAAAAAATTCCTTTTACAGAATAAGATGGGTTCTGAAGGAACACCCTTTCAGTTTGTATTTGATTGTATTTGAAGTTGTTAAGTTTCCGTAGATAACATTTTATTTTTTTGTATTCAACATTGATAAAGAAGCTCCAGTGAATGTTATCCCTTGCTGTACAATTGACAATGACTTGTAATCCTTGAAAATTTTATTTTTATTTCTAGTATTAAAGCTACATATGTCAGCATCAAGATTGAAGTGCGCAGGATTATCCACTGCAACTAACAGAAGAGAGTATATATAACATGCTAGCATTGTAAATATATCTAGATTTCTAAACAGATTTCTATAAGACTTCCATGGGTCAGCTCCACAAATGATTCTTAGAGCACACTTTTATGATTTAAATACCTTCTGTTCCTGTGAGCAGTTTTCACAAAATTTATTTATTTATTTATCATATTATTATTTAACAAGGTACACAATAGGAAATGTACATATCACAAGCTTGTACAATTTCATATCTCAACATCTAATGTTTTAATCGAGTCAACTGCAATGATCGACGCATCATGTATTTCCACAGAATGAAATACCATAAGTGAGCAGGAAGAGGAAATATGCAAAATATATTAACTTGATAAAATTAATAAATGTGATTTTCTAATACTGGCTCATGATTTTAATGCTCGAGAAGGAAACAGCCCAATTCCTGATGTAATGGAAAATAAAGATGAATACACGTTAAATGAAAATGGTAAATTATTAAGAGAACTTGTATCCTTCAATCAATTAAAGATTACTAACACATTCTTTTAAAAAAAGGATATCCGTAAGTTTATATGGAAGGCAAGAGAGCAATGATCTATCGTTGACTATATAATAGTTAAAAAAAATTGGGTCCAGATGTAGTAGACACCAAAGTACATAGAGACACTGACATATATTCTGATCATTATCTAAAAAATAAGAATACTTGCTAAATGGAGGGAAAAAAATGTACAAAAAGATCAAGAAGTTTATAAGGTTTTTCTGTTACAAGATGAAGGAATAAGACACCTAAATCAAAGCCAATTTACAACAGTGCTCACTGGAAAATCCAAGAGGTAATGATATCTGCAAAGAATGAGAAACTATAGATTCATCAATACTGAAAGCAACAAATGAAGCTGTCTGTAAGGAAAAGAAATTTAGAAGGAAAACTGGACTTAAACTTTGGAATAAAGAAGTTGCAGAAGCAATTCAACAAAAGCAAAAATATTATCTAATAATGATATAGGATCGAACCCCGGAAAATTAGAATGAGTATAAAAGACGAAGAAATATTTTTAAGACAACAACAAATAAGTTGAAACAAGAATCATGAGACAAATTGATAGCTCAATAGAAGATGATGTCCATGGTAGACAAGAAATGGCTTCCAAACTTTTGAAATACCTTAAATAATAAAGGAAAGGGAAATTAACCTATCACATACCAAAGTTGACAGCTGGGACGAGAGGAAAAACATAAGGCGGACACACAAATAAAATATTTCAGCATTAACCTTCTTCATGTAATAGAGGAAGAGCTATTTATTTCTGGATGTGTGTGCACATGGAATGTCACCTCATCACTGGCGAGGTAAGGGGAGAAATGGTGAGGGAACTGTTAACCCTTTGACTGCTGTAGACGCGTTAACACGCGCGGATTCTACTGCGCCCAGGTGCTCCAGACGTGTTAACGCGCGACCTTGCTCCTTCCCTCAGGTGCTCTGGACGTGTATACACGCGCTGCCTAGCCGCCCTGTCTGTGCTCTGCACGCGTTAAGACGTCTAACAGCTCAGTTCCCTGTGTGCTCTGGACGCGTTAATGCGCAAGCCACTTAGCGACCAGGTCGGGTAGCCGTATTTCCATCCCAGCTGGTTAATTGCTTTCCAACGTGAATGTCTGCAGTTGCGATCTTATTTGAGTTGCTATTTTCAATGTAGTTTTACCTGAGAAAATGGATCGCCGTCGTGCTTGTACAAAGGAAGAAATCATTGAGATTCTTACTAGAAACGACAGTGAGAATGATCTCTTTGATATGGATGATAGTGAAGACCCTTCAATAGGATCTAGAAGTAATAGTCCTAAGCCTTGTACATCTGCTAGTGGAATACAACCGTCTGTCTACACAACAGGTAAACATTTTCAGTAACTGAAGCTTCATATAGCGAGAGCTAAATGTGCGGAAAAAAGAGGATGCCTTAGTGACAGCATTGACTAGAAGAAAAGAGATTCTCGTTCTTTTGTGCATGTGATAGACGATTCTGCTGCAGGACACAATATGGATTATATAAAAATTACCGCAATCTTTCATTTTTCCGAATATTTTTTACAGAAGATATTATAAAGTCTATTGCTGAAGGAACCTATAGATTTTATTTATACCAAGACAAATACTCCAGAATCAATTCACTCTAGATTTTCAAGGTGAAGGATTTACTGGGAGACATTTTCGAAATATTATTCACATTAAAAATTCAAAGGAGAGCACGTCAGCGCGTAGATGCGCTGGATGTTCGGAACAGGAAGTGCGTCGAGAAACCAGGTACAAACACAGAACATGCAATCTACAGTAATACTGTGTGTTGTGCCATGTTTGGAGGCTTGTTACACGAAAAACATTTATTAACCATGGGTAACTACACTGTAACAATTGCATTACATTTATACGCCTCTAAAACTAAATGAAATACAAAAAATAGAAAAAAAAATATATTTTACTTCACCAGTGTTGGTCTAAAGCCCAGAACCAAAAGAAGGATGGAAAATATATGCAGAGTTTGTGAAAGGTATTCGAACACTTAACTTAGAAATTTTCTCCTGATGAATTACTGCGCTAACAAACAAAAATACCAAACACATTTCAGTTTCTATAATATCTATTTAGCATATGAAGTTGTAAGGATCTTAGAATTTTGGCAAATTCTAGTTTTGCTTAGGCGGGACTTAGAAATTTTGTGAAGTACAGTTTTCAACTTTAAGTAATTTCCCTGTAATCTTGCTCACAGTTGCAATTCGTCATAATAATCATTTTAATGTGTAATTATCATATCGGGAAACGTTTAGTTTAAGAGTTATTCCCGTTTGTTCAAGTTTTGAAGCACGCGATCAGAATAGTGAAATTCTAAGATTCGCAGTATCTTTAAATCCAGTAAAGCTACAACCGAACTTTTATCACCAGCTGTAGTCAGCACTATCCCCGATATTTTGGTAATAAAATGAAATAATTTGGCAAAGTTTAATTAGTGATTTTAATTAAGAGAAAATAATAAGCTTTTTTATTAAAAGAGATATCAATTTAAATTTTACATTAGCAGATAGCCCTAATTAAGACGATTTCAGACATATATGGGTTTTCATCAAAAGTTTAAGCATTTGTCCGGAAATTAAGTTTTTGTAAAGTAGATTGTCGCGAATTGTTGTGCACGCGCGTAAAAAGGTTCTAGAACTCTTAGGGATTTTACCCAAATTTGAATGTATCACTACGCGGAGTCTTAAACAGCTAAAACATTAAAATTAATTACTCTAAATTTCTCACGAGACTGCCGTCGGACTTCTAGTGGATAAGTCCAGATACTATCAAGTTTAAACATTTTTAATAGTTGGGATCGTCAAATAAATTTCGTACTCTTTGAGCTACGCGGAGGAAAAAGATGTGATACAGTTGCTGACGTCACTGGTTCTCGTGGTTTCGATAAAAAAGAGCCCGTCGCCATTATGGTTTGTCTGTTCCTGTCCGTGGTCTGTTCCGGTCTGTCTGTTCCTGCCTGGCGTCTGTTTCGGTCTGACTTTCGTCGCGCTGGTTGTAACTCGCCATGCGGGCTTGTTCAACCATGTCGTGTCGTGTTAAATCATAACTTCAATGACTGTTAAGAACTTATAAATTTACTAAAGGGGTTTCGGTCGGTTAGATTTCTCTCCACAATCTGTAATCGTTGGTAAAGATAGTTCGATATGCCTGCTCAACTGTAAATGCTATTTTGAACTATTGACTTTGAAAATAAAAACTTTGAGTTTTACAACAGTGAACTTGTGTGCTTCAGTAGTTAGCATAAAACCCTTTCCAATATTTGGGGTTGAAATCAAATATTGTGGCGACCTAGGCATTTAGTTGAGTAATCCTGGCTACATGGTCAAATCAAATCAAAATTATTTAGCAGATGTACTGAGAATTGTGAGTCTACAAGAGTGTAAGTTAAGGCACTTAGGCGATACTATAACCCCAGTATCGGCCTTTGTCCTTACAAAGTACCTGTATGTTTGTCTACGCGGACATTCACTTTTAGAGGAGCTTTAAATTGAAAAACCTTAGATGTCAGAGTAACTGCATTTATTTTGTATCTGGTGTTTCAAAACGCAAAGCGAAAACGGAAGGCCGTCACACACAACGCCTCAGAAATATTCAGCACACAGCAGTCCTGGCCGCGTGCAGTACTCAGCAGGGCACGTATCGGCCGATCGCGGCCTCTCAGCGCAGGTAGTCGGCTTAGAGGATATCAAAGGAGCACTCAGCAAGGGCTCTGCCGGGCAATACCTAGCAGTTAAAGGGTTAAGTAGTGGACTGTCGATATATCAGCATTTTCTGAGATAATGAATTGTAGATGATGGTAAAATTAATATAAATAACAAAGAATACCTATTATTGACGTAAAAAATTATTACTAGTTTTTTTTTTTTAATAAAGTTGTTGGTTTAAATGGTAGGATTTTATCGGGGGTTAAGGCCAAGGGGGTGTCTTGTATCCAGGATATTCTGGTACGCTAGTTCCCATCTCCAGAGTTCTGACCGAGCGGGGCGGTGTAACGGTTAGCGTTCTCGCCTCGCATTCGGGAGGACGGCGGTTCGAATCCCCGTCCAGGCATCCAGATTTGGGTTTTCCGTGGTTTCCCCAAATCACTCCAGGCAAATGCCGGGATGCTTCCTTCAAAAGGCCATGGCCGAATTCCTTCCCATTCCTTCACCCATCCTTGCCCCCCATCCTTTCCCGTCTCTAAAGACCTCAATGTTAAAAAGAGACGTAAATCAGTTACAAAAAAAAAAAAA
Source organism: Vandiemenella viatica (assembly GCA_031002005.1). Lineage (NCBI taxonomy): Eukaryota > Metazoa > Arthropoda > Insecta > Orthoptera > Morabidae > Vandiemenella > Vandiemenella viatica. Next base: position 140,603,376 of record CM061919.1, read on the forward strand.
AAAAAAAAAAAATCCAGAGTTCTGATGCAGTGGTGCTATCAGGGAAAACTCTGGTTGCTCTCACAGTAAATCAGTTGTTGCAGTCATGGCTATTGGCATGTTCTGGTATTGGCAGGTACAAGTTGCGGGTGTGAACTGTTTGTCTGTGGCCATTCATTCTGACTGAGAGTTGCTGTGTGTTGAGGCCTATGTAGGAACTAGTACAGTGGTGGCAAGTTAGTTGGTATATGACATGAGTAGTTGAACACGTGGCATGTCAAATAATGGGGAAAGTTCCCCCGTGGTAGAATTGGAATATGTAGTGCTGGGTGGAAGCATGCTGCAGGTTTTAGAGTAAGGTCTATTGCATGGAAAAGATCCATATGGTGTTTTTGGAGAGTCTGACGGAGGGTATTTGTGGACCAAGATGTTCTTAAGATTGAGTGGTCTGCCAAAACATGTACAAGATACAGTGGGTAAACATCTTAACAAATGTGAAAACAAAACTGCAAACATAAATGTAATTGAAGAAGAATCATGGCTAAAGCACTATAAAAAAATTAAGGTATAATAGTAATTGCAAAGGGAAAGAAGAGACTGTAGGATTCGATCATGCTGATGTTAAAGAAATAGACATACAGGAAGTCGATGCAGTATTGAGTTAATTTAAAAGTAGAAAAGCTCCTGGACCATATAAAAATAACTTAAAGTTGATTAAATATGGGGGAATGATTCTGAAATTCAGGTATTTTCACTTAATTAATAATGTACTGGAAAGGAGAATGATCCCAGAAAAATGGCAAAAGGCCAAAGTTATTTCTCTGTATATCAAAGGAGATCATGTGAAAATCATGTGATAACTATAAAATCACCACCTTGGCTGAACTGCTACTGAACAACAACTACTTCTCCTTTGAAGGCAATATCTACCACCAAACCTGTGGCACTGCCAGAGGCACTCGCATGACGCCCTCTTATGCTAATCTCTTCATGGGCCGCCTGGAACAGATGTTTTTGGAGAACATCCCCCTCAAATCTATCCTGTGGCGGAGGTTCTTATATAACATTTTTATGGTGTGGAAACATGGAGAAAACACACTTCTAAATTTTCTGGATAATCTAAATACCTTTAATAACTTGCTGAATTTCACATGGTACTCCCACACCCAGGTCACATTCTTGGATACGGACCTGCCCCTTTCCAATGGCCACCTCAGTCCACACCAACTCACAGCAGCGCTTCCATATAGACAGCTACCATCCATTTCATACTAAACATTCCCTCCCCCACAATCTTGGCATTCAAGTCAGTCATATATGCTCCAATCAGAAAACCCTTATGGAATATTCAAACAACATCTCACACGTATTGTATCCTGCAATTATCCCCCAGCTTTGATTCACAAGCAACTTTCACAAACCTCGTTACAACCTGCTCGACCTTATGGACTGCTCCAAACCCCCTGAAACCAACCATAGTCCAGTCCTGGTTACACAATACTTCCCTGGCCTTGAACCCATCAATAAAATTCTTTGGCAGGGTTATGATTTCCTACTAACCTGAACAGAAATGAGATCCATTCTTCCAAAAATCCTCCCTGCCCATCCCAGAACTTGTTTCAGTAGGCCTCCCAACCTCACCAAGCTAATAGTCCACAAACACAGTCTTCCTCATCCCATAAGACAGCTCCAAGGATCATTCCCATGCAATAGACCAAACTGTAACATGTGCGACATTCACCATGCCTCCACCACTTTCACCAACCATATCACTGGCGAGAACTTTCCTATCATTGGACACGCCACCTGTGAAACCTTCCATGTAATATACCAGCTAACCTACAAACACTGTGTCAGATTCTTCGGTGGTTTAATTACTGTAGTAATTAAATAAATAGTGCACCATAAGACTCAGTTTAAGATTTTGTTTATTTTTTCAAAACAACGTCAGCGATATTGTTCACAAGCAAAGATACAATATCCGGAGATACTACCGACACAGTTCCAAAGTGAATCAGTATAAAACTAACTGTAAACTAACTCTGCCATTCTGCTGATTTCTTTATATAGGCTCTATCGAAATTTCTGGAATTCTTCAAAAGCGTCCGCCAGGTATTTCTTGAACAATTACTCAAACAATTAAACATATTAAAAACAATCAGAATTAATACATAATCACTTAACATCATTACAAAATGGTCAGAAATGGAAATTAAAGACATTTAAATACAAAATTATTTACAGAAATCATTTTAAACTGTAGAAAATTGTCCTGTAGACATCGTAACTTGCATTAATACTTGGAATTACACACGTTTAAGCAATTCTCTTGCACAGTTCGGTTCTTAAACATACTAAATGGCCTTTAAATAATTTCCTTTCATAAAACAAAGTCTATATACACTGATTTACAAGAAATTGTGAAACAAACATACATGCAATGTACATATACAATTCTTCATTACATACATCATCTGTACATAGTTCATGACACTGATTCTGGTTACAATAATTAAATGTCTTTTTACAGATCCAATCATATTTTTTCAGTTACTGTTTTACACAACAAACATTCAATGCCATCACCTGAAGTTACAATTAATTTTTTCACTTCAACTTACACACTTGATGCCCGCTTGTTAATGACAACAGTCTGTTTACATTGTACAGCCGATAATTTATCACCAAAATGTAGCAAGTCCCAACATCATGAAAACACCAAAAGTCTCTACTCAAAACTGTTACAAATTGCTTTATACACTGGAATACTTACATCTTGAACATTCAGTATTATTACATCTGCATTTGAACTGAAGTACTCAAACAAAGTATCTCTATACATTAATTGACAAAATCTTATTTACAAAATCAGATATTTATAGTTGATGACCCCTCCCCAAACCATGCATTTCAAAAACTACTTCCATAAGTGGGTTCCAGGATTTCCCTGGAAACCCAAAGCCATGTAAACCACTTTTTCCTCACTTTCCAATTTTCTGCCGCCTTTGAATACACATCTAACACTACAGTTCTATATACACAAAGTTTCACTATATACAGACAGATATACAAACTTTGAATTATCTCAAACAACAGACTTTGGTATAGCCATAGAAGAGCTGAGACATCAAATGGTTCTGTTTGTACAAATTGTTTGTCTCTAAACAACACTGTTGCTGACTCAACTGGTAAAACAAATTTACTTCCATTACTATTGCAGTTCAGTCTGTCATTACTTCCAATTCCACTATACATTATCTGATTACTACTTAAACCTACCAAACTATCTGAATCAGTACCCACAACTGTTTTAACATCTGACTTACTGACTTCCTCCACAAAATAATGATTTTTCTCAGCAACCACTAGTTCACTATTAGCTTTTACATCAAAGAGTGTACAAAACATAGTGTCACCTAAGTCACTTTCTGTACATTTTTTCCAGATCAGAAACTGGTTCAAATAAATCCTTACTCCCACCCATTTCTCCAATAGCATCATCTACACCATATAAAGAACTAAATAATGTATCAGCTAAGTCAAAATTAGGACATTTCTCCAACTTATGGATTGGTATGTAAGGCCTTTCAACCTCTCTCTCTTCAGCGGACAAACATTCTAACTCACAATCCTCCTCCTCATCTAGGTCTTCTTCTATCGACACCACCATATCACCCTCCCCCTCAAGATATGTGAGAAATTCCTCGATTTCAGCACTCTTATAAATTTTCTCACCAGCTATACAAGCAAACATAGTCCCAAGGAGGCCATGCTGGATCCCACCAGTTTCAGATAGCCATACGGTACTATGTACTACAAATTCTGCATTATTTTTGGTAATTAAGTGGTGACCATTCTGTAAATCTTCCGCATTAAAATTATTACTTTCACACACTGATTTGAGTGATAAGGTACTGTGGTGGTCCCCTTCCTGCTTTATCCTATTATCAACATTATTAATTACATTTATCATAACCCTATCCTGAAATTCTCTTTCTGCCACCTCCACCAAGTTACCCACCACTATAGGATTATTTTCTACCTTACATTTAGCAACTTCTTCATCACATTTGGGATTTACAACTTTGTCACAGTCTGGAGATGTTACTACAGAAACATTACCATCAGAAACTACTTCTTTTACAGTTAAATCAACTGCTTGGTCATCATCAGGAATGATTTCAATCTCATGGACAATTTTATTTTTCTTAGAACCACCAGTAACAAATTTTTAGTAAGTTTTGACCCACCAGTGTTTACCTCATGGGAAACAGTACCTGGACCCAAACTCTTTCCCACCACTGTTGGGTCCCACACAGTGGGGGTCCCTAGTTTGACTGCTCCCCACACTGCTTTTCCTTTTCAGGTTGAGGGTTCTGTTCCCTTACCTTCCCATTATCATTTCTCCTTGCATAATTATCATAACCTCTCCCCTTGGATCTACCATGTCTTGATCTATTATCCCCCCTTGAAGGACTTCTGCTTTCCTTCCTACAATAATGATTGTAATACCGATCAGAGAATGACTCCTGAGCATCCAAGTGTCTCAATAATTCAGAAACCCTATCCACATCGATTACATCCAAAGTAGCAATTAAATTTCGTGTTTGCTGAGGTAGCCTAGCTCCTATCAAATCAATGAATTCTTCCTCCTCATGAGGATGGTCTAAAAACTTACACTGGATACAAAATTTGTGGAAAAAATCATGCTGAGTTTCCCTACCAGGTTTATAGTGCCTATCAGTCATGAACTTCCTCTTTTCCTGAATCTGCCTACTAGTCGACCAAGGGCGCTAATGACCAAGTCATCGACGCGCCCTAAAGCACCAACAACAACAACAACAACTACTAGTCGACCAAAAATGTTTAAAAAAGTTTTCTTTAAACAGCTTGTAGTCAGTCACTTCTCTAGCTTGTCTATCGCCCCATGTCCTAGCATAAGACTTTAGATGTTTACACACAAGTGCAATTTTCTTATTGTCAGGTAACAAATTAAAATAGTCTGATCTTTCAAAATTATATATAAACTCAATAGGGTGAAATCTTCCACTGTCATCATAGAATTCAAATTCTTCCTTAATATCAGCACTAACAATTGTGTTACCTGGTGTGGGAGCTTGACTTAACTGTATCTGCAACCCAGTAACCCTTTTCTCTAACTGATTTACATTGCATTAGGTTGTCTCCAATCCCTGGGTAAGCCGTTCCTAATGATGTACCAAAGCATTAACATTTTGTCCCACCTCTTGTCTCAACTCGTTGACCCTTTGAGCAGCTTTACTATCACTGCCTTTGAATAAACTCACATATTCCTCATTCATTATACTACAAATTTTCAGTGATTTCCTTGACCTCTTTATAAATTAGATTGACACACTCAGTCTTATTCTGTTCACAAATTTCTGTAACCTTTTCAAATTTCTCCTGAAACACTACAACTGCTTCCTCCAATTTAGAGTTTAAAACATTAATATCCTCTTTAAATTGAGAAATAAAACCCTGAAATTGCTTACTGATTTTCTCATCAAAACAGTCAGCCAATTCAGAGAATTTACTCTCAAAATCCAATTCATTTATAAATTCAGAAAACTTACAGTCAAATTTACTATCAATTTTGGAAAACTTACTATCAAATTTACCATCAATTTCAGAAAACTTACTATCAAATTTACTACTGATTTCAGCAAATTTTCTATCGAGATTTAACTCATTTTTTAATTCAGAAAATTTACTATCAGTATCACTCTTTAATTCACTCCTAAATGCAGAAAATTGGGAATGAAATTAAGAAAATTTGCTGTCGAGGTTTAACTCATTTTTAAATACAGAAAATTGAGAATTAATTTCAGAAAATTTGCTGTCTAATTTTGCGTTAAAATTGACTACAAAAGATTCTAGAAATGCTTGTAGATTCTGACTATCAGCCATTTTCAGTTATTAGCAAAATCAATATGAGGTTAAGAAGAATTGAAATTTTTCTAACCTGCCACAAAATAACATACAAAAGCAAACATTTGAATATTCAGTACTCTTTTGTATCACTTAAATACTTTTCACCACCTTATGTTTCACCTAGCAGCACTTTTTCACCACTAAACACCTCTTTTTTTAAAATTAATTTAAACACTTAACCACACCTTTCTCACACAGAAAACTGCACTGCCGTAAGATGGTATCCTTAGGCCAAAGGAAATCTGCCCCCTGACGGAAAATTTCTGCCGATCCCAGGCGCAGATGGAAAATCTCCGATGACTGCCGCATATAGCCACTCATTGTGCTCGGTTTCAAGTTTTTCGCCGAATAACTCACTCGTCTTGCATGCGCCGCCAATTCCTGGTGCGGAATGGCGTTTTCACACGTCGTAGTTTTCCGAATATTTTGTTCGCTAATTGCCGAGCCACTGCAGATTCTTTTAGAAAATTAACGTCTCACAGATGTATAATGATTTCTTGTCCCTTGACGGTCGCCATATCAGGTTCTTCGGTGGTTTAATTACAGTAGGAATTAAATAAATAGTCCACCATAAGACACAGTTTAAGAATTTGTTTATTTTTTCAAAATAATGTCAGCGATATTGTTCACATGCAAAGATACAATATCCAGAGAGACTACTGACACAGTTCCAAAGTGAATCTGTATACAACTAACTGAAACTAACTCTGCCCTTCTGCTGATTTCTTTATATAGGCTCTATCGAAATTTCTGGAATTCTTCAAAAGCGTCCGCCAGATATTTCTTGAACATTAACAATTACTCAAACAATTAAACATATTAAAAACAATCAGAATTAATACATAATCACTTAACATTATTACAAAATGGTCAGAAATGGAAATTAAAGACATTTAAATACAAAATTATTTACAGAAATCATTTTAAACTGTAGAAAATTGTCCTGTAGATATCGTAACTTACATTAATACTTGGAATTACACACATTTAAGCAATTCTCTTGCACAATTCGGTTCTTAAACATACTAAATGGCCTTTAAATAATTTCCTTTCATAAAACAAAGTCTATATACACTGATTTACAAGAAATTGTGAAACAAACATACCAGATGATATTCAAGCAAACTTTAGCTCACTACAGATACTTCATTAAATACAATTCTATCTTAAGTTTTGGTATGAGGGCTGTTACAACTGCCTGGCTTCCTACATAGGTTTGACTACCAACCCGTTAGCTATTAGAATCAATGGCTACCATCAGACATTTTTCACATGGAATCCAAAACATCAGCAGCTATCCATGCCATCTCCCATAACACTAATAATTTCAATTCTTGTTTCACAATCCGTGCTATCAGAGTCCTCCCAAACAACAGCAACTCCTCTGAACTCAGAAGGTGGGAACTTACCTACCAATACAAACTAGGCACAATGTCACCTCCTGGTCTCAATTTGGGATAATACCCAGTCAGCACTTTTCCTTCCCTCTATCCTCTACTTACCTCTATGCCCACTGTCTACAGTATATTGAACCACCACATACCATAGGTGATGTTTAACTACATAGATTCTTCTATTATTATTATCATTATATTTATCCAATTTTATTTTGTTTACTTATTTACTTTTACTTTCTCAAATTTTTGTTAGGAACATTTTAATATATATTTTTTTGCACTTTTTGTAACATTTGCATTCTAGGTACTAGCTCCAATTCACTGTCCTCCTCTCCCTGTCCTCTGTTTGAATTTACCCCCACCATGTTTCTGACTAACGGTCATTCTGTGAAACGGATTCCTACTTCACCCTACCTACTTGATTTTCTCCTGTTGACGAAGAGCCAAGTCTCAAAATATTCATTCTGTTTCCTGTGTTTTGTGCTTATTTATGTGTTCACCCCATGATCTAAGGTAAGTGGTGGTTCATTTCGCTATACCTTTTTTTTAAATTTAAATCTATCAAGAAATTAGTTTGTTAAATACTGGATATAAACTATATGCAAAATAATAAATAACAGCCTCAAGGTAATAACAGATGCTCTTCTACTAGAAGAACTATATGGATTTAGGAAAGGTAGAAATTGCCTGGATAGCAGATTTTGCCTGAAACAGATACTGTAGAAGGAAATGAATTTAACTTAAATACCCACTTTTGGATTATATAGAGGTGTTCTCTGAAGTATATAGGGAACAACCATGGGAAATAATGCAAAAGAAGGGATATCCAAAATATTTAATACTAATTATCTAAGATATGTATAAAGAGATTCAAATTGTATTAGATCTGGGATAACTTACAGAAGAGATCACAGTTAAGGAAAATGTCCATCCTACAATAAAAATAAGAACAGCACATATATAAACACTCTGCTGTTTGCAGATGATCAATTTATACTACAGGAAAATGAAGATGGACTCCAAAAATCAATACATCTATTAAAAATTATAGGTAGAGGTTATAATTTGCAGTTGTTTCTTACTGAAACAAAAGTTAGGCATAACAAGGGATATATACTATCAAAGTCAAAACAGTGGTTGACAATCAACCAATAGAACAAGTCTCAAACTTTTCCTACCTTGATTGCTATAGATTTATTAATGTGTGTGGGTTCTACTGCACTCAGGTGTTCTAGACGTGGTTATGCACACCCTATCTCCTTTCATCAGGTGCTCTGGACGTGTATACATGCTGCCTGTCTGTGCTCTGGACGTGTTAAGACGTCTGACTGCTCGGGTCTCTGCGTGTTCTCTTTGTGTTAACGTGCGAGTCAGTTAGCGGCCAGGTCAGGTAGCCGTATTTTCACCACAGGTGGTTAATTGCTTTCGAACGTTCAGCCAGAGAGCGTTTGCAGGTGCGATCTTATTTGTGTTGCTATTTTCATTTTAGTTTTCACTGAGAAAATGGTTCACTGTCGTGTTTGTACAAAGGACAAAATCATGGAGATTCTTACTAGAAATGACAGTGAGAGTGATCTCTTTGATATGGATGATAGTGATGACCCTTCGATAGGATCTCAAAGTAATAGTCCTAAGCCTTGTATATCAGCTAGTGGAAAACGCCATCTGTCTCCACAAAAAGTGAATATTTTGAGTATCTGAAGCTTCATATAGTGAGAGCTAAATGTATGAAAAAAGAGGACACTTTAGTGACAGGTTTGACTGGAAGAAAGCGATTCTTGTCCTTTTGTGAATGCATTAGACAATTCAGCCGCAGGACACAAATATGGATTAGGTCAAAATTCCAGCATTCTGTAATTTTTCAGAATATTTTCAACAGAAGATCTTATGAAATCTATTGCTGAAGAAACAAATAGATTTCATTTATATACCAAGACAAATACGCCAGAATCTACATCTACATATCTACATATATACTCTGCAATTCACAAAATTGTGGGTGGCAGAGGGTGCTCAGCACCAAAGCTAATCTCTTTGTTGTGCATTCCAATCCCTAATGGTACGAGGGAAAAAAGAATTCATATAAGAATCATTGCGGCACCTTATTTCTCTAATCTTATCTATCCCGTCATTTCGGCTCAAGTAGGTTGGTGGACGAAGTATTTCACTACACTCGTGAGTGAAAGTGGGAGTACGCATGTTTACCAATAAGTTTAAACGAAACGTGCATCTTCTATCTACCAGAGACTCCCAGCCTAGTCTACTAATCAGTTCTGTGATGCTTTCATAAGGACTGTAGCAAGCGGTCACGAATCGAGCGGCTCTTCTCTGTACTTTCTCTATACTTTCGATCAACCCCTTACGAAACAGATCCCAAATGGCACAACAATAGTCCAAATGTGGACGCACAAGAGATTGGTACGCTATCTCCTTTGTTTGTTCATTACAATTTTTCAATATTCGACCTATGAATCGCAGCCTAGAATTAGCTCTACCTACCAAAGAATTAATGTGTAAGTCCCATTTCATGTTCCTTTGTACTGTTACTCCCAAATATTTCATAGAATCGACCATATCAATAACTGAATTGTTTAACTCGTATTTCTGAACAATTGGATTCTTTTTGTTAGTTATGCTCATTGTCTTGCACTTTTTACAATTTAGCGTAAGTTGCCACTCAGCGCACCATGCCAAAATAATATCCAGATCACGCTCAATTTCTAAGCCTTCCCTATAAATAACCGCATCATCAGCAAACAATCTAAAAAGGCTTTTCACTTTGTCTCCGAGATCGTTTATAAAAATTAAAAAAAGAAGTGGTCCTATTACACTTCCTTGAGGTACCCCTGATGTAACATCTAGACTAGAAGAACTTTCTCCTTCAACGACGACATACTGCGACCGACCAGTTAGAAAATCCTTTATCCATTCACAAAGCTGATCCGATATACCGTACGCTCATAGCTTCGCTAAAAGGCCTCACGCATTACATTCTTAATACGTCCTCTTAACTCAGCTAAGGTTTCTAAATCACTGTGACACCCCTTCCTTCTTGAGCGTGCGTGTATCCTCCTTTGTTTTTTGAGTAATCTTTTGACTTCGCATGTATCCTCCCCATTTATTATCCGCTTCGGTATATGTATATCCATACCTTCCTTGACTATTCGTATAAATCGATGCCACATCTCTTCAACGATGTCATTTTTTGACTTGAAGTTATGGTAATTATTCCTCAGGTAGGGTCTAAAACACTCCTTAGAGGCCTTACTGAATTTGTATACAATCCGCCGTTTTCTCCTTTTTCGCTTGGTCATTAGTCTGATAGTTGCAATTACCGCTTTGTGATCGCTTATACCTGTGGTTGTTGAAATTTCAGTGAATAATTCTGGCCTGTTGGTAACCAGCAGTTCTAAAATATTTTCGCTACCGTTATGACACCGCGTAGGTTCATTAACTAGCTGCTCGAGATGATTATTTGAGAACAATTCAAGAATTACTTCAGAAGCTGCCTTATCCCTGCTACCTGTAATGTGAACGTAATTACGCCAGTCAATATAAGGCAGATTGAAGTCACCTCCAATCAGTTCACTCTCGATTTTCAAGGTGGAAGGATTTGCTGGGAGACATTTTCAAAATATTATTCATATTAAAAATTCAAAGAAGAGCACTCCAACACATATATGCGCTGGATGTTTGAAACAGAAAGTGCGTCCAGAAACCAGGTACAAATACAGCACATGCATTGTACACTACCACTGTATGTTGTGCCATGTTTCGAGGTTTGTCACACGAAAAACATTTATTAACTATGGGTAATTGCACGGTAATAATTACATTACATTTATATGCTTCTAAAACTAAGTAAAATACAAAAAAATTGAAAAAAAATAATAATTTTACCTTTGCCAGTGACAGTACAAAGCCCATAATCAAAAGAAGGATGGAAAATATATGCAGAATTTGTGAAAGGTATTCAATCACTTAACTTCGAAATTTTTCCCTGATGAATTACTGCGCTAACAAACAAAAAATCCAAACACATTTCAGGTGCTGTAATATCTATTTAGCATATGAAGCACCTGTATGTTTGTCTACGTGGACATTCAGTTTTGAAGGAGCTTTAAATTGAAAAACTTTAGATGTCAGAGTAACTGCATTTATTTTGTATCTGGAGTTTCAAAACGCAAAGGAACATCCAAAGGCCGTCACACTCAACGCCCCAGAAATATTCAGCACAGAGCAGTCCGGGCCACGTGCCGAACTCAGCAGTGCAGGTGTCGGCTGACCGCAGCCACTCAGTACAGGCAGTCAGCTTAGGCGATAACAAAGGAGCACCCAGCGAGGGTTCTGACGGGCAATACCTAGCAGTTAAAGGGATAATGAAGAAGAAACTTCACCAATTCCAATACATGTGTGGAACAATTCAATGAAAACTGAAAGGTAAAACACAAGGGGAACAGAACTCAAATTTTATAAAACAATGGCAGTACTGACTGACTCTTTTGTATGGCAGTGAAACATGGGTAAATAAAATACAATACAAAAATAAAATTCAGTCATCAAAAATGAAGTTCTTAAGGACAGTAAAAGGCTATTCCAAGGATGATAGAAGGATGAATGAAGAAACAAGATAACAACGGAACATTTCCTCTCTAAATAATTGAATTTCCGAGAAAGTGGAAAATTGGAAAAACTGTGTTTTAAGGATGGGTAATGACAGATTTCTGAAGCTGGCCCTGCAATATTATCCTGCAGGAAGAAGGAATATGGTATACCTATGTAGAGACGGTTGGAAAACAGGATGGAACAGGCTTTTGTCCTATCCATGGAGAGGAAGTAAGTAAGTAAATAAGTAACTTCCATGTTTTTACATCAGCTATTCTAGCTGAAAATGTTGCAGAATTCAGTTGTTTGTTTATTTTTTATTTTTTTATTTTATTTATTTATTTATTTTTTAATATGCTTCTTTCAGTTTTATTTGTTATCCAAATACACACCCAGGAAATTTTTGAAAATGCTTTCATTGATTTCTTTTCCTTCAGATATCACATTAAAACTGTCCTTTGTTTTATTTTTTGTAATAAAATGAAATAAATGTTTCTTTTTTGCATTAAATATTAATTTTTTAGGTGTAAACTATCTGTTAATTTTCATTTGGCATAATTTACTATGTTTTCAAGGTCTTGTACTGATGGGTATTTCAATGATATCATTGAATCATAATGAGCGTGGTGGGTGAGCCATTGAGGCTCTGGCCTCACATACAGGAGTACGGCAGTTCGAATTCCCATCCAGGAATCCAGATTTGGGTTTTCCATGGTTTCCCCACAACAATCCAGGTGAATGCCGGAATGCTTCCTACAAAAGGCCATGGCCAAATTCCCCAGTCGCCTCTAATGACCTCAAGGTTGACGAGGTGTAAAGCTGTAAGAAAAAAAACTAGTATCATATGTAAAAAAGCTCCACATATTCAGTATGACCTAATATAGATGGTTGATCATTGATGTAAATTAAGAACAGCAGAGGGCTGAGAATTGAACCCTGAGGTACATCAAATTTAACTATTATCCATTGTGAGTTTACAACGTCCCCTGTATTAACAACTTTCAAGGATACACATTGCTTTGTACACTCCCGGAAATTGAAATAAGAACACATTGACGCCGGTGTGTAAGACCCACCATACTTGCTCCGGACACTACGAGAGCGCTGTACAAGCAATGATCAAACACATGGCACAGCGGACACACCAGGAACAGCAGTGTTGGCCGTCGAAGGGCGCTAGCTGCTCAGTGGTTCGGCACCACCGCAGTCAGTGTCAGCCAGTTTGCTGTGGCATACGGAGCTCCATCTCAGTCTTTAACACTGGTAGCATGCCGCGACAGTAGCACTGGTGGTAGCATGTGCAGTTGACGGACATTGAGCGAGGGCGTATAGTGGGCATGCGGGAGGCCGGGTGGATGTACCGCCGAATTGCTCAACATGTGGGACACGAGGTCTCCACAGTACATCGATGTTGTCGCCAGTGGTCGGCGGAAGGTGCACGTGCCCGTCGACCTGGGTCCGGACAGCAGCGACGCACGGACGCACGCCAAGAACGCATTGCCATAGGGGACCGCACCGCCACTTCCCGGCAAATTAGGGACACTGTTGCTCCTGGGGGTATCAAAGAGGACCATTTGCAACCGTCTCCATGAAGCTGGGCTACGGTCCCGCGCATCGTTAGGTCGTCTTCCGCTCACGCCCCAACATCGTGCAGCCTGCCTCCAGTGGTGTCGTGACAGGCGTGTATGGAGGGACAAATGGAGATGTGTCGTCTTCAGTGATGAGAGTCGCTTCTGCCTTGGTGCCAATGATGGTCGTATGCGTGTTTGGCGCCGTGCAGGTGAGCGCCACAATCAGGACTGCATACGACCGAGGCACACAGGGCCAACACCCGGCATCATGGTGTGGGGAGCGATCTCCTACACTGGTGGTACACCTCTGGTGATCGTCGAGGGGACACTGAACAGTGCACGGTACATTCAAACCGTCATCGAACCCATCGTTCTACCATTCCTAGACCGGCAAGGGAACATGCTGTTCCAACAGGACAATGCACGTCCACATATATCCTGTGCCATCCAACGTGCTCTAGAAGGTGTAAGTCAACTACCCTGGCCAGCGAGATCTCCGGATCTGTCCCCCATTGAGCATGTTTGGGATTGGATGAAACGTCATCACACGCGGTCTGCACGTCCAGCACGAACGCTGGTCCAGCTGAGGCGCCAGGTGGAAATGGCTTGGCATGCCGTTCCACAGGACTACATACAGCACCTCTACAATCGTCTCCATGGGAGAATTGCAGCCTGCATTGCTGCGAAAGGAGGATATACACGGTACTAGTACCGACATTGTGCATGCTCTGTTGCCTGTGTCTATGTGCCTATGGTTCTGTCTGTGTGATCATGTGTTGTATCTGACCCCAGGAATGTGTATATAAAGTTTCCCATTCCTGGGACAATGAATTCACGGTGTTCTTATTTCAATTTCCAGGAGTGTATTTTCCAGATACACCCTACCACAATGTTCTAATTTTCCTAGGCGAATCCCATGACCAAAACAACCAAATGCCTTAACCATATCACAAAATATCTTTAGGGAATTTAATGGTTTATGTATTGCTTCCAATATGTTGTCTATAAAAGTAAAAATTGCTAACTCTGTTGAATTACCTTGCCTAAAACCAAAATGTGCTTTATTATTATGCAGATGTGCAACTCCCCTTCTGTAAATTAACTTTCAAAGATATTTGAAAATGCGGATAGAAGTGATATGGGTCTGTAGTTCTCAGTCTTTGGGGTTTCACACTTCTGATTATTGACCTTTTGAATGAGTCAGGAAACATACCTTTTTCATAAAAATTATTACAAATATAACTGATAACTCTGTTAATGCGAGTGGTACAGTATAGTGGTGGAAAACTCGTCACAACCTAATGACTTTGAGGAATTTAAAAAAATAAAAAAATCCTTTTTCATTTTGACTGGTGAGAAATAGAGACATAGATCCTAATTTTGATGACAAATATTATTACAGCATGTGTTTCATTGGGGATTGATTTTCAATATAGAGAAAGTAGAGAGAAGTGCCACTCAATTCATGACTGCTTGCTGCAGTCCTTGTGAAAGTATAAAAGAACTGATTCATTAATTGATCTAGGACGACTTCGTAGGTTTTGTTTGAACTTATTGGTAAACATGCGTGCACCCACTTTTATTTATAAATGCAATGAAATACTTCATCCACCAACCTATTTGTGCCACAATGATAGAAAAGACAAGATTAGAGAAATAAGGCGCCACACTTATGCTTGTATCAGTTTCTTCCCTCGTGGCAGTCAGGATTGTAATGCTCAGACTAGAGATTAGTTTTGGTGCAAAGCACTGTCTCTAGTTGTAGATGTAGCATCTGTATCATCACTAAATTTTATTTTCATTTTTTTTCAGCCATTGTTAAGAAGTAGTTACTGAAAGCACATCCCAGAATATAGGGGTCATTTTTAAGTTTATTGTTAATGTTTAAAGTTATAGGTTTATATTCAGAGGATGATGCTGTAGTTTCTCTTTTGGTAATGTATCAAATTCTTTTATATTATATCTCACTGTTTATAGCCAAAAGCATAGCTTATCTAATTACTTTGGTTAGAATCCCAGATGATGCCAGAGAAGTACATTATCGATCTTCCTCACTTCTATATAAAGTACTCTTTTGTTCCCTCCCCCCCCCCACCCACCCCCCAAGTTTGGAAACCTCTAATCTACTGGTTTTAATATTATTTAAAACAATATGCAAGGTTGTTCCACCTTGAAATACATAAAATTTGTATTGCTAGTATAAGACTTTGTAATGACATGATGTTGCTTAGGAGGAGTGCAAATTATTCATTAGCTTTGATCATTTCTGATAAAGTTCATAATACTGAAATCTGATGCTGATGCATGGTTTCTTTAAATTTGGCTGCCTGGCTATTAAATTAATCCTGTAATAGCTAGCAGGTAGTAGGTTGCACAAAAACAGAGTCACTTTAGATGAAAACAGTTTATTCTAAATAGTCTCTTAGTGATGAAATGATATCAGGAGTAAACCTAAGGAAGGCATTAGACATACACAACCTTGGATGAAGATAGGAGGTCGCTATGACCAACTCACTCAAAATCACACTCTGAAGAATCTTTCACAATTATCTCCCACATCTTAGTGGAAATATAAGAGAAAGTATTTTAGCTCACTGTAAATTTTACAAGGCTACTTCAGTCTGATTAATGTTAAAGGTGAAGTAACTTGTAAAGTCACAGTTACCTTCCACCAACTAAGTAGTGCCTGAGAAGCGGACTAATACATTGTCTTATATCAATCGTGTCCAGAGTGTCACAGTGGACGGCTCATGTAGCGTGACCAGAGGCCACTATAGCTAATGTGCAGTGTAATTTTAGTCCATGGACTCGGTATAGAGAGAACTGATGTATTTTGACATGAACAGTAAGCGTGATAAGTGAAGTTTGAACAGTACAGAGATGGAGGGTGAACATTAGAATGTGAGAAGAAATAACTTAGTTGGAAGCAGATGCAAATGCTAATTTTTCCTTTTAGAATTCTGCAATCTTTCAGATGGTGAGATTTTGATTAGCCTTTATATTGAAATTTGGTGGTAGCCAACCAGTCTGTGAGTGTTAATGTGCTTAGAAATAAACTTGTGGTGGACAGAATTCTTTGTTATTGAACGTAATTACTTTTTACTAATTATTCTCCCACCTCCTGCTTAGAACTGGCATGGTTACATCACCTGGCGACTGCAGCATTAATGAGCTTTATTAACTAACTGTGTATGAAGGAAGTAACTACAAAGCATTGTACAGAACTAATTCATTGTGATCAGGACTAAATGCAAGTATTAATTAACTTTATAACTTCATAAAAAGCACTTACATGTCAATACGTGACGGACTGTGTGCAGAAATTAGTACCAGGGGGTGAAGCAGTTTTTCGAGCGCTGAGAAAACGTACAAAAAAGGAAAGATTAGTGATATTCCAATAACAACAACAATTAGACTAGTGCCGACAATACCGAAAGGTTTGTAAGAGATTATTCTCAAGGCGAGCAGTGTGTCTTGTCAGAGAACATCGTAGAAGATACACTATTCGATGCGGAAACAGTGCAGCACAGCAGTGACAGGAACAACCAATATGGGACCGAAGACAGGGAGCGGAGAGAAGAATCATCATGCAGAAACATCGAAAGATAAGAATATGCTGTGTGCTGCTTGCTAGCTATTTCAAAGGCTTACATCCTATCCAAGTTTTCCTTAGAGTTTTTCTTCTGTAAAATATCCAGGAAGAAAAACCAGGTAAGGTTTTCTCTCCTAACTTGGCAAAGCATTTTTTTCCCTGTGATCAATTATTTTAATCCTGCAAGCAGTAGTACCTAAAATACAACCTTTTCCCCACCTTTTTCATAGAATTGCATGCTTCGATAGTTTGAGGCAGCTTGATTGCTTCACGTGTGCCATTGTTGTTTTGTTCAGATTGCTAGGGTTTGCATGAAGTGAACTTTCAAGATTCGTGTTTTCTTTTTGTATGAAAAGTGTAACTATGCAGAAAGTGTAAACTTGTGTTGAAAGTCATATCAGCAAGGTGATCTGGTTTTACTGGAAACAAATTTTGAACTTTATATAATCAACTAGCTGATACCCGCGACTTCGTACGCGTGGGTTAAGAATTTCTTTGCCAGAATTGATTATAAAAAGTTGTTGGTAGCATAGGATTGGTCCCAATCAACACCAAGTCGGCATAATATGACCGGAAACCCATCACTATATCATTCTACCATCGAACCTGTCTCTCAAAGAGAATCACTTTCCAACATATTTAAAAACAGAAAAACAAATGAATGTGAGGGGATGTGGTGGGGGGGGGGGTGTTAACTAAGGGCAGCTTTATTTCAGCTTGGACTTTTCTTCAGCATGAGCATCCGATTCTTGGGTTCTAATAAATTTAGCTGCACGTGCTCTGCTAGAGCTAAAACTTAGGCCAGTTTACGCACGCAAGGCATGTCAAAAAAGAAGGCAAAATAAATTGGTGCCAGAAACATTTAAGCAGACAAAAAGTAATAGGACAGAGAAAATCAACATCTATTCTAAATAATATGATTTTTCGCTAAACAAAATTTATTAACAAATTATACACTAAAATAATGGCGATAAGCATAGCTTGAGCAAGCGATGTAACATTACAGACTAACACACACATCCGTCTCTCCATCACTATTCGATAAGTTCTAAAAAAAATTGTGACTACAACTGTAAATCATACCAAAAAAAATAAAAATCCTGTCCCCTCCCTACAGATTTTCTCGTCAAATTTGGTCAATATCGGCATAGGCATTTAGTTTTCAAAACATAACATAAGACAGAGACTTACTTCTGCATTTATAGTATTACTACTGGAAATCATACATACACTGACTACGAATCACCCCTGATAGATCAATATAACGTAAAAATGTTTACATCTACAGCATTGCAAGACTACCTACGAATTGCTTGCATTGAACCCCTAACTTTGTGATATCTACAGTTTAACATTCAATCCGAATAACTGATGGCCCAGGCGTGACTCTTACGATAAAAAACAATTTTTAAAAATCTTAGTTTCCATGGGGATTTGAACCCGAGACCACCACATAAACATTAGTAAGCAAGGGCTTTAACCACTGAGCTAGCTGACCGCTACACGGAAGAACAGTACAGAGTACTCCATATCCAACGCGTCTATCTATCACTGTTCAGTAATGTTTCGAAAATATAAGTCAACATGTATTATTTATTCAGATAATTTTTCAACCAAATGTAGACAGTATTTTTCTCCTTGTTTCAAAGGATAAGTGTGCAAAGTTTCATCAAGATCGGATGAAAACTGTGGATTTGTATGAAGAACAAACAAACAAACAAACAAACAAACAAACATACATACATTCATCTTTATATATATAGATAAAGACACTGAAAGGTTCAAACTTTCTTATGAGGGACCATTTTGAGTAGTGTGTGAGCATGAAAAGTCTGTTTATGTATTAGTGTTACCTATGAGCAGGGAAATAAAATGTATTTATCCAAAGAATTCCTTAGTGTCATTTAAACCAAAAATGATGGAAGATTCGGTGACAGATTGTGAACAAGCAATAGATGATTTTAACCAAGAGAATGTCAGGAAGGAAAAAGAAATTATTGATAACCAAACCTGTATATTGGAGAAAGAAGTAATGCATGGAAGAGAAAAGATAACCATGACCACAAGCTAGAACTCGATTTCAGGCACAAGGATGTAGGATGATTCTCTTTTTTAGGTAAGTGTGTTACGGATTGGAATAAGTTATCGAAAGAAATGATCAATGATTTGCCATAATTGTTGAAGGTATTTAAAGTTAAAATTTGTTGGGGGCAAATGTAGGTGGGTGCAGGAAAGGGGGAAGATGGGGATGTAGGTAAATTCCCACCAGAATGTGTGCTTCATTCTAATTTTTTAATTAAATATAAAGCTGTAGTTTATTAAGGTATGTAAATGTTTTGGGAGACTTTGTGAACTTATTAATGAATAAAAAGTGAGTGCGGTTTTTATAATGGTTACTTGTAGTTTTCAGTTAAAGATTTTGAAGTCTGATGCAATCTTTGAAAATGTAACATGTAATCTGATGCCAGTTTAAATTCCAAGCCTTTGAAGAATATTGTAAACGTTTTTCAGT
This sequence comes from Vandiemenella viatica, assembly GCA_031002005.1. Lineage (NCBI taxonomy): Eukaryota > Metazoa > Arthropoda > Insecta > Orthoptera > Morabidae > Vandiemenella > Vandiemenella viatica. The sequence goes on from CM061919.1 coordinate 140,622,984, forward strand.
AGTGACGCTTATTCCTATGAATCATCTTCAGTTGTTATTTCTTGCATTTTAATAATACAAACAGATTGGTGAGCGAAATCAAGTTATGAACCAGGCCTAGACTTTAACAGGTATCAGTTTACATATTGCCTCTATGGCTATAGATAACACCAGTATCTTGTCATACCCACAATGATGGAATTGTGTTACACAAGATTAATAGACAAACAGGGAGAGTAAGAGAATAATGGTACAAAAAGAAGTGTAAATACATGATGAACATATTATGATGGAATAATTCGGTGTGGTCATATCACACACACACCAGTTGCAGCTGAAAAGTATTATGGTCGCCACTCTATCGAAATAGATAATATTATGGATCATGGATGGACATACTGCAGGTTATGTTACCACATTGAAACAAAAGTCAGTGGTTTCTTAGTTCTTATGTTTAATTGTGTTCAAATTAACTGTGGAGGTCACCCCGATATCATGCTAAATGTATTTTTCCTTTTTTTTTGTTGTCTATTTTAACTGTCCAAAATTTTAGGATAAACTTAAGATTTGCAAGCTTTAACTTCCCTCCTTCACATCACATTTCACACCTCTCACATGAGAGTACTAAAAATATAAACTATCAAATACGTTTGTGGTATCAAAGGTGACCTGTTACATAAATGGATTGTCATACAACTTATAACTTATAACCAACATTGACATTGATACAAATAGCATTTAAAACTCACAAAATGTGATCACATACTTCCTTAATTATAAATACTGAACTTTCTAAAGATACATTGGGTATTGCTATCAAATTAATTAATGACAAAACTCACAGGTTATGATTAACATTGACATTAATATACATATTACAGATAAAATAAAAAACAACTCACAACATGTATTAATACATTGGCCTTAATTACAAATATTTAGTTAAAAATACAAGATTTTAAGATCAAAGTATGCATCCCTAGATTGCATCAAACTATTACATGGTCGCCATGCGGAATAATTCAGCATGGTCGTATCACACACACACACCAGTTGCAGCTGAAAAGTATTATGGTTGCCACTCTATTAAAATAGAGAATATTATGGATCATGGATTTGCACACTGCAGGTTATGTTACCACATTGAAACAAAAGTCGGTGGTTTCTTAGTTCTTATGTTTAATTGCATTCAAATTAACCGTGGAGGTCACCCTGATACCATGCTAAACGTTTTAATGGTGTTAAATATCAGGCAAGTCATCCATAAGGTTGCAGGTAACAACCCTTCCATGTGGGAACTATTCACAAGTTTCTCAGCACACCTTATAACCACACTGCCGTCGAGACTACATTGCACTGTTTTTGTCCACTTCATTCCACACTATCCTTGCTCTTTGCGCCAGCACTATCGATACTCTAGATATTGATAGTCGATATGTCGATACAATATGCTGAAAGATAAATGTGTGAAAGTTACCAAGGAACATGAAAATAGTGTTGTAAGCATACAGAATAAGAAAAGTAAAGTTTTGACTGAAGAAGATGAAGGAGCACTATATTCGAAGGAATACACGGAAAAACACCACCAATGAATTCTAGAAACAGGGTTGCTTGAAAGTAAGAACTAAGTGGAAGGTAGGACTGTCAATACTCAGAGAAAAATTTGATTAGGCCCTGAAGATATTAAAGCACAAAAAGCATTCAGGATCAAAGAAATCCCTACAGGTCCCAGGAGACTAAGCCAAAGACAATTTATACAATAATAGGAATCCAAAAATATTTTGAGTAAACTATTCTTATTCCAATCCCAAAAAAAGCATAGAACACAAATATGTCAAGATACGAATGTTGGGTCTCCTCTCTCATGTGTCTAAATTCATAACTCAAATTATCAACCACCAGCCAGGGGCAAAAATAGAAGATAATATTTCAGAATAGCAGTTTGCATACAGCATGGGAAAAGACACATGTGAAATCATCCTAAATCCATGGAAATAGTCAATTGGTAAATTATTTTCATTGATACAGAAAAAGCCTTTGATAACCTAAACTGGAATGTGCTGTTTACAATTGTAAAGCTGTTAATGAATTACAGAAAAAAAGAAAAAAAAAATTCTTCCACTTTACAAGAACCAGGAAATATTAGCTGTCAAAGAAATAGTGGAAGTTGGAAAGGATGTAAGACCTGGATGTGGAATATCATCCCTATTTTAATCTGGTTATAAGTCATTTTTTCTCAGTTGTTAACAGTAATTGTTTTAGATGCTGTTTTTATTTGTAAATTTTAATACCACTATTGTTTTACACTTATATTGATTAAACCATGAAGGAATCCATAGCTACCAACAATCAAGGCAGTGCCATACAATTTCTGTTTGATGTAGTGCTGATAGAAAGTGATATGAAATAACCACTAAATCACATAAATTAATTACTAAAAGAGAAGTGTGGTATGAGAATAAATCCCCACCTCCTTTCCAACACACCTTTTGAAGCAGAATGTAAATATATAAATAGATGTGTGTGTCCCTATACTTCACTTTAAGCCATATCTAGTGCAGGCCACTGTTGTTTGTGTGTGGTAGCAGCCTCAGTTCTCCCACCATGCACTACAGTGGTTGCATGTCGGTAGCTGTGGGGGAGTGAGAGATACAATGGTTGAAAGTGTGCAAGCTAATATAAAAATAGATGTTTGTGCCCCTACCTTTCACTTTACCACCACAACTACTTAGCACAGACCACTGTTTGTATATGGTAGTAGCTTTGAGTCTCCCATCGTACAGTATGCTTGTGGGAGATATGGTGGTTGATAGTGGTTGTCCTAATATAAAAATAGATGTGTGTATCTATATTTAACTTTGCAGCCACAACTACCTAGCGCACCTGGTGTTTGTGTATTTTACTAGCCCCAAGTTTCCCATCATGCACTATGGTGGTTTTATGTCAGTAGCTGTGGGTGTGTGGGAGATATGGTGGTTGAAAGTATTTGACCTAGAGGATTTCTATATTTCGACCAAAGTGTTCTAAAAAAATCTGTGGAATCTTCTACAGTGTTCTTGAATGTAATCTAATGTTCTAGAATATTCTTGAATAAACTAGAATGTTCTAGAATACTACATTTTCAGCTGCTAACAAATATAAATAATTTAAATGCAACATATTTAATGTTTGAATAGATTTTGATGTGACTTTCACTGGCGGGTGGTTGATTTTGCAGGGAGTAGCATAGGCTACTTTTTATCCTGGTGATATTTAAGGTTCCATTCAAAAACATAAAAACTACAAAATTCTTGACAAATACAAACTAAGTTGTGGGTGCCAGCTAGTGTTGATTTAAATATAGTCTACCTTTCTATGATCTTTCTCTGGAAAATGATTTAACTTTCATGGAAAAGTATTATCCCTAAATCAAACCTGGTCATTTAAAGTTTTATATTACATTTATTTTTCAATATTTAGATTAGAAGATTCCTTCATTATTTATTTAATTTTTCAGAGGATGATTTACCAGTTATGCCCACTGTGATCTATTTAAATCTGTCGTGCAACCAAATACGAAAATTCCCACGAATGGATGTTTTTCCAAAACTAAAACGCCTGAATATAAGCTACAACTGTGTGTATGACTTCAGGCTAATGTCGGTAAATATGTCATCTGTATCCTTACCAAATTGATCATTTTTCAAGTAGTTAATTATATAGAAAACTTGCTGTTCAATTAAAATAATGATGGAGGAAGAAAGGCAATCATTAGCTAATGATTAAGCTTCTTGCCCACAGGTAGAGAGAGTAATGAGGCCAGTGTTTGAATCATTAAGTTCTTAATAAAAAGCAAGTCTAAGGTAGTAGGGGGAAAGTGGTGAATAAAAGAGGACAACAAAAAACATAGAAAAACATTTCTTTATGTTACATGCTTAGTTGTTTCTGTGTATGTGTTCTCATTGTTTGTGTTTCTGTGTTCATACAGCCCTCATCTGCAGTGAGTGATTGGTTTACTTTCTTTATTCTTTGTTGTTTTCGCTGTATAGTTGTACAAAATTTAATCAATTTTTTATAAAGTGTTATCATAAATGATTGAAGTGATTTCTCAAGTTTATTGTAGTTACATTATCTGATATATTGTCATAAATCTTTACAGTCATATATAAAAACTGAAAAAGACTTTTGACATATACTTCCATCTCAATGTTCATCAATTCTTAAATAGGATATCGGGGAACTGATGAATCAGTCATGGTGGAAATGATGAACAGCAATATCTATCATGGCCACCACACTCTCCCGACATATAACCCCATGCAATTTTTTGTGGGGGATTATGTGAATAGTTCAGTGTTTAAGCCTCCTCTACCAACAAAGCCACCAGAACTGCATCAACAGCTTGTTTCAACAGATTGATAGTAACATGCTGCACCGCATATGGCAAGAACTTAATTATGAACTTGATATCTGCAAGATCAGTAAGGGGCTCAGTGTTTAAAAAAAGAAAAAAGTTTATTTATATGACTTTAAGGTTTTGTGGCATTATGTGAAATAACATAGCTACAGTAAATTTGTAGTCATCTCAATGATTTATAATACCCTTGTATTATATATCACATGGAATATGTTTTAAATAACTAGAATTTCAAACTATTACTGGTTGTACAACTATATCTGCAAGGTATTAAGTTAGTGGTGATGATGAATGTGTCATTAGGCAATGAAAATAAGGAAGGATAGGAAAAATAACCCATTACTTACCACAGATGGTAGACAAGATAGCAAAATGTACAACTAAACACACAACTTTTCACTAGAATCATCGATAGTTTACTTTGCAATAGTCTACTACCACAACCTCAACTTCTTGCATCCTGTTCTCCATTGTGTAACTAGTTATGTGGTAGGCAATGGTGTGTGCACACCCCTTCTTGTTATATAGCCAGTCCTACATACATGAATAAGGGTTTAAGTCAAAATATTGTAAAGTTTTTGTTTTTTCATGTTTGTTTGGCCCTCCAGTCTCCAGCTGTGATAATTGATGAGTTACTTTCCCTATGCTTCCTTATTATCTTCAAGTACTTGTATATTTGTGATATATTACAGTATGCAGTTATCGCCAATTTATTTTTACAGCATAACGCAGGCAGTGAAAGAAATTAATAAAGTGAAATACATTTAATGTCATATGCCTTGCTTAAGTAACTAGCAGAAAATGTTCAATAATAATGTAACAAATAATAATAATAAAAATCTGTAGTTTATATGGCAGCCATGGACATGGTTACTTACATTATGGCAGTGTATTGCATTCACTCATGATTATCATGTCTTGATGTTTGTTGTTGTACCCATCCTGCCTGTTAGGATGATATTCATTACATACACTGTTTAGATTATTATTTGTACATAGTATTACCTTCCTAACCTGTTTATTCTTTCATTCATTATTTTGTTGTAAATTCATAGTGCTATTCAGGTTGGGGAATGAAATTTGTTCAGATACAAGGGGTGCTGTTTTATTTCTGCAATATTCTTAAACTCATAGTGGAATTTTGTATAGGCAGTTGTACTTATTTTGTAGTATGATTTTTTAATTCATATTGTAGATATGCAATGTTGTTGTAAAATAACAGGACTGATTGTATTGCACTAGTAATATTGGCGCATTGTTGTTGGGTCATTGGAGGGCATTGAACTTGAATGCAGGATTAAACCCTGAGTCAAGCAGCAAGAAACTCCCGAGGATCCCCTAAACTAAGTAAAGGTCTATAACATTGGAAGCAAATACACTTTTCCACTATCTATTGAAGCTGACTTAACACTACATCACTTCTGCCTCATTTACTCCGCCACTACTGTGCATGGCACCAAAATTTGCTGTGCACAGTACTAGAGCTATCAAATCACTGCCCCCACCATGGCCTCCAGTTCTAATGGCCTCTTGGATATCTGATGCAAGATATCTGGTTACTGTACAATGCTAAACCTTATTTTTGCTCTAAGCTTTTTGAAACTTTTGTAGATGGCATCTCTTTCTTAGTCTAAATGTTAAATTAATTCCTTATAAAATTTTCCCTAACTAGAGTTGTTTGTCAATAAAAATTTCATAAATTAACAAATTGCTCTTATTTACAAAGTTTTTGAGCTAAAGTGTTTGTTCTTGTTTTAAAATCATTTACTCATTCTTCCCTATCTTTTGCTTATAATTTCATTTCATAATGAAAACTGTTACTGCTTCTTAACTAAAATCTTCGATATCTCCAAAAGTATCTGTGCTACTAGGCTGAAATGCTTTCCAAACATTACAGAATGCAATTTTCTATATGATTCTAATGTTTATTATATGCTGCCTAATCTCCTTAATAAAGCATCCATCCTTCCCTTCTAAATCTATGTTCAAACTTTATGTCTTCTTCCCACCATTTTCTCGTTTACATTTTGAATTTTCTTTTCTTTTATCTGACCAAAATACACCATAAATCTTTACAAAACTCGCTCAATGTGCGTAGTAAAAATTCTCCTTTATTTTGAACATACTTTCCAGTCCGTATGTAGGTGAATTTCGCTGTGTGCAAATTTTACGTTTTATTCATAATCATCATTATCAACTAAAAAGGTTACTTGCTATTTACCTAATTATACTAATTTTTTATATAATGTAGTTCCAATTTTTATGCACCTTTTAAGCTACGCATCTTTCCTGTAACTTAAAAACTTGAAGCAGTGGATTTAATTAATATTTTTTAGAATTTAGGTACCTTGTGTTCTTTTTCAACTTCAATATCAAATATCTCTTTTGTCTTATTTTATAAGTCTAAAGTGATGTACCTCAACTAACTCTTAATCACCTATTCTGAAATAAGTAATTCTGTTTATAAAGCCAATGTCGACAATTCATTATGATGGAACTTCACTATTTACTCCTACTATTTGTGAGAAAACCATAAGAAAGTGCTTTTAAATATACTTTACTGTTTGATATTTATGAGCTCACAGCTCTTTTAACTAATTTTGATCATTTATTGGCAAAATTTAGGTTATATGACACTTTTTACTTTACCTGCATTTACTGAAAAACATATTTCCTTTGTCATCTTCCTTTCAGTTTAGTTTTGTCTATAGCATTTGTGCTCTATTCATATTATGCCATATTCATATTTTATAATGGATATAAAATTTTGTTTTTTTTCCCATTAGGTGATGCCCAGCTTGGAATACCTGGATATTTCTTGGAACATGATATCAAGAATCCTTTCCTTTTTTAAAGTGTTAAAAATGAAGGCACCAAACATTACAGAATTAAATGTGGGTTTCAATCCAACAGAAGATGTAATTAATCCGTATCATATATTGTTCTTTGCTACAAAACATCTCAGTGATATTAAAAAATTCAATGGACAGCCAGTGTGTCCATTTGTATCTTCATTATCCAACATTCAAGTAGTAGAAGAAAAGGGAACAGAAAATGAAATTGAAACAGATCTAGTTGAAACAGCATTAATAAGTGTAAAATGGAAGGCAGAACTTTACAATGACATTTTGAACACTAAATATAAGGGATTCAGTCATCATCCAGCAGATAATCAATCGTGGATTTTTATGAGAAATACAAATATTGGCAAAATACAGTTATCAGAAAAAACGTCAAGACTGCAATGGATTGATTTATCATTCAACTTCATAGATGATATTTCATTCCTTTCCAATTGCCCAAATGTTAAAGAACTTTCTTTAGAACACAATGTTATCCAGCAACTGGGAGCTGCATTTCTTGCACTTAACAATTTGGTTTGTCTGAATTTAAGTCAGAATTATTTAACATCCCTAAAGGAATTTACAAATTCAAATTTTCCTTCACTCAAGGTAATTTTTTTCTGTTATGTATGATACTTAATAATATAACTTGTGCAATTTATGTGTCTAATACACATCAAATGATTCATGAATGAAATCAGCAAAATTTATATGATTGAGCTGGAAACAATATTATAAACCAATATTCATTTCTAAAAGGTTAGAAAAGTAGACTCATCATGTACTAAAACTGAATGAAGTAAGTTGACCTGTTTTCAGTAGTTATAAGCTAACCAGTTACTGTGATTTCAAGTTTATGTTAATTAGGCAGTCCTCAGTCCCATCTTCAGCACTGTATGGTTGTAAGATGAAAAGTTACACTGGAGTTAGATCTGTCTTAACTCCAACCGTATGTTGTTGCCTTTGGATAAACAGGTCATGCTTTACTGAAACTCGGCCGCTTTATAAATTGATCTAACCCCATCTTAGGAAAGGTATGTAGTCATTAAAAGTTGCAATTTAAACTGCTAAACTATATAATCTACCAAAAATTATAAAGTCACAAACAGATGGTATCGGAAATCATCACCAAAGAATTTTAATTGCAGGAACGATTAACACATTTGAGAAAAACCAACGTCATGACCCCTAACTGAATTTACAGTCATATGAGGTATGTTAATTTTGCCACACGATAGCCTCAAAGTTCAACATGCTTATCGGGCACCTACTTCTGCCTCACTTCACGCCCTGCTCGCACCGCAAAGTAACATGATTACTCTCCTATTGATTTTCAAAGACTGGGGGGAAGAGGAGGGGGGGGGGGGGTATAGCCTAGGGCTGCTATTTATAAAAAGCTCATGGGAATGCTTTATTTTTCTTTTTTCCATCAAAGCAGCACCTTCTGATAAAATGTAGTCCTCCACTGTTGTGGATTTCATCATCCATTTTCCTCGATGTGCATAAATAAATTTTTATCTGCCTGAAATTTTGACAGCAGCTAGGTTTACTTATAAACGTTAATTTCAATGCTCATAAAAAAAATAAAAAAAAATTTTTTTCTTCTGAAATCTCAAAAAATGTTTATATCATCCTTAGTTTTAAAGCTACAAAGCTGAAATAACTTTTAATCTGATTCTAATTTATTGCTCTTTGATTTGGAGTGAAGATTGACTTGCTTAATGTTTTCTAACCAGTTGAACCAAAATTGTTAATATCTCAAAATTGATATCTTTTAAAATATTTAACTGACGGCTCTGAAACACATTTTAAACAATTATACATCCCATTTTTAATAAGAATAAGAAAGCATTATTCTCTCATTGTCATAACAGCACTCAAATAGTTTTATTATGATTTCACTAAATCAGAAAATTTTCTTCTACATTTAAATACTCCCATTAGCGCTACCGGAAGAAATCAAATTAATTAGTTTATCCACAGTTTTATACTTTGAATATCAGCCAAAATATGGCTTCAATCCAAAAACCAATAGTAGCATTATTTGTAGAAAAAATTCTTCTTCAATTTAAACATAATGACTCCTTTGACTAATTTTCCATTTCGGCTTAAATTTCCTGATGATTCCAAATTTTGAGGTTTCATATCTCTTCAAAGAAACCTTCTACCTCTAATATTATTAACTTCATTCTATTAACTATAGCCTAAAATGGCTCAGAAAATAAAGTTAATGTTTTCTTTTATAATCTGAATCTGAAATACCAAATATGCTAATATTACGTTCTGACTTTCTATAACTGTTTAATATGTTTAATGACTTGAATTATGTAAGCAAATGACTTTAAAACTGATCTGCAATGCTATTTAATTGAACTCGCAGTTCTGTGAACAAATTTTGTTACGCAGTTACAAAATTTTAGGTTAACTTACAAGGTCTTATTCTAATTTACACCCTCCAGTGTGTTCAATTTTACTATGCCAAGTAATGTTGGTGGTAATCTTAAGTTATATTTGTGTTGTGGCTTCCACTAATTACCCACTTTGTTTCAATATCATTCTACTACTACTGATGACTATGATAGCTTACTTTCCCAAATAATGAGGTGTCAAGAATCGTTAATAACTTTCATATTTAAACTAAGGCAGTTTCGTACAATCACTATTTTACAGTATTAAAATGTATGGTAAAATACAAATCACTAGACTCAGTGGAAAGTATTTTAAATATGTAGACCTCTTTGAGTTGACTTTAAATTTTCATTGTAAGTAAAGAAATTTATGTTAAAAGCATTTGCAATAAATATTGTTTAGGGTGTAGCAGTTCACTATATTTTAAAAATGCAAGAAATTATATTACTCTGGGTATGAGAGAGATTTATTGTGATTAACCAAAGTGTACAAAAAATCTTTTTGAAAAAAATAAACCAGCAGTGTGTTCCAATGAAATTAATGTCTTCATATTGCCATGCAAAATTTCTTAACTGTTTACGAAATCTGTTTCCTTTCTTAATTCAAAGTAATCTTTTGTGGACTGGTACTACTATCTAGTTTTTTTCCAGTCCTCTGGTGAACAGCAAATAATCAGACTCACTCTAATTAGTTCCTTCGTAATTTCCTAAGGATCTGTTTCAAATTTTGTAATTTGCTCATTTATTATTATTTATGTCGAGACACTAAGCTGATTTAACCCTTCCCATCCAAGGATTATATTGCCTAATGGTCTCATTAAATCAGTCACTCAATATCTTTGTCACTTTCAAATCCTCAGTCTTCTCCCTCCTACAATTGTCCGAATAGTCTGAATACATTTCCTTCTCCTCAATTTTCTGACATTCGCTCCCCCACCCCCCATTCATAAACCCATCTTTAGCTCCCCTCTTTCCTATTATAAATTCCTTGTATATTTCAAGTATTTCCTACTGCCTTGCTGTCTCTTTCTTGTGTTCTCTTCTCACCAACCTCTTTGAAATCCTCACCTCCCTTTTATATTCAGAATATATCATTTTCTGTTTTGGAATAAATAATTCTTCAATCTTTTTATTATCTCCTGAACCTGTTCCTGGTTCAACTCCATTGTACTTGTGCCTTCCATTTTGTTGAAAGACATCATCACCCAGTGTAAGTCATGGTTTGATGGATGTTTCTTATTGTAGGATCGCAGATTTGTGTTTTTGAGAAACAGGATTCAAAATGTCAGCCAAAGTGAATCAGGAATTCATCCTGGAAGTTGTATTGAAGCAATTAAACTGGCCCCTGTTCAAAATCAGTGTGGATGTTTCAGTAAAATTCTGAGCTAGCCTATAAACCTAAAATCACCCAGATATGGCTAAAAAACAATCTACTTTCTGATTTCATAAGCACTGAGGATTGGAGGATGTGGAATGCCATAAAAGATAAACATTTTATTGAATCACTGAAGCATAACTAGGTCCAAGCTGTGGCTACCTTTCGAATGGACAAGACACATGCTGCGATTTATGTTTGGAAAGTGCAACTTATTTCCTGTATTCAAGCTTAAAGTGACAATTATGACTAAAAGTGTCATTTTAATGTGTCATATATAACTGTTATTAAAGAAATATAATGTTGTAAAAAGATATGTTGTACTCTTTCATTTTTTGCATAAAGTGTTTTAGAGCTAAGGAGATGAAATGAAATTTCAAGGTAAAACATGAATTCTTTATTAACCTTTCAAATACTCTAGCATTTCCTTCTCATCTCACTACACATACACACACTGTGGTAGAGAAAATTAGTGTAGTTGAAGTTGGTGCAAAAGGCTTAAAAAATTAATTTACTTTTGTTATTTGTTTATTACAATTTTACAATTCTATTGTGTATTTGTTTTAGCTGCTCGATGTTTCATCAAACAATATCACAGATGTACGAGGTATCGAGTCTTGTAAGACACTGGAGGAATTTTATTTCGCCAGTAACTTAATTTCAGAATATGATGATCTCAGCTGTTTCAAGGAGTGTAAATCTCTAAGGATTATTGATATGTCAGGAAACCCCTTTGAAGCAAAAAGAAATGCTGTGTTGTTTCTTATATACCACTACAGAAGAATTGAGGTAGGCTATAATATTGTCAAAATGATGACAAGAGATGAAAAAAAAAAAAAAAAAAAAATGTGGAAGAGAAAATGATAATACACTTAGCGGTTTTATATATGCATGCGATGTTTCAGTGCTTTTTCATTTAATATCACATTAGCCTAACTGTCTAGTAACTGCTTATTAAAATGTCTCCTCTGAAATCCTGAAGTTTCAAATCCTAGTCCAATTGAAGTGTTTGCAGATGCCTAAACTGAATTTCACTTCTGGGAAAGCTTGCCTTTGTATGTGTGAAGTAACCAGTGAACATTCTGTAGTTTGGAATTGATATTCAGCTAGGTGGAATATATATCATTTTTAATATTAGTCACTAGTTTACCAACACAAATTTATTTTATTTACAGGAAAAAAAAAAAGTCTTGCATACCTGCGTGTCCTCCTATAATATATATCTTGCAAAACCATTTAGTAAGATACCTATTATGGGTAATCTATGCAATAAACAACTTTTATGAACAGTTTCTGTGAAGTAACGCATCCTTTAACTTATTTTTAAATCACTGTTGCAAAAGACATTATATCCAGATAAAGTTATTTTTCAAGCACCATGGATTTGGCCACATCCATTTTTACTAAAAGAACTTACCATGACGATCATTTTAAAGTGTATTTCATAGGCTCAAAAAAATTAGTTTAAAAGTTATTACAATTTCAGCAACGTAAAAACACACAGTTAGATAGTATGAAATAATTGGAATTTCTAACTAAGATGAAAAGCTGCATCAGATCTTTTATGCCAAGCTGTAGTCAGCATCCTCAAGAATGTCCTGAGGTTAAATTTGGTTAATTGGACAAATTGTAAATATGATTTTTAATCCAGTAAAAAAATTGAAATCTAGGATAAAAGAGACAAAGGAATAAAATTATATATAAGAGATAGATGAAAGCAAACTGATTAAATCATGTTATTGGCTTCAGAAAAGGTTAAGATTTCAATATGATATTAAGATTTTCAAAATTGAATTATTGCATTATTGAGTTCCCATGTGGATAGTGATGTTACAGAATTAAATTTTAGTCCAGTAGAAACATCTTTGAAGAACAAGGAAAGTCAGAATAGGTTGTATAAAGACAGCTGGGTTAATTACAGCTCAAGGGATAAGATGATTAAGTATTTATTGAATACTGAAATTACAAGCCAGCATCAGAAGAGGAAATAATAAATTGAGATTTGCCCACCAGTTCTTAGTGAGGCTAGTCCACAGCAAGTTACTCCGTGAAGTTTAGTTCAGACTTCACTTACTGATAATGAAGTTCAGGTTGTGACAAATGAGGCGAGCAATGCCTCTGTGAGTACGGTTTTTGATAGTTATAATGAACTGAAACTGCAGCAAGTTAGTAAGCTAAGGCATATTATGATGTAGAGGACTCCTTAGTGTCATTGTCTAATCGCGACACTGGTTTGTAGTGATGCTTGACCTGCAATGACTGTATAAATTTTTTCATAAATTTTGGGATATCATTGGAAGCTGCTTTCAGTGTGTTTGAAAGGTTATATCTGCAATCAACTATATTTTTGGAGAGTAGAATGATGTCTTATCTTAAGGCGGTTTGATAATTGTAACAAACTTTTGAAGAATATTACAGCAGTTTTAAAAATCTCAACCAAAGTTTACAGTGAACATTATTTATGAAAATAGCTTTATCTCTTGGGGTATCACAAGGAATTGGCAACCAGGAAGACTAACCTTTAATAGCACCAGTTCACAGTTAGAGCTTAAAGATATACTCTGAATTAAACCCCACTTCAGGCAATCTTTTAACATTGCCTTCAATATTAATCAGCAACCTGCTTATGATTTTGTGATCTAATTTTCACACGACTCTTCTTGATATGCTATTCTAAACATAAAATTTTTCTTTGTTATTTTATAAAGCTCCAGGTTTGTTTTCATAAACTTGCATAAAAAAAAGTAATGCCACCACAAAAGAAGAAATTGTTAAGAGGTCATTTGACGTTGCTTGCTAGATCTTGACCATCTTTGTGAGATATCTGGCTCAGGAATATTTTATACCTAGAGACACTCATTGTGTTCTGTTCTATAGTTCTTCAAAACAACAGATATCTTACCACATAAAAATTGGAAAACCATTCCAACAATGTGGTTGTTATAGCTCACACTGAAAATGACTAAATGATGACAATGGGTGGGTGATAGTGGTTTAAATTGAAAAATAATAGTGAGAAAATAGAAAGAATTTAAATCAGTAATAAACTATAGGTTAGGAAAATTAAAATATTTCTTAAATAAAGTATTTTAATACATGATATTTGAATAATAGGTGTAAACCCAACCTGTCAGTGTGGCTGTGTGTGTTAAAGCACCACCACACAGGATTTGAGGGGTACAACAGGGCCAATGTTGAGTCTTGGCCTGAATATACCAGCCATCATAATTGTGGCTTTTAGGCAGTTTTCCTCAATCATCAAGGTGAATGCTGGGATTGTTCCCACCCTCTGGCTAATAAACTAAACATTACTCAAACTTTTTGTTTATTCTGTGTTGAGAATAGATGCGAGTTTAAGTGATGATCTTTCCATTACTTTGAACAATCAAGCCAACATAACTAGAATTTTATGAGTCTGTGTAGAATCCTGTTTTGTTCCAAGAAAGCTGAGGAGATCAGTGTTATTCCTATATCAGTAGTTTTGCCCCTGCCAACCAACCAGCTTTTGTATACTTCTAGGTTCTATCATTTTAATTACTTCTGTTGGCATAAATTATATGCATTTTGTTTGGTGCATGTTTAGTGTTTGGCAGACATTTTATTCACTACTGAGTGATCTTATTTTAAAAACAGAATAACCAACCTCTTTAGAGTTAGTGAAACAGGCATCACTATTATTAATCTTCTGGCTATGTGAAAGTTATTTTTAATTCGTTTGACGTTAGAATGCTAATATTCTTATTTGAGATTTATTGCTAACCAGCGCCAAGATCATTAGAACTGTGAGAAAATTCAGTTATGTTCTTTTAAAGGAAACATACTGCTATTGATCTGGAGTGATCTCGAGAGACTGTGTAAAACTAAAATGTCGATCGTCAGATCTCAGATCCAATGAAATTTCTCTTTAAAGCCAGGGCTGATCATCCTCCAGGTACTGTGGGACACTAATGATTAAGCCCTGGAATTTTAGGATCTAGAAAACTAAATATATGTTAGTCAATTCACGTTTAGGCTTTTATAGCCCTTTAAAATTCTGATTTAGGAATTTACACATTTTTAGGGAAATAAAATATTTAACATGCAATATATACTGCCATAGTGTTAAAAACATTTTAACTTTATAATGAAT
Organism: Vandiemenella viatica; assembly: GCA_031002005.1. Classification (NCBI taxonomy): domain Eukaryota; kingdom Metazoa; phylum Arthropoda; class Insecta; order Orthoptera; family Morabidae; genus Vandiemenella; species Vandiemenella viatica. Next base: position 140,638,114 of record CM061919.1, read on the forward strand.
GTCAAATACTCCTTTAAAACTTCTAACATGACATTACTCGTTCACATTAAAACACGCAACATAAGCTACTATTATGTTCAAAACAGTTTGTGGACTGTAAACCACTCAGTTAAAACTTCTAATTTGAATAGTAAAATATTTTGACAGATTTTCAGGCGTAAACACTCTTCTCTCTTCTGCTAAAATTCTCTTAAATGTGGAGAAACTATGCTCCATGTCACATGAGGTAAGAGATGTGAACTTTGTATCAACAAATTACTTAAGATTCAAAGGCAATATTTCTTGTTCCTTCAGTCCAGAGAGAACATGGACCACTTGTTCCATCCTCTTGAAATCTGGACTGTGTACTGGAGCAGCCTCCAGTTTCTTGGCTACAGACACCCCTACTGAAGCCACTTTGGCACCCAGTTTTTGGGTTATTTGGTACACTTATGTCAATGTTACAGTGCCCCTTTCCAACTTCTTGATTTAAAACTCTAGGTTGTAAAAATTTGCCTTGATACATGTTAACTCCTGTGCAGCTGGTTCTGAGTGCAAAGCTTTCTTTGCATTTGCTATAGCAACAGCTTCATTTTCATCCAGTGTATAGTTTTCTGTAGAATATATTGCATCTGAGGGCCAGGTTGCCCATTGTGTCACTACTGGTTCAGGAGGGAGGGGTATTAATGGAAGCTTTTCCATAAAAGTAATGACTCAAATTTAGGAATACTTTCTTCACTGAAATAATTATCTCGTTAGCTACAGGGTGCTGTTCCTGAATTCTTTCAGCTACCCTGTGGAGCCCATGAGCTAGACAGATGATGGACCATTCATACACTTCCCTGATTTTACAATGTAAGTGGCACTGTCTGTCACCAACAACTGCAACTTATCCAAGTGTTCTGGATCTGGCCACAGCACCTTTAATGCAGCCCTTACAGCAATTGCCACAGTAGAGTGGTTTGTTGTTTTAAGTTTTCTGCACATAATAACATGGAGTATGCTAGGTTCCTGACATGTGAGCTTGCCCATAACAACGCTGGCTATGTACTGCTGCAGGCATCTGTCATCTCATCTACACTTAATTACATGAAGTGGTCAGCAATGTCCACCCATATTTGTTCAGTGATTTTATCATACAGCCGATGCAAGTAATTCTTCCATAAAGTGGGCTAATCTGGCATTTTACTGTTACAAAATTCTTCCAAAAAGGTTTTCAGGACTGCATTCTGGAGGGTTGTAACTGGTGTTTTAGTGGTAGTGGGAGCTTCACATAGATGCAGGTTAAATGAGTGTTCTGTATCTAGCTTGGAACTTGTAATGAAACTCCACTTCTGTTTAGAAGCATTTCTCCTGGTAAAATTTGCCAAATTCTGGTGCTGTAGTAAGTGGGATCATTTTTCTGCAGCCATCTCTCTAGGAGACAAAAAATAGTCGACCTAAATAAAACACCCCTGATAATAGCCTGTTAACATTATTAAATTTCATCCAGCAGTATAGGCTCTACAGAGACAACTTTAAGTTAATTTAGGTATGAAAACAAATAAAATCTAATTTATTTCTTAAAATTATATAAAATGTACTTATATATCACATATTAACCTAACCGGTTTTATAATTTTCCCATCTTTAGAAAATTTCTTATCTGTTCCAATCCACTGTCACAGTAATCTGCTTATTGAAGATTTCTGTTTAGGCATGATCCCTTTTAATGAAGGAACTAAAAATATGTACACAATGTTTTAATTTCCATGTTACCACTGAAAGATGACAGTATACAACTGTTCACTTTTCAGAGAGAGTTTGCATTGATGTTATTGTTAATATCTACCATGCTGTGTTTAAAGTATGTTTTGTCAATTTGTTTCTAGTGAATATGGAACTTTGTAATAATGGGAAGTTGCTGCACCAAATTGTTACAGCTTTTCTCAATGTTACCGTCAAAAATGAGGTTAAAACACATCATTTTGTATTGTGCTGAACAGTTATTCCAATTTTAAAATAAATCCGTTTGTTATACAGGTAAACATAGTCCATTTACCCCCCAAGTTTGGCTTGATCCTCAGACTCTGTGAAGGATTATTCATATACTGCTTATATTTGCAGTGTTTTTGAGTTTAGGTTTCATATAGTCATAGATACAACTGGGGATGGTGACTGGCTGTATTGCCAGGTGACATTAATTTGGATGGATGAAGAAAGAGGAAAGGAAATTTATATATAGAAGAAGGAAAGGAAAGGAAATTTTTGAGAAGGAAGTGGGGAAAGGAAGCAGCCATGGCCTGTCAATGTGGTACTGTTCTGGCATTTGCCTGGAGGTGAAACAGAAATCCATGGGAAACCATTTCAGAATAGCTGACGGTGAGGTTCAAACCCAGGGTGTCTCTCAAGTCCAGATTTCTAGTTTATGGCCCACACCACTGAGTTAATCAGGTTGGTCATTTGTTATATTCAACTAAAAAAATTACAGTCGGACTGGATCAGTACATCAAATTAGGTCCTTTTAAGTTCTTAAAACGGAATTAGGACATTTTACGTCATAAAAGAGAAATTAGGTTTGTTTAGATCCTATCAAACTTATGGATATTATTAGCTTATACAAAAGAAGAACAAGGTTAAAATTTAAGGAATATTGAGGTGGGAACAAAATAGGTTTGAATCTAAGAATTAGGGCCTAATTAATGATCACAGCATTGACTATTCCTAAAGCCTCAGCATCTTCTTTCACAGAGTTTGATGGGTGAATGGAAATGCCAGGGCCTTGTAAGCTGTCTTAATAGCACTTTAAATTTTAGCAATTCACTATGGGCAATGGGGAACAGTTAGATGCAAGAACTGATACTACAGTCTATAGCCACATATGCGAAGATTTGAAACTAGAAAAAACAGTACAACACATAAAGCAAACCATAAACACACTTTAAATAAGAGAAAATAAGCTTTAAACTTACTGAAATAGGTTCAATAGGGAATAATTCACCTGAACAGACTAAACTTGATTACAACACAATAGCATCTTTTCACCACACTTTCTGATATACAATAAAAATTGTTCATAATAATAATTAAAATAAGTAATAATAAGTAAAATTTACAATAAATCAACAGTTTCAGACAAGAAAAATGAAGAAAACACGATTTTAAAAACTTCAACAAACATACTCGCATTTCAACACCACCTAACAACATGTTTTAAGTAGTTTTTGAAGTCAACTGATAATTCTTATATAATTAAAGAGAATGCTGCACAACATATAAAATTTTTGAAGCATTCCACACAATCAAAAAAAGCACTAAATCAGTTTTAACATAATTACGCCGTAGAAAAAATGCTTCCAAATAGAGATTAAAATTGTGGATGATTTAACCCATGTCAGTAAACAAAATCACTTTTAAAATGTGGAATGAATAAAGCAGGAGACTATTCCATCCACCATTTTTCAAAGTAAGTATTTCTTTAACAGTAATATAACAAAATTGTAAGTTGGCTTGGTGGCAGTTTCTTGATACCCAATTCGATTTTTGTGAGGTCGATAATTTCAAAAGTATACCACTTACAGAAAAAATAAAACCATTGTTGAAAAGCGGAGAAATCATAGAGCAACAGGACATAAGTTTTAAAATCTGAAACCAGGTAATCATACACACTTTGAACAGGATGTCAAGCTCGGGAAAGCCCCTTTGCTTACACGAAAATAGTATCACTACGCAGTTACATATTTCAATTTTTTACAACAAATTGAGTAAATTTAAAGGAGATACAGTAAACCAACAAGTAAGAAGTTCTCCAAACACTGTAAAGTTCTGAGTGCTCGAAGTTACAAAATTTTGCCAAACTGTGTTTAGAAGTGGAAAGTTACATGTGTCTTGGGTCCATGGCTATATTAGGACTGGTGGTCATGAGGCCACCAGAGTCAGTCGGAAAGCATTGGAGTAGTCAGACGTATTGCTCAGGCACGAGCTTTGTCACCCGAAGCATGCCGGAAAGGACTGGAAGGAGTGGTTGAGTTGCATGCTTTGGGGCCATCATGAAATTTTAGGAGCAAGTTGCGATGTGAACTTTAGAAATGAAACTATGAAATTCTCAAGAGGAGTTGTTTCTCTTCATTACTTGCAGTTTTAGGAAATGATTTGTCCGATAGCCGATTTCAACTGTAATAGTGATTTATAATGTGAATTTGAAGACTATAATGAAATTTTATACTTGAACTGTGCATCTCTTTTATTAGTGCAAACTAACCTTTTATTTCCTGAGGATAATTAGGGAAGTGGGGGCCGTAACTAATTACAGTTGATTCATTCTAGGCTTGTCCACAGTTTAACAGTTTGAACAGTTTATATTTCTACAGAACGCAAAGCAAGTAGGAGGTTAGTTAAGGTGGAGGAACCAATACTACAACCCCACTATTTGTAAAGTCCCCTACAGCCTGTCATTCAGAAGTATGCTGCTTCAAACCCCAGTCTGGCCATCTGCATTTTGGCTTTTCATGGTTTCCTGAAACCAGACAAACGTCAAGATGGTTCCTTGAATAGTCCATGGCTGAATCCCTTCCCTTTCCTTGCCTGAATCATTTCCTACCTACAATGACCTTAATGTTGATAAAGTATAAAGATATAAGGGAAAGAAATCATTTCCTTCATTTTTTGTTACTGTTCCTGATTTGCACCACACTACAATTTCCATGTCATCACTTGCCACAATTCATTTCATTTGCTGTTTGCACTGAGCCACCTACCAGTAAACAGTATATTAGCTTCCTGATGAAGAGCTGACACTAAAAAAAATAAAATATAGACTAGCTTTCATTCATCTAAACATTTCTGTGCTATCAAGTTTGGTAAGCAATAGTTTTTTCCCCTATTCTTATTTGTTTTTGTTAATTGTTGGTTAAAAACCCTTAATTTACTGCTATGCTTTAGGCTAATGATTTTCATTTTTCTTTTATGAGATGTGGGACAAAACAATATAAAGATAGAAAAAGTTTGTAACTCTACCACTGTATTTGTTATGGTAAATGTTAAATCTCTTATTACGTGTGAGAGGTACCAACTGATACTATGAGGATGGCTGCTCCTTGATGGCAGATAGTATTCAGTATATCAACGTTCTTTATACTAGTTCACTTTTACAAAAACATATGTAAGTCTACTTACTTTATGAAAACAAAAAGGATATGGAAAGTATACATGTCCCTTACCAAAGCTGTATGTTGGACTGCAAAGACGCAAGAAAGAAAGATAAAAACAATTTAAGATATTTTGAGAGATTTGTAATCATGCAGAAGTGTGATGAATCACACAACAAGTCAGCAGATGTGCACAAATGTTTTCCCACCATATGGATCACACTTCTGCATAATTAATGATTCTCCAAGGAATTGTAAATCATTTTAGCCCTGTTTCTTGTTTCTTATTGGATCCCTCCTTCCTTCAGTTTTGTTAAATAATGGGTATACTTTCCATATGCATTTTATTTGTTTTCTTGTTGCCATGAATGTTTCTTTTGTTTTTTTTTTTATCATCATTAATACTTACTTTCATTGATTGTATCAAGTAAAATATGTATGAAAAACTTTAATTTGCATATTCATAAGAAAATTAAAAACATTTATTCTGTTTAAAAATAACTTCTGCTATTTCCAGGTAATTAATGGTTATGTTGTTCAGAACTCTGATGTTTGTGAAGCAAACCAAGTTTTTGGAGGAAGCTTGAACAGGGATTATCTTATACGGCAATCTGATGGGATTGATTTAAACAACCTGACAGAATTAACCCTTAGTAGATGTTCAATTAAAAAGGTTTGATTTCATAAATATATATATTTACATGATCTAATGCCAATATATTTAGGCCTGAAATACAAAGGATATCTCTTTTCCAGAAGGCAAATATAGTTACTTCATGTGGTTTTTATTATATATACATATAAACACAAATAAATATAGTAAAAATAAAGCCGTATTTACCACACATGGAGGTGGGCAGGTAAAACCAATATTAAAAAAATATTTTGTGTTTATGCTTGATAACAAAGTCTAAAGATGAAATGTGTGGTGTGCTTGTTGCTTCTTCTTTTCCTTGGGTATTGACTTAAATTTTGTTTTTTTATACAATTAGAGCCTTCTACCTCCAACTTTTGTAACCTACTGGATTTATTCCCATTTATTTTTTGATTTACATTGGCTTAACAAGTTTTTTGTTTATTGTTGTCAGTTTTCGTTGATTTACAAACAAAACTAGAAAAGGAAATCTATCGCTACTAAAGCTGAAGCCATAATAAATAAACAACCCTACAATCTTGTGAGAAAAATAAATAAATATGAAGCAGGAATCCATGGCATACATTGCCACTTGAATGAATAGATAACATTAACTAGCTCGTACCCGCGACTTCGTTTGCATGGATTAAGAATTTTTTTGCCAGAATTGAATATAGAAAGTTTGTTGGTAACGAAGGATTGATCCCAAACAACACCGAGTCAGTATAATATGACAGGAGAGCTATCACTATATCATACTACTGTCAAACCTGTCTCTTGAAGAGAATCAGTTTCCAAAATATTTCTGTCACCATTCGATAAGGTCTCAAAATTTCATGACTACAACTATTAATCATACTGGAAAAAAATGTCCTGTTCCCTTCATACAGATTTTCTTGTCAAATTCCATCAATATCAATATGGCCATTTAGTCGCCAAAACTTAGCAAATCGACACAGACTTATTTCCGTATTTATAGTATTATTACTGTGGTTCACACACACACACTGACTGCGAACAACCCATGAGGGATCATTATAACGTAAAAAGGTGTACACCTACAGCATTGAAAGACTACCTACGATTTGCCTCGGATTGCACCCCTAACTTTGTGATATCTACAGTTTAACATTAAATCCAAATAACCTACGGCCCAGGCATGAGTGACTCTTACAATCAAAAACAATTTTTAAAAATCTTGGCCTCCACAGAGATTTGAACCAGAGACCACAACGCAAACATTAGTAAGCTAGCACTTTAGCCACTGAGCTACATGACCGCTACACGGAAAACAGTAGAGAGACCTCCATATCAAACGTGTCTCTCTATCGCCGTTCAGTAATATTTCAAAATTATATGAATATATATATTATTTATACAGAAAATTTTTCAACCAAATGTAGACAGTATTTTTCTCCTTGTTTCAAAGGATAAGTGTACAACGTGTCATCAAGATCAGATGAGAACTGTGGATTTGTATGAAGAACAAACAAACCAACAAACAAACAAAAATACATACATTCATCTTTATATATATATATAGATTACTGCATATCACAAACACAATGACAGCGAATCACCCTTGAGGGATCAATATAACGTAAAAAAGTGTACACCTACAGCATTGCAAGACTACCTATGATTTGTCTCGCATTGCACCCCTAACTTTGTGATATCTACAGTTTAACATTCAATCCGAATAACCTCCGGCCCAGGCGTGACTCTTACATTAAAAAACAATTTTTAAAAATCTTAGCCTCCACGTAGATTTGAACCAGAGACCATAACCCAAACATTTGTAAGCAAGCGCTTTAACCACTGAGCTGCATGACCGCTACGTGGAAAAACAGTACAGAGACAGCTATATCTAATGCGTCTGTCTATCACCATTCAGTAGTATTTCAAAATTATGAGACAACATGTATTATTTATATAGATAATTTTTCAACCAAATGTAGACAATATTTTTCTCCTTGTTTCAAAGGATAAGTGTGCAAAGTTTAATCGAGATCAGATGAAAACTGTGGATTTGTGTGAAGAACAAACAAGCCAAACAACAAGCAAACAAACAAACATACAAACAAACTAACATACATATATTCATCTTTATATATATATACTAGACGACCCGTGCGAAAATTTCGCGAATATGAGGTTGAATGCTTGTAACATAATGAATAGTAGAACCGTAGTTTTGTAGCAAATATTTTTTTTAGTGTAATAGGTACACAGCAAAATACTCAGAACATATTATGAAACACTTAGGAAAATTTAAAACACACTTTATTTATGACAAAATGTCACTGACCTTGGCAGAATAAAACCAACCTTAACAAACTGCACACAATATATCAACATCTCTGTGATATTTGTTGCTGAGTGAATAAATTGATTACATTGGAATTGTACAGCAAAACGACAGTGTTTCCGTAAAAGAAAAAAATATATACGAAAAACTACTTATTTAATAAAAAAAAGTTTATTGACTTCTCTGTGATATCCGCTGCTAAAATCTGGGGACTTGGCTCTGAACAGTCTCATACGCGCTACCACTTTTAGCACCAAATTCTGAACATTTTTTTCTTAATTTATGACTTTACCTAGCTGGAGACCTTAATTTTTAAAACGATATGTCATTTATCGATTTCAGCTAGGTATCGAAGAAGATAAATGGCATATAATAAAAACAAAAATTTAAAAAATCAACACGTTCTATAACTAATATTGATACTTTTGCCCTTTAAGGGTCGAATTACTAAAAATTTCTTTTATAAAATATGGTGTGACCAAAGCAGCCACCTTGGTCTTTAAATTGATACCTCATTTATCGATTTCGGTTAGTTATCAAGCAAGGTAAAAAAAAAGTTTTGAGAAATGATGTTATTTTTGCCCCTTAAGGGTGTAATTCGGAGAAAGTTTTTTCTTAAAATATGATGTGACGATAGTGGATAATTTAATATTTAAATCGATACGTCATTTATTGATTTCGATTAGATATCAAGGGAAATAAATAGCTCATGACAGAAAAAGGCGTTGTAAAAATATTAATAATTTTGCACTCTAACGTTAGAATTTTTAAAAATTTCTTTCTTAAAATGTGGTAACGGAACCGAAGACATTACGAAGACCTTAATCTTTTAAATGATACCTCGTTTATCAATTTTATTTAAATTATTGTCAACGGAGGTAAATGACTTGAGACACAAAAAACGCATTTTAGAAATACTGATATTTATGCCCTTTAAGGGTCGAAAAACGAAAAATTCCTTTCTTAGAAAATAATGTTACCACGGCGGAGACCTTAGTCTTTAATATGATATCTCATTTATCTATATCGGATAGAAATCAAGGGAGATAAATGGCTCGTGACACAAAAATGCATTATAGAAAAATTTATACTTTTTCCCTTTAATTCTTGAATTCCAAAAACATTCTTTCTGAAAATATGATGTCACAAAGCTGAGACATTACTCTTCATAATCCTACTTCATTTATCGATTTTGGTCAGATATCCAGGGAGATAAATGGCTCGAGATACAAAAAAACGCATTTTAGAAAAATCGACATTTTTGCCCTTTAAGGGTCGAAAAACGAAAAATTCTTTTCTTAAAATATAATGTTACCACGGCGGAGACCTCGATCTTTAATATGATACCTCATTTATCTATGTCGGTTAGATATTAAGGGAGATAAATCACTCGTGACACAAAAATGCGTTATTGAAAAATTTATACTTTTTCCCTTTAATTCTTGATTTCCAAAAATATTCTTTCTTAATATATCATGTCACAAAGCTGAGACATTACTCCTCATAATCCTACTTCATTTATCGATTTCGGTTAGATATCCAGGGAGATAAATGGCTCGAGATACAAAAAACGCATTTTAGAAAAATCGACATTTTTGCCCTTTAAGGGTCGAAAAACGAAAAATTCTTTTCTTAAAATATAATGTTACCACGGCGGAGACCTCGATCTTTAATATGATACCTCATTTATCTATATCGGTTAGATATTAAGGGAGATAAATCACTCGTGACACAAAAATGCGTTATTGAAAAATTTATACTTTTTCCCTTTAATTCTTGATTTCCAAAAACATTCTTTCTTAATATATCATGTCACAAAGCTGAGACATTACTCCTCATAATGCTACTTCATTTATCGATTTTGGTTAGATATCCAGGGAGATAAATGGCTCGAGATACAAAAAACGCATTTTAGAAAAATCGACATTTTTGCCCTTTAAGGGTCGAAAAACGAAAAATTCTTTTCTTAAAATATAATGTTACCACGGCGGAGACCTCGATCTTTAATATGATACCTCATTTATCTATATCGGTTAGATATTAAGGGAGATAAATCACTCGTGACACAAAAATGCGTTATTGAAAAATTTATATTTTTTCCCTTTAAGGGTTTAATTCCAAAAACATTCTTTCTTAATATATCATGTCACAAAGTTGAGACATTACTCCTCATAATGCTACTTCATTTATCGATTTTGGTTAGATATCCAGGGAGATAAATGGCTCGAGATACAAAAAACGCATTTTAGAAAAATCGACATTTTTGCCCTTTAAGGGTCGAAAAACGATAAATTCTTTTCTTGAAATATAATGTTACCACGGCGGAGACCTCGATCTTTAATATGATACCTCATTTATGTATATCGGTTATATATTAAGAGAGATAAATCGCTCGTGACACAATTACGCATTGCAAAAATATTGATACTTTTGCCCTTTAAGGGTCGAATTCCGAAAAATATCTGTCTTAATATATGACGTCACTAAAGCGGAGATCTTAATCTTTAAAATGATACTACATTAAACGATTTCATATACGTATCCAGGGAGATAAATGACTCGTAACACAGAAAACAGCATTTTAGAAAGATTGACATTTTTGCCCTTTAAGGGTCGAATTCCGAAAACTTCATTTCTTAAAATACGATTTAACCAAAGTGGAGACCATAAGCTTTAAAATGACACCTCATTCATTGATTTCGGTTGAGTATGAAGCAAGATATAGGCTTGTGACAAAAAAATACCTTATAGAAATAATATATATGATAGATAGATAAACAGCTAAGATGCATATAAAACTGCAGGAGAGGAGCATTTGATTGATGTATAAGCTTTCAAAAATCTGTAAAGGGGAGTTAATTTGAAGGCTCTAACACAGTAAATTGGTAATGTAAACATAATCTGAAGAACAAAGGACTTTTCAGTCTTAAATTAAACCAGTAGCATAAAAATATGTTGATAAAATTCATAAAACCAAAGTGCATAGAAATCACCACATTCATTTTCACTAGAATACTGATGGAAACTAGCATTTTGAGGTAAGGTATATTAGTCTAGAAATTTTGCAAAAGAAGATAGACATTTGAAAGTCTATTTTGCCATGTGCTCGTCCTGAAGTGAGTCAATGATAGAAAACACATTAGACAATAGAAAGTCCGTTATTTGAGGACACAAACTTAATTCATCTGTGGAAAAATTTTGTCAACGCCGAGGAACACATACTGAAGAAAATTTGTGATTGTAAATAAAGAAGAAGCATGTTTCCTAGAAGGAGAAAGAAAATAAATTTCATAAATAATGGATAAAAGGTAGAGAAAATTAAATAATACAATACCAGTTAAAAATTTAAATTAGAGTTAAAGGATGGTAATGGAGATTTTCATATCTGAATTTGTAGATGACCCCCTACAAACATCACAGATAATGTGTGTTACTATCTGCCAAGCACCAAAATAAAAGCGCAAAGGAGGAATTTTCAAAAATTTAAACAGATATCAAAGGATAGAGCAGAGGACTCTGAGGAAATTGCATTAAAAGTTATAATATAATAAAGGGTTTATTGATTTATGAAAGTTTTAGGGGTGCACCAAGTGCGCTGAAAGGGAATTAAAATTGAAACCAAAAATGAAGAAACTAAAGATTACTCAAATTAAAGTAGCCATGCACCTGACATGTATATCAAATTAAAAGAAATCCAGTGAGATAAAAATCTTTGTGAGGAACTAAATACTTTAAAAGAAGCAGTAAAATAACTAAAATGAATCTTCAAAAATAAATAACAGCTAAATAAGACAAACTTGAGACAAAATGTGTCATAACATGAAGTAATAAGAGTTAAAATAGAAAATAAAGAATTTCTTTTTCCTACACCTCAACAATATTTAAACCCACAGGATTTTGGCTCAGCACGCCAGTTTGAAGGAGAGCACCCTTCACGTCACTTGTCATCATAATCCGTCAGTTACCATTGGACATGTAATATTTCTCAAACATTTACTCTTTTGAATATATAATGTTTCCAGTCGAGATGCAGTTTCGGACTCTGAAATTTTTTGAGTGATCAAAACTTAGAAATTTCATGATTGCACTATTATAAAGAACTTCACTAATTTTTTGGAATAAGAGCTGGAGATTTCATGAAAAAATGGGCTTTTGTAAAAGTCCTTCCGGAGCGAGTGTGCAGTCATATAGTTGTGTTAACCTGTAGTCTTCCTAAATGATTTTGAAGATCCTATGATCTTTTGGACATTAATATGTAAGAACTGATACCAGTTTTAGAGGAAGGAATTTTAAAGAATATAAGGTACGATTTTCAACAGTAGCTTTTCATTTTTATATAGTACCTGACCGTTAACTGTTGCGGTGGAGTTATTTCAACAGTTTGGCACTGTTTCATTAAACTTTGCATTTGCATACAGGTATCAGAACAATTGAATGCACATCCATGGTTGCTGCTGGCATCAGAACTATGCATAACCCCTAATGTACATGGGCCTACTTTATCTTTTCTTCCCACATTAAGATAGAATAGTTGAACAATATTCTCAAATAAGATTTTGGGAGGAAGCTTATATAAAACTGCAAAACAATATTTATTTTAAATTACTTCTCAAAATTGTCTAATCTTCATATAAAATGAACAAACATCAGTATGTTCAAGTAAAAAGTGAACAATAATACTATCCCAACAGTGTTATAAAACTCCAGTAATAACTTGCTTACATCAGTAGCCAAATGGTACATTAATTGATTCTTATATTAGCAATTTTCATGTAAAGTTTAATGTACTTAAACAAGAAATTGAAAGTCATTTTCAGACCATGATTTATGCTAATATATCATTTTTTTGTGGTATTACAAACTATAGTAGCAGTATATTGTCACCATATTTCTCTTACTAGCTATGGCTTCGTTCGTGTTTTTAAAGACTTTTGAATGGTAGTTACTGACATGCAACCACTATAGAGCATGATGGGAGACTCCAAGCTAATAGCACACAGAAATGCAAGTGATCTGTGCTATGTAGTTGTGTTTGCAAAGTTAAATATATTGACTCACATGTCTTTGGTCTAAATAACAAAATACCCTCAGTTGACCATTTTAAACCACATCTCCCACATCCCCACACCTACCGACATGCAACCACCATAGTACATGATGGGAGACTTGAGGCTACTACCACACACAAACACCAGTGGTGTATAGTTTTTGCTGGAAAGTGGAATAAAGGGACACACATGTCTTTCTTGGAATATGTAAATGCCCTTCGTCTACCAATTTTACCATCATATCTCCCACACCTACACAGCTACCAGCATGCAACTACCACAGTGTATGATGGAAGACATGAGGCTTCCACTAAGCATAAACACCAGTGGTCTGTGCTAGATACTCTTGGGTGAAATAAGGATGCACATGTTCATGGTCAAAATATGAAAGTGCCCTCCATTGACCAATTTCAACCACTATATCTTCCACACCTGCATAACTACCGACATGACACCACCATAGTGCACATTGGGAGACTTGAGGCTACTACCACACCCAAACACCAGTGGACTACGCTAGGCATTTTTGATGTAGAATTAAATATAGGGACACACATGTCTATGTTGATATCAGGTTAACCATTTTCAACCACCATTTGTACCACACCCCTACAGCTACTGACATGCAATCACCATAGTGCATGGTAGAAGACTCCAGGCTACTACCGTACACAAACCCCAGTGGTCTGTGCTTGGTAGTTCTGGCTGCAAGGTGAGATATAAGGACACACATGTCTTTGGTAGAAATAGGAAAATGTCCTGGATCAACCACTTTCACTTTCACCATATCTCCCACACCTTCATAGCTACTGACATCTAGCCACAGTAGTGTGCGATGGGAGACTCAAGGCCACTATCATTCACAGACACCAGTGGTCTGTGCTATGTAGTTGTGGCAGCAAGTGAAATATGTGGAAACACATGTCTTTATTTGAAATATGAAAATATCTCTGATTGACCAGTTTTAACCACCATATCTCCCACACCCCCACAGCTACCAACATTCAGTAAACATTGTGCATGATGTGTGACTTGATGCTATTACCACATATACAGGTAAACACCAGTGGTCTGCACTATGTAGTTGTGGCTGAAATGGGATATGTAGAGACACACATCTTTAGTCGAAATGTAATGTATGCTGGCACAGAAATAGATATAAAATTCGTCATTAAAATTCATATGCTTGGATACTTTGTTTTTTATGTGTTCATTAATATTAACATATGAGACTAACACAAAAACAGCATTCTGGAAGAAAGTGTGATGAAATACGCTTGTAAGTTGTGGAGAGCAGTGAGACTTGATGTGTTCATTGTGCTATTTCATCACACTTCTGTATGATTCAGATTTTTTCCAAAATATTGTAAATTTTCTCATCTTTTCAATCCTCATGCCTTCAATTTTGGTATGAATGGATTTAGTATCCTTTTTTGTTTTGTTTTCATGTTGCCTTTTTAGTATTTTTTCAAACTCTCACATTTTAATTTTCCACTTCACTGAGATTTATCTCATTCATAGGCTCAGAGATTTTTAATTTTTCAGTGAGGAGAAATATTCACTTGCCTGTGAGAATTCCTGTGTTTAATTTTTCTAATAATATTTCATGTCAACTTTTTTCAGATAGAGCTTACTAAAGATACACTGCCATCACTGAAAAGTCTAGATTTATCCTACAACAATGTGCCTTGTTTGGCAGGAATACATGAGCTACTTGAATTAGAGACGTTGTGCCTCTCTGGAAATCAAGTAAGTTATCGTAAATTACAGTAAAAGTGCTTTGAAATAATATTCGTAGTAAATATTTAACTAGTATCGTTTCCACTATTATTTATCCAAACTGATTCATTAGCTGATGGTAAACAGTGCACATAGAAAAACTATAGCAGCAGAAGCCAACACAAAGGTTGTGGTCATTTGTTCACATACTGGAATAGTTTTCTATGGAATCTCTAAAAATATAATACAGGAACGATTTACTTAATAAACATCAGAGTACCTAGCTTTTTGAAGTGTGGGCTACAGCTTTTCATAGGATAAAGATACAGCCGCATCTGACAACTGCTGTGACAAACTTCAGCACTGCCACACTGGGACTAGACATCCATGTTGCACATCAGCTGCCTAGCAACAATAACTGCAACAGTATATAATGCTAATGCCCAGCCCCACCTATGCTCTTTCATAATTATGAATAGGGATTGCAATCCAGCAAAGTAGCATCCCACAATCCCTTGGGATCCCACATCATTTTACAGTCTGGCAGAACCCACACAAAATTAAGTGGATCCTCAATTTTAAAAATGTAGCAAGAACATCACTGTTTGACTCGCTGCCTCACGCTGTCTCTATCGGATTTATTGCACTAGTTACCTTGCAGTTGGCATATGACTCATGTAAACAATCGTTTGTTTTGGTCAACCTTCGTCATTCATAAGTAAATAGCTCCACATTTGTGTATTCATTAAAACTTTCGTTTGTTTTGAGTACACATTTCTATAATTTGAGTTATGTTACGTATTAGTACAATTTTCTATATAATAAGGATTTTTTGTCACATTCATCATCTGTGTTTGAAAATAAGGTAATTGTGACAATTTCCTGTATCTGTGGCTGAAAATTTGATTATTCATTGATACGAAACTAATGATGTTATTGTAATTTTAACGATCGCATACATATTTATTTGGCAGTTACCAAAAGGCAATTGTATATCCTTTGATTTATTGTTGTCTTGACTGCCACCTCAATGCATTTGAAACACATGTTGTTTGACGAAAGCTGTCTGCTTACATGAGCCGCTCTGGCTTTTAATTAATCCCTCTTGGGATGATTTGGTGAACTGCCACAAAACCTTATTTTTGAGCGAATAGCATCCGTTCTACTCCTTTAATTATTTCGACTAAAGGCAATAAAAAGTTATAATGAAGTCTTCATGGGTGTATTTCCGAATTTTGTTGTAAAAACACCATACTTCAATGGCTGCCTCTGCCATCTTCCTCACGTGTGAAATTTCATGTTTTTACAAATCGATCTGGTGATACATCCGTGAGGACTTAATTGCAATTATCCACCAAGAAAGTCTCCTTTCTTACACAAAAAATTAATTTCCAAAGTTGTTATGTCACTTAAAGAAAACTGAAATTCTTGACAGTTTACACCTTGGTGACTAGTTTCTTTTAATAAGAATGAATCAACTCAACTATAAGATCAATCAAGAAATCAGGAGACATAATAATGAATATCATAAATCAATATCTTGGTTCTCTGGGTGGACCCGCGTCAATTTGTTAAAACTAATGTTTCTGCCATCTTGCTGTGGCTTTCATCAGAGGACTGCCACAGCAAGATGGCAGAAACCTTAGGTTTTAACAAATTGACGCGGCTCCACCCGGAGAACCAAGATATTACATACAGTGACCGGGGAAACCTTAATAATCATCATAAATCAAATTTTTGTAAAAATAGACCAAGTCTCATGCTTGTGAAGTGACAAAAAGTTATGAGATCTTGTTCTGAGCCAAAACTACACTTTACAGAGTATATTCGTTTCAATTTCGGAAATAGAATGCTTTCTCTCAGTATTATAGTTCGTCTATTTAGAATTTAAAAAAAAAAAAAATGGTCTGGTGACTTGGCCATTATACATACCATGTTTTCAAACTAATGTGATTTATTTTAAGGTATGTAACATGACCTAACAATGAATATTTTGCATTTTATATTATTTATTTAAAAATTTGTTTAGATTTTTTTTAAAATGTAAAGCTTGAAATATTCCTAAGACAGGCTAAATAAATTTAATGTCATTTTGTCAATTAAAATATTAACTTTAAAATTGATTTATTAATTTAACAAACTGATGTTTATTATTTTATTTGTTAACACTTTTAATAACTATCTTTTAAAAATATGTGTTGAAAACCTGTTAGCGCCAATACCGCGGGATTGCAATCCTTAGCTATAAATAGTAGCACTGGAGAAAGTGCCAGTCTTCAATAATATTTAATTAAAATTGTGATTGGGCACATGCTCCATTGGCAATTTTTCTACACACCTATCTTCCCCCTTTCTTGCACCAACCTACATTTGCCCGTTACAATTTTAAAATTTAAATTCTTTCAATATTTTTGGTAAATTATTCATCATTTCTCTTGGAATTTATTACAGTCCCTGACACCTTACCTAAAAAGAGAATCTTCCAACACCCTTGTGCCTGCAATCGAGTTCCAGCTTGTTGTCATGGTCATTTTTTCCCCTCCATGCATTACTTTTAATTCTTACACCAATATCTTTCCATGTCTCATCCCCACTTCCCATGACCCTCTTCACTCTCCTCCTACCTTCCTATGAATCCTATTCCAACTCTTTTATCATATTGTCAGGTGTAAATGTTGCATGGGCGTTTGCTAACACTTTCATCTAAACTGTGAACTATTAAGTTCTTGACATGTTTGGCCTTCTGGTACCTTTAATAGTTGATAAATCGGCCACTACGTATTCATATTATAAAGCCCAAATATGAAGGGTGTATGAAATAAGTCCACTTAACAAGTTTTGAATCACACAATACTTGTATTCTTGAAATTAAGTTCACTTTTACAATATTGGTACCAGAAATATGGATAAAACATCGGACAATAGTTCCATTGAAGATTTATGGGTTAAGCACATTCACACAAGAAGACAAACTCACTAAGTCCTCCAATTTTAGTGAGAACACGACTATGGCATGTTATGACTTGCCGACAGCGGTACCGCGTGGAGCTGTTTGCTCTGCTAACTCGCGCCAAGTTTCGCGTTCATTTTCCAGCGAAAGAATGTGGCAATTCATGACAGCTGTATGGCCTTTTATAAACTTCCTAAGGCCTCTGATGTCAGCATCTTTTTTCTTTAATTAATATCTGCCAACCTACTAAATAATTTAACTTGTAATTTCCACCAGGACTTCATATGATCATACTCTATCTATTTTAATTGATTTTAGCATTTGAAAGGGTTTCTATAAGATCAAACTTGAAGTCTCTTCATCACCAGTTGGCGCAATTTATAAAATCTCTATTACCTGACAAATGCTTAGACTTTTTACCCAAACCATTATATATCCATGGTCTTCCTAATTTAGGCTACCTGCTGATATAAATTTCTCAATTGTATTCCTTTCATTTTTTCTGTTAATTAAAATTGCAAATTAAACTTTACCAGATTAGTTAATTTTACTATCAGAATATTTGGAACAGTGCTGACTGTAGCTGGTAATAAAAGATCAGCTGTGGCCTTACTCAATTCAAAGATATCTCAAATCTTAATTTTTTGCTTTCCTAATCACCACTGAATTATCTCTTAAAATAAATTTTTCCTGATATAATGAATAAACTTTAAAATGATTCTTACCATGAATTTTCACTGTAGAAATGAATGCAAGAAAATTCATTCAAGTTGACAATTACCTTACACAAAATTTCTAAGTCCGACATAAGTGGCTTCAAAATCGATCTATAAAATGTATTACTGCTGGGTATGGCTAGTGGAAATGCTTCTGGTGAACTAAAGGGTGGCTTAAAATATCTGTTACTGATTGTGTTCTTCAGTAATTTCCAGAAACAAATCTAGCAGCCTTTTCTTGCACCCTCTCCAACTCCTGTATTTGATACGCAAAATGTGGGTCCCATACTACACTACCGTATTCAAGCAATGGTCTGACCAAAGTTTTGTAACCCAATTCCTTTACTTCTCTTGTACATCCCCTCATCACTCTCTCCAACAAGTGCAGAATTTTGAAACCTCTTCCTACTACATGACCAATGTGTCCTGCCCAGTTAAGCATGTTATCAAATGTAATGCCAACGTATTTACATTTCAAGTCTTCAAAAAGCAATTCTTTCCCACCTTATAATCATAAACAAAAATTAAGTTTTTTATTTGTGTATCTAATAAGCTGACTCTTCTTTGCATTTATCTTCATCCCATCTTCACCAACCTAACTTGATGTCCTGTCCAGATCACCCTGCAGCTGTTTACAGTCATCTATGATTTTGATCCTTTTAAATAACATTATGTCAGAACGAAGACTTTCCCCGTGTATGACTGAAATGTAGTCTTCACGGGTGTACCGCCGGATAGTGTTGTGGAAACACAATATTTTGATGGCTAGCTCCACCGTCTTCTTCAGGTGTAGAGACATCTGCACTGGTCGGCTGACCCACAGATACTGAGATGGTTCGGGTGTCCACTCTTCCTTATATACATGTCCGCGTCCGGTGGCTGCGTGGCCTCGGCGATGGCTTACTATTAGCCAGGCCAGCAACCAACTGGCAGCTGGCTACCAGTGGGGGTGGCTATGGTTCTTGTTCCAGCCCGAGCTAATATGAAGCCCTCTAATGCGGCCACTGGATGGAAGTACAACGTTCTCTGCGGATATTTGCCAAGGCAGGTTTCCATTCCTCACTGAGACATAGACCACTGTCTTTGTTAAATGTGTTGGCCAGTCGAATTTCGATTGCTTCTTTGATGAGAGATTCTCAAAAATCTGATGTTCTAGCCAATATCCTAACATTATTGAACTCTACTTTGTGGTCATGGTCGTACACGTGCTCGTCGATCGCTGATTTGCTATACTGTCGCAGGCGGAGGTGGCATTTATGTTCTTCACACCGGTTTCCTATGGTGTGGATCGTTTGACCGATGTAGGTCTTTCCACACTCACACGGTATGCTATAAATCCCCGGAACTCTTAGGCCAAGATCATCCTTGATTGAACGGAGGTAGTCCCATATTTTAGCTGGTGGTCGGTAGAAAGATTTTATACCATGTCGTGCGAGGATTCTGCCTATTTTCCCCGAGGTGTTTCCGGCGAAAGGCAGAAAAGCGGTGGTCTTGGGCGTTTCTTCCTGTTGGACTGGAATTTTCTCTGGCTTACATTCAATTTCCCTTTCTATCTGCCTCTCGGAGTAACCGTTCTGCCTGAAGACAGTTCTCAGGTGTTCCAGTTCTTGTGGCAGGCTGTCTTCGTCAACAATCGCTCTAGCCCTGTGCACAAGAGTATTTAAAACAGTGTTGCGCTGCACAGGATGGTGGAAACTCGTAGCGCCCAGATACTGGTCTTTGTGGGTAGATTTTCTATATACACTATGCCCCAGTGTTACATCTGGCTTTCTTTTAATTAAGATGTCGAGGAAAGGTAGGCGACCGTCCTTTTCCATTTCCATAGTGAATGAATTCCATTCAGATATTCTAGAAACTCACGTAAAGTCTTGATTCCATGGGGCCACACCACAATTGTATCATCGACAGATCTGTAAAAACATGACGGTTTGAGAACTGCTCCCTGCAGGGGTTTCTCTTCTAAATGCTCCATGTATAAGTTGGTGATTACAGGAGAAAGTGGAGATCTCATGACAACCCCGTCCACCTGTTCATAGTATTTCCCTAAGTATGTGAAATACGTGGGCGTCAGTACATGTTTGAAAAGGTCCACAATGGCTGGTTCGAAACTGGTGGCATATCAACTCCAGTGTATCCTTCAGTAGGACGCAGGGTGAATAATGAGACTACATCGAAGCTCACCATTATATCTGAATCCATCAGTTCCATGGTCTTGATAATCTTGACAAATTCCGTGGAATTTTTGACATGGTGTTCGCAATGGCCGACTGATGGACTTAGAAGATGGGTCAGATATTTAGCCAGCGGGTAGGTTGGAGCTCCGATGTTGCTGGCGATTGGTCTTAGAGGTATGCTTTCTTTGTGTATCTTCGGCAGACCGTATAGCTGAGGTGGTCTGGCAGCACGAGGTGTTTCCACAACACTATCTGGCGGTACACCCGTGAAGACTACATTTTCCAGTAAGATTATTTTCGGAATACGCGGAAGAAATAGAACCATTTCTATCAGATATATTTCGTAAATCTTTAGAAGAAAGAAAAGTACCTTCTGACTGGAAAATAGCACAGGTGATTCCCGTTTTCAAGAAAGGTGATCGGAGAGATCCTAGGAATTATCGACCCATATCTCTAACATCTGTCTGCAGTAGAATTCTGGAGCATGTGATATGTTCTAACGTTATGAAGTTTCTGGATGAAAACGAGTTACTTACAGCAAACCAACACGGATTTCGTAAGAACCGTTCGTGTGAAACTGCAACTGGCTCTATTTTCGCATGACGTAATGAAGGTTATCGATGCAGGATCACAAGTTGATGCTATTTTCTTGGATTTCCAGAAGGCTTTTGACTCTGTACCACATAACCGCCTTTTGGGGAAGATTCGAGCGTACGGTATATCTGATCAGATCTGCGAATGGATACGCGATTTTCTAACTGGTCGGTCACAGTATGTCGTTGTTGATGGGGAAGCCTCTTCAAAGCTAGATGTTACTTCGGGCGTTCCTCAAGGAAGTGTAATAGGACCACTTCTTTTCTTAATTTTTATAAACGATCTCGGTGACTACGTTAATTGCAGGATGCGATTTTTTGCTGATGATGCACTTATTTATAGGGAAGTGGGGTGCTCTGACGATTGCTTAGAAATACAGCATGATCTGGATGTTATTTCGGAATGGTGCCGTAAATGGCAGCTTACACTTAACTGTAAAAAGTGCAAGGCAATGTAAATAAGTAATAAAAAGACCCCGTTTGCTCACAAGTACAAAGTTAACAATTCAGTTGTTGACACGGTCGATTCCCTAAAGTATCTAGGCGTAACAATACAAAGCAACATGAAATGGGACTTGCACATAACTTCCGTCGTAGGCAAAGCTAATTCTAAACTATGTTTTATAGGTCGTATTTTGAGAAGCTGCAATGCTCATACAAAGGAAATAGCGTACAAAACACTAGTGCATCCGCATTTGGAATACTGTTGTGCAATTTGGGATCCGTATTGCAAGGGATTGATTGACACGTTAGAGAAAGTACAGAGGAGAGCTGCTCAATTCGTGACCGCTAGTTACAGTCCTTATGTAAGTGTCACAGAGCTGATACGTGGGTTAGGCTGGGATTGTTTGGCGGACAGACGATGTCGTTTTCGTTTAAATTTGTTGGAGAATATGCGAAAATCTCTAATTTACGAGTGCAACGAAATACTTCTTCCGCCAACCTAGTTAGGTCGCAATGACAGAAGGGATAAGATTCGAGAGATAAGATGCCGTACTGATAGATTTATGTATTCTTTCTTTCCTCGTTCTATTCGGGATTGGAATACTCTAAAATAGGATTGGTGCTTAGCACACTCTGCCACCCACAGTAATTGTGAATTGCAGAGTATAGATGTAGATGTAGATTGCAACATTATGTCATCTGGAAACATTCTAATTTCTGTTAGCATACAATCAAAACACAATTATTCATTAGAATAATGAATAGCAATAGTCCCAATACACTACCCTGTGGCACTCTCATTTTTGCTTCCACTTCTTTTGATACTGCAGTTTTCACCCTAAGTTTCTATTTTCTACCTTCTACCCAGCAAATCACTTTCTCATCTACTCCAATATTTTTTACCTTATTTACTACCATTTTATGGCTCACTCTGTCAATACCCTTTGAAAGAACTAATGCTACACTATCAATTTGGGCTTCCTTGTCCATTTCATCCAAAATATCTTTCTTATATCCCACCAACTGAAATTCTCGTGAATATCCTCGCCTAAAGCCATGTTGCCTACTTGAAATCCACTTACACTCCTCATATGTATTTCTGATGTGGTTGCAAATCAATCCATTAATTTACCTACCACTGTAGTCAATATGATTGGCCTATAATTGTTGACTGTATTTCTCACCCCTCCTTAATGTACTGGCACTACTATTGCACTTTTCCAGTCTTCCGGTAAGCAGCAAGTATCCGGACTCAATTTGAATAATATTTCAAGATAAGGTACAATGTCACATCCAGCTACTTTTACGACATCTGTAGTAATACTGTCTACACTAGCCCCTTTATGTTTTTTCAACTTTCTTAGTTCCTTCATGATATCTTCAGGATGAATATCAAATTTTTTGGTCTGCTCATTTCTAATTGTGTTGTTCAGCTCGGTCTCCATTTCAGACCCTCCCATTTCTGATTCATTGTCCCTAATGCTCTCACTAAACCAGTTACTTAAAATCTCTTCCTTTTTCAAATCCTCGGTAACATCTTCTCCTTCCTTATCTTAACATCATCCGTTCCCCTCAGTTTTCTAACAGAGCCATAGAAATTTCTAGATGCATCACTAAATAGACGATGCCCACCTGGTTTCTGGCTGAGATGTCTTATTATTTTAATGAAATTTCTTGCCAGAATGCCTGAAAAGTACACAGTTATACAATACACTATAAGAAACATCAAGCCATCAATCCTGAAGTAAATTAAAAATACTTGATATATTAACAAAGTAAAGTAAAAAAAAATATTGGTCTTCTATTCAAATGATAAACATTGGTGAACCAAACAGTTTTATTGGAGACTTTTGTTTTTCTTGATACTACAATACAAACATAATTTAATATTTTAAAATGTTAATGCATTTCATTTCTCTAGTTCAGTTAGTGCTGAAGGCTGTATTCAACATCTTTTCCTATCAACCATACAATGTCATCAGTTAAAGGTGCATTTGAAATGCTCTTTACTTTTTTACCACCCACAGATTTTTCTAGTGTCCATTGTCTCTTTGTATTACCAGTACCACTTTGGAGATAGGAACTTGCATTCCAAAATATGCTGGATACCAGACACCCACCTGGTCTCAACCACTGATAAAATTCTACCTTTTGACCCATCACTCATTATTCATCTTGTTATCATTTAACTAGTATTAAGTTTCTTCCAGTTTATTTATTTATTATTCACTTTAACACCCCATACCCTTTTGTTAAATATATTAATTTTATCACCACTGATAATATATATATTTATATATATCATCCTAGTTTTCTCCAAAATATCGATAGTTCACTCCCTAACATTTCATACCCATCACCTCATCCCCCCACCCTTTCTTCTGCTGCCCTACCAGTCAAGTGGTAAACTTTGGCCTGGGCACACCTCCTGAACCACATGACTCAGTGCCTAGCACATAAATAAGGTTTAAAACTGATTGTAAGCACCTTAGAATTTTGGTAAATTCTAGTTTCCAGTGTAAGGGAGGAAGTAAGCTTTCATCTTTATATATATAAAAATCTCGCGTCACGATGTTTGTCCGAGATGAACTCCGAAACTACTTAACTGATTTTGATGAAATTTGGCTTACTGTGTATAATTTGGTCCAAATTAAAAGATAGGATAGTTTTTATCTCGATTATTGACCTTAGTATTTATTATTGCGAATTAAATGTTGGTTCAATGTTTGTCATAGGACAATAATTTGTAATTATTTGTAAGTGCCATAAGTTTGAGCATTCTAGTGGCTTAGTGATTAAGGCGTCTGACTGGAGATCCGAAAGTCAGTGGTTCGAATCCCAGAGCCGGCCGTGATTTTTATACTCACTTAATTCGGCCTTCACATCTGGCACAGGGATGGAATGCACAGCCAATAGAAACCCTGTAACCAGCTCATTATGACCACACAAAATTATTATTATGGTTCCATAGGTTTCTAACAGATGGCAATGTATTAATTTATCGACACAACACTTGGGTAACCATCCAGTAGATGGTGTTGTGTTACGATTTATTTATACTACAGTCTACTCACGTCATATGTATTTATGTGTGACATAACCATGTTTCGTGAATTTTACGTGTAGTATCATTTTCATAATTGTGCTGTGTATTGAGTTGTGTATCATTAGTATAGTAATTACACACATCAATATAGCATTGAAGAAAACATTATGATAAATTCAAAAACTTGTAAGTATTTGTTGCTTCCTTCTCATTTTTCTTCTTCTTTTCGTTATGACCAGCTAGGGACCACATGCCAATTTCAGTTTTTCCTCTGTTGTTTTTTTCTTTCTTCCTCTCCAGTACTCCTTCATTATTGCACTGTGTTTTCTCTTTCTATATTCTGACCATTTTGCACCCGTTTTCTTCTCCTCTGTACTTTGAAATCTGCTTTCGAAAATATTTTCTTTACATACTGTTCACTGATATTATTTCGTTTCAAATCTTTCTTAACCTCTTGAATCCCAAAAAAATATTTTGATATCTTTTTTGTTAGCCTGGTGTCATTCATGTGATAGATGTGTCGAAAAAATATCATTCTCCTTTTTTTCTGACTGATTCTGTTATTTTTTCAATGTTATGATATATCTCCTCATTAGTTCTTCTCTTCCGTTGTACTGTATTTTTCAATGGACCCAAAATTTTCCTTATAATTCTCCATTCCAATACTTCAAGCTTATCCAATTTCTAATTTAACAGCGGGCGGTCTGGTGGCTCAGTGGTTAAGGCGTCTGACAGGAGATTGAAAGGTCTGCGGTTCGAATCCCCTGTCTCGGTGGGGATTCTCATAAGCATTTAACCCGATTTTCACCTCTGCCACAGCTTGCTGTGTAATTTGAAGTACGCCAGAACGCTTTCGTGGTCGGGATGCCATGTAAAACTGTAGGTCTCCTGTACCCGGCAGAGTTGCCGGGTTAGGTTAAGGTGGCGACGACAGGGGTGTAATTTGCAGCTGATAGAGGTCCTGTCATCAGGTCATTACGACCACACGGAATTATAATAATTATTATTAAATATCAGGCATTTACTTGCATAGAGGCATTCCGGTTTCAGCACTGTATTATAGTGTCTTATTTTAAGGCTTTTAGAAAGGCAAATTTAGATGTAATTCATCTATTTTTATTGTTGCAATTAAAAATTTCAGTGAAATGCCAGCCAAAAAATTATAACCTAAACAATGCGTGTAGCAGAGAGCCACGAGAACCAATCGTGGCAAGTAACAAAGTTCACAGAATCAGGACAGTAGACCGTCGTATGCAACAATCTCAAGAACAGCATGATGAATATCTACGACAGAATATATCGAGAACAAGAGTGGCACGAGAATAGCACATTGCTACGTTTAGAGAAAGCGAACGAGAGAGACAGCAAATCAGCCGTACATTAACACGTGTATCATTTGTTCGT
The DNA here is from genome assembly GCA_031002005.1 of Vandiemenella viatica. NCBI lineage: Eukaryota > Metazoa > Arthropoda > Insecta > Orthoptera > Morabidae > Vandiemenella > Vandiemenella viatica. The sequence continues at coordinate 140,664,255 of CM061919.1, forward strand.
CTTGCGTTCGAATATGCACCAGACATTGATTACTCTGCACATTCTAAAATTGCAATCGGTGCAATGGAAAAAATATGCCAATACTGTCAGGCGTTGAAATTCTGCAATGAAGCAGCCGGCATGTGTTGTGCATCAGGAAAAGTTGTATTATTACCACTTCCCACTCCCACAGAACCTTTGCAATCACTTCTTGCTGGGGAATCAAACGATTTGTTTCTGTGCAAGACACGCAAATTCAATTCCTGCTTCCAGATGATGTCTTTTGGAGCAACTAAAATTTGCGATCTCACATCTGATGGACGTCATTTTGAAAATACATTCAAAACACAAGGCCAGGTGTACCATAAGTTTGGGTCGTTGATGCCGATGCCTAATGATGTCCCGAAGTTTCTCCAAATCTATTTTACTATTTATTCTTCTAATTTTTTTTACAATTTAATTTCTTATTTTTTCAGGTAATGAAACAAATAAAAAAGTTAATTCAATGAAGTACTACGCCCACCGATTGATGATTAGCCGTAATCAGGATAAATATATCCTTCGATATCGTCAGCTGTACCATCAATGCCTCGTGGGTATGTATGCTAAAACTGAAAACGAACGTTTGCGATTTATTCGATACAACCAGACTAAATTACGATTGGAGGAATACAACCAATTATGAGATACTATTATCGGCAATATAGATGAAAATTTAAATGCCAATGTTATCGGTAATGCATTTATCTTACCTTCAAGCTACATCGGCAGTCCACGGAACATGCAGGAATATATAGAAGATGCGATGAATTATGTACGTCACTATGGTCATCCAGATTTTTTTATTACATTTACATGTAATCCGAATTGGGTTTGCCTCATTCTCACATTTTGATTTGGCTTGAAGTTAAAATCCATTCAGAAGAAATTCTGGACCCCGTAATTCATCAAGAATTGTTTGATATTGTTACCAGTCACATGATCCATGGACCATGCGGTGCTTTTAACGTGACATGGAAGATGAAAAATGTAAGAAGCATTCCCAAAGGAATATACGAATGATACTATTATGGATATCGACGGTTATACGTTTTATTGCCGCAGAAATGCTGAGAATGGTGGCGACACATTTACGATGCCAATGTTAGATTCTAGAAACCAAGTTGAAATTGACAATCAGTGGGTGGTACCATACTCACCATTGCTTTCAAAAACGTATAAGGCTCATGTTAAAGTCGAGTTTTGCAGTTCTGTAAAATCCATCAAGTAGATTTGCAAATACGTTAATAAAGGCAGTGATTTGGCCATATTTGAAGTAAAAAATGTATATAAAAATGACAAAATAGCATGATACCAAATAGGTAGATACATCAGCAGCAACGAAGCTATCTGGCATATTTTTAGTTTTCCCCATACATGAAAGAGACACTTCTATCCAGCATCTTGCAATACATCTTGAAAACGGCCAACGTGTACATTTCACTGAACAAAATATTCGACAAAGAGCACTTGAGCCACCAAAAATGACATTAACTAAATTTTTCACATTGTGTCTAAAATCTGATATGTTCGTCTAATTCGCAAAAAAATTATTATATACCAATGTTCCACGCTACTTTACATGGAAAAAAAATTAGGAAAAAATGAAAGCCACATAAACAAGTAGAACCACATCCTTTCATCACAGGCATATTCAAAGCCAAGACATTAGGACGACTCTACACAGTACATCCGAAAGAACATGAATGCTTCTTTTTTGCATTTGTTGTTGGTGAATGTTCCAGGACCAACTTCTTTCGAATTTTTATGAACAGTTAATGGTCGAGTGTTCAACACATATCAAGATGCATGTCGCGAGTTGCAGTTGCTGGTGGACAAGAATCATTGGGACCTGACACTTGCTGATGAAGGGTTGACATCCACGCCGAATAGTATTCGTCAGCTGTTTGCAATTATTTTGACAGCATGTTATCCAAAACAGTCATCGATTATGTGGGAAAAATATAAAAACAGTATGACTGAAGACATACTACACCAAGTTTGGTTAAAGATTGGTTCACCAATTATTCTACTTCAGAATTTGAACCCACCTAGATTATGCAACGGTACATGTTTGGTCATCAAAAGGATCATCGGAAATGTTCTTGAAGCAACTATTTCGACTGGAAAGTTTAAAGGAGAAATCATCCTGTTGCCAAGTATTCCAATGATACCATCAGAATCTCCAATACCATTTAAAAGGCTTCAATTTCCAATTCGTTTGGCTTTCGCTATGACCATAAATAAGTCTCAAGGCCAAACAATGTCAGTTTGTGGCTTGGACTTGGAAAATACGTGTTTCTCCCATGGGCAGCTATATGTCGCCTGCTCACGTGTGGGAAAACCATCAAATCTATTTGTATTAGCAACAGACAGGCTAACCAAAAATATTGTACACCAATTAGCACTTAGATAATTTAAAATTATAAATTGTAATAATTTAAAATAATGAAAATAATTGTTAAAAATGTTTAAAAATCAACTTCATCTACCTCATTTATAAAACTGAAATTTCAATTTATAAATAAATACAAATAATTTTTTATATTTTATAGATATCAATTTTTATATATTTTCAATTAAGTAATTTGTAATAAAATGTAATTAAAAATTTTCATGTTCGTTTGTCCTTAATTTCAACTATCCGATACTCTTAACCAATTACTTTTGAATTTCCAAATTTACTAAAACGTTTTTGTCTTTATTAGAGAATATTAATTTGACTACATTAGGTAGTTTAGAATAACATTGATCCAACGTACTATAACTACTGAGTCACAGCAACGCATGACCGGGTCAGCTAGTTTAAATATATGGATTTCATTACAAGTACAGGTTATGATAGAAATTTTTCATGTAGAAGCTGATATCCAACCCAGTATATTAAATAAACCATTTTAAAAGCAGTAAAGACCCACAACATTTAATAAAAGCACTAAATAAACTTTTTATAAGGGTAAAGAAACTTTTAACTAACCTGAAATAGGATAATCCATTATTGGCCAACTTGTAAACAATAGATTTTTTCTACGTGACCATTTCACTATTTCTGAACACTTTTAAATGAAGTAAAGTAATTTTAAAATAATAATAATTCAAAAGAAAGCTACATTCACTAAAATTCTGTAGTTTCTGACCGTGTAAATAATGTAAATAAATTTTTAAACACTTCGATTATTGCACTTCACTTTTAACATTTTTTGTCATAGGTTCCTAGTAATTTCTCGATCTAAAAAGTAGATTTTCTAAAAGGGCCAAACATCTAGTATCACACATTTAAAGTTCAGAATGTTTCATGCAGTAGAACAGATTTTATATAGGATTTTAAAGATTATTTCGTCACTGAACATACGTGGGTCACTTAAGAATTATTTGCAACTAAACCAAGTCACTTCCAGAGATAAAATAACTTTTAAAACACCTAATTAAATTCAAAAAAAATCCCAATAATTTTTCCTTTTCGGTACAAACTATATGTTAATAATTATTAACGAAAAACCATATGATTTCTAAACAGTTACTTTACCAAATCTTGTCTAAGCTGTAACTTCGCTATCTCGCCATCGATTTTCATAAAATTTACACCATTGAAATCTGGAATTTTTGTAGAACATTTTGACACTAATTTTATTCTGGTAATTTGAAATTTAGCAGTATTTCTAAAAAATATGAATAAATTCAAACGTTTAGGTAATTCCCCAATTGCGTTAGGAAGTCGTATCACTACGCAGAACTAAACAAAAATTAAAACTAATCACTTGAAATTTCTCACTAAACATCTTTTGAGCATCTTGCAGATAAGACCACACACTGTCAAAGTTTGAACACTTTTTTATAATCTAGATCATTTACACATTTTTGCTAAGCGGCAGTATACATGTGGTGTGCAGCTGGTGGTTATATAAGCGGGAGCCCTGAGGTGGGGGATGTCTTTCTTTATTGTTTCGTCTTCAGTCTTTACTCCGGAAATGATATGTAAGGTAACTCCGCGTTAGTCATGTTGTTGCGGGACGGTTTTTGCTGCACCAGCCTGGAAAATTGTATCCGCCATGTTGGGTGCACTTGTAACAGATCGTGATTTCAATGACTACTAAGAACTTTTAATTTTCTTAAGGGGTTTTGGTCGGTATCTTGTTCTCTCCACAATCTGCAATTTCCTGGAAACGTATGTTCAATTGCCTACTCAACTGTATAATGCTAATTTTGAAAAATGCGACTTTTTAAATAAACTCCAAAATTTTGTCCAAATAAACTTTTTTGTGATTTAATAGTAAACTGAAAACCTTTTCTAAGTTTGTGGTTTAAACAAATTTGGTGGCGACCATTAAGCATTTTAGTTGAGTATCCAGGCAGGCACATGGTCAATTTAAAATTATTTCATCAAAATTCCACAGAACTTTTAATTCAAGTGAACTGCTAGTTAAGGTATGAAACTCTACTCCTACCCTGGTAGCAGTTCAGCCCCTTACATGATCTATTGTATATGTTTTTGTTTGTGTCATATGCATTTCACTCATCGCAGTATTCAGCTTTGGTGAGTGATGAGTAATTTTTCCATCATTTGTTATTTATATTGCCCACAAGCCATTTCCTTTTTCCTTAATTTCATTTAGGTTGGACGGGAAACAATATGTGCTGATTTCCAAAAATAAGTTAGCAATACTCTCAACAGTGAAATTTTCAGGTTTTAATCAATGATCAGCAGAACACGTAATCATTACTTATTGTGGTAAAGCTTATGTAATTGTTGCAATTGGCTTTATACAGGGCGTTCGCCGGGAAACGCAACCCACTGTTAGCGCTACAAGGAAGAAACTGCTCCCGGCGAGCGAGCGATCAGCTTCCGGCATTGTTCGACCGTCGGCCGCGGAATATTTCATAATAATTACGCTTCATAAACTTGTATGTGCTAAGCATTTAAATGTGTCGTAATTCATTAGCTTACCTTATAAAAGATGCTGGAAGTGTTGACCCTCTTGTGTAATGCACATTTCACATCTTCTGAACATATTTCGAGACACACGCTGGATTTCACCTTTGTCAATGGACATTATTACTTGATAGATTTTTTCCTCAAGTTCTTCCAATGTGTGAGGATTTCCTTCGTACACCTTACCCTTAAGTTTACCCCAAAGGTAGAAGTCACAAGGGTTTAAATCCGGTGATCTGGCGGGCCACAACCTACGGCTGATTACACGATCATAAAACACTTCGTCAAGTGCAGCAAGCGAATTTCTAGCGGTGTGAGCTGTCGCCCCATCCTGTTGAAAATAGCCATACAATTTTTCTTCTTCAGTAAGTTTCTCGAAAAACGGTTTCACAATATTTTCGATATATCTTGCGGAAGTAAGAGTTTCACGGAAGAAAATTGGACCTATGATTCTCGAAGCACTAATCGCACACCAAACACCCACTTTTAAGTCATGCAATGGCAGTTGGAGTAGAGTATTTGGTTTTTCTGAACTCCAGTGTCGACTGTTTTGAGCGTTAACATAACCACTCAGATGAAACCAGGCCTCATCAGAGAAAAACGTCAGTTGCGGATCAACAGTGCCATCGTGGACACCCTGCAGGTACCAGTTGCAAAATCTAATCCTAGGCCCCTGGTCTATTTCTGTAATTTTATGCACCACAATTGTTTTGTACGGCTTTAAGTGAACTAGCTTTGTTACTTTCCAAGCTGACGTCTTAGATACGCCTGCCTGCTGCCCTAACTGACTTAATGATTTTTTGGGTGACTGTTCTAGTCGAAAAGCGATATCATCAATTTTCTCCTCTGTCTCTTTTTGTTAAAAAATGAACCCGTTTCTCTTACTTTTTTAACCAGACGCAGAATTGTTGATTTAGCTGGCAGTAAAGCGCCAGGATATCCGCGACGAAATTTACTGCGACACTTTTTAAACGACTTCTTCTTCACATATGTATCGTAGAGAAATATTCTTTGTTGCAAACTGTAACGTACCATAATTTTACTCACACTCAAACACGGTACAGATTAGTAAGAGTATGAAGCCCTAAACCAGCCAAACCGCAAAGAAACGTTTATTCACAACACTGATTAATAAGAGACTGAAGTCACAAACTAGCTACAATGCAAAGAAACCGTTCTTAACCATGTAAGGGTCCCATTATACTGTGCCACTGCACTGTTGGGGCAGCGGAGGTGTTAAACAGTGCGGTGATTCACGGTATCGTGTGGCGGGAACCGCTGGCCCCGCTGACCGAGCAAGTTGCCGACGGCAACAGACTGGGAGGGTTGCGTTTCCCGGCGAACGCCCTGTACATCTACATATGAAGATTCTTACTTTAAATTAATTATGGAACATTCTGTGGGCCTTTCTTCATAATTTATTTAGTCCCTGACTTCCTTAGCTTAAATGGAAGCTTACACACTGCCTTATGCCAAAAATCAAGTGTTATTTTATGGTAATTGTCCTCTTTTCCCTTTCTAACTTGAGGATTAGATTTACTTTGATAAAAAGAATGTGTTTTATTCTAAATTATATCTTTTCATTTTATTGGGAGCTTCTAAAAAACTAACTTAGTCCACATCCCGAAGGTTGGTTGGATCCTCCCGAAAGAGGCATACTAACCCAATGTGTCAGAAGTAGGATGACCAGTTCCTTTCCTCCGGTACCTACAGTTTAAAGTAGAACCTGAACCACAGTGGGTGCCTCTAGGACGTCATTACACAAATCTTGTTTTTGTTGATAGGTTGTTGAGATGGGTGAAATAGCTACTGGGACTTCATCAGCAAACATATTTCCACGTTTGAAAATTCTTTACCTTGATAGTAATGGCATTACGTCTGTCACTCCACTTGAATTAGATCGCCTGACTCGATTGAAACACTTATTTCTGCACTGCAACAGGATTGACAGTCTTGCTGGTAAGTATATAGAATTTCTTTTCATTTAACATACTGTTGATGTTTAACTTTAATTTCTTATACACATACACTACAAATAAATGACTAGGAAGATAGTTTAACAGCAAACTGTACAGAACAAACATAGTAGCGATCTTGCTTGTGATTTAAAAGTAGTTAATAATGCTAGAATAATTTTAAATAATATTTTAAATACTGCTTCTTACTATGTCCTCCTGTAATAGTGTTAACAATTATATTAATTATGTAATGACAGCAACATTATAGATTTGTTTATATTGATTCATTTTATTTTGAGTATTTTCAGCCAATTTTTGGACAGATGTCAGTAAAATATTCATCATAATATCATAACCACACTGAGCAGACCATATATGTAGCTAAAATATCAATGCTCCACTGCATCATGTTTCTTGCTGTCTGTTGGCCAGTCTCCTCCTCGCAGAGTCCATCAATTCACCTATTTCTTCACAAATCCAGTGGTTTCAAGCAGATTGATGAGCTACCTTTCTGTGTTTATCCATATTCTTTAAAATGTCCACATGAAGCATTTGCTTTTATAATAATATAATAATCTTATATATATATATATATATAAAAATAGACGTGTTTTTTCCTATATTTCACTTTTCAGCCACCACTACCTAGCATAGATCATTGATGTTTGTGGGTGGAAGTAGCATGGAGTTTCCTGTCGTGCACAACGTTGGCCTAATGCCGATAGCTGTGGGGATGTGGGAGATATAATGATTAAAGTGGTTAGTGCAGGGCGTTTTCATATTTCAACCAAAAATTTGTATCTCCGTATACTTCTCTTTCCTGCCACAACTACATAACATAGACCTTTGGTGTTTGTGTGTGGTAGTAGAATCGTCTTTCCTGTCGTGCACTATGGTTGTTAGATGTCGGTAGCTAAGGGGGTGTGGGAGATATGGGGGTTGAAAGTGGTCGACCTGTGGCAATTTCATACTTCTGCCAAAGACAAAAGTGTCATGGTGTATCACTTTTCAGCGAAAACTATAGATCACAGGATAACTGGCGTTTGTGTGTAGTAGTAGCACAGAGTCACCTTTCGATCACAACAGCAGCCGAATTTCAGAAACTGTGGTACTTGTGGTAGATATGGTGGTTGTAAGTGGCCGACCAAGGATATTTTCGTATTTCGACTGTCTCCGCATATGTCACTTTTCTGCCACAACTACATAGCATAGAGCATTGCTGTTTGTGTTTGGTAGTAGAATCGTATCTCATGTAGTGCACTATGGTTGTTAGATTTTGGTAGCTATGGGGGTGTGGGAGATATGAGGGTTGAAGGTGGTCGTCCTGTGGCAATTTCATATTTCTGCCAAAGACAAAAGTGTCATGGTGTATCACTTTTCAGCGAAAACTATCGATCACAGATCTCTGGCATTTGTGTGTGGTAGTAACACAGAGTCACCTTTCGATCACAACAGCGGCCGAATTTCAGAAACTGTGGTTGTGTGGGAGATATGGTGGTTGTAAGTGGCCGACCAAGGATATTTTCGTATTTCGACGAAAGGCATGTGTCTCCGCAGATTTCACTTTTCTGCCATGACTACATAGCATAGAGCATTGGTGTTTATGTGTGGTAGTATAATCGTGTCTGTTGTCGTGCACTATGGTTGTTAGATGTCTGTAGCTATGGGGGTGTGGAAGATATGGGGGATGAAATTGGTTGACCTGCGGCAATTTCATATTTCTGCCAAAGACGCATGTGTCACATTGTATCACTTTTAAGTGAAAATTATAAATCGTAGAACACTGGTGTTTGTGTGTGGTAGTAACACAGAGTCTCCCATCGATGACAACATTGACCGAAATTCGGTAACTGTGGTAGTGTATGAGATATGGTGTTTGAAATTGGTCGATCATGAATATTTTCGTATTTCATAAAAAAAACTTGTGTGTATCCGTAAATTTTACCTTGCTGCCGGAACTACATAGCGCAGAAGACTGGTATTTGTGTGTGGTAATAGTATCGAGTCTCCCATCGTGCACTATGGTGGTTAGATGTCTATAGCTGTCAATATGAATTCTTTACAATCATGAACGAAGTCGTGGGTACCAGCTAGTAATTGATAAAATTGTGATAGAATAGAAGTGTTTTAACCAAGTAGATCTTTATGACCTCCATTATTGCCCTATTCTGCTAACTATTGGTAAGATTGTCACAGCAATTTTCCTCAAGTGATTCGATTCCTTATCTCTTTCTTAGAATCTGTCGTAACAAATATAGAGGAAAAGACTCATCACTTGCCACAGTTGAGGGCTGCAATGCACACATGAGGGTACATATGAGACAAACAAAAACATAGAAATTTTTTGGTTTTAAATCTTATTCATACATTAGGGATTGACTAATATGGTTCAGGAGGTGACGAAATTTACCACATTACTGACTTGGCAGCAGTCAGGGTGGGGGTGAAATGTTAGGAAGTCAATTAGTCAATTATCGAGTATTGGAAGGTATGTGTTGCAGGTGTGGACTGTTTGTCTGTGGACGTTCATTCTGACTGAGAGTTGCTGTGTAGTGAGGCCTATGTAGGAACTAGTGCAGTGGCAACAGATTAGCTGGTATATAATATTTGTTGTGTTGTGGAGCAGGTGACATGCCCAATGATGTAATAGGGATGGAATATATTGTAGTGGGTGGATGCATGCTGCAGCTTTACAGTTAGGTCTATTGTTGGGAAAAGATCCATATGGTGTTATTGGACAGTCTAGCTGAAGGTATTTGTGGACCAAGATGTTTTTATGATTACGTGGTCTGCTGAAACATATATGGCGGACATTTGGTAGAATTTTTGGTAGAAGTGTGCGCATTTCTGGAAAGGAGAGACAGAAATCATGTCCCTATTGTAAGATTCAATTGATGGACTTAAAGGCCAGGAGAGAATTGGGTTGCAAATGCAGAGCTAAGGTTGGATTTTAAAGTAGCCAGGCGGGGTGTTTACGTGGAGGGTGGGTGATAACAGGGGAAATTTGTTTACGTACAAGATCTGCTGGGTACCAGTAGGAAATAAGGGTTTGTGATAGGTTCTGGGAATACTCGGACAGGGTATCAGCATCAGAACAGATATGTCTTCCATGGATAACATGGCTGTAGGGAGGGAACATTTGGTATGGAATAGGTGGAACTATCAAAACATAGATGTTGCTGCAAATTAGTAGGTTTGATGTCGACAGCGGTGTGAAGGGCTCCGTGCATGAGCATGATGTCCACATTGAGTAACATGATATGTGTGTGGGAGTAGGTCCAGGTGAAATTAATGGAATGGTTATTGTTAAGGGAGAAATCCCAGGAATTGGTTTTCACTGTGGGTCCAGATCATAAGTGTACCGTCTATGTATTTAAACTACACAATGGGTTTAGATGGGGTTTGGTTCAAGAAACGTTTCTCCATACCACCTAGGAATAGGTTGGCATAGGACGGGGCCATGTGGGCGCCTTTAGCAGTGCTGTGGATCCAGTGATATACTTTGGAAATGAAGGTGACGAAGTGTTTGGAGAGGATTAGGTGAGCGAAAGAAGAAAGGAAGTATTTACTTGGACAGATGTGTGGGGTCACAGATCTAGGAGGTGTTCCAGGGAACTAAGGCCTTGAATGTAGGGAATGTTGGAGTGCCCTGAAGTACTTTGTAGATCTTCGATCCCTACACAGCTATCCAAGTACTTCCTTTCTTTTATTGATCACCAAATTCTATCCAAAAACTTCTTCACCTTCAATTACAAAGTATATTGCCAGATCCACAGGGCACCCTCATGGCCCTGTCTTATGCCAACCTATTGCTAGGTTATGTCGAGGAATGTTTCCAGAACCACACCCCCTTTAAACCCACAATGTGGTTTATATACATAAACGATATACTTATGACCTGGACCCACAGTAAACCAACTCCTAAGATTTCTCCCTAAACAATAGCCCTTCCATTAATTTCACTTGGACCTACTCCCACAAACATCACGTTACTCAATTCATGGATGGAGCCCTTCACACCTCTGTCCACATCAAACCCACTAATTTGCAGCAACATATACATTTTGATAGTTCCACTCATTCCATGCCAAATGACTTCCTTTTTCCTTTCCGGAAATGCGCATTCTTCTACCTTCAGCCAGATTCTCCAAAAAAACACCATATGGATCTTTTGATTGCAATAGACCTTGCTCCAAAGCTGCAGCATGTGTCGACCCACTGCAATATATTCCATCCCTATTATAGGGCAAACCTTCCACATCATTAAGCATGTCACCTGCTCCAAACACATATCATATACCAGCTAATCTGCTGCCACTGCACTAGTTTCTATGTAGACCTCAATAAATGGCAACTTTCAGTCAGAATTATTGGGCACAAACAGTCCACACTTGAAACATATACCTTCCAATACTGGAACATGCCAATTACCACAATTCTAACAACCACAATAACTGCTTCACTGTGAGAGGAATCAGAATTTTCTCCGAAATCACAACTACTTGAGAACTTCGTAGATGGGATCCTGCATACCAAAATATCCTGAATACCAGACCCCCACCTGGCCTCAACCACCAATAAAATTCTAATTTTTGACCCATTGGTCATTATTATTAATACTATCATTGTTATCATTTGACTAATAACAAATTTCTTCCAATTTATTTATTTATTGTCCACTTTATCACTCTGTACCCATTCATTGTATATATTAATTTTATCACCACTGGTGGTATATTTATTTGTATTTATCAGCTGAGTCTTTCCCAAAATATCGATAGTTGACTTCCTAACATTTCACCCCCACACCTGCTCCCCCACCCTGTATGCTGCCTAGTCATGTGTTAAACTTGGGCATGCGCTCACCTCCCAAACCATATGACTCAATCCCTAATGCATGAATAAGGCCTAAAACCGAAATATTGTACATGTTTTAGATTTTCTCATATCTGTTTCACTCTTGTGGCCTTTAGCTTTTGTGAGTTATAGGTCATTTTCCCTTTGTTACTTATGCCATTTCCTTTTTCCATAATATCTTTAGAATTTACTGTGTCATAGCTGGATGATCCTTGTTAGACAAAGTCATTCACTACCTCTAGCACTAAAATGTATTGTGAACTGAGCTTCTATTGCTTGATCACTTACCATAAGTTTGGAATTACTGAAGTTAGTCTCTAATCAATAGTCCAAAATTTTTACTTTTGGAATCAAGTCCATAAATTCAACTTCACAGCTGGCTGTAAGAGAAGTGCGTATTATTAATAATCCTTCCACCACCCAGAATTCAGCCATGCCTGGTAGTTCTCAAAATCGATGGGGAAAAAGGGAAATTTAAATGAAATATGCTTTCCATTTGATTAATTAACAATGTATATGGCTGTGGGGGATATCTATCATCATATGCTCCTGGCGTGTGAGCAATCTGTGTTTCAAATGTTAGCATGCTTTCTTGTTATTTTAATGTTTTTAAATTATTTGAAAACTTAATATTATGGATAATTTTTGTAAAAATAAATTTGTAATGGTATAAACTACAAATGGTAGCCTCAAAAATTATGTACACACAAAAAGAGAAAAAAATAAATGGTGGTAGACCCATGATGTATACCACATGAACCCAAACTCACACAGCTACCCGCCTGAACTGGTTATATGTATTAGTTATTAGTGTAGATCCAGTGCATACTGCTTTGCTACTTTTAACCCTCAATTTCTCATAAGTGATAATTAGTATTTTGGGTGACATATCTGTCAAATTTTCATGTCAAATTATGCATGCACATTCATTCTGGAAAAAAGGATAGCAGGCAAGAGACCAGTGGGAAGACCAAGAAGAAGATGAACAGACCAACTGAAGGCAGACATAGAGAGAAGAGGCTGTAACTGAGTATACATCATGGATCAAGAAACTTTTCTGGATAGGAGACAGTGGAAAATGATCGTATACAACAACCAAGGCTTGTAAACCACACCCGGGAAACTGGAGATGGTCCCCAATGATAATGATGATCAGGGCCACCGTAAGCGGGCGTGCAATGCGTGCACCGCACGCGGGCGGCAAATCGAGGGGGGGCGGCAAAACGAGCGATCGACAGTCGCTGGCCCGCGATAGTTACCACTCGATTGTCGCCGCGACGAAATTTGTGGCGTATTACGTAGCCGGCGACTTTTTTTTTTTTTTTTTTTTTTTTTTTTAGCTCAACAGCTGCTTCAGGCGGCCGGCGACACTTGGAATGGTAACAATGGGGGCGGCAAATAATGTTCAAAGGGGCGGCAATCTCACAGTTTTTTGACCCGGTTCCGAAATTTCCTAAATCCACCACTGGCTGTAGTTAGACAGGGGCGGCATAATCGGTATTGCACGCGGGCGCTGAAACAGCTAGCGGCGGGCCTGATGATGATGATTCATTCTTTCACCCAATGTACATACTGAAGACCTGTTCTAGCTAGGCAAATTCATTCCCACAACCACCTCTTCTGTGCCATATCCTTAAAGGAAATATTTTTCACTCTCTATATAGTTTTTATTTACAATTTTTTATTGTTTTAATTTTATAAATAAATGAAGACTTAATTGTGAAATTGAAATCATGATTTATGTTTTCAGAACATACTTTTTTTTATTTGAAAACAAATGTTAGCATTAATAAACTGTTCAGAACCTGCTTTTAGAGTGAAACTGCATAATTCAATAAACAAAGCAGTGGCATCAAAATAAAATGGATAGTGATTGCTTGATTTGATTTAATCCATCAATTATACAGGAATGTAAGCTATCTGTTAAATTTTGTAACTGCGTGACAAAAGTTTGCTCTCAGAACTACGAGTTAGGTTGGATAGAATATTAGTACATTTCATTTTTATAGTCATTTTTTATGTTTACTCAAGTTAGAAAGCAGTTTTACAGTTTTTAAGATAATATATTCAATATTTTTAATTTCAACATTCTCTGGCATTCGCCTGGAGTGAGAAAGTCCATATCTAAATTATTTATTTTCGGCTAAACGATTAAAGTTAGGATAATTTTCATGATAACTAAAGTTAATGTTTATTTAAAGATCTAGCGATTTGTAAAGTTTCGAGGAGATAGAATTATTTTTATAGTCGAGGTCATATGAGATGATGAAACCTTCAAATGTGAGATGAGAAACTGATCAGTTATCGGGGAGATTCTCATGGGAAGTGCAGCCGCTAGGTTTTCCCATGCTCCGTGAGTACCAGAACTTTCCTGGTTAGTAGCCACGACGAGCGAGTCAGTAGGCTAGGAACAATGCGAGGGGACAGTCTTCAAGTAGCAATCGGTGCGACACCACGTTAGCTTCAGTAGTCGGTGAAACTTTTATTTTGGAATAATGCCGCTTGTTTTATTCAAGTTAACCATAATGTCGTGTTAAAATAGTATTTCTCCAAGTGAGGCCTCGGGATTGTCTAAATTAACTAAACTTTTGAACAATGGGAGCGATTGACAAACTTTTATTGGCTTTCTTCAACTAGTGATTTAATTCTTTGAACTATTGGGGTGTGGTCTGGCTCGACTGGTCTAATCGAACTTGTAATACATTTCTTTGGAAAATTCGTTTGCCTGTACAGTTTTTGGCTTTGTGAACTTTTGGAAGAATATACTTATTTAAATGGCTATGAACTATTTATCATTATTGAACTTTACCTTTTCATAGATTTTAGGTTAAAATCTGAGTGGCGGCCGTATTACTCCATTTAAGCCTAAACTGTTACATCCAAGGCTACACACGGTCAGAGTTAAGATTCAAGCTTTATGCAGAACCCCACTGCAAGCTCGGTTCTTACAGGAAGTTATATTTTTTATGTTTCAACATTGTTATAGTAGTATTTACAAAAATTAATAATTAAGAAACATAAAGATGAAGAATTTTCAACAATTAGAGGCAAATCTAGCTAAGAAAGTTTTATTTAGAGAAAGGAAATTTGCAGCCGGGGAGTTCCCAAAATGCTAAAGTAGCATTTTTCATGTATCCTAGGATTGCTTAAGTCATGCAATGTTTATGGTTATAAAAATGTGTAATTTTTAGAATACAGTGTCATTACAGTAAAATAAGTCACAGATATTATGAGTGATTGTTTTTGCTATGTATTTGACTAACAATTGTCATTTTAACATTCATGAACTGTCATTTATTTTTAACAGGTATAAAAAATCTGACACACCTTAAGTCATTGATTATTGACTGTAACAGAATATCAGATATAAATCATGAAGAAGTAGCTGCATTTCCAAATCTAATTAATCTCTATATAGAAAGAAATAAACTGAAGAATTTAGAGTTTGTGAAAGATCTGTATAAATTACAGAAGCTCTATATGAGTTATAACAAAATTTCTGTGAGTTGCTGACTTTTGTTTGTTTGTTTCATGAACTGTAACTTAAAATATGTAACAAATAGGTTAAGGGACCTCTTAGTTCAATATTTCTGACAAACAAATTTTTTATTGTGGTTTTTCAGGTAGCTTTATATATATGTATCTTACATCTGCAATATGTGAATGACAGAAGACACTCTTGTCCTGTTGATTCAATGAGAATAAATGTGAAACAAAATGTGTAGATTGGAAAATAAGTGTCACATGCCTTCAGATTCAGATAAATCTTTATATGGACATTTGTATATTTCAGATGAACAAATATACTGGCAACTATTAACAGAGTATATCTAGAAAAATCCACAATGCTTCAAAAATCATTTTCTTCCTTATTTTTATAAAATGCAGAAAAAGAAAATACTGAAAATTTTAATTAATGAATAAAAGTAATTTTAGACCTGTGCTTTATATTTAAATAATTATTAATGTTTCTGTAACTGAACAGCTGCTTGCTGCAATTGTGTGCTGAAGAAAGATTTCTTTTGTGATAAGTATTACCCACTCATTTCAAACCATGTTGCACCACATCTAAACTTTACATACAAAATGTTTCTTTAAAACGCCTTTGTTTCCTATTCAGTACCACTCTAAATAATTGCAAAACTATTGAATTGAATTGAATTTTATTTGATCCATGAAGTCATAATTTATGACATAGGACAAGTCATCAGTAATTACAATAAGCATTACAATATAATTTTTTTCACACAATATAGCATTACATATCATTATTATAATTATCATACTTAAAATTGCACAGTCAATACATATGTTCAACTGAAGTTAAATTAATATTTCAATGTTTTACAATTTACAATACAAAATAATTTAATCATGTTTACTCATTTCTCGATTGTTCATATATTCATTGACACTATAGAAGCTATTGACTAATAAAAATTTTTTTAGCTGATATTTAAAATTATGTAAATTTGATATTTGTTTTATGTTTTCAGGAAGAGAGTTGTACAGAATTTTAGGCTGGTAGAGTACACTATTTTGGTATAGAGCTTTCTTGTGACACTCTATATGAAAATTATTCCTATTCCTTGTTTCGTGTTTATGTATTTCCTTATTCAGCGCTGCATATTCCTTATGTGATTTCTTACTGTCAATATGAATGTGAAAACAATTTTTATAAATTTAATGAATATTTGTTTGTCTGGTGACAGGCCTGAGCATACTGAAATGCTAAAAGTTGTTGGTAAATGTGAAATATATATATTATACAATAATAATTCAAGATTAGTGTGCCACTAAGTCCAAGAGTATAAAAACTGAGTCCTGGAAAAAATCTCGTGGTGGAGAGAATTAAAAGTAAATGAATTTCTGAAAATATTTCACTCACTCTATTATCTCCAACTGCGTTTAAGGACATAAAGTTAAACAACCAGGTCAATAGCAGCAAAAAAAAAAAAAAAAAAAAAAAAAAAAAAAAAAAAAAAAAAAAAAAAAAAAAAAAAAAACCAAAAACAACAACTAGACTATGTGGACTATACAATTTATGTCAGCCAACAGTTGTCTCTTATTGCAAAAACTAGTTTCAACGTACGTCATAAATGAAGGGTATCATCTATGATAGCAGTAGGAATTTATTCTGGAAAAGCTTGTAAGGAAAAACGAATAACAATCATTTTAATGTTTTTTTTTCTTTTTAAGAAATCAGTACCTTACTCTGGTTAGATTATTGGAATATTTGGCTAGAATCTTAAATGCATTTTACTTTAAATGATGGGAAGTATAATTTCAAAAAAAAAAAAAAAAAAAAAAAAAACCTTATGTTTTAATCTATTTCTTATAACCAATAAAGGTAATATAGTGTTAATATCGAATATCCTTCTCCATACATGAATATTCGCATCTAATTGTCATAAATAAACAAAAAGCAACATGTAAATTTAAACAAGTGTATGGTTGTAACTTTGAAACTTACAATTGCCTCACATTATTATTATTATTTAATCCATTCTCTTCATATTTGTGTACAGTTACTTCCACAACAGATAATTATCTTTTATCTGCCATTGCAATTGCACTTTCTTTTAACACTTTAAGTTCAAGAAAAATCAAATTCAATTGTTTATTTGAAATTTATACTTCCTTTTAACAGTATAAGTCAGTACAGTTATTCATTTTAATTTTGCCGATTAGCAAAACAGTGCTGATGTGGCAGGTGGTGTAACTTATACTTTGACTATGATTGAGACTTGCTGAAGGTTGCTGATCCATGGAGGTGAGCATGCAGTCTTCAGACAATGCATTTTATTAAAGATCTAGAACATCGTATCAAAATGCCCTTTGATATTTGAAATTAAGAATTTGCTGCGGACAGTGACAAAACTGCATGAAAACTGCCAGTCTGCCAGCTTCCCTCCCAAATCAAGGACACAAAACGCTTTCTCTTCTGTATTTTTATGAAGCCTCCATGTCTTCCTTCGGTTAGGGCTCCGCCCTTCTTCATGTGTCTCAACTCAAGTGGGCACCCATGGTCAACACAGTCACATGAATGGTGGTTTTTACAATTACAATCAGTGTACAGGTAGTGGGGGAGCAAAGAATAAATATTAGTGGAAATGTTATAATGGGAAGAGAATTAATCAAAATATAAGGCTCATTCAAAAAGAATCAAGCCAGAGTCCTAGGCATAGAAACCATTACCTGTATTTCAGGTTGTTGAGGCACTTGTCCCACTGTGACACAAGGCAGTGAATGACTGCGTCGTAAAATTCCTGGGATTGTGATTCCCTTCCATGGCATAGTACTGTGGATTATCAAGACAATGGGCCATTCAGCAAGCTTCCTGTAGTGGCTGAAGACTGTGAGGCACCCACTGGGCCCACACTTTGTGCCAGTTCAGTCTTTCCGTCATGATGATGTGAATACTTACAACACGCAGTCTGACCTCGGTGGCAATAACTTTCACTCTAACTCAGTAGTCCTCGGTAATGAGTCTATCAACCAGCTGGACGATGTCATCAGTAATTCAGTGTGGTGTTCCAGACCATGCATCATCGGCTAACATCACCCATCCTTCTCTGAAGCAATAGTGCAACACCTTGACCCTTACAAGGGACATGCAGTGTTCACCATACATTTGTGACGTTCTTCGATGAATGTCAGTTCCTCTTACTCCTTCCTCTGTCAGAAAATGAACAACACCTCTTTGCTCTTCTTTTGATGCCTCCATTTCATGGCTTACAACACAAATGAATGCTGGACGACTGACGCATGCTTCTGCTTGCTTTGTAGTAACGTGACTTGCACTCATCAACAGTTAGTGATGGGTGCTCATGTCAGAAACCCTCTTTATTACTGACACAATGATATTACCATTCTGTCACTGGTTTTCACACTCCATTCTCTGGTACATTTCTTTTTTAATGTCCCTTATAAACTAAAAATGTTGGCATTTAAGAAAATGTAAAAATTAATTAAAAATTTAAAAGTATCCTAATTTAATTACAATGAAATAAATTATCTATATATAAATTAAACTTGCAAGTGATGGGTGTACCTGGGTGAGCAAGATGTGTATTTTATTGAAGTTGAGGCTTGGAGCAAGTGTGGTATCCATAATATTTTGGAAGGCCAATTCCCACCTGTGCAGTTTGGATTGGGATCTGGTTTCAGGGACTACTCTTATGGCTCTGATTATGAAACAGTTATTGAGGTCATGACTGCTGTGAAAGCTGGCATGTATAGCAATAGGGTGGTCTAGATTTGGAAAGGGCGGGAGGGCTGAACTGTTATTTGTATTATTAATTTTAATTGTGATGGAGCTAACACTCTGATGACAATTCCCCTAGTCATCTAATCACCCCTTTTTATTTTATTTTTAAATTTTCTTTTATAATTGGAGTGTGAAATTCCTCCCCCCTTTTACTTTTCTGATGTACACAATTTAATTTTAAATTCCTTAAATGTTTTTGGCTAATTATTCATCACTTGGTAATTTGTTCCCATCCCTGACACCCTTACCAACAAAAGAAAATGTTCCCACTCCCTCATGCATGAAATCTAGTGCCAGTTTGTGGCCATGGCCATCTTTCCCCTTCTGTGCCTACTCCTAATTCTTTTACCAATTTACCTCCAAGCTCCATCACTACCATATGCCCTGTACATTTGTAGCACTCTATTCACCCACCTCCTTTCCTCCCATGACTCCCAATCCAGCTCCTTAGGTCCTTTATCATATCAGTTACTGACTGGGTCCTGTGATAATTTCCACAAACATATCTAGCTGCTCTTCTTTGCACCCCCTCCAACTCCTGTATTTGATAACCAAAATGTGGGTACCAAACTACACCACCATATTCAACCAATGATCTGACAAAAGTTTTGTAATCCAATTCCCTAACTTCTCTGGTACATCCTCCATCACCCTCTCCAGTAAATGAAGGATTTTTTAACCTTTTCCTACCACCTGCCCAATGTGCTCAGCCCAGTTGTTATCAAACCTTATGCCAAGATATTTACACTTCAAGCCTTCAACAAACAATTCTGACACCACCCTATGATCGTAATTAACCATTAGGTGGCAGGTGTCATGTTACAAAACTGATGTGCAGAGATTGAGCAGTTTGAATGGTTGGAGACAGGTTCAAAAATGGAGGAAAGAGAACAAGGGTGATGGTGACGAATTGAAGGGAATTTATCTGTACTTAGCAAAATCAATAAATAATAAAAAGATATCACAGGAAAGAAAGCTCTGATAAACAAATATTTATATGAAAATATATAAGCAAATTAAGTAACTATGTAAAAAAGGATAGATAATCCTGCAAAATGCTGGAGAAAGTGTAGGGTATCATCAATATGGGAAGGGAACTGAATGACATTGGACTGGCGGTACTGGTCTGTATAGGCAGATATAAGTTCTGTGTGAGATCTGTAAGCTGCAACTATGCGATCCTCTGGGTTTCCAGATTTAAATTTTAGGAAGCAGGTGCAGAGTGAGGGTGCATCGATTACTGGATTAGGGGGTGAGACATTGGAGGGCCACTTGATTTCTATGTATTTTTGGATCCTTGTTTACAAAGCGTCAGGGCTCACAGAAGAGAAGACAGACATTAATATCAGAAAACTGATGAAGACGACCTTGGTTGAACCCTTATCTGCTGGTAGGGTGATCATATCAGGATTTGTGTAAAGGTTTTTAATGGCACAGATTGAGTAGAGCTAAGATTATTTGTGTTGGCTAAGGATTCTAAGAAAAACTGGGTGAGGTTTAACTTTTGAAAATATAGTTACATGTTTTGTCTTTTTTTTTTAAATATTTTTACAATATTTAGATATATGTTCTTCAATTGTGAATCCTACTCCTTTTTATTTGTTGTCAATTTTGGAATCCGTCTCCACTTGTGATTACTCTCAACTGTCACAAATTAGAGCAGTGTGCCTTGCACTCCCACCCTGTCATACCATGTTCGCCATCTGATAAAAAGTATGTCTGATAATTGTGTGTGTATATAAATTTGTTTGTCGACTATGCTATGTCAAATGAGCTAGTTTTTTTCCTCTGTATTAAATTAATCTATATCTGCTATCCAGAAAGTTTGTTACATTTGAATCAATATATATACCATATAACTTTTTCTGCATTTAATGTTTTTCAGGATCCTGATCAACTGAAATACTTAGTTGGTTTAAATGATCTTGAAGAAGTCACTCTCATTGGGAACCCTGTTTGTCGACATCATACAGAATATCATGATGTTACAGGACATATACCATGGTTTTGTATGTATAGTCAGTATACTGATGGTGATGAATCAATAGTCTAGGAAAAAGCAACAGTGTAATTGTCATTCAGCTGTGTTGTCCTATTCCCTGTGTTGTATAAAAGATTGCTTGAATAAAAATATTTTGAAATATTCACCATATTGTACTTTTTAAATTGTATAGCTCTTAAAGTTTAAGATTAATGTTTAAATGTGTTTTCACAAATTTTAGAAAAACTATTCTAAATGATGGATGTAACAATTATAGTATCATACTCTTAGTATTATAACTAGAGATGTTCTTTGAGTTGCATGGGCTGAAGCAGTGTTGTAAGATTTTGGATACAGATGTTTATCTGGGAGTAGACTAAGTTCATAATTGTAACACAAACGAACAAGGTCATTTAGAAAGGATAAATAAAAAATGAAAGAGGGCAAATGGTGATTTATTCTACTTTGGGGCTAAGCCCCTGTTACAATGTTCTCCCACTTGCCTATATAACTATGTATATTAGAGATAATGTTTTTTCTTTCGGTGATACATAACTGATAATGAAGCAATTCTGTGATTGTATGATGTTTTAGTAGGCCAGTGGTAAAAACTGGTGGATACAAGGCACTTATTTCAGAATTAAAGATATATTTCAGGGAAACGTTTAGTATGAGGAAGGAGAACTCAAGTTCAATGGAGACGAAGTAAGAACATTTAAAAGAGCTAATAAGAATGTGGAAAGAAATTATTATTCCAAATCAAAAAATAAAATAATATAATCTACATGGTACAATAATGATGTGAGACAACTAAAGAGGTTGGTAAGGAAAACACCAAGACAACAGGAAACAACTAAAATAATGAACCAAAACAATCATGGCAGACATATTGCACTTGTCTCTGGAAATTACAGCAGTACACAATCAGTAACTGATACGAAAAAGGAGCTGAAATGGAATTCAGACAGGAGCAGGGTGAAGAGAGTCATGGGAGTGTACAAGGCGTATTATGATAATAAGGTGTGGAAATTTATTGGTGGAAGCATTAAGAATGGTGCATGGAAGGGAAAAGATTTACATGACAACAAGCTCGCACTCGATTTCAGGCATTAAGGGGACACACAGTCGCGAACAGGTTAAAAAAAATCCAATTTTTCTTTTTAGACTTGTTAAAAGGTCCAATTATTTAGCTGCAAAATGCCGTTTGTTTCATGTAAATTTGACTATTAGATTTGGAGTTATTAATTTTTTCGTGATGTGTGGTTATAGTGTGTCTGTATTGTAATGTACATTAGTTTCTTTTCTGTAAAATTTTTAATACTTTTTCTTAAAACTACATATTTTGATCTTCTGGTACACTTTTCTCAAAAACTAAGACTGATACAGACATCAGACTTTCAGCATCTCTTGTTAATAAGGCAATGATTAATCAAATAAAAAATGGGACCTATCGTAACAACAAGAACAAACTTACAAGCTCCAAGATATTTATAAAATTTATAATTTTTGTTTTTTAGAACAAAAAAATCAGTAATCATAAACTATATAAAATTTAGTAACAAATCTTTATGTGATTTGCAGATGATGTTTTATCTGTATACTGCAAAAGTTTCAGGTCTGTATCTCCATAAGTTTCTTCAGAAAGTGTACCTGAAGTTTGCTTGTTTTAACATTGATTTCTTATGGGATGTCCTTCGCGACTGTGTCCCCTTAAGGTGTGGAAATTCTCTATCTAAATTGTTAAGAGAAATGATGAACAATTTACCAAAAATACTAACAGAATTTAAAGGTGATATTCATGGAGGACAAAAAGAGGTAGGTACAGGTGAGGGAAAAAAACAATGGGTGCGTAGGGAAGTAGCCACCGGAGTGTGTTCTCCATCACAATGAAACTAAATTTTCTTCTTGGGACCATGAGTTTGCAGCCAACCTTGAACAGGTTTGGGATTTAATACAAGACTTTGGTACACAATCTGGTGACAAGGAATTGTGCAACACTAATCTTTCAACCAAGTCTGGATCATAAAAATTTCTTCAGTCACCACAGCAAACCCTATGTCACTCACCTGACACCATCATGGTGCCACAATCATCTGAGCTACACAAAGGATCTAAGATTCAATACATCCAAAAAATGTGTAACAAGATTGACTTTGTGAATTATTGCAACATGTATATTGACTATGAGTTAGAAAACGGCAGTGGAAAACAACAGAAGATGGCACAGTGAATGAGAGAGAGCAGCATGATTAAAAATTGCAAGCTGCTGAGTATGGCCACATCTAATTGTTGCTCTTACCCGATGGACTAAGCTGTCTGCCACTTTAACACTGTCAACATTACTACAGATCAAGAAACTAAATTCAAACTTGAAGTGCTGCAAAAACCAATGAAATTTTTTCATATTATAAATACTTGATGCATGCTCTGATGTCATTAGACTGTCCCTGCTGAAATTTTGGGTCTAAAGTGGGGTGACATCCACGTGGACATAAAGAAAAACTTTTGAAATTAATGATATCAGAATTCATTTGGATGCCATGACATTTGCAGCTGCAACTCTTGGCACTGGATCTAACTATCAAACTTTTTGCATTACAAACCTGTCCTACACAGAATGAAGTTAAATAATCATCAGTATTTTGCTCTTCTGAGATCCAGATTTATTTATCTCACTTGAACACATAATTACATGCAATGTAGCTTTAACACAGCCTATGAGTATTACTAGTTTATAGATAATTTCCTACAGTGGCGAATATAGAATATATTTTCAGGGGGTGGGGGGGGGCAAGATTAATGTAAGGTTAGGTTTAGTAATTTTAAGTAGACATCCCATGATAATTTATATCAGTTTTGCTGCTCATATTCAGAGGGTAATTTGCGCTGAATGCCCCTTTTACTTTACCGAGATCATGTTTCTTTATTGTTCACATTAAATATATCTATTTTTAAACAAACCAAATGATGAAAAGATATCAGTTACTATTATTTCAAACATTGGTCAATATTTTAATAATGTCTCATTTGTAAACACTTATCTGAACTAAAAGAGTCAAATACGCGATTTGATTATCGTATTTGGAGGAGTTCTAGCTATACATAATGTTTTGTTTTGTAATGGATGTATAAATTGCCAAGACCCCTATTTGTTGTTTTGTTTTTATATACACATGCATATATGTGTTTTATCAACTACAGGTATCATTCAAATGACTGTTTTGAGTATCGTTTTGGACAGGCCTTAAAGGATGGTTTAAATAAATGTCAATGAAAATGCAACGAAATTTGTTTTATTAATTGTTTATCCAACTGACAATAAAAAGAATATAATAAAAGAAGAACAAAACTAACAAAAAGGAACTTCACTTTTTACATATATCAATGATTACAAAACAAAGTCTAGGTTTCTTGGTACACTTGCAAACTTATCAAGAACTTCATCGTCGCTAACTATATTGTCTCTGTAGCTAGAAAGTAAAGCAAGTCCGTTAACCCTACTTTCAGATGTGCTGTTCCTTAGGTAAGTCTTCTCAGGCTGGAGAAGTTCTCTCTAAGGTTGCGACAGAAACAGGAAGAACTGCGAGTAATTTCAGAAGTGTATAAATGTAGGGGAAGAAAGTCTTGTCACATGTTTCTAGAGAATTTATAGCCGTTTTTGGAAGATTTGAAGGATTTTCCTGACTCCACTTTTCTTTCCATAACATAAACTCACTTCGCACAATTTCTTTAAATGACAAATCTTCTTCATAGAAACTAAAAGCAGCCTCCAATGAACCGAAATCTGTTATGATACACAATTGTGGAAGGATGTTTGGTAAGGATGCAACTGTTTCCTTGTGAGATTCAAAACGTCCTTTCAGTGAGTCACAAAAAACGTCCAGGTATGGCACATAAACAGATCGTCGATAGAATTCTTCTGTGCTGTTTGAAGGTTGCGAATTCTTGGAATCTCTTCCTTAATGTCAAGTTTATCAGCGAATGACTTTATTTTAATATACAAGGCTTAAATAAGTTATCAGCATTTTCCCTCTCCTTCGACAGAAGGTGTAACACACTCGTAACGTTAGTCAAGGCCTGTGGAAGATCTATATTTTTGCTTTGAAGCTGCTCAGATAAGTTACGCGTGGTTGATAGCATCCGGCTCAAAACAAAAAGATTAACAAGAAATGCAAATTGACTAATAGCACTGCTTAGAGTGTGAGCCTTAGATGCTGAGTCACTGAATTCCTCTTTTATTTTGCAAAGGGAGAGAAAGATAGGCTCCAAAATTAAATAAAATTACTGAGTCATGTCTGCACAGTGAAATAAGTTTCTTTTTCTTTTGTTCTGGACAACATTCAGAAATCGCGTTGATTTCAATATTTCTGTTCTTTTTGCTGACATATGAAAGAATCCATAGATTTCTTTTATGACACCCACACAGTTTCTTATAGAAGGTATTCTGCTCACATCTGACAAACACAAATTTAGAGTGTGTGAAGAAGAATGTGTATACAGGGTCAACAGTAGCTTTTCTCTGATGGAAGCTTGTACTCCTCTGAATTTCCCACTCATCGTGGCAGCTCCATCGTACCCTTGGCCTCTGATTTTGTTTAGGTCAAGTCCTAATGTTGACAATGTCTCAAATATTGTGTTAGCCAAACCTGCTCCTGTGAAGTTATAAACGGGAACGAATGTCGGAAAATCTTCTCTGATTTTGAAACTTTGGTCCTCTACGTAACGTACACAGAGAGAAAACTGTTCAATTTGACTGATGTCAGTGGATTCATCTGCTAAAACGGAATAAAAAACAGACTTTCCGACATATTCTACAATTTTTGATTGTATTATGTGACCAAATGTGTTAATAAAACCATTTTGAATTAAAGAACTTGTGTACATCGTCTTCCCACCACTGGTCTTTAACTGGTCTTTAAGAATATTATCTCCACTGTTGGCTGGGTATCTCAACAACGATCGGAAATTCCCATCATTTTGGTCTGGTTCTTCAAGGCTTAATCACCCAGAGTCACGATGACCCCTTAGAGTAGGGTTACCAGAATTTTTTCTCCGAATCCGGGGACGCTTCAGAACTTTTTCACCAAAATCCGGGGACGCTTTCACCATTTTTCCTACTGACGCGTTGCACTTTTTAAGTTATAGGATTAAAGGGGGGTTAACTTAAAAGAATCATATTTATCATTGTTATATATTTTGAATTCTAAATGATATGGTACCTGATTTTACCTCCAACTTTCTCAGAAGAATGAATCTTCTTGAGAAGATCTTGTCTGGATCCAAGCTTGACTGAAAATTCTTGGCACGTCATGGAAAAATTTGTTAATATAGTTAACATAGCTTGAACTGTTTCTGTACTCATTTTGGATCTCTGTGATGTCCACATCATGTTCATTGAGGAAAAAACTCCCTCTACAGATGTGTTACTCCCAGGAAGACACAAAGACAGTTCTACTAGCTTGCGAAGCTGTACATATGGAACTATTTTGTCAGAAAAATGTTAAAAAAACTTCACTCTATCTTGAGCAAACATCAACACTGGATTCATTCCATCTATCTCCTGTATCTTTTGATATAAATTCCTTTAAAGAAGTTATTTCATCGAAAAGACTGTCCTCATCTACATCAACTCCACTCACTTTTGACAAGAAGTAATTAATTGTTGCCTCGAAGTTAACTCTTTCAGGAACAGATCTGAGCAGCATACATTTCAAGTGGCAGAATTCTTGACAATGCACACCTCAGGCATGCAGATATTGTATGGCATTATCGTGGAAGTCATATGACGTGTTGAGGAATTCTATAGTGGAACATGACCCATCTTCTTCTAGAGATAACAAGAGCTTCTTCACTGATGAAGGAATAAACTTTTCTTCTTTCCTTGAAGTAAGCTTCTTCACTAAATTACTCAGTATCATGGAAGACTCAATTGCTGTGATATCATTGCCTTCTGCCTGTATTATTGCAACATGAAAAAGGGGCAGAGTTGAGTTGGCAAAATTCATCCACAAGAAGGTGCAGGGATCATCAAACCACTTCTTAAGCATTACTGGGCATTTATCTTCAGACAGGAAGAACGATTTGAGAGCAGGATAGATTTCACATATTCTTCTGATAGCTGGTAGAAGAGAAAGCCACCTAATTTTACTGTAGCCTAGTATTTCTTTGTATTCTAGTCCAACGTAGTCACAAAATTCCTTTAGTCTTGTAACTCTGACTGTGAATATGTGAAAGAAACCAAATATCTTCACAATAAGTCCCTCAATATCAAGAAGAATTGAATCAATTGCAGAATGTGCACAATTGTGGATCATGTGAGCTACACATCCAAGACCAATGACTTTTCTTTCTAAAGTTGCTTCAATTTTATGGAAAACATTATTTACCCCTCTCCTTTTAAGCCCTCCAAAATTTGTGTTTGTATTGTCTCCGGAAATGGCAAAAATTTTATTTTGTATGCAAGAGTTTTTAATAGACTGAAGTCAGGTCTCAGATAGAATATCGGAAGTCTCCCCAGCAATTTCAACAAAATCGATCATCTTATTTTGTATTGTAACAGTCTTTCCTTCACTGATATGAACATACCTTACTAGAATGGGTAACACTTTTACATGTCCATGGTTAGAAGCATCAAACAGCACGCTCACAAATGAGGCTCGTTGTAATTGTTCTAATGTTTCTGCAATTGCCCATGGAGTTATCACAAATTTTATTATAGACTCAACTTTTGTTCTAGAACACGAGAGGTTGGGTTCGTTGAATTTCTTTATTAATCCCGATGTGCAATCCATTGATTTGAAACTTTGGTAATGCCGCACAATATGAAAAGCAAATGTTCCTTCTTCAAGTGCAATGTCCATATCATTTTTATCTGGCATGATCGTCTTGAAAAACTGAGACACTTTCGTGTTGTTACTGACGCGAAGAACGGCATTTTTGTGTCGTTTAGTATCCACATGCTCTGTAATGGAGGTTCTTCCACCACTACTAACTGTGAATGATATTTCACATAACGAACAAAACGCGGTGCTCTCATATTTTCCTCGCCTTATAAATGGAAAAGCCCTCAGCATTCCATCACTAACCACACATTTTCTTTTCTTAGATTAAGACATCGTTAAAACACTAAAAACACAGGAACAAAACAAATTGTGCGAACTTAGGCTTCACCTCAACAACAAGCAAAGTTTACAACGCCGGAAATTTTAGTGTCGCCAACTATAGCAATTAGCATATAGCTTGGCTCCTAAACAGGTGCTAAAACTGCCAAAATACCCATAGAGAAATTTATCATTTATGGAGCGAACACCAATAAAATAGAGTTTAATACAAAGAGGTAACGCGAAAATTAAAACCTTTTGGCACTACTGAATGAAATGTAACAATAGCTAGTTGTTGCGCAAAAGTATATATTGCCAGTACTGTATTGAACTATCTACCAATTCCAAAGAGGATCACAGACTGACTTGTAGCCAAAGAAGTTTGAATATTATACACTAGAAGGAGCAACAGCGCTAGTGTTCCTTCGCAAATTGAATGATGCGCGCGCCGCCATACTGATGGCAAACTGTTGGTTTGAGTGTGTGGCTCTGTACAGTTGAGACGTGCCGAAGTGATCGAGTGCTCGTATTTTTTTTTATATTAGAAGTGTTTGCTACCATGGTTAAGTCTTGCGCTGCATATAACTGCACCAACCGTGCTACAAAAGGCACAAATTTATCATTTCACAAGTAAGTATTCATTTAAATAAGTTCCGAATCGTCTATCATAACAGGTGGATGTTATGTTCCGACGTGTTGGTCACAGGTTTAATATTTTCGTTCCATACAGGTTTCCTGCTCCGAGATAAGAATAAATTGAGTGAGTGGTTAGCTAAAATACGCCGGGACAGTTTTACTCCCACGGAACATAGTTTTATATGTTCTCAACATTTCGAGAAGGAATGTTTCTGGAAAAATGGGAATATAAAGATTTTGAAACCTTCTGCAGTTCCAACCATTTTCTCCTTTCCAGACAATAAATCGAAGGTAAGGATTATAAGCTTTGCAATAATGTATATGCAAAATACTATAATATTTTAGGGTCAAAACTTTATTTTTTAGTTGCGTAATATATAGAACTAATAGCCCTACACTATTTGTGATTAAAGATATGGGGAATTGTTTCTTATATTCTATTTTTTTTTTTTTTTTTTAGAAGATTGTTGCTCGACCTCCTCCAAAGGAAAGAAATATGCCAGTTCTTTCTGAAAATGTTAATCAGGAAGTGAGAAATGAAGAGTACTGTGTGCAGCATGACCATACATATGACATAGACAAATCTGTGAAATGTTTGAAATATGAAGCAGTAATAAACAGGAAGAAACACAGCATTGCAAAGTACAAGATGAAATATGAAAAGGAAGCTGCCAAAAATATGACAAAGTGCAAGAAAATAGAATCTATGTCACAGATGGTGCAAGAGTTAAAAGAAAAGTGCCAAATTACTGGAGATGTGAGCCATATGTTAGAGAACTCTTTTTTTAGTGTTTTTTTCAGAGCTGGTTGCTCTTTCAAAATCTGGCAGAAATGCAGGTTACAGCAACAACATAAAAAGATTTGCCTTAACTTTGTATTTTCATTCACCTGCAGGGTACAAATTTGTAAGAGAATCATTTGACAATTGTTTACCTCATCCATCTACACTTCGTAGATGGTACAATGTGGTTGATGGCAATCCAGGGTTTACTGCAGAGTCATTGGCCTATATTAAATACTTCACCTCTCACTGTAAATATGAAGTATATGGAAGTTTAATACTAGATGAGATGGCTATCAGAAAAGGTGTTATGTGGAATGGTGAAGAATTTGTGGGCTATGTGAACATGGGTCATGTGCATTGTGCTGCCAGTGAAGAAGGAAGAGAAGCAAAGGAAGCATTGGTGGTTATGTGTGTTGCTATTAATGCTTCTTTGAAAATTCCTATAGGTTATTTTTTAGGTGATGGCATAAGTAGCAGTGATAAATGCAACATTATACTACAAAGTCTGAAAATTTTAAATGATGTTGGAGTTCATGTTGTATGTGTGACATGTGATGGACTTTCCACAAACCTGAGTATGGCAAGACAGTTAGGGTGTATTTTTAGTGCAAATGAGTTCAGATCATCTTTTAAACATCCTGTCACTGGGGACAATGTTTATGTTTTGTTGGATCCCTGCCATATGATGAAATTGGCAAGGAATGTCCTGGGAGACATGAAAGTGTTGAAAGATCAACAGGGTAGATTAATAAAATGGCAGTATATTGTAGATTTAAGTACTGTACAGGAGAAAGAAGGTTTATCTCTTTCAAATAAGTTAAGGAGAAAGCATGTTATTTATGCAACACAAAAAATGAAAGTAAATTTAGCAGTACAGTTGTTAAGTTCTTCAGTAGCTAGGGCCCTGGAATTTTTGGAAAGGGATGTAAAACATCCTAATTTCACAGAATCTTCAGCAACTGCTAAATATTGTGAAATGTTTGACAGGCTCTTTGACTTGGGAAATTCAATGAATAATCTCGCTAAGGGATTCAAATCAGCTCTGTCTGAAAAGAATTTTCAAACTGTTGATGTGTTCCTCAAAGAAGCAGAATCATATATAGTAAATCTTAAAAGGGAGGATGGGATTTGTTTGGTAGAGTCCCCGAGGAAGGTTTTTGTTTTAGGATTTCTAAGTCTCATTCATATTATTAGGGGCTTGTTTCAAGATTTAATTCAGAGCAAGAAACTATTATATATTCCCATGTACAAAATGAGTCAGGACCATGTGGAAATGTTTTTTTCTTGTATTAGAGGCCGTTTAGGTTGGAACAATAACCCTAATGTGATACAGTTCAAAGCTGCATACAAACAGCTGCTTGTATTTAACTGCATTAAATCAAGCAATTGTGGTAATTGTACTCCCCAAGATACAACTGTAATACTGCAGAGTGGGCACACAATCTCGTTGGAAATGGATCCTGTGTTGTTTTCTAAAAACAAATTGTTAGGGAAAGATTCCTTGGAAATGTCATCAACTATGACTGATCAGGAATTGTTTTCAGATTATATTCTCCCAGAAAATCTTTCATGTTGAAAATGTAATTGTTTATATAGCAGGTTTTGTAGCCATGAAAGTTGCAAAGACTTTCTCTTGCAATATTTGTACATCTTCCCTGTTCACAGAAAAGATTGTTTCCTCTACTTTTATGTTTATTGCTGCTAAGGATAATGGTGGACTACATTATCCCTCAGCAAGTGTGGTACATATATGCAGAGTTTCTGAAAAATGTGTAAGGAATGAATTCATTCGCTCTGATTTGAAAGTAATGAAAGGTGATTTAAAGCAAAAACTAAAAACAGCTATTTTGCAGGAATGTAATTTTAATAATTTGTTTGGTGAACTTACAGATCACATGTTTGAAAATGTTTATCCTGAGAATCATATTATACTACTTTCTAAGAAAATTATTGATTTGTTTGTCAGACTGAGAATGTATCATATTGCAAAAATGCACAATGAAAAGGAGAAAGTTTCAATCAGACAAAAATTAAACAAAACTGTATTGTTTAATAATCAATAAAAGAAGTAAAAATGTTAATTTATTTTTTTTACTTCCCTTTTATTCTCATATAAATGATGTTACATTATTAATTTTGTAATTTCATTCTCCAGATACTGAATGATGGTATAAAATTAATACAGGCATTTGCAACTGGTGGTAGTCTATACAAAAAGTGGTAAGAAATAAAATGGAAAGTGGCTTTAACATACAATGTTTTAATTTCATACCAGGGGATGTAGCTGCATTCTAGTAGTATATAATGTGAAAAACATGTTCCTTTGGCCTTTAAAAAAATCTGATTAACAATGAGTAAATCATGCTTATATTTCCTATAGTTGTTAAGTCTTTAGAAGGGAAAGATCTTAAACAATGAACAAAAATATTCACCTTTCCTTCTGTTGTATTTATACTGAAAGAACTGTTTCATCATATTCTTCATTTCAGTGTGATTAATATCAGATTCTGTCTATGAACTGAACAGAAAATGGTGTCTCAGCTTCAGAAGTAAACTTAGTTTGGACCTCTTAAATGTGTGTACCTCTACTTCATTGGTTTTACTTCATAACTTTTATAAATGGGTTACTATTATTATAACATTTACATCTTTCTGGATCAGTTACATTAACCTGCTTGAAGAAGGACAAAAATCTTGCCACTGCTGGGACTGAAGAAAACAAGTCCAAAAAGGTAATATAGTGAGTTGAATTTCAGTAATTAGCCTGTGATTTGCCATTTTATCTTCGTTGAGCAAGTAAAGACCCTTAACAGCATAAAAGTTTCAAATTTTGCAGTGATTTGTTATATGACTGTACGAGGGTTTCGAAGTTCCCGCGATCACTCGCCACTAGCATGGCGGCGCCAGCCGTCTTCAATTCGCTAAGAACTCTGGGATCCTTCAACACGCGATAGGAGGGGCCCGCTTGTAGCAAACATCAAGAAGATATAAGATTTTCCAAAGATGTTGTGTCCAAAGGCACGTACAAGGAAAGAAGTGCGCTTTCTATTTCTTTCTTTAAACGAATGAATTAGCAAATCAGGGCTTTTAAAAAACTCTCGCTTGATTAAAAAAAAATCTGGGGACAACAGCAAAACTCCGGGGACATTGCGGGGACGAAATCTGTCTGGGGACAGAAAGCTAAATACGGGGACTGTCCCCGTGAAACGGGGACGTCTGGTAACCCTACCTTAGAGCTATTTGTTGCCTTCCGCAAAATCGAATTGTTTGTATTACAGGGATAAGCCGTTTTCTATTATTTTCAATATCCAGTCTTCTTTGGGCATTAACTTGATAACACTTTCTGCCTTGTTCTTAACTATCCCTTTTGTGTATTCAGCGATCAAAACAGATTTCTTATGGTAGGATAACTAATTATGTTTGCTAAACATTTCCCTGGCTTTTTTTTACATTGGTAAAAGCCTGAGTAACCAATGTCCCTATTATTTGGTGTTCTCTTTTCCCTAAATTTATAGTATGGGAAAATAACACGCAGTACTTCCAAAAACATCCCGATTTTTCCTCTGAATAAGCTAACCACGTAAAATCTTCTAGCCACTTCATTTGAAAAGATCGAGTGTTGTTTGAACTAGTGATGGTGGGAAATTTGTACCAAGGCTGAGGTTTCAAAACATTTTCAAACAATATTTTTTTTTAAGACTGAATGGAATTGTATTGACAGTAGTTTCCAATATCATAAATATTTTTTATTACTTGATTAGGCCTACTATCCTCCATAACCGGAAATGCATTAATTGAGCTCGAAGTAGCGACATCAAAAGAAGCAATTCTACCAACGCAGCCGAACTCAGCATTGTCACCGTCAGACGTATATGCACTTTGTCCTTTCTTAACAATACCGACTTCAGGACTATCACCAACAGGCTTATTGACACTTGTTTTTTTGGCGAAAAAGTTTTGAATAGAAGCTTGCCTCTTCATTATACGACTGTGGTTCACTTACGGTCAACTTCAATATATATTTTGTTGGAAAAAGTATCTCGTGTATTGAAGAGAAAAGTATTTTTTTTAAATAATCAGAAAGTAAAATACAGCTCTATAAACAGTAGGACTGTTGATAATATATCGATATATCGAAATATAAGTATCGATATTTATGAGTGATATTTTTTAGGACGATATGTCGATATTTCGATACTAAAATATGCATATCGGCGACGATATTAAAAAAAAAAAGAGTTATCATTTTTCGTTTGCTATGAATGACACTAGTTTGCTGAGATTTCTGTTACGCATAGAGATGAACAAGCTTAAGTAAATCTTACTACGTTTCTCTAATTAATTTGGAAGTTATAGGTACCAAGTCTACTCAGATGATGAAAATAGTGTAGGCATGGCATCGCTCACCCAGCACGAATCAAACTCGAGCCCTTGCTTGAAATAAGCGTGCGCATTGTCCAGGGTAGTCCAGTCCACTTTGAAAATAATGAGTCAGCAGGAAGAGTGGGAAGTGTAATAGTTGCCAATTAGAGATCAAGAGAAGTAAGACAATTCAGAATAAGCTATCAACCTTTTAAACTAAATGAAATACAACAAAAAATCTTATCATTAAAAGTTATGTAACTTGGTCATAATGCATGCTATGATAGCTAAACTTCTGCCTAAATAAATGCCTCAACTGTATTGATTATCAGACTTAAAAATACACAAAATTAGATTTGCCTCGACCGTCTTTGAGTTTTATTGATTTTTATGAACATTATAACACGCATAATGATCAAATTTTTTAAAAAAATCAACAATCATCACCACCAAGTAGGGATGGGCAAAATATATCGATATTTTTTCTAAATATAATCGATATTTATCGCCGATATTTTTATTTTCGATATATCGATATTGTTTTTGGTGTACCGATTTTAAGCACCAATCCGATATTTTTTCTACGAACGCAATTCAGTATCCAATTTAATCGTTTTATGTATATAGGAAAAATATACATACATATCAAATCTTCTGAAAGTGTCTTAAAAGTGAATTCGTCGAAATATAACAGCTTCATCAGCGGTGCAGAGGTTAAAAAAAGCTGTTAAATTTTAACAACTATGACACAAGGTGTTAGCACCAGATGGAACTCCTGCTTTAATATGTTAGAACGATTTGTCAGACTCTCTGCAATTGTAGCTAAAATCTTAGCTACAAAAAGTCAGTCAAATATAAACATACCTGATATGGTTGCAACTTCACAGCTTAATGTAATACATGTCCTTCTTGGTCCTTTCAAAGAAGCCACTGAAGAGGTTAGTTTTACAAATTATGTGACTGGTAGCTTAGGCATTCCTGTTACAAATCTGATTAGACAAGTAACGGAACAAGGTACTCCTTCGACCACTTTAGGATTCACAGTAAAAGAGACTTCACTCCAAAGAATTCAAGAGAAATTAAGTCCTTTAGAAAGAAATAGCTTCTTTACAGCAGCTACCATTTTGGACCCTCGTTTCAAACGTATATACTTTTCTTCTCCAATCGGTGTGTCAAATGCGATTTATATAATAAGTATTGATATTCGCTTGGAACTTAGACGACGAGGACAACGTTCTCCAGAAGTAAGATCTACAGCAGCAACACAAGATATCGCAGATAAAACACCAATTTGGTCGACACATGAAAAGCTATTATCCCTTAGCACTACTGTTATGCAAGAGGTTCCAAGCTCTGGCTCAGTTCCTAATGAGCTTAAGCAATATCTGGACCAACCATTAATAGACAGAAAATCAGACCAGTAAAGTTTTGGGTGAATTGCCAGCGCTCCAAGCCAGTGCTTTCGGAAATCGCGCTGAAATACCTTATATGTCAAGCTTCTTCTATGTCGTCCGAAAGAGTGGCTTCTGCAGTCAACTTAGCTGTACCGAACAACAGGAGTAGATTGACGGGGAAGCACATAAGATAGAAAGTCCTTTTGATATCCAATATCTGGACCAACCATTAATAGACAGAAAATCAGACCCAGTAAAGTTTTGGGTGAATTGCCAGCGCTCCAAGCCAGTGCTTTCGGAAATCGCGCTGAAATACCTTATATGTCAAGCTTCTTCTATGTCGTCCGAAAGAGTGGCTTCTGCAGTCAACTTAGCTGTACCGAACAACAGGAGTAGATTGACGGGGAAGCACATAAGATAGAAAGTCCTTTTGATATCCATATCAGACGAATACTGGTTTGATTGATTGAAAAAAATAATAGATAAAAGTTTGTATATTCTACCAGAGTCTTTAATTTTCAGAATTTTCTTAAATATGTTGATGTATTTTATGATTCTTTTAAGATAATTACGCCCTTTAGCCAAAAGTATCGAAATATCGATATATCGAAATATCGATATTTTTCCCCCGATATATATCGATAGTGTTTGTAATTATCGTTTCGATATTTATCGATATATTTTTTAAAATGCCAATCCCTACCACCAAGAGAAACCATTCGAAAGTGAAAAGTTGATTAAGAGCAATATCACACACCTATTTACCAGTGGACAGCCTTATTTTTACAAGATTTGATTTTATAAAATTACATTTACGGAAGTATCGATATATCGATACTTTTTTCCGATATATTGACATCCGATATTGATACTTTTCAAAATATCGATATATCGAAAATCCGATATTTTTTAAAATATTAACAGCACTCAATAAACACAGACCTTCAAAATGATGGCGAACATGAAAGTAGTAGGAGCTGCTCTTCATCTGCCGAGACTGTACAAGAGTATGTCAAAAGCACGTTCTGCCGATATCGTCAAGAACGCAAACATATAAGCAGACGTCGCATCAACTCGCTTGCGAGTAATCTTTCGGAACTGAAAAGACGACGCGCAGCGGAGCACGAGAGAACTATACGCGCTCTATTCGGTTCGGCGGGTGATTCAAACGAATTATTGCTCATGTCATTTGCATATCTTAACAGTATACATTAAAAATATAAGTATGGAAGTCATTAGAATAAAAAAAGATATAAGTAATAATACATTTTATTTATTTCGCGCATGATTCATTAAAATAATTCAGATTACGGTACTTATTTTTTTGTTTATATTCATTATTTCGGGAGGAGGGTTCGGGCCCACTCTGCCCCCCCTTATATACGCCCTTGATTTCCTAAAAATTGGAATAGCTTCATAGGCCCTAAATCTGAATTACTGTTCATCATATTTCCCACTATGTAGAATGACGATGCTTAATTCTACCCAACTGCTGTATATTTTAAACAAAATTTATCTACTTTTTATCTGTGTTTTATTACAGACTGATTTCCCCACGAAGAATTAAAAAAGGAGTAGGTTCTTCAGTTCAACTAATTTGTATTTTTTAAATTTAGGCACTATAAACGAACAAGAAAATTCAAGTACTTGCTCTAAAGATTTCAGAACCCTGAAATCAATTTCCTGACCTGAGTTCTAATGACGGCTATCTAATAAATTAGACTTTTTTTTCCACATCTTCAATAACAGTTATTAACGGCTGTCCCAACATGACACAGTTCAATCAACGTTTACGTAACAGATAATCCGATAGAGTCGCAATTAGCCCGTCAGTGTCGCAGACAGACGAAGAGGCAGCTTCTCTGCATTGTGCGACCGCATGTATGGGGGGAGGACCCACCACCCAGTGACGTCACCCACTGCACTGACTAATTAACTGCAAGGGTAATTAATTCGAGAGGCTGCCCTTTAAGTAACAATGGCGTGTTTCCTAGTGAACCGGCGTGCCGAACTGATTAATTTCCGTGCTTAGTAGGGTCGTCCCTGCCCCTCCTTTCATCCTCCATCCCATCCCTGTTCCCTTATCCAGGGAACTGACGGCAGTGAACTGACACAACTTCGCATATCCCTCCAAACTACTATCTAGAAAAGTTCATAGTATCTTGTAAAGATCTGTCACAAGATCTATAAATATTCAAATTCTTTTCCTATAATTGTTGAGCTCTATATTCATAAATTATGCAATAGAAAATTAATTTTGTTCTTTAATACATGAACGCAACGATTCTTCAGAAGAGTTTTTTTGAGTGGATATAAACGATTACTGAACATGTGAAACATCTTGCATGTTGGAGGTATCGTGATAAGTACAAGGAGTATAAGTCATTATAATTGTATAACTCGAGTTGTACTCCTTTTACAGACCGGATAAAATGCGATTTGATTTATACTAATAGGTTCAATGTTGAATTGTTTGGAAAAAATACTCAACACTGACTTGTACTGTTAATACATATATTCAGATGTTAGACATGAATTTATACTAAAAAGAAATTAATAGCAAGAAATTGTGACTTTTTCTTATCATGCTTATTATGCTTACTTTTGCCAGACAAAGGGGAAACTACGGAGAAGTTACGCGACGTTGACGCCACCACAGAGTACAAAAATATTCCGACTTGAACAAACGTCGGAATGAATAGCTAAATTACGTGATTTATTTAAACACACGAAAGATTTTAATCATCACAAACAGGCAGCTATTAGCTTGTAGATTGCATTATTGTATTTTCCTTTTATTCACGTAATTTATGAGAGTCTCCAGTTTATAACAATTTAATCTTTATTATTCTATCTCGTTTTCCATCGACCAGTTCCTTTTTGTGTATTATATCTCACTTATTTAACTAATTTATCATCACCAATTATGTCGATACGGTCATTCGAGAGTACTTCTCCTTCCTTTTAACCTGTCTAGTGTCAGCCTAAACTGAGTATCTAAAATCTTTACCCGTTATGGTTAAACCCAGTGCGTTTACCCTGAAAAAGTAGCCTTCGAGGCATTCGATCGCCGTCAGTTCCCGCAGCTTGTTCGGCAAGCTGTAGACTCTTCTATCCTTATATGATTGTCAGTGAGGCTTCTGGTCCTTTTTTTAGGCGAACGCAGCTTCCAGGGTCTTACACCCCGCCAGTATAAATGCGAGCTCAATCGAGTAGTTGTGGTCAGTTCGAAACAGTTTCAGCAGTTCGGATCAGTCTATCAATCTAAGAGTACCGATCGAGAGTCGAGTCGAGAAGGGAACCCGAACTCAGGACCTGACTGGACCTTAGGAGTTTTTGCCCAGTCAGCAGGAAGCATCAACATCCATTCTCGTGGCCAAAGACTGTTGTATTAATCTATCATTATCATGTAGGCATCCTTTTTTATGCAACGGCATTGCAGATACACTGTCTGTAAGCCAACGCTGTTTTTCATTCCTTGTTAAGAATCATGTAATATTATCAGCCAACTTGAGTGCCACCTGAGGAGCGCAGACATATGTGCTTCTTATATCTGCTCTAGTGCTCAGTTTCTCCGTAGCAGAATATTCAGCACCAGTGTGGCAAAATTCTGCTCATGCTAGGCAGATTGGTATAGCCCTGAAGGATATAAGGTCGCATAATAACAGGTTGCCTGAAACCAACTCCTGTCAGAAAAGTAAATCAAATCATGGATATAGCATCACCAGACATCCGAAAGAAAACAGCTGCAGA
Organism: Vandiemenella viatica; assembly: GCA_031002005.1. Taxonomy (NCBI): domain Eukaryota; kingdom Metazoa; phylum Arthropoda; class Insecta; order Orthoptera; family Morabidae; genus Vandiemenella; species Vandiemenella viatica. The sequence goes on from CM061919.1 coordinate 140,703,298, forward strand.
GATTGAGAAGAAGAAACAGGAAACTGACCCTAGACACCCCTTGTTTGTACACGAACCGCAGCCCTCAAGGCTAAAGTTAAGAAAGGGCTTCGTACAAACAACTGTAGCTATAGCATCTTCACCTGGAGCTCGCCGTGTAGAACTATGGCGAAATTCGTTATCTGAAGGACATTGGAGGAATGTCAAAGAGGTACCAGCCGCGGGGTGTCACCAGCCATATGATATATGGGAGACACTAAGTAGACTGAGAACTGAAGTGTCCCGATGCAAAGCCAACATCAAGAAATGGGGTTACACTATTGTAAACGAATTATGTGAATGTGGTGAGCTGCAGGACCCACAACATATTCTGGTATACAGAATTCTACCTGAAATCTGCACCGTCGACGACCTTTTTAGGATAAATGAGAAGGCCATCAGGATTCCAAAATTCTGGTCTACATATTCCATTTAATTTGTGTACTGTAGCCTATAAGATTGACATTAATTAATGAATTAATTTGATTTGTTTTAATTTTTAAGATCATGACCTGGAAATGTGAAATAAATGAATAAGCCAACCTAGGGGCTGAGGGACATCTGGTAGCCGTTCAACTCTTGCCTTTGGCCGATAGTTAGGCCCGACCTGCAGATTAAGATACGCTGGTTACAATTAACTATCGAATATAAAAAATAAAATACTGTAGTTTTATCACCACAACATTAATTTAACAAAATATCTGCAGTGCAGAAATAAACGTCCCGGTCACAGGCAGCCACACATTTTAACAAATGGTGAAGCATGTAGCAAAGGTTGGCCTAGACTATACACGACAAGCGGTCTCGTTTATGTATATATGAAAGGATTGTGAATGTACGTTGACAGTGACGAGCAACGTCCTGAACGAATCGGCCGTACGTGTTAGTCGCAAACTTTATATGTATTTGGTATGTATTGGCGCGATTTTACAAAATGCGACCAATGATTGTATTTGGTATCTCAGAAACGGCTCTAACGCCATCTCATAGACGTTTCACGTACCAGAAAGCCTACTGATAGTTTCTCTTTGGTTATAACAAGGAACTCATATATCTTTATACGAACAGTTCTTGTATACTAGCTGGCCCGAGTGAATAGTATCGCGGTCAATCAACAGAATGGTAATACAATAATATGAAAATAAGTAACGGCAAGTATTTATTAATAACAGATATTTTATTTTGAAGGGTAGTGATAAATATTAACTTTTATGTAAAAAGTCATTATAATGAAATACTACATGTTTTATTGCAAAATATTTAAAAAGGAGATAATTAAAAAATATTGACTTTGTCAGAAGTCCTTTTTTCAATCTTCTTTACTTTACAAAACTTCTTTGAAAACAATATTAGCAGTTATAATGTGATCATCGTTGTTTCTTCTACCATATGTATCTTTAATACGAAAATAAATATTAATGAATCTACAAAGTCATGAAAAAGACACGTACGGGTGGCTATACGAAAAAACACAATAAATACAATCCTGCCTTTTGAAACGTCTGATTTTGTGCTTTATTAATGTTCATAACAAATGTTACTAGAAGCGTCTGACCTTGAGCTTTTTTTTTTATGTTCATAACAAAGGTTAATTCTATTGGGAATTTTTTTCTTATTATTTGGAAAGGTACAATTGATCAGAAGATTTGAGGTTAATGCGAGGTATCAGCATAAGTTATCAGAGTGAATGCATTTAGCACTGATGATGTACTCGTCTAAGTGAATTACCACAAATCTTGTACCATTATTTAATCCCTGATTAGCACTAAGATTTGTAGTTAGCATAAAACTGCATTTTTTTTTTAAAAAAAAAGCAATTTATGTGGTGGTAAACCAGACGATCTTGGAAATGGCTTTAGAGATATGGATGAACTCTGCACTTCAAAATGCCTAGGAAGTCTTCAAGGAAAACGTTTTACTTTAATCGAAATTTACTAAAAATCTTGCATATTTAACGGAAATCAAAAGATGCCGAGAGAAGATCGGTCACTCAGGTACTTGTTCATTTAATTGCGATGGAGCACATACTCCGGTGGCAATTCCCTTAGTCATCTAATTACCTCTTTTTTTATTTCTTATACTAGTATAATCTGAGTGTTACATTATTCCCCCATCTACTTTTGTGATTTACGAATTTTAGTTTTAAATTTCTTCGGCGAATTGGTAAATTATCCATCACTTCACTTGGTAATTTGTTCCAATCCCTGACACCCTTACCACAAAAAATTTTCCTCACACCTTTATACATGAAATCGAGTTCCAGCTTGTGGTAATGGTCATCTTTTCCCTTCCATCACTATTCTTAATTCTTCAAGCAACATCCCTCCAAGCTCCATCACCTTGTAAATTCCCAGCACCCTCTTCACCCTCCTCCTCTTTTCCAATGACTCCCAATCCAGCTCCTTTATCATATCTGTTACTGACTGTAATTTCCACAAATAAATCTTGCTGCTCTTCTTTGCACGCCCTCAAACTGTTTTTGATATCTAAAATGTGGGTACAAAAACATCACCATATTAAATCAATGGTCTGATCAAAGTTTTGTAACCCAGTTCCCTAACTTCTCTGGTACATTCTCTCATCACCCTGGCCAGTAAATGAAGGACTTTGTAACATTTTCCTACCACCTGCCGAATGTTTTCTGCCCCGTTTATGATCAAACGTTATGCCAAGATATTTACTTCAGCCTTCAACAAACAATTCTGACCCCACCCTACAATCATTAACACCCATTAGATTTTTATCTGTCTACCTAATAAGCTGATCCTTCTCTGCATTTATCTTCATCCCATGTTGACCTACCCAGTTAGATATCCTATACAGATCACCCTGGAGTTGTTCAATGTCTTCTCCTGTGATGTATCTCGCTGTTTTTCCTATTTTTCTTTCTAAGGCCTCCATTTAAGCGGCTTGTTTGTCTTATTGTTTCTTTATTTTTATTTAGAATCTCTGATATTTCCATGATATCAGACAGGCATTTTGATATGCTATTTGCTTTTGTGAGCTAGCAGTTGAAAATTCATGTCCTTTTGAACTATATCTTGTCATCGCTAATTTTGATCTTCTTATTAAATCTGTAGGTATTATTTATCATTAATAAAAATGCGTTGTCAGTAAAATTTAATGTTGAAGTCTTACATTCTTAGATGCTTATAACCGCGTTGTCCAGGCACCCTAAAACAGGAAGAACAACAACAATATTTCGTGGCTTACTTACGTTAATTACTCTATTGAACAGTATGATATCCACACTTAATAAGAAAGTAGGTCTATTCATCGTCCTGTTGGTCTTTTAAGGATAACTGCGCATCTTGTATACTACGGCAAGTATGTCATAATTACGAGAGTAATAGTAGCTGATTTTCGGTTTAACACGTTATAGGTGAAATAATATTTTTTTCCATGATTAATTAAGCGGTTGCATGGGGTAAAGCGATAGTGTATGGTTCAGAACAGGATTATCTGCCTTTTTTCGTGACGTCACTTAAATTCGTTCAAAAGTTTTTGCGTGATTTAACGCACAGACACAACTTTCCTATAGTTTTATTATATAGTGCGTAAATAGATACAGCCAACCTAAATTTCTTTTCGCAATGAATTTATTTTCCATTTACCGGATTTTCCAACTGTACCAAGATTCTTGCTGTTGGAAATAATTAGTTTTTAAATACACTCCTAATATTATTTTACATAAAAAAACTTTTCCGCCAGAAACAGAATTTTGAAAGGTTGAAAGGCCACTTGTCACCACTTTGAGCTTAGTGCTGGGGTCCAGTGCATTTTACCTGGTCTCTGATAGAATGTGAGTAGCTATACGTATGCAGATTGCACCGACAGGTTTCGAATAGGTTCGATAGCTTTTTCGCGTCACGTTTTGCTGTTGCAATTTCCTCTGGCTGGTAAAATAAAGGCAGGGCAGAACACCTGCTACCTAGATTTTCCTATTCAATTTTGTCGGGTAAACCCTAACACTGCAACGAGGTAACGAAGTAATTTGTGCCAGACAATTGACGAGAGACGTAGAGCTGACAGTTTCTACCGATATTCGCAACACCAAACAATATTTAGTTCACTGTCTACTTTTAGTCTACCGAACTTTGGGGGGAGACGTAGTTGTAGCAGATTAATATGTAGTCTATATATTCTGATTCTACCTTTGTTAGCAGTACATAGGCCCTAATGATTAAATGCGTAATTTATTCTTGCAAGGACTTTCAGTGCATGAAATTTCAATAACATCCTTGAAATGGGTATAACAAATATGTGGATGATGTTACATTATACTGCAAATCAGCTGAAACCTGTTGGTAGTTAGAATGGCAGAAACAATGCAGCTTACTGAAACAAACGACTTTAAATACAAGTATATTACAACACTTAGGAGTATGAAAAATAAATGTGCTGCGTACTTCATTATTTCTCTGTTTCTCTATTTCTCTGTATATTATGTTTGTAATACAGTTTTAGGCCCTAGTAATTAGATGGAGGTAGGCTATTTCCTTTAAAACAATTAAAATTATCTTTTGAAATATCGTTTACTTAACCAATGAATATAAAATTTAATAAGTGAGCAAAGAATTTTAATTTACTTGAAAAATTATACGTTTGTAATGAATATTTGAAACGCGGGAACAACTCCATTTATTTGTCTCACGCTTTTTCGTAAATGCGCTACAAAGATAAAGCACTTTGTAACGTCTACCTTGCGGACGTTTACTTTTGGGTCATACTGTTTTATCATTAGCAAAATTATCAATTTGGAATATCAAAAATCATACTTAATCTTCAGCTAATCACATGAAATATTATTATAATGAATAGGAAAATTGAAAATTGGGTGTACAATTTATTATTGTGAAATTAGTCAAACACGAAGTTTGTTTTTATTCTGAGGTTAACAATTACATATCATTGAATGTCAAACAGTTAGAGCAAAATCTCAGGGTCATTGCAAAATCTCAGGGTCATTACTGGGTGGAACGATTGCATGAGCTTCCGTCCGGGTCGTAGCTTTTACCATTGTTCACAGCCCAGGTCAGCGACCAGGCAAGACCCGCACCACATGAGGTCGTCCAGCTTCCTCGACCGCACCGCGTGAATGCAGTGTCCCCAGCTCCGGCGTCGTTGAACGGCTGTACTCGATGAAGATCAGAACCAGAGTCTCCGTCGTCCGTCCTTCTCCTCCGAGCAAGACTCTGTACTTCTCGTAACGCGATGTCGGGTCCGGCTCTTGGCGAATCACCGCAATCCGCGCCAAAGGACCAGCATCACATTGGCCCAGAACAGACAAGAAAAAACACCAACACGGCAATAAATTGTGGCAGCTTCTCTATTGGCTGGATCGTCTTCCCCTGCTCTCATAAAGCACTCATTTACTAGGAAACGTCACTAAGGTTTACTTTTGCTAGTCTGCGCCAGTTTTCGGCGGGAACTTTCCGAAACGTGCGAAAATAGAAAGCGGGTCTCAGTTATTTATGGGGGTTATAAATCCGCTTTATGTCCACGTTGAGTAGGCCGTTGTCAGCACCCCCCAAGGTGCGTGTAAATCTGGACGCTTTAGTTCCGTCACGTTTCTGTTCGTTGACACGATGCATCGGCAATATTCACACACACCGTGGGATCACTTAGTGCCTAATGGCACTGTACCTTTTAATTCATTACAACTTGAAAGTATCTAAACAAACTTCTAAAGAATATTACCACTCTATTGTTAAGGGATTAAGTTTATAGCGGTGTGGTAAGATATATAGAAAACTTGAAACAAAAATTGAACTTTGACGTATCAAGAGGATGCTGGAATTAAACGATGGAACTAAAAATGAGTCTAAGAACATAAGTTTAAAGTAATTTTAATTTAATTGCGATGGAGCAACAATTCACCTAGGGTATTTTAGTCCCACGAATAATATCAGGTTTTTCAATTGAAGTTAATTCCTTAGACAGTATGAGAGATGTGATGTTTTTATTCACACTAATACGGCATAAAAGTAAAATAGCGATCGAGTAAATGTGGGCTGTAAGAACATCTATTTTTTTTTTTTTTAGAATCAAGGATTGAAACGTAATAAATAAATATAATTTATTCCTTTATTCCTGCAAAATGATTTCCATTGGCCTTCTGACACTAAGTCAAATTTGCACACTCACGAACAAATTATGTGTTAGTTTCCAGTGGAGCTGTTACACGGTTAAAAAAATAAAATAAAAAGGTAAGGAAAACAGCTTTTAAAAAAAATTGAACTTGAGAATCTAATCTACCAAGGACTAGAGATGTGCGAGATACCTCGTAAAAGGTATTTGAAATACAAGCAAGATATTCTTAAGTAATGGATCTGAGATATCAGATACAAGATACTTTTGGAAATGGTATTTGAAATACAGGATACAAAATACGTATTTTCAAAATACATTTTCAAAAAATACTTTTTTGCATAACGCATTTTTATTTTGAAACATGTTTCTTTGTCTGCAATGTACAAGATGTTTTTTCAAATTTTAAATGAGACTGTAGTAAGAAAAAACCAGTTCTTCAAACACCTGATCGCTCATTTTTATAGTATAATTCTACTGAGAGTAACACCTACAGTTATTTACGAATCATTATTATTATTACTATTACTGGCAAGTAGTTATTTTAAGGTTTCAAAACTAATTAAATAACAAACTGTTATATTCGAAACGGAGCAGTTCCTATTACAGGTGATAATACGGTAACCTTAACAGTTAAAACTATACATTTAATTCGATACCGTATATAAGAAATTAAATTTGTTAGATACCTTATACCAAAATGCACACTGTAATATTCTGTAAGTCAATAAAACTTGCGATAAACAAAATGTCTTACAGCAATTACGCAAATTTGAAACTTATTTTAACATAACTAATTCTTCTCACTAACAATAATCCTAACAATTTAATTGGCAATTTAAATTTTTTAAAAGAAATTTAGTCTAAAAATTTAGCTAGTTTTATAGTAAATATGTGTTTCTTGGGCATTCTTCACACAAGCTATCAACTACCAAGCAATCTCTGCCAAGTGAAATCTAATTTGGATATAAACTTATTTAAATAAAATATAAATTACTATTATTCATTTATTTACATTTCAATACCGTCGTTATGATTCAATTATAATAATTCGACTTCGTAACACCAAACATAATAATAAATAGGCGAGGAGTAAAGACAAGGGACAATAGTTTGGTGGATCAGTGTTTGTTTATGGTTTTTATAGTTCTTCACAATAAAGGCAGACAAAGGTAAGTAGACCATACAATCTTTTCCTTTGATATAGATTAATAATTTTTACGAATGCGTTCTCACTCTTGTCTATGTCTTTTTATATCGTAAAGGTAAAAAAAAAAAAAATACGAAAATAGCATTTAGTATTTCCAAAATACAAAGATAACGGAAAAAGTGTCTAAATACAAGATACAAAATAAATATTAAAAAAAAGTATTTCAGATACAAGATGAGAATATGTATTTTGTATATTGTATCTATATTTCAAATACAAGGAACTCAAATAAGTCACATCTCTACCAAAGACATGTAACGATATAGTTAATACTATTTTTTTGACATCACATCAATATCAGTCGTAGCCTCCGGCAGATATAGAAGATGTGAAAATAGATTGAAATTTCGAATTTCATTTGCTGTTGTTAAAACTCCGTCTTACAAAAGGAGCTCAATTAAACGAGGTAGAGAAAGGAAGAAATGAATGCAGAAGAACGGAAGGCTGGAACTGAAGAAAGAGGCATAAAAATTGGAGAAGAAGACATCGAAAGGGAACCATGAAATAGAGCGAAAGGTACTTAAAGTAAGGAAAGGGCATTTGACTTTTTTTTCCATACAAGTGATTGCTTCACATAATAATGCAAGAAGTGGTTATCTGGGAATAATATTAAAAATTTGGAGTACACTGACGGAAAAAAGGAAAGGATGGAAGAATAAAGTAGAAATTAGATTAAACATATTTGTAAAAACGTATGCAGTATGAAACAAAAAATTAAGGAAACCAACGAATGAGAGAAAGATGCGTAGAAGTAATAAATAATACACGGCGCCGAGCAGAAACTCTGACCTCTGCCTACCGAAGGCCCTCTCTCACAGCCCCGAGGCCGTCTCTCCTTCCCGGAAGCATGATGACAGCCAGTTTGGGCCCCGGCTTCCTCTTCGGATCTCACAAACACGTTCTTCGCGCTCCATTTCGCGAATACGAGTTTTGAAAGCCAGGAAATTTCGTATGTATCAGTCAGTTCTGCCCCGGGCGGCGAAACCGAAGGATCGATGTAGCTAAATTTCTCGGCTCTGAACAATAAGAGGAGGGCGGTGTTTGTGAGGAGAGGAGGCTGCCGCCGCAGGCTGAGTGGCAATATCTATGCGGGCTGGCTGGCTGGGGTCGCCACGTGGCGAGAGCCCCGACACAGTGTCTCTAATTGAAAGGGTGCTCCATCTCTGTACTGGCGAGTATTGTTAAGTTTTAATCACCACCGTCGAGTTATGGAGCTATCTGAAAGTAGCCATTTATTCTTATGCACATGGTGTCGTAGAATACAGTCATGTTGTGACGTCACAAGACGTTTTTAAATTATAATTAGAAATTTTAAGGGGTAGTATTTAATTAGAATAAGAATAGTATTAAGGAATTTTAATTATGGTAGCGAGAGTGATGCGCAGAGATTGTATGTTAAGATTTTCAAGTGGCTACAGACTACTGTCATGGCGGTTAAGCCATGCTGAAGAAGTTCAGGCAGTCTGCTCCCGCCCAGAGTTTGGCACGCAAGTCAGCACGTTGCGGTACCACCCTACGAACACTAAAGGTCACCTCCGAGGCGTGGGTGTATCTTTGGAACCCTATGCTGTCTGCCCTAAGACAGAGGAATTTCTTATGCCAATGGGGAAACAAGAAACCAAAGTTGGTAGCTCTCCTCCCAGGATACCGTGTACCGTTAGCCGGGGAGCTACTTAAGACTTCAAGGGGACCGTTGTGTCCTCAGTCTTGTCCAGTTTTTGCCCAGTGATACGCAGTAGAAGATCACGATTTCGCTCCGCGCGGGTTCATGATGTAAGCCCATATTATGTTTCCTATCTCTCTCTCTGTGTATCTGCCATACTTCACTCTAGCTCACAGTTTGTAAAGTAAACCTAGTATATGAAGAAGGAACTTGCAATTGTCTTATCAAGATGATGATTTGCGGATTCAATATATGTGTTTGAACAGAAAACCTAAAGTGTATCACAGTGTACAATTTATCAGAGTATAATTCAAATCAGTGTGGTGCATTAACCTAAATTTTATTTTCTTTGTAATTGTTCCACCCCTTTTACCTGGGTTAAATGATGGAAAGTACCGTATGCATTCAATCTTTGACAAAGAGGTACAACAATAAATCATTAATAAATTAGCCGGAAATTAATTAGAAGGACGGATGGGAACGTTACAATGTGGAAGCTTATTTCGTATGATGCCCGCATGGGATTGATAGATGCAATGGAGAAGGTCCAAAGAAGAGCCGCCTCATTCCTGAGAGTATATATAACCGAAGGAAAAGCGTAAGTGCGATGTTGAAAGAGTTGGGTTTGGAAGATCTGTAATACCATAGGCGTTGCTCGCGTCAGAAGTTAATTGAAGAGCTCATGACAGGCCTATTTTGGGATGACAACAAACGCATCTGACTACCAGCAACATTCATTTCTAGGAACGACCGTGAAAATAAGATAAGAAAAGGAAAGTCAGGGCCAGAACCCATTCTTTTCTAAACGGGCGATTATGTAATGGAATAGAAAGGATTCGAGACAACTTGGAATCCGACAGGAGTAGGTCTCGAGAAACCGCTCTGGCCATCTTGATGAGGATTTTCCACAGTTTTCCTAGATCACTTTAGGCGAATGCCGGGATGGTTCCTCAAAAAAATTCATTTGCGCCTCCTGCAATATCCCTTCCCATATATAAATAATTATACATTAGGATGGGTGAAACGCACCATCCGCCACATTTAGTGTATCGTGGAGGAACAGCAATAGTACGACAGAAGAATGAAAACGATTATCAAATATAACAATCAACAGGTTATCAATCAATCTCAGGAGTCTCTTGCTATTGCACTGCATCTGGTGCAACAGCGCTTACAAGAGACACCATTGACCTCGAACGCTCGAAACTACACGAAAACATACTTAGAATAACAAGCTATCATAAACAATACAATGGTGTGTGTCATTTCCATGCAACACGTTGCATTCTACCTCAAGTAACATTTTAATAGAGAGAAACAAAGTAACAAAACATCAATACCATATGAAGGAAATTATACGTAATTCAATTACATTTTCAATCAACAGTGCCAAAAACTCTCTGCTTAAAGTACTTATTATTTATTTATTTCATTTTATTTTATTTGGCTTTAGTCAAAGGCTAATTTAGCCAGTTACATAGAAGTAATAATGATTATCCTTTACTTAAGTATATGCGGTTTATACATGAACTTTAGTTCTTGACACATACTTGTACAGTCATTTAGAGGACTTTTTATTGGAATATGGCATAAGAGATTGTATGTCTGTAGACTTTCTTCTAAAAATTCATGTCTTTCGGCTTGGTAGTTACTGCTTCTCAACATGAAATGGTATATGTCCTCCGTCTCTCCACAGGTCGCACACATTGTGGAGTCGATTTGTTTCATAATGAATGTCGCTTAGCGAAGCGTGACAGGCTCTCAGTCTGATCATGCAGGTAATCTCTTTCCTGATGAGGTCCATACGATCGTATCGTGGTTTATCCTTGATTATATTAATTATTTCCCAGTAACATCTGCCCACTTCTTGTCTATCCTCCCACCACATTTTTTCCCATTCTGACTTAACGCAGGAAGAAATTATGTCCTTATAAGCAATAATTGGTACGGGGGTGTGTTCCTTATCTTTGGCATTAAGTTATTTCCTTGTTATTATGTCGGCAATTTCATTGCAGTTTGACTTCTATTCCTTTGGCTGCGCTGTTTCTTAATTCTTTAGCGACTTCGTACATTAGGTAATTCTTGCACACCCATAGATGAAAGGTACAATCAAAGTTGCACAAATTAATGCAAGACGGACAAATATGGTCCTGCATGAGCTAAGGAATCTTGCTGCGCAACATGACTGGGATGTTATCTGTGTGCAAGAGCCTTACTCTAAGGGCGGACAAATACCACACATGCCAGTATCCTCACAAACCATAGTAAGTGGACCTAAACCTATGGCAGGAATCATTGTACTAAACAAAGAACTAACTGTAACCAAAATATCGCAATACTGTGATGAGCACACAGCATGTGCAGAGATCGATACCGGGTGGTGTAGCGTTACTTTGGTATCGATGTACTGCCAATATAAGGACCCTATAGATGCTTATCTAAATAAAATAAGAAAAATTTGCACTGAGTTACAAGATCAAAGGATAATTATAACAGCAGATATAAATGCACACTCCCCGCTCTGGTACAGTGATTCAACGGATGAACGAGGCTTAATGGTAGAGGAACTGTTAAATGAGTTATGCCTGGAAGTCAGGAACTGCCCTAATAATGCTCCAACGTTTAGTAATAGAGCAGGTGCAAAATCGAATATCGATGTAACGCTGACCAATCAGCTGGCAGGAAACCTAGCCAGAAACTGGAGGGTGGTTGAAAACGAAACTACAAGTGACCACAACTTGATTCTGTTTGATCTGGCCAAAGGTAGGTTGCAAATCAATGAAATTAACGACACAAGGAAAAAATATAACTTACGTAGGGCAGATTGGGCAAAACTAAGAGATGAATTCCGTCTACCAGTGGATCTATTGGAAGGTAATGATGTAGATGTCATAGCAAGAGGGATCACGCGTGAAATTCAGCGCGTAATGAAAATGGCCATTCCCCTCAAAAGACCAGCGAATACTACAGACATACCGTGGAGCGACCGACTGCAAAAACTACGATCGGAGATGAGGAAGGCGAGAAAAGAGTACCAACGGTGCATGATTGCTGCCGATAGGTGCTTGCTTCTCGATAGATACAGGGAAAGGAAGACTGCCTTTAAAGAGCTGCTAATAAAAACAAAGCAGCAGAGTTGGGAGGCTTATGTAAACGCTAATTTAAAGTCAGATCCCTGGGGCGTCCCCTACAAGATCGCAGCTAGCAAATTGAGACCACCGACTACACTATCAACCGTAAGAAGGGCAGACGGGACCATGACGGCCAATTGGAGAGCAACAGCTGAGGAACTGCTAAAAGTACTATTACCCGACGATGAGGCAGTAGGTGAAAGTTTAGAGCAAGAAAATCTCCGTAAAGGTCACAATGAAATTTATACCTCAGCTACTTTAGCGGATGATGTGACACCAGACGAAGTAATTAAAGCGATTAACGCCATGTCGCGGAAAAAGACACCTGGACCGGACGGAATCGCTGCTGAAGTGCTCCAGGCATTAGTGGTCCAGTTGACTTTACCACTCTGCATATTATTTAATAAATGCCTTCAGCAAGGCAGGGTTCCAAATATCTGGAAGCAGAGTGAAGTGGTGATCCTAAAGAAGGGGAACGACAAGGATCCATTAAATCCTAAATCCTATCGGCCGATCTGTCTGCTAAATGTGCTTGGAAAAGTGCAGGAAAAAAATTTTAGTATGGAAACTACAGGAACACAGGAAAAAGTATGGTATGAGTGTACATCAGTTTGGTTTCAGAGCGGGTAGGTCGACCGACGATGCCATAAATAAGGCCGTGCATCTAGTGAAAAGTAGTAAGAGCAAGTATGTAATAGCTATCGCCGTCGACATTGCTGGAGCATTCGATAACTTATGGTGGCCGGCTCTTTTTAGCCGCCTGCGAGAAATAGGAATTCCTAGTAACCTCTATGGAACGTTACGCGACTACTGTAAAAACCGATTTGCCAAACTGAGATGTCAACGAGTGACTATAGAGAAAAAATTAACCAAAGGCTGTCCGCAAGGATCGGTGTGTGGACCAGTGTTCTGGGACGTAACATTCGAAATGGCCATAGGAAGCATGATTGGGCAAGAAGGACTCCTGGGGCTTGTTGCCTTCGCGGATGACCTTCTACTACTGATACAGGCCGGAACAAGGGACGAAGTAGAGACTAGAAGCAGAATGGCATTAAGACATTTACAAAACTGGTGCTCCAAAGTGAAATTAACCCTTGCACCACACAAGACTCAATTCATGGTTCTCAGTGGCCGCCCCAAGCGAAATCCTATAATAAAAGTTAACGACGTCTCCATAAAAAGAGTTAGAACTTGTAAATACCTGGGAGTCACGCTAGACGAGCGACTAAATTTTACTGACCATATAACGGAGGTGTGCAGTCGTGCCAAAATAGTGATGAACAAACTGATCAGTATTGGGCAAAGAAGATTTCATCTTCCAACGTCCATAATAAGGAGGTATCACGACAGTATATTATCCTCGATTGTGGGATATGCTGCTAGCAGTTGGGCGCATAAGTTACGACAAGTTAAACCTCGCCAAGCACTAAGAAGCGTACAAAGAAGCATACTGATAAGATTAAGTGGTGCATATAGCACAACAGCGACCGACTCTCTGCTGGTTGCGTTGGGCGTTTGGCCACTTGACCTAGAAGTTAGAAAGAGAGAGGCACACTATTGGCTACGAACCGGTGACGCCGACAAAGTAGAACAAATTTTAGGAAGACCGGTTACAGAAGCACGGGAGATAAAAACAGTCTTGATGGAAGAATGGCAACAACAGTGGTCGCGTAGTACAACTGGCAGGAGAACCTACAATATTTGGCCAACAATTCAAGAGAGATTAAACCTTCGCCACCTAGATCCGTCAACCGGACTTGTTCATTACATCACTGGACACGGGCCATATCCCAGCCTACTACATAAAAGAGGACTAAAAGACACAAGCTTGTGTGAGTGCGGGGAAGAGGGTACACCCGAACACATCGTCTGGGATTGCACACAAATGGCAGAAGCCAGAAACGAAGGATTTCATGAACTAAGAAACATGAAAACGGAAGACATACTAAAAAATGAGCAACTTTGGCGCAAACTAGACGAAGTGACGCAGAATATATCCAAACTGCAAAAGGAGAGATTCATGCAAAGTTTAGCGACAGCAAGAGGAAGGCCAAGTCAAGCCGACTATGACGTCACAGAGTAACACCCGAGAGCTGCCACAAGCGAATGCGTGTCTAAGCACTCAATCAGCGAATCATATATCGTGCTGAAAACGCAACCAGCTGGTCTGCGGAGAGGAGTGTTTACACCATATTAAAGACTTTAAATGGACCATTTCGCAGCAACACCACTGGAGATTCTACCTACAAACAAGAACTTGCTGAAGCAACACGTATGAAAGTATATAATATATGTATAAGTTCTTTACTAGTGCTCACATGAACTATAGTCCGATGCATAAAATGTGGTCTGAAATTGCAATAACACAAATAATAGATAATAGTTGCAGTCTCGAGCCGCTTCTGAAGTAAAACATTGTTATCTCTTAAAATATGTAAAAATGTTAATTGTTAGTTAAGGGTAAAAGTTATAAATTATGTAGCCAATAATCTTAAAATAGGAATTTGTTCAAATATTGAAAATAACAAATACCAGCAGTAGATGTTAAACTAATCTAGTTCACCTGTGAAACGAACAACCTACTAGCCGGATATTAAAGACTCCTTACTTCTGCAATTACATATATATCATTGAAAATTAGTTCTCACAACCAGTGTTGGAGGTGGCCAGTCTCCCGATGGGCGGCCTTCTCGGTCACTTTGGCTGCCAGAGAGACTGAGAACGTGCGCTATTCCGGGAGATTTGGAATTCGGATTACCGCACCGATACCAATGCTGGAAAATGCTTTCTTAGATGGTAGAGTAGTAGATAGTAGTAATAGTTTAGTAATAGTAGTAGTGGTAGACGTACGAAGTGACAAAGTGAAATATTAAAAATTCTAACCATAAAGTGGACAGGAAACTGCAGACACCATACAAAACTAGAACACTATAATAAATCAATTATGACAAAATGCAGCAAGTTTAGAAAGTTATAATATATGTTAACAGCGGAACAATCGTATGTATTGTGCCAACAAGAAAAGACTGTACAGATATTGCCAAAGCCATACATAACAAAAATTGAAATTATTCATCGTGAAATTATCTGTTGAAATATCAAATGTAAAACTGTTGTGTTAAATTAAGGCCTATTTTAGTTTCTAGATACTAGGCTGTAAAAATGTGTGCTAAATAAAAAAAAAAAAAATAACTTCCCCTTTGATATCACTAAAACTGCTTGAAAAACAGCTTTGGAGTCTGTACATATGACTGTTTTGTTTGACCAAATCGTTGTATGTATTCTAATGCCATTAATATTGCATAAGACTCCGTGGAGAAGGTTGAAAACTGCGCAGGTACGCTAAATGCCTGATATACTTTGTACTCCATGTGACATATGCCACTGAGCTGCATTGCCCTTTTGACGTTGATCCGTCGGTGTACACATTTCTCCAGACTTTCGAAGTTTCATTTAAGGTTATTAACGTATTTTGTTTGAGTTCTTCAGGACTGATTTTTCTTTCCTATGAGTTCGTTCGTGAGGGTAGTATATATGTATTTGGAGAAGTTGGATCTTTGGCAGACTTCATCTTCTTGGTACATATTATTTATCTCTCGTTTGTGTATGTTCCAAGCTTAAGCCATTTGTATGAATTCTACTAAGGTGGGTGTACTATGTTGATTCAATTTTTTTGGGCTGATCTCGCGGGCCATGGTCTGCTCTTTCCTTATCAGGGGATGTTGTCTAATGGAGCACGCTTTGATCCAGAATTTGAGTCCTGTCTTCTTTCTTCTGAGTTTGAGCGGTGGCCGGGCCTCCCTCCATCACTTTGGTGGGAGTTGTTTTAGAAAACCATCGACCACATGCAGAGCCGCAGCTTGAATGCGGTCCAGTTTAGTCAAGCTTGACTCCGAAGCAGATTGATATAGGAAACCCTGCTTCTTAATACATTTCGATAGACGCTGCCAAGTATTCTGGGGTCTGCACCCCATTTAGGTACTGCCAGTGCCTTAAGGCAGTTTAAGCGTTTCAATGACGATTGATTTAGCTCCTTGTTTACATTTATATTTGTTATAAAGTCACCTTATTGGTAATGTCTTCGAGTAAAGACACATATTTTTCTTTTCTGCTTGGAAATTTAACTAATAACTGTTTTTGTATGTCGTTCAGCTCTTTTTCGAGCAGCTTCCTTGCTCTTTCCTTATTGAGATAGGATACGCACACAACACCGTCATCAGCGTATTGTAGAAAGGAGACGAGACCTCTTATTTTCTTGCATGTTCCTGAGGTGTACACGCTGAATAAAGCAGGGCTCATTGGGTCGCTTTGCAGGACGCCCTGGAAGACTTTTCTACTGCACTGGTAAAGACATGATTCACACTGAACGCCAAGTAATCATGGCACCGTCGATTCAGGTTACTGAGGAAGCCATACTTGATCATGATATCCCTTAATATATTGGAATACATTGTTGTAGGCGTCTTTCATGTCCAGGAAGGCTGCCAGAAGATACTTTTTCCTAACATAGGTCAGTTGGATATCCGTTATTAGGGTACTTATGTTGTCAATAGTGCTGAACCCCTTTCGGAAGTCCATGGTTTGCGTTTTTAGTATATTGTTGCGTTCAGTATACCATTCTATTGTATTCTTTATCATTATACACATTAACTTAGCCATGCATGACATGAGAGAGATCGGTCTGTAAGACGATACATCATCTTTTCTCCTGTGGGGTTTCGCCACGGGTATGATAAAGACATTTCTCCCTTGTTCTGGGACAATGTTTGCTTTTATCATTTCATTGAATAGGTTAATCAGTTCCTGTTTGGCTTCTGAAGGAAAGTTCTTGATAATAGAATATGTTATGGAGTCCATGCCTGTGGAAGTGTCTTCTCTCCTCAGGGCCCATTCTAGTTATGACGAGTGATATACAGGTTCATCATTACCGATGTGAGCTTCGACTGAATCGTTGTATAGGTTGGTTATGCCCTCTGTTGGTGCAAAGGAGGGGGAGAAGACAGTCAAGAATTGTTCTGCAGTGTCTTTGTCATCCGTGATCCAATTTCGAAAGCTCCACTAATTATATTTTCAAATGAAGATGTTGGTAAGTCAATGTTGTAATCTGGCTTGGACTGCGTGAAAGCGGAAGTGAATTGGAATGTGGTAAAGTGGTTTTAGTGAGGTGTGTATATTGTTGTCTTCCACTTTGTTTTAACCACTTCATCGAAATCTCACATCTGCACTTTGGGGATTAATGTAAGCACTATCAGGTGTGTGGTACTGCTGTATATGCGTGTTTTGCGCTATATTAAGTACTTTAAGCAGAGAGTTTTTGGCAATGTTGGTGAAAATGCAATGATACGTTGACGTCATAGAATTACGTATAATTTCCTTCATATGGTATTGATATCTTGTTACTTTGTTTCTCTCTATTAAAATGTTACTTGAGGTAGAATGCAACGTTTTGCGCGGAAATGACACACACCACTATTTAGTTTATGATCGCTTGTTATTCTAAGAATATTTTCATGCGGTTCCGAGCGTTCGAGCTCAAAGATGTCCCTTGTTAGTGCAGTAAGTCCACCACTGAAATATCTAGAGGGGCAGTGTAGGAAATGTTGAGTAATCTATTTCGGTTAGATATTAATGGAGATAAATGGCTCGTGACACAAAACTGTGTTGTAGAACCATTGATACTTTTTCCCATTAAGGGTGGAATACCAAAAAAAATCTCTCCTAATATATGATGTCACCAAAGCTGAGACATTTCTCTTCATAATCCTACTTCATTTATATATTTCGGTTAGATATCGAAGGAGATAAATGGCTCGAGACACAAAAAACGCATTTTTGAAATATTGACATTTTTGCCTTTTATGCGTCAAATTACGAAAAATTCCTTTCTTAAAATATTATGTGACCATTGCGGAGACCTTATTCTATAATATAATACTTCATTTATCTATACCAGTTAGCAATGAAGGGAGATAAATGGCTCGTGACACAAAAACTCGTTGCAGAAATATTGATACTTTTGTCCTTTAAGGGTTGAATTCCAAAAAATTCCTGTGTCAATATATGATGTCACAAAAGCGGAGATCTTAATCTTTAAAATGATACTTCATTAAATGATTTCAGATAGGTATCCAGGGAGATAAATGACTCATTACACAAAAAACAACATTTTAGAAATATTGACATTTTTTCCCTTTAAAGGTCGAATTCCAAAAAATTATTTTCTTAAAATATGATCTGACCAAAGTGGAGACCATAAGCTTTAAAATGAAACCTAATTTAATGATTTCGGTTAAGTATGAAGGGAGATAATGGCTTGTGACAAAAAAAGAAAAAACCTTATAGAAACAATATATACTAGACAACCCGTCCGATTCGCGAATAAAATACGATGAATATCGAGGTTGAATTCTTGTAATATAATGAAAAGTAGAACCGCACTTTTGTAGCAATTATTTATTTATTTAGTGTAATAGGTACGCTTCAAACAACTTACAACATAATACGAAACAGTTAAAAAAGTTTAAAACACACTGCAAGTACAACAAACTGTCACTCACCTTAACATAATACAACCAACCTGAAAAAAATGCTCACAGAATATCAACATCTCTGTGATATGTGTTGCTGTGCGAATAAAGTGATTACATTGGAACTGTATAGAAAAACAAAAATGTTTCCATAGCAGAAAAAAATATCCGAAAAGTTACTTATTGTATAAAAAAAAGTTTATTAACATCTCTGTGTTACATGCTGCTGCAATCTAGGAATTGAACTCTGAACTGTGTTAAACGCGCGACCAGTTTATGCATCAAATTCTGAAAAATCCTTTCTTAACTTATGATTTTACCTAACTGGAGTCCTTAATCTTTAAAACGATATATCATTTATCGATTTCGGTTAGGTATCGAAGGAGATAAATGGCTCGTAATAATAATAATAAAAAAATACGTTGTAGAGAAAATATTGATACTCTAGCCCTTTAAGGAACGACTTTTTTAAAAAAATTCCTTGTATAAAATATGGTGTGACCAAAGCAGACACGTTGGTCTTTAAAATGATATCTTATTTACCGATTTCGGTTAGGCATCAAGCAAAGTAAAAAAAAGTTTTTGAAATGATGATATTTTTCCCTTTAAGGATTGAATTTGGAGAAAGTTCTTACTTAAAATATGATGCGACCCAAGCGGATACTTTAATATTTAAAACGATACCTCATTTATCGATTTTGGTTAGGTATCAAGGGAGATAAATGGCTCGTGACAGAAAAATGCGTTGTAGAAGTATTAATACTTTTGCCCTACAAGGGTCGAATTCCTTTCTTAAAATAAGGTGTAACGGAACCGAAGACCTTACAAAAACCTTTAAAATGATACCTCGTTTATCAATTTTGTTTAATTAACAAGGAAGATAAATGACTCGAGATACAAATAACGCAATTTAGACATACCGATATTTTTGCTCTTTATAGGATAAATTTGCAATAAATCTATTCTTAAAACAGGATGTGACCACAGCGGAGACCTTTAGCTTTAGAATGATTCCTCATTTATCTACTTCAGTTTTATATTTGTAGAGATAAATGGTTTGTGGAACAAAAAAGCGTTGAAGAACCTTTGGTACATTTCCCTTTAAGGGTTGAATTACAAAAAAATCTTTCTTAATATATGATATCACCAAAGCGGAAACATTACTCTTCATAATCCAACTTCATTTATCGATTTCGGTTAGGTATCCAAGGAGATAAATGGCTCGAGACATAAAAAAAACATTTTTACATTTTTGCTCTTTAATGGTCGAATTGCGAAAAATCCCTTTCTTAAAATATAATGTGACCACGACGTTGACCTTAATCTTCAATATGATACCTCACTTATCTATATCGGTTAGATATCAAGGGAGATAAATGGCTCGAGACATAAAAAAAAACGAAACATTTTGACATTTTTGCCCTTTAATGGTCGAATTCAGAAAAATTCCAGTCTTAATATATGATGTCACCAAAGCAAAGATGATACTTCAGTAAACAACACAAAAAAACAGCATTTTAGAAATATTCAAATTGTTGCACTTTAAGGGTTGAATTTCGGACAATTGGTTTCTTAAAACATGATGTAATCAGAGAAGAGACCATAAGCTTTAAAATGACACCTCATTTAATGATTTCGGTTAAGTATGAAGTGAGATAATGGATTTTGACAAAAAAACACCTTTTAGAAATAATATATATGATGATTCGCCTAGACTTGTAATTGTCATTTGAATTTAAATAAATGTCATATTGTGACAATTTTCCTATACATCCGATAGCGTCGAGATTCTTGCCTATTTTATATTTGCATTATCTCTTAAAATGAAATATCCTCAATTTATTAATTATTGATAATAATATGATAACAATAAATTATCCTTCTTTCCCACGGTGGTCTGACACCACAATATGTGATACATACAGACTGAAGAGAATTGGTGCTAGAATACTAGCTTATGGTCTCCAGCTGCTAATAAAATAAAATGCCGGCAATTAAAATTACTTTCTTGAAAGAAATGATAATAATAATAATTAGGGACATGAGGCCTCGTCGGAAGCAAAATCGTCAGAGCCGGAATGAAAAGGCTGAATAGGAAATATTCGGTCCGGCAATTTACGCAAACATCAGAATAGTCGCATCAGTTTTCCTTGGAATATTATATTACTGCTAGGAGGTTAGTTTACGTACAGCGGGTTCAAAGAACCCTTACAATGAGCTGCAATTAGTTAATGTATCAGGAAGGAGAGCTACCAAAAACTCTAATCCTATCGGAATTTGATTACATACCTTCCTGACAGCTACACTGGCAATTCATCTAGTGCTGGTCGACTCTGAAAGCCTGTCGAAAGTTTGATAACATGCCGATCTGACCGCTGGACTGCTAACTATCTTGCGCAGGTCCACTCTGGAGCGAAAGCGAAACAAGGGTTTTCATCGAACATACCACAGTGACGTATCTCCCAATTCGTAGGCAAAATTTCATATTACTATCTAATAGTTGATATAAAATTTTCTGGAACAGGGAAATGAATATGGATAGAAGTGGAATAGTGCCATGAAAATCAAATAACTTATGTCGGAGGAAACAAATACTGCATTTTACAAGACAACTAGGAAAATTAATAATTGTTACAAAATATCAAGAATAGATTCTTATAATTTGTGGTAACTAACTACCTCAGGGAAGTAGTTGAAGCAGCATTACTCTGTGGTGAAAGTTATTACATAATCTCTAAACGAAATACCGAGCGTGGTGGGTGAACGGTTAACGTTCTGGCCTCGATTCGGGAGGACGCGGGTTCGAATTCTCGTCCGGGCATCCAGATTTGGGATTTCCATTATTTCCCCAAAACACTCCAGGTGAATGCCAGGATGCTTCATTCAAAAGACCATGGCCGAATTCTTTCCCGTTCCTTGTTCCCAATCCCATCCTGCCTCTAATGACCTCGACGTCGACGAGGCGTAAATCCGTAAAAAAGGGTGTAAGCAAAATAGTACTTGAAAGATAAACGTTTAAGGGTGTGATGGATAAAAAGGAACCGAATGAATAAGTATAAAGCGTGGGTAAAAACCGTAGTTGTTAGTAATGGATCATGTATTGGTGGAACATGTCATACACAAAACGAAATAATACGCCTCGAAAATACTTGTCTTCTTTGCAGCTTATTTTCGTTCCGTGTTAGCGGACGAAAAATAGAGATTTGCTGTTTAATGGTGTAACCTTGTTCCCAGACGAGGATGTTATTATACTGCTTTTTTTAAATATAGAATAGTGAAATGGTTTGAAACGTGATGTATAGATACAATAGAAACCAATGTAGCTGGTTTGAATTTAAATCGATACGCTGCTTCAGGAGTGACTGACGCATTGTTTGACATAGATGAAATTCCCTTACTTTTCTGGTACATCTTATAACAACTCTTCCCAATAAGAGACGGTTTTGAAACAATTCCTATCTACCCCAAACGTAAAATCGCTTTCTACCTTAATAACTTTATACGCTTCAGATTTTTATTACAGACGGAGCTTACTAAGTTTAATTAATGTGCTGCATTTTTCTTCCATTTTCTTTCCATTTTTAAAGTGAGAGAAATAATAATAATAAAAATCGACTGCGACACCTTGACATCAAAATTCCATTGTACCTCCGCGGTCCTGGAAACAGTTAATTTGGTATAAATATATGGTTGCATCCCATACTTATAAAAATAGCCTATTATTGGTGATTTCCCCGAATTTATTCATTGGCAAATCCAAGTAAATACACTGGTCTGCATTTAACTATAACATACAGCAACTCAAAAATCATTTAGTATGAGACATTCTAATCAGTCTGTCCCTACCACAACACACGAATGTGTCTGCTGCTGTCAATGCGTGAACATCTGCTACTGACTGCTGTGCAGTCGATAATCCCTTCTCTCTCCAGCTGGAGCGACCATTGACCCAGGGGTCCAGAATTCACGCCTATATAGGACTTCCGGTTGCTTCTCCACGTAGCTGAGTGGTTCTAACACTAACAATATTTATTCCTACGTCTACTAAACAAAATACTCAACACCTTAAACCTCGGTTACAAAATTATACATAGTTCTCTATAGAACAATAGGAGAAGTAAGTTGATTCTGCTACTTGGCAAACAAAATTGCAACCGATGGCACTAGCAAAAAGAGCCTTCTTGAAAAAGAGAAATCTTTTAGTTTCAAATATTGATCTAGGACTTTTTAAAAATCAATGTGTCGAGTATGGTAGCGAAGCATCGACTTTATTAATACCAGAAACAAAGAAAATTGAAGCATTTGAAATAGGGTGTTACTGAAGAATGCTAAAAATTAAGTGGACAGATAAAGTATGAAATGAACGAGTTTTGGTAATGATGGGTAAGGAAAGAAGTTTGTGGAAGAAGCTTACAGAAAGAAGAGACAGGCTGGTAGGTCATATTCTGAGACATGTTGGGATGGTTATTTTTTTAGTGTAGGGAACTGTCGAAGGTAAGAACTGTAGAGGAAGACAGAGATGAGAATGTATGAAGCAGAAAATTGAGGGCATGGGTTGTAAGGGGTATGTAGAAAGAAGAGGTTAGCACAAGATAGGAAGGCCTGGAGCATTGCACCAAACCAGTCGAAAGACTGATGACAGCAAAAAAAAGTATGTATATACATCTATGTCACAACTATCAGTTGTAAAATAATCGGAAACCAAGATTATCAAACTGAAATAGTTATTATTATGGCGGTGCAAGCAAGGGATACTAATCGAATTAATCTTATCCAAAACGACAGTCTCAACAGGTTTAATTGTCATTAAAACTTTATAGTGTTGCTGTTAGTGTGTGACGTGGAGATGATGAGAAGTACTGGGCAGCACGTTATCTCTCGGAGAGGCTCTCGCCTGTCAGTCCGAACTCGTTTATTAAGTGACGTCACCAGCTAGGTGCGTGAAAGCGAAGCGGCTTGTGTGAACAGGATAGTGTGTGCCCGGCGGAGTACGCAGAACGGAGGCCCACGCAATATACCCGGATTAGCTGCGAGGGCGGGGTCGGTGGGGCGGCTGAAGGGGCGGCAATTTTCCGGAAACATTAATTTTGTGTTCGTGCGGGGCCGGCCCATTCAGCGGCGGCTTCGAGTTCGGCTCCGGGCTGATCCCCTGGATGGGAACCACCGTAAATCAGGCCGGAGCTGGCCACAAGGTGATTCATACCCCTCCGCTGGGCTGATTTACTGCCTGCGGGCTGGCTGAAGGGGTGGTGACCCCGTCTGCCGAGGATACGCGTTCGGGACCCGGGCGGGGCACACTCGACCACGCAGGCTGCATTCGCCCATAAATCATCACAATTATCTACTGCTAGCTGACCCGCCAATGCTTCGCCATTGCTAGATTTGAGTATATACGTGGATTAAATGAACTCGATTCAAAACTTGATATCTATTTTTGTTTTTAGTTAAAATCAGTTATTTATGTATCCATTATTATTTTTATGTTTTGATTTATATAATTGTAATTATTGTTTTATTCAGTTTTAAATTCATTGCAATGCTCTCGGCAATACAATGTTTCTGGCGATTCCATTTGTCATACATACAAACAAATCCCTCTGTTTTTCTACAAAGGAGCATGCAACATATAATTGTTCATAAAGTAATTTTCCGATATCCAGGGCCGGCGTTAGGGAGGGGTAAGCGGGGCAAAAGTACCAGGGCCCAGGCCCCCAAAGGGGGCCCTCCGGCGAGAGTGCCTAGCTAAATAGAAACCAACCAAAAAAAAAAACTTTTCTAAATAGGAGTTATTTGATATTTTTAATTAAAATTTTCTGCCTGTATCCAAAAAATCAAGGTTTAAAGTAAAAAAAAAATCAGGGTTGGGGGAGGGGGGACCGAGAACACTTATTCGGGGCCCGAGAATCCTAGCGCCAGCCCTGCCGATATCCAATAATTTTATCACAAAATATTCTGCAGGGGATCGTTTTTTAATTTAACTCTGTAACGGAATGACAAATGTGCGTCATCCTGTGCAGTTTTTATTATTAATATTAAATGCAATCAGACTTAGAAAGCATTTGCAAGGGTCGGATTTTTCTGGCTGTGACGGTCGACTGAGGATACAGAATTCCAGGTAACAAAGCGACCGCCAGGCCGACGCCGGCTTGGACGGGCGAACAATGGACAGCCACCTTGTTTTTGAGTAACGGTGCTGTAAATCCTTGTGGAACCCACTAAGTCCGGGAAATATCCAAGGGAAGGTGTATGACCGGCCACTGACATTTTGCTATCCCGGGGTTTTTGGGAGGCGCAAGTTCCGAATGTTGACGAAGTTTTAGCGGATTCTTCCGAGACACCAGAAAACAGTTCTAGTCAACAGAAAACTATTTGAGGAAGAGGCATAGCAGAAGAAATCACCAGCGTAAAAATCTTCGCGTGATACTAATATCTGGGCATTTTTGTACTTATGTTTAAAATGCGTCGTCGAAAGGAGTGGTCGGGCGCAGAAGACGTGAGTGCCACAATCGACGATATTTTTAAAGACACTCCGCACCAGGCCTCGAGTGGGCGAGGTTATACACACTTTGACAATAAATTTGGCCGCCACTGAAAAATTCTATCATTCTTATTTTACACAATCTGACATCAATGTGATCCCAAGAAACAGTAATGCAATACCGACAACCCAGTATTGCCTTACTGTTTTTTAGGATGACAATGATGTGCAAAATAAGTGTGACAGAATTTTTCAGCGGCGGCCAAATTTATTGTCAAAGTGTGTACATTCCGTGCCAGGCTTCAAGTGGTAGAGGTCGTACGCTTTGGAATCGCTCTGTACAGTGTGTACAGGTTGGAGTAACTTGGAACGCCCCATACTTTGCTTTCTGAGGGAAAAAGGGCGAGTTGATTCAGTAATAGGCAGAATTGCTCATGTCAATAATGACTCGAGTGTTGTAGCGAACATATGCTGCAACATTTTCGCCGTCAACGGAGCAGTCTACACCGTTAATGCACAACCAACTTAACAGTGTGTACTTCAAATCATTAAGACTAGCCCTGTAATGGCCTTGTCAAAGGCAGTTTTGAATGATTAATAGTTTTCGCCTCCAATAAGCAGACCTAGCGTTGTTTAAAGCCCGAGCTATTTTAATGATTTTTATGTTTGAAAGATGGACAAACGTTTGTGAACTTTCAATTACCACATTTGGTGGTTAATATAAAAATACCCTGGTTCCCGACAAATTCATAATAATGTAATTCATTTTAGTATTGCATCTGATCATTGGAATCGTGAAGATCATTCCCTGTTGTTTTAAAACGAAAATCAGTAATATCAAATGTGACATGTTTGTCTTTCATTGTAATGTTTCATATTATAGAATTTGTTTCATTAATTTATTATTTTCTTAGTGGTTCTTGTTTGTTTATTGGCAAATGTAAGGCAGGTCAGTTATTTGTATTTGATTTGGAAATACTTGTATTCATCATTATCATCATCATCTGTCACCATGATCTATGGCAGCTTCCAGCCGTTTGCCGTGTCTGTTGGGAACAAAAGCTTCGCACGCGCTTCCTATCTAACCACCATCTCTCTTCTTCCACTGTCGTCCAATTTCATCCGCTTTCTTCCTCGCGTTTCTTAACACCTTTGACCCATCTCTCCCTCGGTCTTCCTCTGCGCCTCTTTCCTTTCAGCTCCCTGCCCGGCCTCTTCCTTGGTAGCTTCTCCTCTCCCATTCTCTTTACATGGCCATACCACTGTAACCTTGATTTTCCAATTCTCTGTTGTAGCGGTTTTTCCTTTATCATATCCATGATTATCTAGTTCCTTATTCTGTCTCATCTTGTTACTCCTACTCTACTCTTCTGAAATTTCATTTTCACAGATTGTATTCTCCCTTTGTCCTTCATCACCCAGATTTCCGACCCATATGTTAAAATTGGCACAAAGTATGTTTTAAGGCGACCACACACGATCGCTCCATCCGTTCAAATGGAGCGACGCCACTTCATTATGTTGTCGCCTGTGGGGAAACTGATGTGGATGACGTGGACTGACAGGATTATTTGGATATCCGGTCAGTCCATTATCCATCAGTTTCGTCCATCATTCCATCAAGCCGACTGACGGTGTGTGGGGAAAACCACGTTGAGCGAAATCAAGCCATCACTCCAGTCGGCTCGTGTGTGGTAAAACCGCGGTCCAAACAGTGCCCTGAGTGTACTATGCAAACATTGTACCATTTCTTTTTTGTTTTGAATCTGCTATAGAAATATTTGTTTTGCTACTATTTAAAAATTATTTTGAATGTAGAATTGAAAATAATACAGTTTTAAATATTATTAAGTAACAATTAGAATGATAATAATTTATTTTTTTCCGTTCTTTTTTTTTAAATAATGTCGTATCAATAAGACTTTGTGCTGCAGATTATTGAGAAGTATAAGGACTTACCATGCTGGTAGGATCTCTAATCCTAACTACCATGACAAAATATAAATAAATGTGGCAATAGATCAATTGCTAACATTATTTAAAAATAAAGACATTAACGCCAACAGAGAAACCGTGCTGGGAAAAAAAATTCTTTGCGGTCTTCTTTTTAAAAAGATCGTAGTATGATAAGATTAATTTTATATGAACCTACTTGTTTAAATATGTTGTTTTACAACATGTGACGTACATGTCACTATTTTCGGCCTGCTAAACTACTTAAATCTGTTTAATAAATCTGTTTTATAGTTATTTTGTAGTATTTTTAAAAGTTTTCGTAATATCACAGAGCTTATTTTTCATAATTTCGCACTTTTTTGGACGTTAATTTAATTCTCAGCCTTTGTATTCAGTATTCGATAGTTTGAATATCCTTTAAAATTAATTCGGGCTCATTTTATTTTGTACTTGACATAACTAGATTGTTGTATAGCAAATTTATATACTATTGTTGTTTGCTTTGCCTAGTTTTTCATTGTTGTGGCTGACTGGAGTGATGGAATGATCGTGTATGTGCTACGCTTTTGGATGTCATCCGGATGGATGTCATCCATACAGATGATCGTGTATGGCCACCTTTAAATATTGCTCTTCTGCGGAACATCCCTACTCCATACCAGACTTCTAATACTCTTAAAAAATCCACCTTCACATCTTCCTCTTTCATTTATCTCCACCCTGTTTCCTCCATTTTCTTCAAGCCAGCATCCCAAATATTTGAAACATTCCACTGTAATTAATTGTTCTCCTCCGAGTGATATGCTTTTGTCTGTCCCGTTCTTTTTTCTTGTTGTGATCACCACTTCACTTTTTATTGATTTCTTTCACAGAAAAAGGAAGAAGCCTTGTATTATATTATGTTAAATTCGTCTGTAAGCCGTAAAGACTACCCAATAAATAGCAACATCGGGCAACTTTTAAATGATAACTAGAACAATAGTGTTTTCACCTTCCCAAACTACAGTCCATTACAACTCGCATGTTCATCGTTAATGAAAATTTATTAACATGCCTCCACAACTGTGATGTAAAGACGTATTTAGTTCTTCAGCTGTTGTTAAATGTGAAATAACAGGTAAAGACTGTCGAAAATCACCTGCTAACAATGTTAGCGCACCACCGAATCCACGTATATCTTGCAATATTCGATCTAATGCTGGAGTACTTGCTTTGCTGGAGTATTTCATTCATTCCTGATGTTTTTGAAATGTTGAAAGTTGGTATTTGATTGTTTTGTATGTTCAATGGCAATTTAAGAGTCGCCGCAATTCCATATGATGTAATTGCCAATGCGACATTATTTTATGAACTTAGTACGTATGCCAGCACCATTAAAATAATAAATGTTTTTGCTGTGCTCCTAGGAGTACGCATTGAACCAGTTCATCTTTTGAGTGAGTGATGGTTTCTTTCTGTTGGTCAGATCGAAGATATCGATAGCTTTAAACCTTCTCAAAACAACCCGGATAATTTCGCAAAAAACCGAGTGTAAATCGGCCCAGTAATTTTTTAGTCTATAGCGGATATATATATCGCTATAATTTCCTAGACACAGTTTAAGAGCCAAGGGTAAAACGTGTTAAATTCACTTATTATTTAATTAATTTAATTTAATTGCAATGGAGCACAGGCTCCGGTGGCAATTTCCCTACACACCCATCTTCCCCCTATCCTGCACCCACCTACATTTGCCCTCTACAAATTTTATCTTTAAATTCCTTCAAAGTTTTCGGTAAATCATTCATCATTTCTCTTGGTAACTCATTCCAATCCCTGACACCCTTACCTAAAAAGGAGAATCTTCCCACACCCTTGTGACTGAAATCGAGTACCAGCTTGTGGTCATGGTCATCTTTTCCCTTCCATGCACTACTTTTCATACCTATTGCAATATCTTTCCATGCCTCATCACCAGTATATGCCCTATACACTCCCATGACCCTCCTCATCCTCCTCCCGTTTTGCAATGAATACCATTCCAGCTCCTTTATCATATCTGTCACTGATTGCATTCTGCGATAATTTCCAGAAACAAATCTAGCAGCCCTTCTTTGCACCCTCTCCAACTCCTGTATTTGGTACGTAAAATGAGGGTCCCACACTACCATATTCGAGCAATGGTCTGACCAAAGATTTGTAACCCAGTTCCTTGACTTCTCTCGTACATCACCTCATAACTCTCTCCAACAAGTGCAGAACTTTGAAACCTTTTCCTACCACCTGTCCTATGTGTCCTGCCCAGTTAAGTTTGTTATCAAAAGTAATTCCAAGATATTTGCATTTCAAGTCTTCAGCAAACAATTCTTTCCCCACCTTATATTCATAATTAACCTTTTGTTTTTTATTTGTGTATCTAATAAGCTGACTCTTCTTTGCATTTATCTTCATTCCATGTTTACCAACCCAATTAGATATCCTGTCCAGATCACCCTGCAACTGTTTACAATCCTCTATCGTTTTGATTCTTTTATACAGCATTATGTCATCTGCAAACAATCTAATTTCAGATAGTAAACAATCAACACAATTATTCATTAGAATAATTAATAGCAATGGTCCCAATACGCTACCCTGTGGCACACCCATTTTTACTTCCACTTCTATTGATACTACATTTCCTACCATAACTTTCTGTTTTCTACCTTTTAAAAATTCTTCTACCCAGCAAATGACTTTCTTATCCACTCCAATGGTTTTTACCTTATTTACTACCATTTTATGGCTTACTCTGTCAAACGCCTTAGACAGATCTGGTGCTACACTATCAATTTGGCCTCCCTTGTCCATTTCATCTGAAATATCTTGCATATATCCCACCAACTGAGATTCGCATGAATATCCTTGCCTGAAACCATGTTGCCTGCTTGAAAACCACTTACGTTCCTCACATATATTTCTGATGTGGTTGCATATCAATCTTTCCATTAATTTACCTACCACTGATGTCAAACTGATTGGCCTGTAATTCTCAACTCTATTTCTCACCCCTCCCTTATGTACTTTTTTACAGTCCTGTGGTAAGCAGCAAGTGTCTAGACTCAATTTAAATAATATTTCAAGATAAGGTACAATGTCACATCAGGCTATCTTTAAGATATCTGTAGTAATATTATCTTCACCAGCCCCTTTATGTTTTTTCAGCTTTCTTATTTCCTTCATGATTTCCTCAGGATGGATATCAAATTTTTTACTATCGTCATTTCTAATTGTGTTGTTAAGCTCGTTCTCCGATTTAGACCCTCCTGTTTCTGATTCATTGTCCCTAATGCTTTCACTGAACCAGTTACTTAAAATCTCTGCCTTTTTCAAATCGTCAGTAACTTCTTCTCCATCCTTATCTATAAGTGTCTCTACATCCTCCCTTCCCCTCAGTTTCCTGATATAGCCATATAAATTTCTAGATGCATCAGTCAATGGACCCCCTGCACTGACAATACTCTTCATAAACCCATCTTTAGCCATTTTCTTTGCTGTTATTAAGTCCTTGTTTAGTTGTTTTAAATATTCCCTACTACCCTGCTGTCTCTTAACTCTGTTATGTTCTTTTCTTACCAACCTCTTTAACCTCCTCACTTCCCTATTGTAGTACATAGGTTCTCTACTTCTCTTTATTTTTTGCTTTGGAATAAAATTTTCTTCCCCCTTTCTTATTATCTCCTTGAACTCTTCCCACCTTGACCCTACTGTACCTGAGCCTTCTTTCCATTTGCTGAATTGTTCTCTGAAATATCTCCTCAAATTTGAAACCTGTGCCTTTTTATAATTGTACCTATTTCCCCCTTCAATTTTGGCTTCTGGTTTACTGAATCCTCTAATAGCCATCAGAACTGCTTCATGATCACTTATTCCTTCAGTTACTTGATACCTCAAAAGGTTTTCATCGGGCTTAATTAGAAATATATCCAAAATATTTTGTCCCCTAGTGTTTTGCTCAACCACTTGTGTAAATCCTCCTTCCCTTATTAAGATATTTGCAAATCTTTGTTCCCTTGTGTTATTTATCTTATTCCCTTCCCAGTTTACACCTGGTAAATTTAAATCCCCGCCGATGATGATCATTCTATTCTCACCTCTGAAATCTGAGTATGAATTTAATTTCTCCCCAAGAGCCTCATCCTCTTCTGTCATTCTTCCACTGCGGTAAACAGCCAACACTCTGATTTTTTCTTTTTTATTACCCCAGAAATCTACTCCAAGTAACTCATGGTCTTGATCTATGAATGCCAGTGAACTGTGGTAGTTTTTGCTAACTAGTATGAAGACTCCTCCACCAATTGCTCCTCTATCTCTGCGGTAACTGGTCTTATTCTATCAACTTATGAGAAAGATGTGAGAATTAAGTTTTTTCCCGGCGTATGGCTGACAAAAATTCTTCTCGGATGTTCTGCCGGATAAGTTCTTCTGTCCACAACATTTCAGCAGTGTCGGCGCTGTGTCGTCGCAGTGGTAGCTTCGCTATGACATCTCACCTGATGAAGACAGCGGAGGTTGCTACCGAAACGTTATGGACTTATCCGTCAGAATACTCGAGAAGAATTTTTGTCACTTATGAAAAAGTTACGAGTGAAAATATTTGGAAGGCTAAACATGTTTTTACCATTAAAATCGGTTTAGCACACAGTACTGATTAATAGCAACCAGAACGGATCACAAACTTAGGATTTAAATATATATATATAAAAACGGGTAACAAGATCGTTGGCTCTTCAGTTGTTGAATGGTGCAATTGCTAATCAGTAAATAATATCTGAATAATATTTTTTTCAATAACCGGACAAGTGTCTCACAATTAGGATTTCGTAGACTGATGACCTTAATAGACAAATTTTACGCGCTAGATCAGAAAGTAGTTGCTTGGGACAATGTTCAACTCCTGATAAGTTTTGAAATCAGACAGCTGACTCAGCTTCGCGGCTCTCAACTGCACGGAACGTTGCCGCTCTCATGGCTAGTCTACAGGGAGGTTCAAATGACTTTTATTATACGTTTTTCTGGATTCTGAGTCAAGAGAACATTCAATAAAGCAGTAATAATACAAGTCAAGGTAACCTAAAAATACAACTTAGAAACGATGTATACTCGTAATTTTTTTTAGTATTTCTCCCTTTAGATACAGAACATGCTCAAAATTGAGTGAAAATTTCGAGTCGCTTGGTAAGAGCATTCTTAGGATAGATCTATTAAAAATCGGTGGCTATGATCTTGGTTTAGGTATTTATTTTCAAGTGAAAAAAAAAAAATGAAAATATATTAGTTCTCTAAGCAGTATACCTGACACGCATATCAAATTGTTTGCTACACTGGCGAGGAGTCCAATCCCGATGACCTAGCCAGGAAGGTGAGTAATAAAATTTGGTCATGATATTCGGGGTCTTAGCCTCTCTGACTGTGATTTTTCAGTATTTGCAGAAATCACTATCTGAAATTAATTCTACTCACAACAAGTGCGTTCCATTTTAAACATGTGTAGTTTACAGTTTCATCTTTGAACCGCTAGTATCAAAGTTTGTTAAAGTTTCTGTAACGTTTAGTTTTGTTTCCTTCTATAGCAAGTATAAATCTACGTTATAAGGTTCTCAATGGCTTCTATTTCTCATGTAACTTATGACGTTATAATTGTTGGTATGTGGGTGGTAAAAGGTATTATACGTAAGTTCTTTTACTGAATGCCTATGCCAAACTAGCTCTTTAAACCAGTAAAAATGTTCTGTTCTCAGGTCCATCGGGAGGAGAAGATCTCTATGCATTCGTACAAGTGTCCGTCTCGTAACTTGTAAAATTACTGACTCGCGATTCACGGTCTCTGGCTTACTTTTTGCGATGACCGAGGCACTCGTATCTCTCTGGAAATTCTGCGAACTCTGGCTGCAAAATACTTCTCTCTTCTACAATGGCCGCGCTCTGCTTCTCGTACTGTATAATCAAGTGCTGGCCTTCGTAATCGTTTCGACTGCTCTGGCCCTCGACTCGAGAACGCCCCATATATATCTC
Source organism: Vandiemenella viatica (assembly GCA_031002005.1). Lineage (NCBI taxonomy): Eukaryota > Metazoa > Arthropoda > Insecta > Orthoptera > Morabidae > Vandiemenella > Vandiemenella viatica. The sequence goes on from CM061919.1 coordinate 140,736,404, forward strand.
CTCAAAATGTTTCAGAATATTCTCGAAGTCTCTTACCCACCTTTCATTCCTTTACTTCCTGGTACTTGAGCTGACACCGTGAGCTGTCTCCTATCTGTAATATTAATGTTTTACTGACGTGAAAATTTTAAACAGAGTAACAAATTTTCTTGTCGGACAAGACAGTATTTGTGCTAAACGGATTTTTCTACCCATGAATGAATATTGCTAGGGATTGTGAGTTGTTGTGCAACTACGAAAACAGCGCGATGATGATGGAGGTCTAGCACCATATTTGGTGAAGCAAAATAATCCGAGTGCTATTTTTGGTTCCATTAATTCATTGTCCGGTTTTGTTAGAATCTTTACCGCATGATAACTACAGCACTTGATGAGTTCTCTTTCTTAAGTGTATGAGGACTGAAAATCTACATCTACATCAACATCTATACTCTACAAATCACAAATACTGTGGATGGCAGAGGGTGCTATGCACCAATCCTAATTCAGTGTATTCCAATCCCTAACAGAACGAGGAAAGAAAGAATACATAAATGTATCAGTAGGGCATCTTATTTCTCAAGTCTTATCCCTCCTGTCATTGCGACCTAAATAGGTTGGCGGAAGAAGTATTTCGTTGCACTCGTAAATTAAAGGTTTTCGCATATTCTTCAACAAATTCAAACGAAAACGACGTCGTCAGTTCGCCAAACAATCCCAGCTTAACCCACGTATCAGCCCTGTGACACTTTCATAACGGCTGTAGCAACCAGTCACGAATCGAGCAGCTCTCCTCTGTACTTTCTCTAACGTGTCAATCAATCTCTTGCGATACGGATCCCAAATTCCACAACAGTATTCCACTGCGGACGCACTAGTGTTTTGTACGCTATTTCCATTGTATGAGCATTACAACTTCTCAAAATACGACCTATAAATCTTAGTTTAGAATTAACTTTGCCTACGACGGAAGTTATGTGCAAGTCCCATTTCATGTTGCTTTGTACTGTTGCGCCTAGATACTTCAGAGAATCCACCGTGTCAACAACTGAGTTAACTTTGTACTCGTGAGCAAACGGGGTCTTTTTATTACTTATTTGCATTGCATTTTTTGGAGTTAAGTGTAAGCTGCCATTTACGGCACCATTCCGAAATAACATCCAGATCGCACTGAATTTCTAAGCAATCGTCAGAGCACCTCACTTCCCTATAAATGAGTGCATCATCACCAAAAAATCGTATCCTGCAATTAACGTTGTCACCGAGATCGTTTATAAAAGTTAAGAAAAGAAGTGGTCCTATTACACTTCTTTGAGGATCGCCCGAAGTAACATCTAGCTTCCCCGTCAACAACGACATACTGTGACCGACCAGTTAGAAAATCGCGTATCCATTCGCAAATCTGATCAGATATACCGTACGCTCGAATATTCGCTAAAAGTCGGTTGTGTGGTACAGAGTCAAAAGATTTCTGAATATCCAAGAAAATAGCATCAACTTGTGATCCTGTATCAATAACTTTCATTACGTCATGCGAAAATAGAGCCAGTTGAGTTTCACACGATCGTTTCTTCCGAAATCCGTGTTGGTTTGCGAGAGAGGGATTAGCACGGTTTTGATTTTTATTGTTATTTTTAACGATTTTGTTTCAATACGCGTCGGATGTGTAACTATCGATGCAGTGCTAGGAGACAGCAGCTCCCTGTAGTTTTTGCTTTCTAAGCTTTTGTTTTGATTACCAGTCGAACTGGCGCAGTGCTAGTAGGATTTTTTTATTTTTGTCTGCTTAATGTCTCTCTAACAGCGAGGTTTTTAGAGGGGAAAGGATGAGGGGCATGGAATGGGAAGGAATTCGGCCATGGCCTTTTGAGGGAAGCATCCCGGCATTTGCCTGGAGTGATTTGGAAAACCATGGAAAACCCAAATCTGGATGCCCGGACGGGGATTCGAACCGCCGCGTCCCGAATGTGAGGCCAGAATGCTAACCGTTACACCACCATCCTCGGTGCTAGTAGGAGACTGTGATCCTAACCAAAGCTGATGTGAAGATAACCTTACGTGATTGTACAGTCATCTTGTTGTAGGACATGGTAAGATTCGTTGCTGATTGAAAAGTGTCGTCTTTGTTAGCAAGAGTGCATAGGCTGTCAAAAAGAATGCAACCGTCTAACGAGGTATCTGGTATTATACCGAACGGTCTTTTCGAAGAAAAGAGGAGTTACAAAAAATTTATGACATTTAAATGTTTACGAGGAAGAGTATAGCATAATCCGTTGTAGCTGCGAAGACTGTTATTTTAGAATCAATAAGTAACGATTCAATTTTTGCATCAACGACAGTAGATCTCAAGTATTTGAAATTTTGACCAATTACGGTCCAGATAATTACTTCAGGCGTGGGAACATTTATAGCGAATGGGAATTTTAAGGACAAGTCATAAGGACATATGCGAACTTCTTAATTTGGCACTGTCGAATGGGGTCTGAATAAACGAAATATTTTGATTAGTTTTGTACAAAATGACGTTGGTATCAATTGAATAGCAGTTTGAAAACTATACTTCACGTGTAAAGTATAGAAGGTTGTTTGTTTTATTGTAGCTTGGTTTTCCAGAACATTTGTTTTCAAGTGAATACAATGATATTGTAGAAGGACCGAGTACTACTTGTAGAGAGAGAAAGAGCAGCATTATTTTTCTCGTTACCATAAACCAGGAAGATGGTAACGAAAAGTATGATTGTTCAACAGGGGAATTATTGTTGCAGATTACTCCTCCTCTTCTTCAAATCTATCGCGCAGCAAGTGGCCAAACAGATAAAATCATGGTTACCTAACAAATTGAAGTGTTAAAATTTAAGTGTAACTCTTTTAGATATTAGGAAAATTTGCTCGAAATGTCGTAAGTCTAAAATAGAGCGGGTAACTAAATACAGATTTTCTTGCTATTTTGCAATGAACTCCAGGTAAATTAAAAAAAGTTTGATTCAAGAAAATATTGCAAATTTAAATACATGCTACGAATGAAATAGGTGTGAAATCAACACATGAAATTTATTCGAATCAATATTGTGCGTATTAAATGAGTAAAAGAAAATTTGTATGGATTTGTTGGTAGGGAGATACCAAAATGTTGCTCGAGTAGTTTCGATCTACGCTGCATTTGGGTTCTGTCCTTGCTGGAACTACAATTCAAAAGTGAAGTTCTCAGTGTACTTAGCATACAAAAAGTAAAGGTGAAGGCCATATTAGGTGTCAGTAAAAATTGAATACCACATTGGTATTCTAACTGGAGATAACAATACACAGTCAATAAAACATCACTGAAAAAAAAAAAAAGTTGAATAACAGTATCACACAAAAGTAACCTGCTTCTAATCAGGCTGAAAGTAAAGTAATTTTGTTTTCTAATTTGGTCCTTACGCCTCGACGACGTCGAGGTCATTAGAGTCGGGAGAGGATATGGAACAAGGAACGGGAAAGACATCAGCCAAGGCATTTTGAAGGAACCATCTCGGCATTAACCTGGAGTGATTTCGTGAAACCACAGAAAATCGGAATCTGTATGGCCGAACGGGGATTTGAACGTGTTTTCTCCGGAATGCCCGGCACGAGTGTTACCGCTCACCCATCGTGATCGGAGCCAAATAGAACCGTGCAGCTTAAAAGTGACGTCTTGTGGAAGGCATAAGTGGTTAACTGCCTCCAATCACTCTTATCGTGTATACAGCAATGTAAGTGGCAAGCCGGATGAATGCACAAGTTATCCGCTGCCAAACCTGACGACAGAAATATAATTGTAAATGCCCTACCTATATATATTGTGGTATGACAGAGTCACCATATAATTAAATAATTTAATTAATATTCAGATTTTCTTTAATAATATTCAATTTTGTAAGGTGTAAATATCATAAATAATAGGGATATTGCATAGGTAAATAATTGTATATTTAACCCGGGCAGCCAGAGTTATCATTATTATAATTTTAATTTCTACAAAACTTGCTGCTCAGTAATATAGTGGATATGGGAAGCTGGAACTGCCATTTTCGAACGGTCGAGAGCGAGACAATAGCTGGGTCTCCCGACTGAGCGGCGCCGACGCTCACAACAGCGGTGTTCCGTTAGACGGGTGCACTGAACCCACCCCTCTCCGATGCTTGGTCGAGGTCAGGCAAAAAGTGCGCGAACGGGGACAGCGAATGCTGGCCGCGATATAAAACACGTGACGACGGACATGTATCGATGACCAATCGTGAACGTTTATAGGGGTTCACAAATGTTGATTCAAGGGATTTTGTTGCATGTGGCGAGTGGGAGACGACTTTTCCGAGGAAGAAGGGAAGAGGCCATTTTGAGGACACTTGCTGCCGGGACGAGCCACTGTGCAGACGTGTCAGCCGACACGCTCTCGTCCGGTGATCACTGACTGTTACTGATCACACTCTCTTGCTCTGGGAAGTGAGAAGTTGTATGGCATGCCTGCCATTATCTGGAAGCTGTTGTGGTAACGCGGTCGTATCCGCTAACCTGGCTTTCGCAGCTGCAGTGGCACTGTGCGTGTCACACTTCATCACGACGATGCATTCATGGTAAAGTACCGGCGCATTCGGTCACGATTCATTGGGTTTTGACGAGACTTGTGGGCCCTTAAGCGGCACTGAGAAGACTCTGCTCCCGTCGTAAAATCACTGAGCTAGCTAATTTTCATGTTTAATTTCAAATTCCAAGCAGCTTGCTAATTTGTGTAAATTTAACTTTATATGGCGCCCCTGGGATACTCCTTTTTGTAGTAAATGTTAACTTCAATTTGATGGCCTGTGTTGCCACGTTGATAATATGTTGATTTTGCTATTTATTGAAATATTTAATTCAGTTTATGTTTGCTTTTCATCGGCGGATTGTAAACGTCGGGTATTGCTTGTTTTTGTTGTCTTTGGAATATGTTTAACGTAAAGTTAACTATTACCCGGCCTTGTATAAGCCATAAGACTCAATAAATGGGATATTATTTTGTGTACAATATTCATGGTTCTAGTTCCTTCTAGTTCACCTTTTTTTAAAATCATTTTATCATGTTAATAATTAATAAGTAACAACACCCACGTTCCCCCGCCAATACAATATATATATATTTTAATGTATTTGACCTTAGGTCTTGAATAGACCATACAGTCAGCCTGGTGAAGTTACAAGGTAATAATATTAATACTTTTTAAAAATACACAGATACAGTATATAGATACATTAAATATGTAGGTCACTGTCCTTAATATAACCCATCATAGATTTGTTGCTATTTGTAGCGAGTAGTACTGTAATACTATTTGGAAGTGGCTGCTGTTCTCGCACAAGAGAATGAATGTTGATTGCTGTTGGTGAAAATTAGAGAAGTATAATATAGAAATGTAATTGTTGTAACATTTAAACAAACAAGTCTGTATAAAATTTATAAACTGTAAACGTATTATAGAAAATATTGGGCCGCTTAAAATTTTTCGACAAGAAATTAACAAGAATTCTAACAACAGTTGACTCATGTTTTTTTTATTAAATAATAATTATTATTTTAAGTAGCAAATGTCCCGCAATAATTAAGTATTATAGAGTCTTTCGCTGTCGTAGCGGGCACCTCGACAATGAGTTATCAGATTGCAAATGGTTTATAAAATGATAACAAAATTTTCCAATTCTCTCAGATGTTAAATCGGAGGGAACTCTAAATCTGCAGTGAGGTCTCTCGGCCTGAGAGGAGATTTACCTGGTACGTATATGCCAAAGATGGTTTCATTCACGCCAATATGTAGGTAGAGGTTTGCGAGGGGTGGTCAGAAAATATATTTATACATTAATTTGGCTGAAAACTTAATCGCTTCCCAATGGCATATATTCCCTTCCAGAAGATGCAAGGAAATTTTTGCTGTATTTTAAGTCACATTACTACCGTACTCATGTCTGAAATATACAGCAATATTTTACAGATTTAATTCTGTTGGATTTTCTGACTTTTTCTTTCTTTTTGGCTTTGAGGTTATTAAAGGCATGAAAGAACTTGGGGCAAGGAACGGCAAAGAATTCTGCCATGACCTTTTGAAGGCACTATCCCGGCAATTGCCTGTAGTGATTCTGGGAAACAATTAAAAACCCAAATTGTATGGATTCGAACCCGTGCTTTCCCAAATGCGAGGGCAGAGCCTTACCTTACTGCTCACCCATCACGTTCGGTTTTATTAATGTTGCATTAATTCGACAATCTCTAAACAATCCTGCTCATAACAGACGTTAATTCATGATTTAAAAGATTGTATATAGTACTTACAGTACCTTCATTGTACATTCTACACCATTTGTAAGATAAAACAGTTGCAGCATGGATGAAAATAATTTATTATTATTATCTATTTACACTGATCTAGTGTAGAGTGACTCCAAGTAGAACTATCGGTACCTCAAGAGATGATAATGAAGTGTCTTTTCGGATAACTGAGACATGAAAAACTCTCAAAGATGCAAGGTAATTCCTTTATAATAGCGAATAGTTCTTTTATCGTAATAGGAAAAATTTAGTCACAGAATTCCCTTAACTTATTTTTTCAGACTCAGATATCTTCTCAGATTTCTAAAAGTCTTAGTTTCCGGAACTGTTAATGGTCGACCGCTGCCTACCTGTAAAGGAGCCCTTACTAGTGACGGCCGGCGAGAAATGAGGTAGCCCCGTGGGCAGAAATTAATCGGCTTTCGGTAACTCGAACTTTACTGCGGCCTTCAGCAAAGATTGTGAATGGCTCCAATTTGGAACATGATTCCTTACAACAGCAGACTCGCAGCCTGGTTGGTGTTTCACCTGCAAATGAACCTTTCATAGGTCACGACCCTTGATTTACTTTCGCCAAACATGCTTTTCATCCCGGGATTAACGGGAGAGTTCGGGTTTAATGAATATAGCAATTTTCTTAATTACGGGCGCACCTGAGATGTTAAATTCATCTTCTAATATCATAGGATCATTACGGAGTGTGTAATACACATCACTCAATTCTTCGTTAACAATATTCATCTCTAATAAATGCACGGGCAAAAAGTTCAACCTTAAAGTGTGTGAACGTTCTATAAAATTCATCTCTGATAAATGCATGGGCAGAAAGTTCAACCTTAAAATGTGTGAACGTTCTATAAAATTTGACCGTGCGAATGTCCTTATTTGCGCTTCATTTTCAGTTTAATGTACTAGTTATTTTGAGTTTTTGTATCACTTAGTTGACATAGGTGAATACATATATCGGGTGGTATCAAACAGATGGAATTTGGACAGCTATGTAACCGCGTGATTATGCGTATATTCAGCATGGATGGTAACTCATTTCTATCAGTGGCCATCACTTCGCTCAAGCCGTTGCAGAATACTGTACCTTGTGCCTCAAACCACTGATCCACTTGCGACGTGGAATTATTCCAAGTGTCACTGTGGTGTCGCTTGACGATTTACTTTCTCAAACAGGAAGAAGTCCCCTGTTGCCAATAGTGGGATATACAGGTGGGTAATGATTTAAAATACCAACTGCACTTCTTTCTAAATTAATCTACTGGCGTGTAGTCCACCAAAAACAACTGCACTTCTTCTGCCATGAATTCAGTTCCTGACGTAACCGAGCTGAGTAGTCATAGTAATAAGTCCCATCTCAGTTCGAGATAGCAGCTTAAATTTAAAAGGCTGACTGCTGCTGTCACAACTTTTATCGAGCAGCTGTGTATCCGATGTTTGGCAATGACTTTTGTTTCTTATTCGTTGATGCAGACCTTGATTCCAAGCTGTGTGACCAGTTGTCTGAAATAGGTGTCCTTTCTCCATCGTACAGTGCTGCTTCGTCTCGACTTTTCTCTGAAGGAAGCAGGCAATCGTAGAATCAAATTTTTGAAGATACAGCGGACGGTGTTTCAGATGATCCTTCAAATCTCACAAATCATACCAATGATGGTTTAAACGGTTATCTTTATTTGACGCGTATCAGTTCCCCAATTTTTCTGCTATAATTGTATTGGAGTGAAGGAAGATCTTTCATTTATTTGGGCAGTAGACTTGCCATACGGCCAGCTTAGAAATGATATAATCATGAATTTCCTTCGTTGATTTTTTGGAAAGTACAGGAACTTGATTACACTCGTCCACTCAATCTTTTCGGCTATGGTAATCTTACGAGAAAGATAAGAAAGTAAAAACAAAGGAATCGTTTGAGATTGCCCCAAAAAGTCAAATTTTCAATATACCAGAACCAGCCACATGATTCCTGCTCAACGCTGCATACCACGGTATTACCTTTAGTTCAAGGTCGAAGTGAAGTCGAAAGTCTATTTCTTGTGGCGGTAGTTCGCAGAGGTATTGTCAAACGCATTGAGTGGGGTGGTAATCGATGCAAAACTTATTAAATAATATTATTACTCATTAACTACCATATTATTCGTGTTATTACATTCTATGTAGAACTTCCTGAAAAAAAACCTTTACATAACTGGAAAGGATTCAAACGCGTCAGATTGAGAGGGAGCTATTAAAATTTGTCCTAATACCGAATGATGTGAACTGTTTTAGAAGCAAGATAGGTATGGATGATTATCTGCCAGAAATCTTTAATTATTTTTCGTGGATGTTTATAGAGTTAGGTAAATCGTCATGTGGATCAGGTCTGGTGCCGCACCCCTGTTTGTAACGTTCGCTCGCCTAGTCCTGCTCATAGGAAACCATCCTCTCAACCCCTCGCGCGTGGTTCTATCCGATGTGGGGAGATTCGTAACGATTACTGCCAGCTAACAAGCGCGCCCAACGCTCTCTACAAAGTTTTACCAGGGCCAGTTTCCAGTCCTCAATCAGACAAAATATAGTATTTTTAAATTTCAATCTGGCGATACACCCATGAATGTTTAGCTACAACCAAAGTCGTTCTTAAGCCGCGTTCCCACGACGTCTTCTAACGGAGGCGGGACGGGACGGGATGAATACTCAACAACACGCCATGGGAACAGGGCCGCCTCTGCTAGCGGAGACGAGACGCAGCTACCCACTCTGTGTCGGTAAAATCACAGGTTTGCGTAGTGGAGCGCTGTTGCCATCCGTTTGCAACAGCGGTGCGCACCCCTTCTGTTGCTGTAAAGTGCTCTGTGCCAAACGACACTAGGCAACTTGGTGGGGAGGTGGCGGCGAGGTAAGCGAGGGCTAACCTGCGGCGCGCGCTCGACCCTACACTTCGACTAGTGAGGTGCCGCCTCCATTAGAAGAGATCGTGGGAATGCGGCTTTACAATAAATGTGTTTTTCTAAGACAGCGATTTTGAGGTATAGAACTATTACTTTTTCTGAATACAGTAATAATGTCTATTGGTTTGATGTTTTTCTTTTTTTTTCAATTATTCGTCCAAAAGCTGAATAGTTTCATTTTTTGCTAAATATGTCGCTTCTTGCCTAAACTCACACTGAATTTACAGACTCCTTAAGTTTGGAGATTTAAAAGTGGTTCAGATAACCCCAAATAAATTCCAGTAGAATAATTGTAACTCAAATAATAGATTTAATTAGTCGATTTATCAAGTTACCTTGTATCACAGTAAGATTCTCTAGAACGTACATACGGGCATTGACACCAAAATTGAAAACTGCTGAAATGCCCGGTGAGACCTCAAAAGGAAAGAATCAGTTTAAATCTCAATAACACGATTTTTCAATATTACAATACTTTCAACTACCATATTGGGTTATCTAAAAGCTATGTGCGGTATTGATGAATAGACAGATGTTGCTGACGCTAGAGTTTGCAGAGTGATGAGATTGGCGTTATACCGTGATCATGGTCAGAATGTTGAGAACACAAAGGCTTTCAAGGTATAAGCCTTTGGTTCCCTGGAATAAAAGCGCAGCCACTGTCGCAAGAAAGCGAGCGAGTTTAAGACGCTGTGTTTGGTGGATGACGAGTGGTGGCGGAAAATGTCAGGGGCTGGGGACGGCGTGCACCTGTGCTGGCCCGACAAGCAAGAAGTGTGGCCCTTAGGCAGCCGCGAAAGGTCATAAGTTCAAGGGGTGGGGAGGCCCATTATCCGCCGTAACAAGCGACAAGACGCCCACGACGTTGTGCCCGGGTGTCGTAATAAGCAGCCGAGCGGAGAGGAATGCCACTGCTCCAGGCATTGTGACGACTGCAAACTGCCCTTTGAGGCGTAAACAATACCGCCGGCGTGACAAGTGCCGGCTAATTACCTTTGCAGTAACATATGAATGTGTAATTCTGCGTACACATAACTGGCACGAACTTAGTCTGAATAGGAGGAAGACGTTCTTGGGAGTCATGTTGAAGTATCCAGCAAAAATGAAAATTAAGTATCGATAATGGAATTATCTTGGTTTATCATGAGATCGCAGCGTTTTGAAGTGAAAACGTCATTAAATTCATTTTTGCTTGTGGCTTTACGCCTCGTCGACGTCGATGTAATTAGAGGCGGAAAAGGACTGAGGCAAGGAACGGGAAGGAATTTGGCCATGACCTTTTTGAAGGAATCATACTGGAGTGATTTGGGGAAACCAAAATGTGGATGGCCTTACACGGAATTCGAACCCGTATCCTCCCTCAATGCGAGGCCGAGAATTAACGCTAACCCACCACGCCCGTACGTCTTTAAAATCGATGCAGGGTTCAAGGAATTCATAGCACCGAAATGAGCTACTTTCTGTCAAAGTAATTTAAAACCTTGAAAACTTGGTTAAAAATAGACATAGCACCGTGATCAGGGTGTAGTTTTTAAGAAGAATGGTGAAAGTGGGAGTTTTACGTTGCGACTTTTCGTATGCAAAGTGAACCAACGATTTTCGACTCTCCGGGTTTGACATGATTATATATGCTGGATCATATCTGAGAGTCTAATACTCTGATCCAAGTGAACCAAGTGTTGTTTTGAGAGGAATTTATATGTTACAGTTCATCTTGGGCTCTCAAAAAGGTATAAGAAAGTTCACTATAGCGAACCCCTCCCCCTATGTGGACCCCTGATCTGTATCTGAATTCTCCTGAACTCCACCCATATCAAGTGTAAATAGTATTTTAGGCTTCTATCATTCTATAGCAGAATGCTCGCGTTGCCTGCTTTATTGGTTTTGCATCAAATCGCCATGACGTACTTTGGAAATGGACAAACATTTTACATTCTGCTGAATTTTTAAACTTTCCTGGATATGGGCAGGTAAGCCTTCTGAGCTATATATTCCCTTAAATGATAAGGTTTTATCTTAATGTTTATCACTAAATTGTTTTGTCGAGAAGTTTGATTAAAAATTTATTGGGTTAACAAAATACAGTCTATAGTTAAGCAAACCAGACCCCCTTAAGTTTTCTAAACCAGCCTCCTTATTTTTTCATACTTAAAGTCAAAGATGGGATGTAATTCATCTACTTTACGATCAACTTATCTATGCCCTAAGAGCTAAAGAAGTCAAGGAAACTCAGCAGAAAGGACATAATCGAGATTGCAAAAGCAGTCGCGGCCAGTGGCATGAGTCAACTACAGGACTTTTATAAAGGGCTTGTGAAAAATGTGAAAGAATCAAGCACTGAAAATGAGAAGAGCGTAACCTCTGGAACATCCGAAATGGATATTCTCCGTGGATTGCACCTTCCAAAGAAGACGACGATTGGTGGGTGTTTTGAGTCAGGAAATTTTCTGACGTTTCAGAAGGATAAATATATATAAGTCTCTCCGCAAAAGGAATATATCCACCACCATAAATATAACAACAGTGACAAATCCGCCGTAGCTCGCCCTGCAATTAACAAGGGACATAAAATAAAATTTCAAGACACGAGGCTGCTGTGGAGAGAAGATCAGTGGTGGCATCGAAGTGTGAAAGAGAAAACAGAAATTTGAAAGAATACCAACAACATCAACGAAGATAGCGGCCTTTTACTCTGCGATGCTTGGCGCTCGTTGCTATGTCAACAAAAAGTATCTCTGACTAAGGCTGTAGGATACCAGACTAAAAGTCAGGTTATGAAATAAACAACGCGGCATACCCCGAAAATAACTAATCATGAACAAAGACGACCACGGAATTCTTAGGAATCAAGATATTTTTTGTTTTATAAAAAAATGTAATGCGCTCGTTGCTATGTCAACAAAAAGTATCTCTGACTAAGGCTGTAGGATACCAGACTAAAAGTCAGGTTATGAAATAAACAACGCGGCATACCCCGAAAATAACTAATCATGAACAAAGACGACCACGGAATTCTTAGGAATCAAGATATTTTTTGTTTTATAAAAAAATGTAATTCGTCTATCACAAGTAAATTGTTTGATTACACCGAATCACAATTCCCCGATACGGCCGTCTCTATCATTTTGTGTCTGCACTAAAGGAAGCAAATGGCTAACTATATTTTACAGATCGTCTTTAGAAAAATCCTAATTGAAGAGCAATTCCGACAGTTGTTGAAACGATGTTCCGATGAGATAGACCCGACTAATAGAGGTAAAGCCAAGGATTTGACAAGATATAATCGTAATATTCTCATAGTTTTTTGATACAATAGTTTTTAAGGGTAGTCTGTTAACTAGTATTCGCTAATGGGTATTTCATTTTTGTTTAGTGTACCTGAACTTATTCAGCAACGAAAGAAACCACTCACCAAAACTTTAAAGTAAGCTCTCAATTTTGTAAAAAACTGACTGCCCTGTAAGTTTTCCAATTATCAGATGTTTCATTTGGATTGTTTTGGTGCTTCGATGTTTCGCGTGGTTAGAATAAAGGAGACCGAAGACAATGCTTCAGATTACCACAGATAGAGAATTTTGTGTAGCTTCAGTGAGATTTGAGAAGAATGTCTAATAGGATAGATCGGCAAAGGAACGAAAATAAATTACTAGGTAAAGCTAAGCTTGGTATTCAACGGAGAAGTTAGTTGTATATTCCAGTAGCAGGTGCACGGAGGCCGGCTTCGGTAGCGTAGGGGCTAGAGTACTGGTATCGCCTGCCGAAGGTCGCAGGTTCGAGGGCACGGGTGTTTAAGTGTTTTTGTGTATGTGAATGTCGTGTCCGTCCTGTAGTGTCCATACTTAGAAGTTACAATATATACTGGAGAAATTGATTCACTGGAAAATACACGATATTCACATTGAGCTGGCTGTATGGACTTTGTTGCGGAATGCCATAAAAAAAAGGTGTACGCAGTCTGGTATTGTAGGCGGGGTAGCTATTTCCTTTCCTCCTTACCTAACCAAACCTTGTAATCCTACCGGGTATAGGTGACCATAGAAGCTTTCTGGCGTACTTCGCATTACACAAAAAGCTGTGCCAGAGGTGAAGTTAGTGTTAAGGGCTTATGAATGTCCGCTCCGAGACAGCGATTCAAACCGGGAACCTTTCCAATCAGACCCCGTAACCAGGCCAATAATTTATTAGATTTATTGGATACATAGATAAAAAGTAAAGGTTTCGATTGATTAAGTGGAATGGGTAAATTTCTTACAGGAAGCGTGAAACGTAAATTTCTTGGAATATGATTTGATGATAAGCTTAGTTGGGTGAGAAGCAATCGATAGGCGGCAGGGAAAAGATTTTTTTCCATCTGTTGTTGAGGGTAATGGTAAAAATTCTAGACATGCAAGGAAATAGTGCTACGAAATCTTTGTCAGGTCCGTACTATCAAATACAGGAGGTGGAAGAAGTCCAAAGCAAGGCTGCTAGATTTATCTCTGAAAATTATTATAGCATATGCCGTAAATGAAATGAGGTAGATAGAAGGATGGTACAGTAAATGGCGGGTAAATGTTGTTAATAAGGTGTGGATTAATATTGAACCAAGAAACAGGAGTATAGAAGAGAGTGATCAGATGTTTCAGACAGTGAGAAGGCGAAAGTTGTCATGCGCAGGTAAGAGAATCGGGAAATCTAATAAGATATGGAGGGAGGTTACAAACAATATATGTACTTCAATCGCTTAAATGGGTGTGTTGGGAAGTTGCCCCCAAGCTGTAAGTTACATCCTAAACAGTAATAACGAAAGATGTTACAGCTATTAATTTGTAACGATAGTTGAATTATTACTGAGCTCAGTAAGAATCGCTTTGATGGATCCATACTCGTCGCTTATGCGGGATCCCTGCAAGTATGTTCCCTAATCCGCCATAGGCCAGTCTGCAACAGTAGGGTCGTTATTTACGAGGCACCGGATCAGCCGAGGGCGCCACTACCGTTCGGGCGTCGGCCACCGTCTACCCGTCCCCTCTGCCGTCGGCGCACAGTGTTTTAATTGCAGGTGGCGCCGACCCGCCGCGGGCTTAGGACGGCCGGCGCGGTACAGCGCTTCGCACTCAATGGATTGAGCGCGCACCCATTGTGTGCGTGGTTCCGGCGCCTGCCGGCAGGGGCGCCGGTGTCGCCCCTGTGGCTCCACCCCGCTGCAGCAACACGGCGTCCGGCGTCACAAAGAGAAGAGCTGTTGGCGGGAGTGGACGGTGGTGCCTGCTGGGACGAGACCAGAGTTGCAACGTGAAGTATTGCGTCACTACAAAGGCTTGTGTGTCCACTCTGAAACATATGTGAAAGATTATAAGTAAAGAGAAAAAAACGTTTCAAACGAAAGTACCACTGTGTTCCCATAAACCACGAACGAAACTTGGAAAAAGTATTTCCGTACATGTTGATTGTGAAAAGCGGTGAAGCTTCCTGATTACCTGCACATATTATCTCTGGCGAAATAACACTGTCAGAATTCCTGGAAGAAGAATACCATTCCCAATGTTCCTATTCGACAAATGTGTGATAAATTTCCTATGTATCTCCTTCCAACTATCTGAATACCAGATTAAAATAATAATACTGTAAAAAATATTGTTAGGTATTGAGTATACGCCAGTTTTAGTAAGCTTTCATCTTTCGTAATTTACTGATAATATCCCCATAAATGATCAAGGCTTTGTACTTCTTAGGCCACCGTCTAATAATATAGTTTAAAACTCTATGACCTCTTCGAAGTTGCTTGCGGTCAGCCGTACCAATTAAAATCGCTTTTCTAAGACTCAAGTGAAGCGGAAAACCTTTTTTTTTTTCAGTTCACTGGAAAGTTAAATTATTCAAATACGAAATGACGACCTGTTTCATTCTACTGTGTAAAATCCACAACGTAAATATTCTGAGAATCTCCAATAACTTCCTCCGTAACTTGTGTTCCTCGATGAAAATTGTGTTTCTTCCGTGTATTATTGCATTTGTGTCACTATTTTTTTTTTTAATATATACCAATTTCAGATCCACGTTTTGTGTGTTGCTATTTGGATATTATTTACCTAAATATGTGGAAGCTGAGTTACGGAACTAGTAGAGAAGCACGTACTTTTTTTGCTTGGGCTTTACGCCTCGTCGAAGGCGTAGTCATTAGAGGTGGATTGGGATGAGGGAGAAGGAACAGGAAAGAATTCGGCCATGGCCTTTTGAAGGAAGCATCCCGGAATTCGCCTGGAGTGATTTGGGAACCACGTACTGACTGACCGGCACGTTGTTAATAGTTTAATAGATGCGGCTATAAAATTACGCAAAGCGTTAAACTTGGGGCCTATTCAATGGTTAGGATTTGATAATTCAGTTTATTTAGGGTGGGGAATTCCCGATTAGACTGCCACTGTCTTATAGGCGTAAGCAATGGAAGGAATGGGAGGCGAATTAGAACTCCAAATTTCATAAGAGAACCACGTAATACCATCGCGGGCTAGTAGGAGTAAGTCGTGCACCTAGAACAAAGGGAAGAACTAAGATAAGTTGTAAAACTAACGTTTTTCATCTTGCAAATTCGTCTGAAGGTCGCCTCAAAGCGAGTTGAGGCGATTCATCACTGGAGGTTGATTGATATAACCATTAATGAAGGGTTCAATTGGTTGGGGCTGCCCAAACATCTGAGACGAATTGGCATCATAACTACTCCTTATGAATACGGCGAGTATCGGTAATAATTAATCGAGATCTGCTGTTATTCACAAGTATTTTCAGTCCGTAAGCGAGTATGTGCAGATTCATCTGCGCTTTTGGTCTAATCTATTTCTTTACACCATCTGTAAATCGGCGATAGAAAATTGAAATTTATATTTTTTTAAATATTTAATTGCAATACGTTCCATATTCTTTAAAAATAAATGTGTGCTGAGTTAATAGTTCTATCCCTCAGTTATTGATTTACAACTTAAATTAACATTTCAAGAAAATGCGTCTCCACAACAGTGAAATAGGAGAAATAAAATGATCATATGTGTTCCTTTCATTTAGCAACCGAAAAATGACACAAACGAGAATGGTTTTAATAGAGCTACAAGTGTCTGGCAGTTGGAACGTTATACAAGTTTATGTTCCAAACCAAATATTTAATCATTTAATTAATGGATGCATTCAGTATTGGATACTACATTACAGTTATAATTATCGTACAACCATACATCATATCAACCGATCGGCGATATTTCCTTTCCTTTTTGTAAGTTAGATATCCATCCTGTACACTATAGTTCCGATCTTCAATGTTAAACCCATTCAGTTATCGAAAAGTTTTGTTTGTATAAAATCCTCGTTTTAAGAGGGGACGTAAATTACGGAAGTAGCAAAACAAATTTAATCTCAGTAAATAAAGTCATTTCATTACGAGGAAAACAGCAGAAGACAAGGAACTGATCTTACAGATATGCCAGTTTCGGTATTTCCATACTTTAAATTTGCCAGATCAGCTTCGTTTGCGTGTTTTAGAAATTCTGTTTGCACCCTGTTTGATATTTACGTCATCCAAGTGATTACTTCGACGTATTTTAATTTATTGTAACAAGAGAAATTTATTATTAACCCATTAAAAGAAACTAGAACCGAAAATAAATTTATTTTCCATTCTTTTTTTCTAAATATGCTGAATATAAGAAGAAGAAAAACCCCTTAAAATCTATATATACATTTGGCCTAACATGAAAACTGAACATTTAAAGAATAATTTATTCTAACAAATGAAACTATTTTCTATTTTAAGAATCATTTGAAATATTGCGAAGAATTTGTAGAACTGATATTTATGTGTTATTTTCTACCTTCGAGATGCAGCATTGTTTGTGGGAGGGGAGGGGGGGGGGAAGGGGGGATGTAATTTATTGATAGAATGAATTAATATGTAACAATTACTTCTGTTAATGAGAAATTTCACATATGTCTTTTAATTTTTGCACAATTTGCTACAGAGTTTTATTACAGAAAGCGAATTCTTGATGAGCGATATGGTGTTTTGGACTGCGTAGATAATGGATAGTGCGAATCTTAGTACATGAGCCAATCCGATTGACGAGACATCCTGGAAAAGAAAATTTGACACGGACAATTTTTCATTCAAGGCCCCGCTTTTAATGCGCTTAAGTCGATAAATAACACAGATATTTCGCTGAATAATTAATGGTCGCAGCGACTGTGAAAAGTGTGTGTATAAGTCGCTCCTTAGGGGGGCATGAATGTTTGATTGGTGGAGGGAGGGCTGGCAACGCATTAGCGGTGTGTGTGCGTGTGTGTGTGGGTGGTGGAGTGGGAGGGCGCGATTTTTATCCATCGGCGGCGCCCGGCTTGGCTGGGGGGCTTGTGAGCGGTTGGACAGCGCGAATATTGATCGAGTGACCGATGTGAGTCGCTCCCACATGTCCGTCCCTTGCCAGGAGTCGGGGCTTACTGATCCTCGTCACCACGTCGAACTTCCTTCTTCCGATACGGCGACTAAGTTTCCCAGTCAACTTTCCTCAAAACAACAAAGAAACACAATGTTAGGGATGACAGACAAAGTTATCCCTCTCCGTTGGCTCACGGCATCGAGATAGAATCCGGCACCTATCGTTAGCGTGTTTGAATCTCAGGGTTGAAAATATTTTTCACGATTCTATGTTCGGTCATCGGCGTTGGAGAAGTCAAGGTGCTCGATTCTTATTCCGTACATTGTTCTGGTTCGTACCCAAACGTCTCCGCAGTTAGTGTGGACAAAGGACTAACGACTATGTTGATGGTGATATGTCCCTTGAAATGAGACATTAAGCAAGGTGGCCCCATTGTGTCATTCGGAAGAGTATGCCTGAATACACCACTACCGGGTGTCACCATGAGAATGTTTCTATACAAGATTGATGCGTATAGTCGTCATTCGTAGACCACTCTCTCTTCGCCCATTTCTGTAAATAACTTCCAAATAATATAGATAAGTCAATGTGAGTTTACCTTTCAGGATTCTATACAAAATTGAGGTGTTAATTGTCTGCAGAACAATCACTACTTTTTCTTCTTCTACTTTGAACAGTTGTAGGTTCAGAAAATATCTGCGTAAAAGAAAAAGAAACCAAAAAAAGTTCGTGCCTTGGTTGATTTTCAGTAAATCTGTTTTACTTCGAAGCAATATGACGGAAAATCCTTGTCTTTTTGTCGTCACAGCTTTATCTTAATTTAGCCTATAAATTTGCATCAGTTCTTGTTTCAGAAAATGTGTAACTCGAAAATATTTCTTGATTTAAAAAAAAAATACTGTAGTACTGTACCAGTAACATAGTATACGCGTCAAAACTATCACTTTTCGATAACTGCTCGGTATTGGTAATTACGTCACCAAGATATCGTAAATAGTTAAGCTTGAAATTGGATCTGAATTTAAAAACAAATTTTTTCACTGTTTCTCAAAGTAATGTCTGGTGACTTTCAGCTTCGTTCATTATTGAGACCAGTGCATGTTTCCTTTCCGTTGGTTGTCATTCATTCGCTTATCAGTTCTGATGTTGCCGCTATTGACGAAATAAGCCAAAGGAGATAATTGTCAATTTATAAAAGGGTGGTAATGAGGGTTGTAGTTAGCTGTCTTACAAAATATTACTAAAGAACTAGAAATTTGATCACTTCAACTTCCAGGACGATCGAGCTTCTACAAGAAACCCGGTTTTCATCTGTTCGATTTGAGTGAAGGATGGTGAGTGACGAAGCATACATACTGTAGAATAAGAGATTGTGGGATTAGAAAATACCAATGGGATTTTTATTCAAGTTACTTTTGATATATTAGACTAAAGTCAGTTATGAACAGAGGCACAACTTACAGAACCAGTGATTCTTTAATTTAATTCTTCGCCAATGATGTTACAATAGTACAGTCGCAGATGTGTTTTTAAATATATTTTGGGTCGATTCCACCTGTACTCCTGGACTCTCCAGCTCCAAAGTCTACTGCCCAGCACCACAGCGCTCGACAAATATGGTCCTGAGCAGCCAACCTCAAATTTCTACGTACTGTGTCCCATCGCCCAAGACCAAATTTGAAGACACCGCTGCAGTGATAGCATATTTTACACCAAAATACCCATCATCGGCCCAGAAAACTTATTGTGTTTCCGCATGCTCAGTAGGTAGGAAAACATTTGATTCGTTCAATATTATTAATTCACTTCTACCAGTTAAGTAATTTACGAAAAATATCAGTGATACTTGTTGGCAACTTCGGTCCATATATGAAAAGTTATATTTTTATGTCCCTAGCAAGTAAAAATAAAAAATTTCAAAATTTAATTTGTCTTGGTAAGAAGGTATCATGCTTGTTACTCCCGAGAAGTGCTTGTAAATGTGGCAGAAAATAATTATCAAGGCTATGATACTACACGAGATAGATTTTTATACTCTATAGGGTATTCTGTTTACAAGAGGTGGCCAAGAAAAGGGCAGAAAATGTTACAATTCCATCAACAAGGTTAATGAAACACCCATAGAGACCTCTCTACGAGTAGTTCATATTCTTGTTTAACTTGCATACATCGTATTTACAGGTGACTATTGCATCCATTGAAGAAATTATTGTAATCACAAAATTTTAAAATCGTTTCTGCATGTGGACTTAGCGTACTGTATCGAGGTGTCATGGAATCCGTAACATTTAGTACTCCCTCAGAATACGAGAGTTCCAAGTACGTTCGTTCGACTTAGTGAATTTAAACACTACTCAGTAATAAACGTATCCTCGTTTAAAATACAACAAAGCGAACGTTCTTTTCTGTACGCAAAAGATTTTACTGTATCGCTCACATTTCCTTAATTACTGGTTTTCTAGACCAATACGTTTAACAAAATGTGTAAAAGAAGTTGCTGAAATTTCAGATATACAAATCATCAAACTCAATAAATAGCACTAAGATATCTCATTTAATTGACGTCTGTTCTCTAAAACCTAGATTTAAGTACTTGGTAGATAGCGTGTACGCCAAGTTTTTGCTATTTCAAATTCGCACGAAGGAAATATAGGTAATTTCATCCTTTGTTTGGAAATTAATTTTTCTCAACTTTTGTATTGTGTTATGTTACTTCTCAGATTTTGCGCTAATTTTAAATTACTTCTAAATTCAGAATACAGTTTTGTTAGTACAATACTATGAGAAACTCAAAAAGCTACACATGTGATTCAATATATCGCAACAAATGATCTGGAAACACCCAAAACTTAAATGGTAAAGATATTATGTTAGAATTTCAATTTCGTATATTTCTGATGATTTCAATCTGGTTCTGTTTATTTAAAAAAAATACAGAACAGTAAATGTATTTTTGCAAAAGTATTTTACAATATTCTACCAATTGTTTTAATAAAGAAAATTTCTGCCGTTATATACGATAGTTAAAACACTTGAAACATGTTCCCCAATTTGGAGTCGAGTGCCGTGGTTTAGTATTCGATGTAACAGACTGTTTACCCGAAGAGCTAGTCGAAGACGACGGCAGAGTGACCATTACGCAGCTCACTTCACCTGCTAAGGCAGGTGAGCCGAGACCACTACAGCACTGTCTTTGACCGTCCAGTGTACGTAAAGGACCCTCTAAACACTGCGGTCTGCCGCAAGGACACAGTCTATCTGAAGTGTGGCCCTCTGATCACAGCACTGGAATATTGTTACGGAACTTCGTGCCTAACTACAATCTGAAGAGGCAAATGTTGATTAAAATATATAATATAAAATATTTTCAGGTTACCAGCAGCATCAGAATGTTACTTTCTTGAACGGTTACGAAGGTTAAAATCTATGCCATCATTTTAAATAAAGAAATGAACAAGCTAGAGTAATCGATGTTCTCTTCGGCGTCGGAATGAGAATAGCAGAAGACAAACGCCGTATCTTCGAGGTGACGTCATCCTGACCATGCATCTTTCCAGTGCCCCCCTTCTTCGACATATTGATTGCCTGGTTAAACGCTACTGTAAGTTGGTAGCCATTATCATTTTTATTCAAACAATCAGCTGTTATGATCACAATGGTTACCGATCAATGCAATGAGATTAATGTATTTATATGAATATATATACATTGAGAAATTACTGTGTTTATTGATGGGCTAATTAGTTACTTCATTTATTCTAACAGTGAAAAGAGATTTCATACATAATACAACGAAACGTATCCTCCTATAATACCTACACACTTATCTCACAACAAACTTAATACAAATAAATAAAAAGTTTAAAAACCAGGGAAGAGCCAAAACTATTTTGTTATGACAGTTTTGGAATGAATTGTTCATAAAATGACCTCGCTTGTGCTTTTCCCACCAAGTCGTGATGTGGAATGGAAAGTACCAGAAACAGTCCCAATCAAAAAGTCCCAACCAGAACGTACCAGTAGTAATATACTACAATCGAACAGTCTGGCTAGTTGAAGAGTTGGGAGAATACGTTAATTGGTAGTTCAGGACATTATCTCACTGGCATGAGGCGAACGAATAACGCGAAGATTATAGTTCTTACGATAAATTTAACATTGAGTATTAAATTACGTAATAATTTCGTAATAAACATTCCAGAAAAAACTGCATGTTACTAGTTTCAGCACCAACAATAACAGTAAGGGAAGTAAAATCGTGTATGTATCCTATAAGAATACTCTTAACTATCTTCAAGCACAAGAAAGTGTTTGCACGGGTGGTATGCAAATATTTTCTCACAGCGTAAATTGCTGTTGCTGTACTGGGCAAAGAAATCGAAGGTATGGGAAAGTATTGTTTGAATATTGCTTCCGGTAAAATTGGTTGTTCGTACGAGGTTACAGTTCCACTAATTACTGCATTAGGTTTTCGTTCTACCATTTCTAATCTTTCTTCCACATGTTTGCACTGTACCTACAGCCAAAATGTTAAATTTCATTTTACAAACCATTTAATTTTTTATTAACATTTTCACTGTCGTGAATGACCTAATTTTCCAACTGTGTCAATTTCTCTATAGTTTGTTCTTTAACTTCTTTTACTCTCAATTCCATAGCAATCACATTTTTAGTTATATAAATCAATTCTTCCCTGCATTTCGTCCGGTTTTCAACAATAATTCCCTTAACATCTTCAATAACAGTGTTTTGCCTTTCCTTGCTATCCTCTATACTCCGTTCCACCAATACAGCAACATCTTGCTGAAACTGTTCTTGGAAACTGTTTAATTTAACTTCCACTTCTTGCTTCCAGTTCTCCCGAATTTTATTTAGTTCATCCCTCATGACTTGCAATCCTTTCTCTGTCTTCTATTGACTCAAAGCGATCTTCTGAATAGCGTTTTCTTGATTAGCCAGATTTGACATAATTTCTGTTTTCATTTCTTGGTTATCTATTTTTATTTGCATTAAAAGGGACATTATTATTTGGGTATCATCACTCCTTTCTCGAGTGTTTGATGTTTGACTTAATTCTGGTGAGATCTTTCATAATTTTCTCTCCCCCCATTAATACTACTTTCGTTAATTAACCCGCTATTCTGGTCATTATTTTTAATACTGCTGTTTTCAAAATATTCATCAGCCCCTCTTTTGTTCGGTATTAACATTGAGACTGCTAGTATTCTCAATCTGAACATGGATACCATTGTTCGCATCCCCAATATTAAAACTAATAACACCCGTACTGTCCGTTTGCCAACCCGACATATTACTAGGATCTTCCAAATCAATTTGGATATTAGTTCTAACTTAAGTGATGCAATTGTTTGCCATAGCAATAAAAAAATAAAAAATTATCACAACCTAACCGAGACAAAAAAAATATTATTATGGGGATTTAATCAGTCCGCTAACACACAACAATGACTGCTCTATCAAACTGCATGATTAGACAACAATGGTTCAACTCTGTTTACAACGCCGTTAATATTTCCACATACTTCAACAAGAGAGATCAAGAACAAATTCATTTACTCATACTCCTTGAAAATTCTGTATTGCATACCAAAAATGCACAACAGAACAAATCCACTCGGAAACAGCGCTGAAATTAAATCAGACATGCACATACATATACAACAAATCATAAATTTCATGTAATTACTTGTAAAATAAATTTTCCCCCTTTTTGTTTAATGCCTTTATTATAAATTATGAGTTTTACACAGATGCTTAGTTCTACATTAGACATTTTAATTTAATTCTTTTACAATAATTCTATTGCTTGTTGATTTTTTTTTCTACCTTTTTTTCATTAACATTTAACTTTAATTCAGTTTGAATCCACAAAACTCTCTTTTTCTTAATCAAAATTGAACTCAACAATTGAATTATACGCTCAGTTTCTGTTTTTTTTTAATTTCAGTATAGCAAACCTAATTATCAATCGACTGTCCACATTAAATGCAAATCCTTCTAGTACTTGCACGTTGAAGCCCGGACCAAAACAGGGAACAAATTAGTACTTGCCCATTGCGTCACTCTGTTCCGTAGTCGCTTGTCTGCTACGTACCCAAGTTGTCGTATCAGAAGTTCCGTTTACCTCCGTTTTCCATTATTCCAGTAGTTGACATATCCAGCACTGCAAACTGTTTCATAGAATTTTCTCAACGGTAACTAACTGCATCACATCAGAAGATTCCAGTAGGATCCTGGTAGTGGTAGCCAAAATGTAACCTCTTCGTCACTTCGCTTTCTATTTTTTTTGTAATTAATACACCACTCGAATATACTTTGCAATAATTCTTTTTAATCACATCTAAGGTTCCATTCAATAGTAATTATTACAAATACGCACTCTTTAGCTAACAATCTTTTTTCTTCTCCTTTTTTTTTTAACCCACCAAACAATCAAAGATACTAATACCAAAAAAAAGACATTTATATTGTTCCCACGACAAACAATATATATATATATATCGTCTGTGGAATACTCGTTACTATAAATTTTACAAAAAATATACACAAATCATTAATTATTTCTTTACCACAATTATTCCAAGTATAGAAAATAATAATTTTTTAATTTATAAAAATATGGTGCATCATAAAATGACCATATGTCACAGTATGCATATATAAATTGGACTTTTCAGGCAGTTCTTACTGAGTGTTACGATACATTTTGAAGGGAACTTCAAGTCTGTTAACAACTTAAGCAAACACTAGTAGTAGTTTCATCTCGCAAACTGTTGGAAAGGAAAAATGGATTTGTGCATATGCATTGTTTTCAGGCTGCAGTGGGGAAAAGGGTGCTACAATTTAGTCAGAAGCTTAGCAAGCAATGTAAACAATGAAATCGAGTATTTTTTGTGAAATTTCTTAACTTTTCCGTAAGAAAGAAATATACTGCATCTGAAGGAGTCATGAAGGGATGCATTGTCTTTTTAAACTTAAACTCATTGTTATGATACACATAGAACGCCTAGGCATGCAGTCTTATACGTAATTCCTTCGTTACGGCACCCGCTTTTGAAAGTCAGTGTTTACTGTTATATACCGGACCAACCAGTAATTTTTAAGTGTACTTAACCTGACCTTCACATACTGTCAAACTTTTCTTTGTTCATATGATTTAAAGTGGGACATTCCTAAGGTCACATTACGCATTAAGGTCCAGCTATGCGATGACTAAACAGGTCATACGTTTATGGCCTCTCAAGAAACCATATGGTTTCTTGAGAGGCGTTGTACAAATCATTGAATGTTTACTCTGTTTTGGGACACCAACCTAAGAAAGAGCGCATTATTTCTCTATGATCCGGTATGATAGGTGGGAAAAATAAATTGGCAGGCATCCGGCTGACCAGCAGGCCCATTATCGTGGTCCATTATTGACGGATACGGCGTGGAGCAGCCACCTGGATGCTCCATCACTTTCGATGATGCCAATGACAATTCGTATTTGTACCTCGACAATTCGTATCTGTAGCTTGAAACAAAGTACATCAGATTGATTATTATAGCACTCGATTCACAAAAGCATCTGGCACTTAAAAACCAGTGAAATAGTGGACTCTCATGGAACTGAATGTTCACAAATAAAATGCATTTGTTTATTAATAAGTGAATATTTCTGTTGTATTTCAAAGATTATAAAAATCAGTATAAGACTTCAAAACAACTTTTCTGCGGGAAGTAATAAATATAGGGTACACACCACTTCAAGCAACAAATTATATTACTATTTCATTACAAAATTTATTCTTACCTCTTTATTTACTTTCCATATGAGCAGAAGCGATTATTACTAGTGTAGGCCAGTAACAGTTTCTTGAATAGGGTAACGGGTACAGAATAGTTTTTAGGATCAATGGTTATAACAGGATGGCCCCATCTGGCCAAATAAGAACTTCTACATCTACATCTACATATATACTCTGCAATTCACAAAATTGTGGGTGGCAGAGGGTGCTCAGCACCAAAGCTAATCTCTTTGCTGTGCATTCCAATCCCTAATGGTAAGAGGGAAAAAAGAATTCATATAAGAATCAGTCCGGCACCTTATTTCTCTAATTTTATCTTTCCTGTCCTTCCGACTCAAATAGGTTGGTGGAAGAAGTATTTCACTACACTCAGAAGTGAATGTGGGAGTACGCATTTTACCAATAAGTTTAAACGAAACGTGTGTAGTCTATCTACCAGATACTCCCAACCTAGTCTACTAATCAGTTCTGTGACGCTTTCATAAGGACAGTAGCAAGCGGTGACGAATCGAGCGGCTCTTCTCTGTACTTTCTCTATACTTTCGATCAACCCCTTACGAAACGGATCCCAAATGGCACAACAATAGTCCAAATGTGGACGCACAAGAGATTTGTACGCTATCTCCTTTGTTTGTTCATTACAATTTTTCAAGATTCGACCTATGAATCGCAGCCTAGAATTTGCTCTACCTACTAACGAATTAATGTGTATGTCCCATTTCATATTCCTTTGTACTGTTACTCCCAAACATTTAATGGAATCGACCATATCAATAACTGTATTGTTTAACTCGTATTTCTGAACAATTGGATTCTTTTTGTTAGTTATGCTCATTGTCTTGCACTTTTTACAATTTAGAGTAAGTTGCCACTCAGCGCACCAAGCCAAAATAACATCCAGATCGCGCTGAATTTCTAAGCAACTTGTGTTTCATCCTAGGGGTTTGAATAAAATCCCTTAAGCCTCAGCTTAATAAAGGTATTAAACACGGCAGAGCTTGATGAAATATAAAGTTAACTTTTTCTTGACCCTAAAGGTTCACAACGAAAAATTTGAAGAATTTATGTTTAGTTTAATGAGATTGCGATCATCCATCGCAGCAACAGGTACTTCGAAAGTATCAAGTTGTTCTTTATTGAGGTTGGCCAAACATTTATAGTGCAATTCCATATTATAATATGAGTGTTAGTTAATAGCTAATCAACTACAAAGAAATGCATTGCGAGAATACTCGTTTATGTGGCATTTATTATGTCTGATGTCCACTTCAATTAACCTGATAACTTAAGTACAGTGAAAACGATACAGACCAATAACGAAAGTGGTCACTAAAACACGTAAAAAGCAAATAAACCGTAATGTATAAACTTTAGTCAAGGAATAATATTAGCGGAAGTTTCAATTAATTAAACTGAAATTTAGCCTACGCCGGAATGATAAATTCCATTTGTTATTACAGCAGAGACCATGAGTAATTTAAGTTATTTAAAAAAAAATTTATACAGTTTTTACTAGCGATATGTTATTGAAAAATAGTTCCAAGTAATTTTAGCCCTAAAACTTTTTCATATTTCTTTTTATTAATTAAATATTACGAAAAGCAAACTTAAAAATGTATTCTGTCAATTAATTTCATAGCAGTTGCTTAGCTTATTTCTAATAATATCTCTGGTCGCTGCTAATTTGCGAGAAAAGTACGGCGTGTTAGGCCACGGTTCTCTAGCTAATCTCTATAGAGGTAAGTGAGAGAGTTTATGACATTATAATATAGATTGTTATTGGATTGAAGAGTTTTGTGAGTATGTTACGCTGGTTGCCAGCGCAACAGGAGCACTTGTTCAGCGGGCGGCCTATACCCCGGGGCACAGATAACAGTTGCGGGCGTCCTACTCGCCAGTACGCTACAGTGTTTAAACCGACGTCGCGGATAAGGCCGGCAGGTGTTGCCCTCTGGCCTTTTCCCCGGCCGGGCGTCGCCGGCGTTAAACATTGAAGACGGGCGGGGCGAGACTTGCGTGAGGAGCGGTCTAAATATTTCACCATCCTCCCGGGTGCTAGCAAGGCGCTTGGCTCGCTTGCTGGCTCGGCCGGAGGAGCAAGGATGGCTCTAGGAAGGCTGACGCGTTCTGGGATTACACGACTCCAGTAATTGCTTGCCGCTGCTAACAAGGGATCGCAAAACAGAGTGGGCACCCGCCACAACACCGCACCGGCAGGACGTCGTCTTAGCAGCATAAAGAGAGGAACCAGTGCGCTTACTGCTGCTTTGGTGACGCAGTATGTATCGGTACTTTCGGCTATCTTGGAATACGGCTTGGATATACAGTTACAGAAGTCTGACATCACGAGTTGGTGTGAAGCTCACAGTGGTAAAAAACCGTAAAATATGATAAATGCGTTGTATACTCATCGAAGTCGTGACATAATGAGTAATACATGCTTAATATGTAATTGGTAGTCCCTGAAAAAGCAGTATCTAAAAATCTAATAAATTACTGTCCTAAGAAATTCAGTTATACTCAAAACTCTTTTTATACAATAATTCATCCAATCTTCATGTTATAAAGATTGTGTTAGTTAGTTCTTCTCAACAATGAAACCAACATATTTTATAATTCTGGGACTATCTCAGCGTATTTAGTATTAGCACTAAGTGGATTTTCAATATGTCTGAAGAAAGAACTCTTTTTCTGAGTTATCGGTTGTATGCTTTTAAATACACGTATTGAATTTATTCAAGTTTGTAACTTTGTATGCTGTGTATTTTAGACATTTGTTTTGCTCTTTGATTTTGTTTATGCTAATTATTTTTTCATATCATTAATTATTTTTTTATTATTATAGCTTTAAATAGAAATAACATAAACAATTTGTAAAGTGTATATTCATCATCCTTGATTTTTTATCATAATCAGATTTTTAGTGAGCTTCTTCGCACATGAAGCTGAATACCAGTGGTGAAAAACTACATTATTTCTCGGTGGTGCTTATCCATCAATTTCTGATGCAACAATTTACTATTTTTGTTCTTTTATCGTAGTATACCCGAAATTTCGTTTAGATAACATTTTGGTCACTAATAGAATATATACTACCTTTCAACCTCCATTTCATTCATGCATCCATGCTGGTTATAATTCCCTATTCATCCATATTGATTCAATGTTTCAAATTTGAAGACAAAGTGATTGCTCTGGAAAATTATTCTGCTGTCTCATGCGTGCAAAAATGAATCCCCGCTTGAAGGAGAGATAGAAAGCGTGTATTTGATTCTCAATACTTGCATCTTTTCTTCGGCAATATAATCCTCCAACACCGAGATGGTGGGTGAAAAATCCTGAGACATTGAACTCCTGTACATCACTCACAGTAATTGGAAGCCATATAACCATCAAGGAGTTGACTAGCGAAATAAACATAATGCATACAACCATTTGTATTGACTGTGCAACCGCTCACGTTTTTTCAACACCGGAAACGTGAGGGCTAGGTACAGGAATTAAGGAGATAAGGGAGAAGAAGCAAAAGCGGTGTAACCTTGAGTGAACTGATTTAGTTTACTCCGCTACAGTCATTACAAAATCTCGCCTCTTCCCAAGAATTTCCTTCGGAAACAACGAATGTTCTTGCCCTTGAGAGTAATTGTCTTAGGGTCTTTCTTCCAAGCACAACCATATTCTGCGTGGCTGACAGTGGCGCAAATTCAGTGGTGTTGTAAAAATATTAAAATCATGTAAATTTTTGTACTCTTATTGAAATTACTTTTCACTTCTTCCAAATTTAGTAGACATTTAAAAACTGTTTACGAAGGGGAATTATATACAGTTTATTTAATCAATTCCATCAATTCCCTCCTATGACATTCAACTCTCTCGAGATGCGAAGGAAACAGATGTTCATCGACATGTTTTGCCGGATCAGCAGACGTTTCTTTCGCAGCTGCTGCTTCTCTTTCCAAATGCATCCGAAAAACATAACGCGTCTCAAATACACGACAGCCGAAGGCGGTATCCTTCTGGGAGAAGAACGCTGGCAGGCCGCGTCGCTGAATCATTTACGAACGGAGAGCTCCCGTGACAGAAAGCGTGAGAGGGGAGCCTACACGTATCAGAGAAAGGCTTTCTATCTGAACTTTCCAAAATGAAGATTTCACATCACAGAACGTAGAGGGCCAAAACATAACATTAATCACTAATACATTAGGCAGAGGTACTAACTGACGATCACGTTCTCTGATATATAATTTGTTGCCAACGGTATTTCAGTACTATCTATGCAAATGGGGGAACGTTTCGCAACTGACTGTAAATTATAACAGTGGCTCTTGTTATTTATTTGTCGTATGGCTAAGCAACTAATGTAATACATATAAATATGTACAATGACAAGAAAGTTGGTAGCATCCACAAATCGATGTCAAGTTGTTCCATGAAGGAAGTTGTAGCACTGAAAAGATCTTGAAATGGTCCATCGTACTTCTTAGAAGGCATTCCTTGATGATGTTCTCCACACTCGGGAAGGAGCTCTGCAGTCACAGACAAGGAGAATCACGAAGTACCCACTTATACAGCATGGCGTTGCATTTGGCTTGGTCTGTTCTTAGGTGGTTTAGTTTGACCTACTGGTCTCTCTGCAGAGGAAATCCTAGAAGTCCAGTTGTATAATTTCAATATCTTGATGTTTCACAGATGCAGAGTTCCAGCTTTGTCGCCATTTTTCCTTAAAATTGAAGTTAAATGTGTGATGCCATACTGGATTTCTAGATTAAGACGATTGGGGGAGGGTGGAGGGTGGTAGGTCATTAAGGACCTCGTGGGTTAAGAGATCCTGTGGATGGTCAGGATTGTGTAATTTTGTCCACTCACGTGCCATTGCTTCTTGGTATCTTACCTCTGGAGGTGGTATATTGCTGATGATGTCTCTTGTATTATTCCGGTTATAAAACGTCTATTTTTGTAGATTAAAGGTGAAGCTAAATATTCACCACTATGTTTATGAAAAACTGTCATAAAACCATAATAAGGTAATCATGTGGTGTTGGGACATGAATCTACACCGTGTGTATCTCCAGATTAACAGTGTTTTAAAATAGGCAGAGATTGAATACAAGAAAGGAACTGTGTGCTTGAAATTCCCCATCTTATTTGAGAAATGAGTTAATTAAGTATTAAACTATATCAAATTTGTCCCTGTTACTGGCCTTTCAGGCCATCTGGGGTGGGAACAGATGGAGGCACAGTTTATTCGCTTTCAATAATTCGGATGCAGAGTGGAGACGGCATTCTCTGTAGCTCACTTCGGCGTTTGGCCCTCATAAATTCCTACATTCCCATGACATCGTGTTTCTTCCTCTTTAGTTACAGTGGCAGGGACTCTACTATAATGTACAGATATACTAAGTCTGATCTTAAAACACTTAGAAAACTATGTAACGATCATACATACTCATAATTCCTCATTTAGATGCAGTCGAGCGATCTCTAAATTAATTTCATGTCTTATACCTTTCATTTCCATTGCGTTGCAGGTGGTAAGGTATCTGAATTAGACATGCGCATTATAGTTCGCGAAGGAGAGCGCTCAGTTTAGTTTGCAGCTCCCTCGCGAACTAGTTCGCTCTTTTAGTTCGTTAGTTCGCGTCTCGAATTCAGAGAAACAGATCGTTCGCTCGTCTTGCTACCGCTACTGCACGCGCTATTTTGTTTGTTATGTCAGTTTTATTAGGACATAATCATTTTTTGTCGTTTCTAAATGGAATTTAATATGACCTTCTTAACAAAAGTTATTGCTTAATAATACCCCTTTAATATGATATTAGCATGATCAGTTACCGCCGATAAACCAAAGTGCTCATTGTCCTTTGCACAAATGGGTAAACTGAATAACTGTACATGCATTTGTAGAATATTAATTTTTTAAATGGATTTATTTATTAGTTCATGGAAGAAACATTACTTATAAAAGGCGCTAATGACCCCGCCATCGACGCGCCCTTAAACTCCAACAACAACAACAACAACAACAACAACAACAACAACACAACATTACTTATAAAATATTATAAATGCGTTTATTTTGATGGATTAAAATACCTGTTTATAAGTAACCGGCTTTTTTTTATTTAAATATAGTTTTGGAAATCATGAACAAAATATAATTCTATTATTGGCTACAAGTTAAGTACTATATGACAGAAACAATATTACCTATATTATTAAGAAAAGTAACAGTAATACTTCCAATGTGGCAATTAGACATATAAAAATGACAGTGACCCTTGAATGAGAAAGTGGTAACAATAACGAAAGTAATTCACAGTAAATTGGAAGTCATTGAGCTATTTTTTTATTAGTGTAGGGGAGGATAATCCAACACACATTCACAATATTTTGGCGTCGAATGAAACTGATGAAGACATAAAAGTTAAAATCTTTTTGAATTTCGCAAGTCATTTCTTTACATAACTTTCACAAATCTGTTAACCAACAGACTGAGATAAGTATTATATTATGTCAGCTTTAAAATCAGAGCTAGAAAAATGTAAAAGATACTGTTTCTTTGGTTAAGAAAACAAGAAAAAGCCTTTAGAAGCCAAATTCTCCACAGAAAGTGATAATATTAAAAATAATGCTCTAGTATTCGTTGATAAAAGTCTGGAGTATCTTAGTAAATAGTTAGATTTTAATGAAAGCAATTGGCTATAGAAAATCCAAAAATTAAATTTAAAGCACGAGGTTTCATTTGATGGCTGTGAGACAATATTAGAGGTTCTAAATTTATGAGAAAAAATTAGTCAAAGTGAACGAACTTTACTCTGAACTAACAATATTACACGAAATCTAGGTAAAAGTAAGAGCAATATTTCATTAGCAAAAATGAGCTTTTGATCGACATTAATTTAACAACTGAAAGCGATAAAGCATATTACAATTTTACTGTAGACAGAAAATTGTTAAAGTGCAAAAAATATAGCTTAAAAAATAAAATAGTAAAAAACCATATCCTTTGTACTTTTCTACTCTTTCGTAAAATATTATATTTTTGAAGTGTACTACATTTTTATAGGTTATTCTAAAAAAAAATTCTACCATTAACCGAAAAAAGTGGCGAATGGTGGTAGTTCGCGACCGGGAATGCTCAGTTTAGTTCGCGAACGGTACCGCTCAGTTTAGTTCGCGAACGGTAGCGCTCAATTTAGTTCGCGAACTGTACCGCTCACTTTAGTTCGTGAACTATACCGCTCAGTTTAGTTCGCGAGCGGTAGCGCTGTGTTTAGTTCGCGAACTAGATCGCTCCGGTCTGGAATTCCAGAAAGACAGCTCGTTCGCTCGGTTTGCTAGCGCTACTTCACGCGCTCTCTTCTTTGTTATTATAGTTGTGGTTACTGATAGTTGTCTTTTAAGTGTTAATGGGATCAAAGTGTGTTTTGTTTTCACATTCCATGTTAAATTTCCGTTTTTGACTTCTGCAATAATTATTAATGTTTAACAGTTAAATTTTTTAAATTTTATTTTTATATCTGTCTCTTCAGTGAAATGTGTCCACAGCGAACTGTGTTACCTTTCAGATAATGAACAAAAACAAAAGTTGGTCTTCGGGAAAGGATCGAACGAACTAACGAACTAAGGAGCGAGAGATCTGGGACCTAGTTCGCGTAGTTCGCTCGTGGGAGTGCTCTTCCGAGCTAGTTCGTTCGCGAACTACACAAGACTAATCTGAATGCGCACAGAGGGTTTGACATTTGATTCAAATCAGACAAATCTCGTTACTGCTTAATTTGATGCTGAACGCAAGTTACCGGCTTGTTGTAGTAAATCTGTCCTAAATTTTTTTATCTACCAGACTGTCCCGCCGAAATTCATCTAGGAAGCTGGTAAAATCTGATATTCATAAATAAATAACGCCAATTGAATGCTTGTGCACTTATTGATTCCTGAACTTGTTTTGTATAAGCATCTTCACCGGGTTCTTCTGGGAATTACGTATACATTTCACAATTTGGTTATGTTGTTGCGTTTTGTACTGTGGAATTACTATCTAAATTATAATCTATTTATATTTTTGGGTCTATTGAATTTATTTATGCTCAACTCTCAGCAGCAGTGATTTTTCTTTCTTTGTTAGTAGTAATTCATTTTCCAGATTGTTATTTCAGTAGTGATTATCACATCACTGCAGTGCACTGTACTGTTTTTTTTTTACGAATGGCCGGTCCGTTTTGTTTACATTCGACTGTGTGTCGCTATGCTGTGCTGATTTGTTTTTTAGTCTTATTCCATTTTTTGGCGCGTTTTTTTAAATGTAAATGTTTGTCATTTATGTCCTTTTTGTCCTTAATGTTTAATGTTGTTTTGCCTGTGTCGATGGTTTTCCTTTATTTTATTTTCAGTACTGTGTATAGTATCGGGTGTGTCAAGTTTGTGTATTCGTTTATTAACTGTTTTTCTTCTGTTAGTGATAGTTCTCTTGGAATGTAAGTATTTGTGGTTTTTTATTGCTAATGGTAAATATTTACATGTCTGTGTCGATATGGCTATGTTCCTGTAAGTGTTCAGCAAATGTGGAATGGTTACTTTATTTTAGCGCTCTTATGTGTACCTTCAAATAAATTCAAAACTGACTGCAGCCAGATGTAAGAAACTTTCCTCCGTACCCTCCGTATTTCTGTTTGTTGTGCTCTCTGATTATATTCTAAATTTTATTCCCCAGCTTTCATGAATTTGCAAACTAATCTCAGCATTTCATGATTTCAACCACCCTTCCACAGCAGCAAGTGTTCGTAGCTCCAAATAAATGAAAAAAGGAAAATTAAATAGATCGTACGATTTAAGCATCCTTATAATCCCAAATGAATTATCCTTAGGCCTTGATACAAAAGTAGAATGACTAGTTTCTTTCCTCTGTGTGACTAAGTGTTGGTAAAATTTGATGCCGGTAAATTCCGGCTTATTGATCGGAAGGACTTTAAGGGAACTGCCATATGTTGCATCCACATCAAACGACTGAGCTACCATCAACAGTGTTTTAATTCTACACAATTAGATCTTTGAGATTTAACTCCCGCCTCAAAGGTGAGTGGCAATTATGCTCCATCACCGCTCTTACTCTACTATCCAAGAATAGAATGGCAAAAGTTTTTTTGTCAAAGGGGTTCCAACCAGCTAATACGCTCTCTACATAGAGTTCACGATGTCTAAGCGATCTCGGAGGCAAGGCACTAGTGGCTGTGACATTACGCATAACAGCAGAGATCTAATGCATTCATTTAAATATATAACACATAGGGCACCTCTGTAAATTTTTGACCAGACGAAATTACTTATTCTCACATTTCCTCCCTTATTTTTCTGGTGGATTCGAATTTCAGGAAGTATAACATTGGGTCACCGCGTAGGTATTTTTTTACGGTGTGCCCAGCATTCGATATTTTGTTTTCTTCAATTGTTATCAATGAAAGCAAGCTAATTCGATGGAAACGACTGTCTTACAGATCCTAGAATACACGAAATAAGGATATTATTTTTGTTTCAAGAAATTCCGAATCATAGAGATGAACTCACTGTGAGAAGCCAGTTCGGTAAAGTTTTAGTGTCTTGTAAACATCGTGTGCAATAAAAAATCAACATTCCACCATATAACGTCAACAATAACTTTTGAAATTACTGCTACGTGAGGTCTAAAAGTGAAAAAGTCATTTGCCCTCAGCTGTTGTTCATTGCGATCACTCATTTTGCTGCTATTTTGGTTCACCTTAGGAAATAGCAGGTCTAGAATAACGTATGTTTGGTTTAATATTATCTGGATCTTCTGCAGAGGCACTTCTGTCATTCTTCATGATACAACTTCTGTCAGCTTGCGAGAGCATACGACCATCTTTCTTGTGGTTGACCAACTCTTCTTCTTCCTCAGTGTTTTCTCTTTATATCGTAATTATTCTACCTTCTCTACTTCATGCATCGTATTCACACCAGACTTATTTATTTTCCCTTATTCATTACAGTATCGCTGTAAAATTACAGTAATATCTGATGTCTTATTCTTCGGTGCAGTGTTTTCCTATTATGTTTCTATTACAGTAATTTCAGTGGTTTGAATTTTTTTGCACGAAACCACTGGATTATGTGGTTTTCTTTACATGTGTAATGAACCGATTGTTGCTACTTTACCTTTGTAACTCAGCCTGCTGATAATGCTTCAGCACCAGGAGACGTTAGTTATAAGAAACCATGCAAAAAAGCAAACAAACAAAAAAAAAAGTAAAGAAACGGACCGCTCACAGCTTAATATAACAAATTTAGTGGATTTCGCAGCCATCATGATGTTACCATATGCTCCTCGAGATATACACGGCATCTACTATACTTCCACTTTATTCCAACGCTTCAACCACGAGTCTCAGGTCAACTTCTGGAATACAATCTTTTCTGAGACTACTGGAGAAACTGGAATAAAGTGGAAGCACAATAGATGCAGCATTTATTATTTGGTAATATGCTGAGCACAGCTATTATTTGTGGAACACTCATAATAATGTTAACGTTTGTATAAGACAGAAGTCTTTCTCGGCATTAGATACTAATCGAGTAAATATGATATTTTTCAACGATATTTCGGCGATGAAAACTACGTCGCCATATTCACCGAAATTGGGGAAACAACATGTTTATTCGGGTTTTTACCCGAGATTAATTTCTTAGTCCATCTCTGGAAATTCCTTAACGTTTCGACAGCACTGCATTGCATTCATCTAGGACTGTAATAATGTGGCAAGGACAGAGCGCGTGGAGGCTCGGTTGGTAGCGGGCGCCGCCGAGCGTGAAGTGGAAACCGGTTTCCGGGCGAGCTACACAATGGCCGGCGGTGGTCATTGTGGCACTCGGCCCGTCCCCATTCAATGGCCGCTCTCCGCGTCAATTGACGGCCAGCTAATGCGCCTGCGCCCCCATTGTGGTCGCAAGAGGACACAGTTTTAATTAAAGGCCGCACACTCTGCGCGGTACCACAAACCGCACTCTCCGACACTTGTCGAGGCTGCTTGCAGGTAAAGTGAATTCACTGGCCTCAGGGCTTAGAGCAGTATCCAAATCTCAGAACTGGAATTCCATATATATTCATCAAAGTTTTTGGGAAATTTTTCAGGAATTTTCTGGAATTCTGGAATAGTACCCTTTTTCCTCCTTAAAATTACAAATTTCACCAACCAAACCGATGAACACTAAGGTTTAAACGGTTAGCAGACAAATTGCACATTTTTCTCCTTCCCTTATCTTAGATTGTTTTTAACGACTCCAGTATGCGAAGTGAAAGTTGTGCCCCAGTCTGAACCATCAAAAGAGTCAAGAGATTGTTCTCTGGACAACTGCATCACTACCAGGGCAGATAAAGGACAACAAAACTGAACCAGATGTTTAAGAGCAGTAGCCGTAGCGATAGTTGAATAATTCACTTCTTCATCACAACATATATTTGGATCATTACACTGTTATAGGGTCCACTATTTGCTAAAGACCTACTAAACTTCTTTTACCTTTCTGATGATATTCTCTTACTTTTCTTGGTAGTCTATCCTTGTTCATTCTATTTACGAGTTCTTATCACATAGATCAGTCTGTTGGCTGAGTGGTTAAGCTGTCTGACTGGAGATCGAAAGGTCCCCGGTTCGAATCTCTGTCTCAGAGGGGATTTTCAGATACCCTTTACCCGACCTTCACCTCTGGCACAGCTATCTGTGAAATGTTAAGTAGATCGGAACGCTTCCGTGGTTCTGGTTCCACGTTGAACTCTGTGTCTCCAATACCTCACGGGATTACGGGTCAGTACGATATGGTTGGATTGCGCAGCAAATAAAAACCCTGTCATCAGATCACTACGTTCACAAGAGCCTTTGCCCCTACCACTTCAAATTCCGTTCTTCTACCAAGATTCTTTACCTTATTCAATCGAGGACGGAATTTGCTTTGTTCTAGTCAAAAGTTCCGAAAGGAATAGGACAATTGGTAGCTGGCACTAAATTTGATATCTATAACATCTAGCTTCCGAATAACTTTCCCAGCGGTCAAAGAAATATTTTTTCCAAACGAAGCAGTATTGCAGACTCACAGATTCTGAATGTAGCCTTCTTCCCTTATGATACAGGGTGAGCGCAAAAGTACAATTAAAAATATTAATAAAAACGAAACGGTACAACTTATTCTCCTCACACCTTCTCCTATCAACAGAGTATATATATTACCTATGGGCGGCTCTGTTCGTGTTGGAGTTGGCGTGTACTTCATTTTTTTTAAAAACGGAGTCAGTAATTGCTGCTCAACTATCATTTTGGACATACCCTTCAAAGTGTTCATTAAGGCCTGGTACAAAAACTTTCATGAGAAGGGCTGCATTTGTATAGGTAGAAGACCTGGTTGCACTCTTGTGTCCATTTACTACCTAGACATCGTTTATTTGTGGCTTCAGCCACAATTGCAATATAAAAACTCCAGCAACTTCATCTTTCGACAAGATAGCCTACCGCCTCAATTCCATGTGGCAGTACGGGAACACGTCTGCCTAGACGATGGTTCAGCCGTGTAGGTGCTGACGTTGACGTATGGTGTAGATGGGCACCAAAATCACCAGACTCAAACCCGTGTGGTTCGTACTAAGATTTGTAGTTATCATAATCATAACATTTTTCTTTAAAAGCAATTTATGAGGTGGTAAACCCGACGATCTAGGAAATTGCTCTAGCGATTTGAATGAAATTTCATATGTTGATAACGATTTGATTTTCAAGTTTATTATACGATTATATATATATATATATATATATATATATATATATATATATATATATATATCAATTCCTGGATTTGGTATCGCGGAAACGCCTATAACCTCATTTCGTAGTATTCAGGTACCAATAAGTGAAGTTCGGTCACCCACTTATTGATATTTTAAAAGGTGTTAGTGCACTGCTGTGAATTGTAACGTGACTTAGAAAGCTAAAACTCTACACGATTATGTTCATTATCTGAATGTAAATTATATTTTGTTTGTTAGCGTGTAACCATTGTTACAACGAGCGGAGTGAGCAGGAGCACAGACGTGTTTCAGTTGGCTGGTCGCCACGCAGCCACGGGAGGTTCGCCTCGCTTAATTAGTCGGGGCTTCAGCCTAATTGCGGACGGCGAACCCGGGGCTTCAGTTCTCGCCGCTGTTGTGCTCCACTCCGCCACAGTGTGGCTTCTCCGCCTGGATACTCACGTCAACAGCACCGAATTGGCCCATTTTCTATAAGAGAAGACAATGTTCAAATTCCTAATAGTGGTTCGTAAAATCCAACGAGAACAAAGTACGAAACTTCTCAACGACACGCCTTACGAAAGGGGTGCGGGATGACAGAATGAGATCAAGGATTAAAATCAGCTTTTTAGAGAAGATCTGAGGCATTTAAAAAATAGGTACATTTGTATGAAAGGATTAACTTTAACTGGGCTATTAGCTCAAATACCACTTCAATACTATTATCGAAAGAGCAAAGATGTGATTCAGTTCGAATCGCGTCCATGGAACTTATGTTTTTCATTTTTTTTAAAAAATATGTTTGGCAAATTTATAAATAAAGGAAACAGCTTTCTTTGAAGTTTCAGGTTTCTGTTAGTTCACAAAAATGTTCCACTGTAAACAGTTTTTGAAAAAAGGAAATACTTTTCGACAGCCATAAATAAAGTGAGTTATTCTAAAGTATACGCGATAAACATTCATCGAAATTAGTAAATAATTATTTGTCGTCGTATGTTCCTTTACCTACTCCTATATAACGGTAAAAATTTAATATGTCTCGCCAATTTGTTGTTCTCAGGAGATCTGGAATACGTTTTAGGCAGTTTTGACCACATAAAGTAATCTGTTATACTATGTTGCTAGCATACTACCGTTGTCAGCGTACGGTATAGGCGTTTTTACGTGCTAGAATGTTTATTGCGTACAACCATTTTGTAAATGGAACCTACCAAAATCGTCTGCATACGCGGAAAAGAAAGAAAATTTAAGTGATGACTGTTATGAACAATCATTAAACATATCAAACAGGATTAGAGTCTTTTACCCTGAAAACGGGTCTGCATTATGATAAACTGCTTTTTTTTCAGTTGGCGTACAGTCCTAGGCGATTTTCCTTTGTCAGAAAAACAAAATGTATTTTTTGCCATCATTCGTCGGACAGAGTTGCCAAATTATTAGCTAATAAGTTTTGTTTTAGTCTTTAGTTGCGACATATAGACGGTGTATGATTTGTTTTGGAAGTCCACGTTTAGCACACGATCGAAGTGGCTTAGGTTATATGAATTAGACTATAAATGTTTCCGAGAAACAGATCCGTCACTCTTCTTGTTAAAATCAGTGTCAGGATGTACGAATACATCTTCTGACTGTTGATTTAGTTTATTACATACACTAGAGGTATCTCATTTAATACGCCGATGACAGTGATAAAATATTGAAGATAACGTCACCATTAATTTCTTAACTGTTGCTCTTAAATCTGGAATCATATTTAAAAGAAAATATAAAGATTCGACAAAACGGAGAAATGAGCTGTGGTAGCAATTGTCTGTGAAATGAATCTACTGCAGAATTCCCCATTTCATTTTCTAACGTTCATTAGAAGTACGGCTTTCATTATCATAGTGAAAATAAGACGAAATTTTCAATGTTTTGGTGCTCCTCCTGCGCGTGTACAGCATTTGATGATCGTATGATGTATTCTTGTTCATTATAAATGAACCATCAGGATTTATTTCTATTCAACTCAGTGACCAAACTAAATTATACCACCTTCATATGTATTCGTACCGTTGCCGGGTTCAAATGACTTATTTACAAATCAATTACGTATTAGATCTCTTGCACCATACTTCTTTTCTTCTAGAGCAGTTCAAAACCATAGGCCGGATCAGCTATTGTATTCTTGAACGTGTATCTTTTGTTAGACTACCTACTTGATAAGCTTCTCGTAGTCTTATGTGAAAAGAGGATTTGTTGCCATCTGTCTGCGTAGCTT
Organism: Vandiemenella viatica; assembly: GCA_031002005.1. NCBI lineage: Eukaryota > Metazoa > Arthropoda > Insecta > Orthoptera > Morabidae > Vandiemenella > Vandiemenella viatica. The sequence goes on from CM061919.1 coordinate 140,776,886, forward strand.
GTATTTTCTGTGAGCGCTAAGTCTATTTTTTGTAATGCGTAGTTTATGATGATACGGAGATTAGACTTCCTCCCAAAATCCGCCTTGATGATTGCAGAAAACCGCCTACAAACCGAAATCAGGAATTCCTCTAGGCGGGGACTAGAACACGATCCTGCCCGCATAGCCTAAGATCCGGCTGCATGATTTCTACGTCCATCTGTTATTCAGTTGAAAAGAAATTTTTATGTATAATTATTAGTAGCACAATATCATTCAGCTGGGTTGCCTATAAAAATATGGTCGCTAGTATTTTTAAATATTTAAAAAAATTGTTTTCCAAAATTTTTGTTCACTAGTTTTTTTTTTTAAGTATGTAATTCATTTCAAAGGAAGACATGTAAAGAACATAAAAAGTTTGGGCTGCCTACGTAAAAGTGGCTGCAATTAGGGACTACCAGCTGTCAGCGCACCACACCGTCTGACTGCTATTAAATATCTTTAACAGCGATCAACACCTACTTGCGGCTCTTTAACATAGCCAACCCAAACTTTTTATGCTCTTTACATGTCTCTCTTTGAAATGAATTATAATTTATAAAAAAATAATTAAAAAATATTATTTAAAGCTATTTTCGGCCATATTGTAGTAGGCAACCCGGCAGAATCGTTCTCTGCTACTAATTTTTTTTTTTTTTTTTTTTGCTGTCGGCAGTCTTTAGACTGGTTTGATGCAGTCCTCCATCCCTTCCTATCCTGTTCTAACCTCTTCATTTCTACATACCACTTACAACCCACGTCCTCAATTATCTGCTTCATATATTCTAATCTCTATCTACCTCTACAGTTCTTACCTTCGACTGTTCCCTCCACTAACAAATTAACCAATCCAGCATGTCTCAAAATATGACCTGCCAGCCTGTCTCTTATTTCCGTAAGCTTCTTCCATAAACTTCTTTTCCCATCATTTCCAAAACTCGTTCATTTCTTACTTTGTCTGTCCACCTAATTTTCAGCATTCTTCTGTAACACCCCATTTCAAATGCTTCAAGTTTCTTTCTTTCCGGTATTCCTAAAGTCCACGTTACGCTACCGTAAAGTGCTGTGCTCCACACATAGAGTTTTAAAAAGTTCTTTCTAATTCCTAGATCAGTATTTGAAACTAAAAGGTTTGTCTTTTTCATTAAGGCTCTTTTTGCTAGTGATATTCTGCTTTTAACATCATTCCTGCTTCGGCCATCGGTTGTAATTTTGCTTCCCAAGTAACAGAACTCACTCATTTCTCCTATTGCATCCGATCATATTTTTATATTTAATCTGCTAGTATTGGTATCATTTCTGCTACATTTCATCACTTTTGTCTTACTTTGATTTATATTCAGTCCAAAATTTTCCTTCAGTATTTGTTCATGCCATTCAATAACTTATCAATATATTCAGCCCTCTCTGCTAACAAGACAATGTCATCAGAAAATCGTAGCATACTGATTTTTTTCTCCCTGAAAACTCGTGCCACATGGAAACTTTTCTTTGACTTTCTTCATTGCTTCTTCTACATACAAGTTGAATATTAACGGGGATAGACTACAATTGTCTCACACCCTTTTTAACTGATGCATGTCTCTCGTGATTCTCTACTCTTATTACAGCCACTTGATTCTTATATACTTTATAGAGTATTCTTCTATCTCGATACTTTAGGCCTGACTTCTTTAAAATTTTGAACATCTTGTCCAACCTAACATTATCAAAAGCTTTTTCTAAATCAACAAATGCCATAAAAGTATCTTTGTTTTTCTTGATCCGCCCATCAAGTATTAATCTTAAGGACAGAATTGCTTCCCTTATACCGCGATTTTTCCTAAACCCAAACTGATCTTCACCTACTATCTCTTCTACTACCCTTTCCATCCTTCTATATATTATTCTGGTCAGTAATTTTGAAGCATGTGATGTTACACTAATGGTGTGATAATTCTCACATTTGTCGGCTTGTGATTTCTTTGGAAGTGTGAAGTTATATTTTTATCAAAATCAGTTGGAATTTCTCCTGTTTCATAACTTTTTGATATCAGCTTGAATAATCTTTCGATTCCTTCCTCTCCTAGGCATTTAAGAAGTTCTGCAGGGATCTCATCAATTCCAACTGCCTTATTTGCTTTCAAGTCATTCAGAGCTTTATTAAATTCTGTCCTCAAAACAGGATCTCATAAGTCATCCATGTCGACATCGCCTTGCTTTTCCAATACACTATTGTTCAAGTTGTTCCCAACATACAGTTTCTCAATGTATTCCTTCCATCTATCTTCTGACCTTAAAAGAGGTTTCCCATCGGCAGCTTTAATGTTCATACCTCTTTTCTTCATTTATCCAAAATTCTGTTTGATCTTTCTATATGCAACATCTACTTTTCCTGCGAACATTTCCTTTTCTACTTCTTCACACTTTTCTTGTAGCCAATTTTCTTTTGCTCTTTTGCATTAACTATTTATTTGATTTCTAAATTGCCTGTACTGTTCTTTTCCTGCTTCATCGTGAGTATTTTTGTACCTTCTCCTCTCATCCATCAGCTTCAAAATTTCTTCTGTGATCCAAGGTTTTCGGGCAGCTTGTTCTCTAAAGCCTAATGTTTCTTTGCCAGCTTTCATTATTTCGGTCTTTAATGGATTCTATTTGTCCTCGGTTGAGCTCCTTTCACAGTTACTTCTTAGACCTAAGTCTACCATTTCTGCAAATTTTTCTCTTGTGTTAGATTGTTTCTGTTTATTCACTTCCAGTCTGTTCTGCTTATGCTGCTTCCGTATTCGCTTGAATTTCAGCCTGCACTTCATTAATATGAAATTATGGTCCAAGTCTATGTCTGCTCCTGAGTACGCTTTACAGTCTAGAACTTGATTCCTGAATCTCTGTTTGACCATGACATAATCTAGCTGATATCTGCCTGTATCCCCAGGACGTTTCCAGGTGTATATTCTCCCTGCATGGTTCTTAAATAGTGTGTTAGCCACTACTAGCTTATGTCTTTCACGAAATTGTAGCAACCTGCTTCCTCGCTCATTTCTTTCTCCTAGACCAAAACTTGCTACAGTATTCCCCTCTTTTCCTTCTCCCACTATTGCATTCCAGTCACCCTTGATTATTAGATTTTCCTCCCGTTTCACATATTGGATTAATTCTTCAATTTTAGCGAATATTTTTTCTATTTCAGCGTATATTTTTTCTATTTCTTCGTCATCTTCCTGTAACGTTGGCATATATACTTGTACTAATGTGGTTGGGACGGGCTTAGTTTCTTATGCATAAAAATTTCATTTCAATATAACAACAGATGGACGTAGAAATCATGCAGCTGGATCTATGACAAGCAATACCCCCCCGATACACTTAGCGGAACATTCACGATCTGAATCACACTGGCGGGTATCTCTTTTATTGTTCTACTGAAGTCAAATGCTGTATTCCTACAGGATAATGAAAATACGATATTGTGACTGCTGATTGTAGAGCTACGCATTTCCTTCCATGAACTCTGAATTATAATTCAGGTTTCGTGCTCAGAATCATGATCCGTTAAATAAAGCCCCAACGAGAACTATATCGTGACGTTATCCATGAGGCAGTAGGCTTTTTGTACGCCAGAATAATCATTTTCGATGTTCAGACCGAGCGTGATGGGTGAACGGTTAACTTTCTGGCCTCACATTCGGGAGTCCGCGGGTTCAAATCCCAGTCCGGGCATCCAGATTTGGGTTTTCCATGGTTTCCCCAAATCACTCCAGGTGAATGCTTCCTTCAAAAAGGCCCTTGGCCGAATTCCTTCCTATTCCTTGTCCACAGTCCCATCTCGCCTCTAATGACCTTAGCCGTCGACTAGGCGTAAATAAAAATAAAAAAAAGCTAATGGCCATTAGAAGGTCGACCCTTCGTTTTGCATGGAAATTCTTATTATACCATTTAGCACCTCCATGTTAGCTTTTATTAATTACAATTTTAGTTCTTTCTCTTGGGATTGAAGGCTGAAAACTGACTTTTAATGCTCTTTAAATCAAAACTCTATATATCACAACAATCAAGCTGCTTATTTACGCACACTTTTTTAATTTTAAAATAGTTGATACACTGACTATTGTAAGTTATTTGGATGGTTTTTGGTAATTAAAAAATGTACGTAATGATTTCATGCCTAACGGAAGGATGACGGCATAGCTAATTAAATCATAACAGTTAGTGGAAAGAAACCCTTCTTGTAAAAGCAGCTGACGGACGAAATTTACCAACAAGGAAAGGCTGACATAGATCGCATTAGATTTGGAGTCTTGAACCCGGAGCAGCAGCAGACTTTTTGTGAAAACATTACAAACTGTTCCGATCCTCTGAACTGCAGCAGAAAAATTATTAGCAGGAGCATAACGAATGTTTAACCATTGCGAAATTTTCTATTGGTAGCATAATCTTTAGGTTTTTTTTGAAGAACCAAGCACTTAATACAAGTCTTCAGTCGCTGAAATTATCGATTCAAGAGGTGATGTCATATTCTCGTATACCTTTGAGAAAGCATCCCATTCCATCAGACGCCTCATGAGGATGATACAGTTACACGGATCTTTTCTATTTGATTCATTAATAATTACACGATTTTCTTACAAGAGAAGTTGTTGTTTAAAATGAAGTTTGACCTAAATGTGGTAAACGTGGTATTACTTCAATATTCGTTCTAGGAAGTTTACTATGATCAAGTATTTTACTCATCATTTAAAATTATCTTATAGAAAATTTAGAAAATGATACGATATTATTTGAATGCAGAGAGCAGTACAATTATCAGAAGGCAGATAATATCTCCAGCGAGATATTCACGTCATTTGAATAGGGTTCATAAAATTAAACGACGTGAGTTAACTAACACCAGATGAAATGAAAATACGTATAAATAGAGCTTGGAGAAGTTTAACAGAATTAAAACTGATTTTGTTCATCAATTCTTTTTTTTATTAAAAATAATTTTGGATAATATCTAATGTTTGTGTCTAGAAATTATTTGTCTCACTTTTTAGTGGAATTTCATGTTTCGTAGCTAGTCGATAGCCTCTCCATGAATTCAACAACTTTTCATACTGGCTTGCTACAATCTAGAATATGCGAATGGTTAGTTAATATGGAGCTCGTAGCCTAGATACATTTTTTGTTTCCTATAAGACAATTTGTGGTTACGGAGCAGTTAGTATGAGGCGATGCTAATACTTGGAACCTTGGGCTTTCTCCATGGAAGTTGTGCAGCAAAGCCAGCACGTTGTTGTTTGCGAATTTCTCGGTGGTCCAGGGATACTCACACTTGGCAACTACTTCCGAGAAACCAGCATCAGCTCCGGAGCCACTTGGCCGCTTCCAAGTAACGGCTTACTTGTTATCTTCCAAGAAGCGTTGAAGAAGCAGGCTACTAATCTGAGAGGCCCTTGTTGTTTCAGTTACATGGAAAATGCCGAACATCGTGTATTAATTTGTTGAATTTGTTGAATATACAAATTTGTTACCACTTTTTCCAGTACTACAGGCTAAGCTCAGTTCTCTCTATCCCTTTTTAGATGAAATTCTAAATTTTATTAACACGTTATAATAAGTTTATAACCACTCTTTTCAAGCGCGCTCGTGGTCTAAAAAGAAAGAAGCAAATCGCCAATAAAGCAATATTTGAATATGAATCGAATCTCTAGGAAGGAAGCATCAATAAGCTCAGATAATGAATGAGAGTGGTTTGCCACAACTTGACATATCCTTTAATATTCCTGTATCAGAAGCACCGTGCTTAGATGAGAAGAATTTAATTTTTAAGACCAACCATCGTACACAGTAACTGGCCCACAACACTTACTCGTAATTCCGCTTTTAAATTGTCGGTTTACAAAATTTTGTTCTAGTGACGGTAAGAGGCCTAACGTGTACAGCATACTGGGATGCATCCAACACACTTCCACGTACTTTTAGCCAGAATACTTGTAGTATCTGTAGCGGTATATCGGATTTGTAAGATTAAGGAAGTTTTTTCGGCAACAAAAATCACTGAATATGCTGATTATCAGTTCTAACACTGGCTGCCTAGCAGTTATATTCAAATAACTTTCGCTTATTAAACACTACTCACATGAAACGGCTTTTATTGTTAAGTTGCCAATAATGAATTTGGTTTATGTTGACTGGTGGTTACTGTCTAAAAATGTGTTCCTATTATTAATTACTCTGTTTCAACAATTCAACTTAGGTGTTCTGAAACTTTTGAGACATATTTTGTGTAAGTATAATACAGTTTTGGTAATTATTTTTTAGCATTCATCATTTACTGCCTCGAAATTTTTTTGTTTCTCTCACTTCCATAAATAGTGTTATTTTATAGATTAACAAAATAGTTGATATCTACCTTTCTTGTTGGAAAGTGTGCTTTGTCATTTATTCAATAGTTTATTTTTAGTTTTATACTAATATTTGTAACTGAAATATGTATTCATGATCGTCAGACCATCAAATCAGTCGAAAAAAATTGTTTTTTAGTTTTTGTAATTAAAGTACCATTTGCATTCTGTGCCCTTACGTCACTTCAATATTTTTATTCCATTTCAATCAAGCATTATCTATCCGCTTTTCCATTAAAATCTAAAACATTTTGAAAAGAGCTATTACAGTGTTTATTTTATCCTTTTAAGATATTTAATCATATACATTTTCCTATTCAACGGTTAATTTCGAATTAAAAACTCGTTCATGAAAACATGATTGATTTTTTTTTCTTTACCTGGAATGGTTGGAGAAGTGACAGTAAACTGAAATGAGTGATTCATTGATCTATAAATTTTCAGGAATTCTACAGCCAGAAATATTTTTAAAAAAAATGCTTACAGTATTTCCATCATTTTTTGTTATCGTTAACCAAGACACTACGTAAATTGTCCCTGATGTGATGGAATATACAATTTGAAACTTATATTTCGCTACACATTTCTTTCATCCGTATGTGCTCTTTAATCTGCTTGACGTTAATAGCAACAAATATGTATTTAAATAGGTTTTAGTTTCGTGAGTACCATCACTTATTGAATTGGTCTGTCTGAAACACGAGCCTATTCAGCGTCTTTTTTTCTTTCAGCTGTACTTCTCTTCCGTCCAGTTCACTCATACGCCCTCAGTAGATCTATCCTGTAGAGAGTATTTCCTCCCCATTTGGTAACTACAGTGTAAATATAATTAAAAGCATTTAATGACTTAGATACAGAATAATGTTTTGAGCAGAAAAATAATTGGTCAAAACATTAGTGAAAAAGCATTAGTTTCTATTTACACAGTTAGTAAGGCCTAACATATTCTTATAAAAATTTAATAAACACAATTAAGTCCTTTACTACTTATTTTACTCTTATAATTACAACGGTCGCATATTTAAACAGAAATATGAGCCACCATATAAGATCATGGTTGAACATTAACACTTACATGCATTTATCTCATGTTCATGTCTTATTTCCGTTCACTTCAGTTTTTAGCGATGAAAAACCGAATCGTATCCTTTAAGAAATGATGTTCAGACGATAGGTCGGTCTTAACTTGTATTCCCAAACATCCGATGTTTCCTCAATTGTGTGTTGTATTGTAACCTACACATTCAAGGGCACGTGTGGTTTGAAACTTACTACATAAGGTGGTTTGATTTGAATGAAAAGATTACGAAATTCGGCGTATTGGGAGAATACTTTTAAAAATACTGCAGGGGCACAAAATCCACAGACCCACTAGGGATTCCAGCCACTGGGTTTAAAAACATAAACAGTTACGAATCTCCACAATGCGGGATTTTTAATCTCTTGTTTGGTTTAACGGTGTGTTTGAATTAAATGTTCTTAATCAAAATGACAAAATAGAAGTAATTTTGATGCCTGTAATGAAACATTTACTGCAATGTTTATCTTTGTTTCCTCACACTTTTGCAGAATAATTAAAGAAAATAGTTAGAATTAAAGAACGCAGTTTAAAAAAAATTAAGACCAATCCTTGCATGAAATATTTCTGTTTGTAGGTTATTGGGAAATTTGAATAGTCCTGCCAATATAGAATTTAACTCTTCTGTGAAATGGTCTGAAATTTAGGAATAATATTAATAGTTTTTCTGATGACTATCTCAGTCATGTATTTTTATTTTAGCTCTTTATACGACTTTTTTTAAAATAAAAAAATGCGAAGATACCAGGCAATTTAGATTAAAATTATAGCATCATATATTAAATATCCGATAACAATGGTTACAAGTTTCGTATAATTTTAGGACACGTGATTTACTTCAATCATTCATGGCAGGTAATGACATGTTATTGAGAATACTTTGGTTTGGTTGACAGTGATCGAATCTAATAGTAGTAGCCATCAATGGTGTTTTCTATACTGCTTGTATTTAAAGTTTTCCGTTGAATTTCAGAAGCTTTTTGTTAGATGCGTTCATTTTATAGTAAATTAGTTACTTTTTTTTTGATTATGTCTTTACACTTATTCATGTCGAGGGCATTACAGTGGTAAAGAGCTGGGGACAATGAACAAAGTGAAATTCGGCCATATCATTTTAAAGGAACCATAGAAACGCGAAATATGGGTGGCCTAACGGGGATTCAAACCCACGTCGTCCTTAATGCGATGGCACTGTGTTACTGCTCGCCCACTACGCTCGGTTGAATTTCTGGCGCCTATTTTTATTTTTTATTTATGCGCATTACACCAGTAACATTCATGTAAATCGCACGAAGCGAAGTTGTTTATTAATAACAGGAAACATTGTTAAATGGAGAGAAATACGACATTTTTATCCTCAGATATCCACCACGCAGGTGTAATTTTTTAAATTTAAAAATAACATTTGGATTAAACACTCCTTTTTCTACCACGAAATAAAAAGGAATGTTATCTTACGTTTGTATTCTGTTTCAACTTTCCCAACGTTTCGGCGTAAGGTCACGTTATATTCATGTAGTCAGCTTTTGTTTACTTTACAGAGACGGAGATTTCGGTATTAATATTACGGCAACTAAAACCACAAAAGCATTTTAAAATAACAAAGCCACTTTCTGCTGCTGCCTGTTCTCTCTGTTCTCATCTTAGGACCTTCTAGCGTTTTAGGAAAGAGAAAAATAGTTTGTAGATAGAGGAATTGTTTCAAAAAACGGGCTAGCGTCTAAATACATGGTACAGTACTTGCTGTGGGGGGAGGAGGGCTATGGACAATCTCGGGAATGTCACCAAACGGAACAACAAGATGAGGGAGAAGAGTAGTAACCAAATTACCATGACACTTGGCTCTCGTGCTTTGGCGTGAATTGTTTTATCAGAAAACCTATTTTTGGGGAACTCAGAAGTATTCAAGGCATGTGAAATTTTTATTTCTGTCTTTCTTAGTTATACTGTAAAGTAAGTGGTTTCCACGCCATCTCAAAGTAGATTACCTGAGCTTTATGCAGGGCACCTATTCTGATCGATTTGATTGTTTTGTAATTGTTGCCGAGACCATCGACTTCAAGAACGGGCTGGATGGATGCAAACTGAATGGCTATCCTTATATTGTGACCAAACTAAACGAACTGAACTGTTTATTTCGTTTCCTAACTCGATCCATAAACTCAAGTCAGTGTAGAAGTATTTCATTGGAATGCAGAAGACTGACTACAGTGAGGAAGTAAGGCAAAGGTTAAGGAATTTTAACCGTTCTGTGATGTGGAATCATGTGACAGATCTAAGAGAAAGTTTCAAAAACCGCCAAGCAAACCCAGAAAGCCAAGGAGGAAAGCTCAGCGAGGTTAATCGACTCGGAAGACTACTGGAATCCTCCTATTGATAACAATAGTGACGACAATGCGTTATGCAATTCCTGCCATGAACTTTTGTCAGATGATGTTATAGGGGACGTATAGATCTATTGCAACAATTGTGAATGGGTACATTTCGAATGTGCTGGAATGGAGGCAGATACATAGACTATATCTACTGCAAGATAAAAATAAAGAAAATGGTTTTATCGTAAAATTTCAAGACTGCAGCTAATAAAGTTTTACAACAAAATTTAATATTTTTTTATTTATAATGAGATAAATTATTATTTTTTAAATGATTATCCCATATTTGGACCAAGTCTTACTTATTTCCTGGTGGTAAAAAGATTGGCCGCAGACTCTTGGCAAGCGTTGGTCAAGGAATGCTCGATTGTGTTTCTGATGTTACCGTTTATTGAACACAATCTTTGTGGAGGATCCTCCAGTGCTCCCCGGGACCACGTCTTGAACAGCAATCATTTTACATTTTTTTGTCATGTGATTTATGATAAAAAGTAGTAAGTTACTCCAAAATTAACCATTTGGAGTGAGAACAGAAATCAGTAGGTACTAAAATGGAAGTGGTATCCCGTTTTTCGACCGTTTCTTTCTAAAATTTGGATGGTTGTACAGCACTGTGAAATATGACTGTTATAAATGCCTTCAGACCCAGGTCTTGTATGAAATTATATTTTAACAGTTACTTAAAGCAAGATGGCAGTTGATTAATTAGGGATTTGTATATTTTTTGTGTGATTAATTGTGACTCTGTTTATATTCGTCATTTAAATGAATATTATTTTTAGTGTACTGGTGACCTCGATTTCAACGCGCCCAAAAAGCTACAGCAATATATATATATATATATTTTATGGAGAGAAACAGTGTAAATGGTATATAATACGATCAAGGACGATACTGTGTATGAAACATTAATTAAAAGTTTGTAATTGTAAGTGTTGGTGTGAGCCACAAGTTTGCAAGACAATTTAATTTAATTTAATTTAATTGCAATGGAGCACAGGCTCCGGTGACAATTCTTAACTGTTTGCTGTTTTGACAGGTTTATGTTAGTAATTTTGTGTGTAAATACCTGTAAATATTTTTAGTTTTAATTTCCGTGTGCTTCATGATGATTTTGAATGATTTTGTATTAATTCTGATTATTTTAATGTGGTTTTGATTGTTGGCTGCATTGTTGCCGTTCGAGAAACGTCGATCGGCTTTCTTTGTGTTACTGTGGATATTTCTGTAGCGTCTATTTCAACGAGTGGCAGTTGTCAGCAGTTGTCAGAATTTTTGTTGATGGTTCATCAAGTAGTCGTTAGTGAGTTTATTTTCTATAATATTTGTGCGTTTGTAATTTAGCATCTTTGGAGAAGTCTAGTGCTTTATGTTGTCTTAGAGCACAGCGAGAAATAAATATGAAATGAAAAGCGATTCGTAAGTGTTGTCATTTGGTAGAACTAATTAATACAGTCAAGAACAGTAGTAATCAGTAGCCTCGGGCGACCAACGGTAGCAATCTGTAAATTGGAGGACATAGTCTGAAAGGGAAAACATCCTTAACTGACTACATGACCTATTAGTTAACTACCGAAGAACGTATCACTGTTGTATTACGTGAGGTGTGATACATCAGTCTTTGCAGCAGTCCCGACTCCGATATGTACGTGAGTCACGGCTGTTAGGCTCTGTGACAGCCTCAGGGGCAGACTTGGGTCTGCTACTAATGACGGCAACAGCGCTGGGCGTAACGACGCACCACCAGGGCCTGCAGGCCTGATCGCGTTTATAACGATAGGCACTGAGCCACGCAGCCACAGCCACCCACAAATCGAATCAGCTGCCGCACAAATTGGGTTAGCAGTTTATCGCTGACGTCGACGCTCACCGAGTATTACGGACGTCCCGCTACCGTCTGAGAGGACTCCCTCGCTGCTTCAAAACAACCGGCCCAAGTTAGCTTCTAGAGACAGTGAATTTCACGAGGATGAATTTAAGCCAAGGATAGTGAATCTTCTTTTTACCTATCCCTCACTTTTGAATCTTTGTCAGTAACACAATTTTCCTCAGTAATGGTGATTTATAAAGTAGAGAGATAAAATTAATAAAATTTTTAAAGCAGAGTTACAGTTATAGCAAGTTAAAGCATATAATAATAATTACTAACCAAATACTTTGTGTCCGACTCTCCCTAAGTTTGGAAAAATAACTCTTTATAAAACAACTTAACTGTAGGTGAATTTATATTTTAATTTACACTTTGCAGACATAGAGGCATGAAGTATAAGGAAAATTATATGTAATTACTAATGTTATTATTGACATATCTCAGATTCATACTGCGAAACCAAGTACAGAATATCTGGCTCAATTTTTGTAAGGAATAAACGAAGGTCTTCTCTTTCAGAAACATTCAGATGGTTTCTTTCCTAGGCCATAATACAGGGTGTCCAGAAAAGGACTCCCTGATTTCAAATTAAATATCTCGAAAACAAACATCGATAGAGGAATGCAGTAAACGGTATGTTATTGTGACAGCTGTAAGAAGTGTATACAGCAGTGTCAAATAATAGTTACAAAAGCTGCTAACAGATGGCGCTGTAATCACCATACGTAATGCCTAAATAGTGATCCGAGGCTCAGGGCGATCAGTTCCACCATTGAAACGTGAAAGGAGGTTAGCTTACCGAAGGAAGAGTTTAAAACCATGTACACCATTGAACAACGCGTTTTTCTGGTGCTAGAGTACCACAGGTTAGAAGAGAGTCCTACGGCAACACAGCGTACAGGGCCATCTGTTAGCAGCTTTTGTAACTATTATTTCACACTGCTGTATACACTTCTTACAGCTGTCACAATAAACATACCGTTTACTTCATTCCTCTATCGATCTTTGTTTTAGAGATATTTAATTTTGAAATCAGGGAGTCCTTTTCTGGACACCCTGTATCTTTAGCAACACTAAAGCATGATTACATAAATTATTGCAGGGAAAGGAATGAATAAACTGAACACTGTTTTACACATATTTAGATATTAGATAAACATTTTTATTTTTATTTTGCCATAGGTTTTCATATCCACCAGTACACAATTTATGTTTACTTTCTTGAACGTATCAAATGTCTAACAGTTCTTCTTGCCAAGTTCTGTCAGCCAGTTCAGTGTTTGCAGGAAAAGGATTTTTCGTCCAGTCATACCACTACAATTTCAAAATACCTTCAAATCGTTTTTCCATGTCCAATTTAAGTTCGTTGAGGTGGATAGTGAATCTGTCAGTACCCTCTGAAGTTACATTTTGTTTGATAGATGATAATTCACGAAACTGATGAATTTCTCTTTTCAATAGATTATAAAGAAGTGTGACAAAGCACTTTAGCAACCTAAAAGAGATATTTTTAAGCTCCTTGAAGCTGCAAAATAACGTCAGTAAAACTTTAGATTTAAAAAGTCAATTAAAGTAAAAAAACTGTTACTACCCACCATGAAAGTTGAAACGCCCACCAGTGAGCGATAGGAGCAAGGTTGACTACCACTGATTTAAACTTTGTAACTTAACGGAACGCAAATAAACGGCGCACAAGTGGAATTCTTTTAATAATCAGCCACTAAACTGTGCTTCGGCGAGAAGTTGTACTACTCTTAAACGCACAATGTTTTGAATGTTTCATTTGTTTTTGTTTACCCGTATTTGGTCCACGTAATCAAGTGTCACGAAAATAGTGCTTTAATGAGATCTTAGGAAAATTATTAATTTCACTAGTGCAAGCCCGTGACCGTTTTTAGCGTATTATCAAGGGTCTAGATTAGTTTCAGTTTTTAGAATGAAAGATTATGACAGGATGATCTGCTTGAGCAAGTATAAACCTGACCTGTGTTTCAGGATGAATGAAATCTCTTGAGCCTGAAGAACTCTGAAGCAGTAATAGAGGTAGGTATTAAAAACAAACGGGGACGATAGAGCAATCGCATAATTGTTCCAAAGGTCATAGACACGAACTTGCTTAAATACAAACTAACTTGTATTTGTAATCGTAGGCTTCCGCGGCCAGAGTCATTTGAGTCTTGGCTATCCGGGTGGCGCCGCGTCATGTTTCTGCCCTGGAAGAAGACCCCAGAATGAGGGTCGAAACGTCGCTTTTAAGAAACATGACGCGGCGCCACCCGGATAGCCAAGACTCAACAAACTTGTATTTGTAAAGTTCACTCTGCAAAATTTAAAAAATTCCTATTTGCTTCGAAAGCATTGCGCTGTTTTTAATGTAGAGTGGGCAAACACTCATAATTTAAATATTGGTCTTAGTATATGTAATGGCCAGATAACTAAATACACGTTCCATATTATGAATCAGTTGAGCAACTTCACAGAAATAAGTTGCCAGAATAGTCGATTCGGTGACACATTTGCTATGATGTCCACTAGAAATAACCTAATAACTCACATACAGCGAACATGAATACAGACCAATAACGAAAGCGGTCAGAAAAATGCCTATAAAGCAAATAAACCGTAATGCATAAATTTTGGTAAAGCAACAACATTAGTGAAAGTTGTAACTGAACTGAAATTTATCCTAAGCCGAAATGACAATTGGCATTCGTGGTTACAGCAGAGACTATGAGGAATTTAATGTTTTTAAAAAAATATTAAGTTGCTTTAATTAGTAACATGTTACTGAAAAGCAGATCCACGTTTAGCCGCAAAATTTATTAAGCATTTTTAACTATGAAACGCTATGAAAAACAAACTTAATGAATGTGTTATGCCAATTAGTTTGGTAGCAGTTGCTTAGTTATTAAATTGTAGACATAACCATGAATTCCTTCTAATGGTATCTCTGGTCACTGTTTTGTGAGCGAAGGCTGACACGTGACACCGTTCTCCAGCCAATAACTATCGAGGTGAGTGGGTGACCTTACGAAATTATATAGTAGATTAAGTCTTACAGTTACCATAGAGAATAATTAGCAAACTATACGGATAAATCCCACTTCTGTCTTTGTGGGAATAGTCTTATTGTGAACGGCCACAAAGGCAGTTAAAAAACAAAGAGAACATCTTCTGCAGATAAAAACCATCTGAACCAGAAAAAACTGCATTCTCTTTCTGTTACATGTTTCTGTAAGAGTTTACAAGAGCCATAATATTTAGTGAGTATCATATTAAGTTTTACAGATCACTTGTATCCTTTATAATATAATTGATAAAATTGCGATGGAGTGCTCGCTCCGGTGGCAATTTCCCTACACCTCGCCCCTTTCTCCTTTCCTCTTCCAAACTACTTTTGCCCTCTACTAATTTTTACTTTAAATTCCTTCAGTGTTTTCGGTAAATTATTAATTACTTCTCTTGGCAATTTATCCCAGTCCCTCAAACCCTTTCCTACGAAATAAATTTTCCCACACTCTTATACCTGAAATCAAGTGCCACCTTGTTTAAATATACGTTAGGAAATAAGTCCAGTTATCAATAAAAAAAATGAGTATTTTTAAAAAAAGATTAAAACATAGGGCAGTAATCATTTGTAACAAAATTGTCTCTACCCTAATAATCTGAATCGATCTGTAACTTAAAATTTAAAACAACGCAACAGCTACCACGTAGATCTAATATTCAAATAAGATCCTGGGCACGCATAGATATATTTCTCCTTGCTTCTTTCAGTTGCTGATGAATTTATAAAATATCAGCAAAACGCAGAAGTTTACCTGTAGTTGCTGTTCTGATGACGCCAAAATAATCAAGTATATAAAAAATTTACAGTTTTTAAAAGCTGGCCTATTTTCTGAAATCACTGAGACATTTTTATCATGTCTGGCGCTCAAGAAAAGTGTAGTGTCTCCGATTCCAAATTTGGAACTATATTTGACTTGTAATTGTAGATTTCCCGGCGAATCTGATGCTTGAAGATGCGTCGGAGCGTAACACCCCTACCACCGCTATCGGAGCGCCACTGCGGGAGTGGAGGGGATGGGTCGACTGGTATAAATACCGCACCGGCAGGTCGGCCCAGCAGTCTCTTCCTGGATTGCGCTCCTCACGCCGGTCAGCAGACGCGATCTGAAGATGATGGCACGTTACGCCGTCGAAAATTCGTTGAATTACGATCAATTGATCCGACCGCATGCCCGAGAGATCTTCAAGTATATCTGAAATCGGCGTGTAGCTTACATCATATGAAATAAGGACATATGACACTGTTGACGGAATTTCGTGGTGATTCGGAAGGGGGTCTCTTACGGAAGTGTAGATCTAAATGAGTGGCCTCATACTTTTTTTTCTCCCATGTTTCGTCTCTCGTCCACAGAGAACACTGACCATTAATATCATCCACACCGTAACTTACGAACACTTACGTATTTGGGAAGGTGATGGGAAACGACATGAGTTACGTCTCCCTGGCACGCACTTTGCAGGATTAACATCATCCAAAGCAGCTGTGTACGCTTGGATTCCGGGTATGGCAAACCCTTGTTATTATTATTATTATTACAGTATTTGGAAAAAAAGTCATTTAGTTGTTATATTTACAGGGCCGCCACCTTTTAGTAAAATATTTAATTAGAATAATCCTGAAATAATGAAACTTACAAAATCCAATTTTCTTATCCCCAATTTTACTGAACACAGCTTATAAAATTGACTCGCGCACCTATTCCCACTACCTGTTAAAGATTGTGTTTGATTTATTAATTTTTAGTAGGTAATATGTGTGTGTTTTACTTTTGTAGTAGGAATCTCGAAATCACAGTTTTCACTTAGTTCATTGTGGAGTAATAAGGTAGTGTAAAAACTAGTTTCTATTGAAAGGGGATGCTTTTTCTCATGTTTGTATCTGCTCTCGCTATAAATGGCTCAATTTTATTTAATAATTATTCAATATCATTTGCTGACATTCGGAAAAAGTTTTCAAATCTGTCAGGATGTTCTATACGTAAGTCATTCAGCTTATCGCTAGCAATGTACCCGCAAACGAAATCACTATGAGTTAGTTTGTTTAAACGGACTAATTTACATTTTATATTTTTTTATTGGTTTCAGTATTACTATAATTACCTTCTCCGGCTTTTGTTCAACGACACTACGCACCAACACTTTTCCGTTGCGTGGTTTTCCTCTTCTATAACTCACCAGTAAACAGCATACAAACCACTGCAGGATATGCTAGTTTCTTCGTCACTGGAAATTATTTTCATTAACCGAAAAAACTATGAAATGTTGAATAACGTATGACGATAAGCGGGCCACTCCCGACTTTTCAATCCACGCGCCTTGTGAGAGGTCCAGCACTCGGAATTCAACCGACAACAAGTCCACAAGTAAAAACCTCTGTAGGTTTGCTATGCCACACACCGTCGGAACAAGCCTTTACAAAGTGATGCAACAACCGTATCGCGTGAGTAACAAAAATTTAGGTCTATCCTTCCGCGCTCGCACTGCAACACAAGTATCGTAAAAAGCTGTTGGACAAAGCTTCCTCAAGCACTCCGACTCTAAGTCCGTTAATAGCGCTAGTAACCACTTCCCACGATGGTGTACTTAATCACCTTAAATGCCCCTGCAGAAGTTGTAAGATTTCTCCCTGCGCAGTGTAGCCAAAGTCCTCTCGGCCCCGTAATTAAAGTTTATGCGCTCTGAGTGGGTTCTACAGACGCACATGAGGTACTTATTGCGCGAGTACGTAATAAGTGCGTCGGTGCTGGGTAGTGTAAGGGAAGTAGCAGAGTCGCAGAAACCACATAAATGCTGCGTTTACGCCGTTCAACTTGTTTATTACACTCCGGGACGACGCAGCATTAGCGAGGCATTAATTCGGAGCGGATCTATCCGGGTATACTAAACCGAGCTCAGTGGGCCATAAAGGCGAATAAAGCGGCGAGCGAGGAGGCGGAATGGTGGAGCTAGGCCGTACCTGGTCGACCTAATTCTGGCCGGAGTCAACGGGATTTTCGTGATCCTTCTTTCTGTTACTGAAATGAAATCTGGGTATTTAAATCAGTTGACCAATCAGCTCATTCCCAGTGCTGGCAGGACATTTATTTGGGATTGCTTAGTGCTGTAGTAAAAAGTTTAAGTTTTTATCCTGTTCCAGGCTGCATTTCAACCCATCCACAAACTCCGCTAATATTGCTGCTAGAAAAGTGAACTTTCAATCACAGCAACATTATGCATTTAATGTATCGCATATTAGTGATAACATGCAACGCAATGTAAACTTTACCAAAAACCTTCACGGGTTCTCACATCTTTCTTTTTCGTTGTCCATGATTCAGATCCTTATTGCAACATTTGAAAGGCTAACACAATAGGAAAGAATTACATGCGACTGATATAATGGCCTCAATAATATTGAGTCAGTGAAAACAATAGATATTAAAAATAACTCTTAATAACTTACGTTATGCCGCATAATATTAGTTTCAGTCGTGGTTAAGGTCGCATAGATAGCAATCAATGTGGAACTAATTTAATTCACTTTCATTCAAAGGAAGTAATGGTTTCAACATAGTGCTCATGAAAAGAACTTAAATTATTACAAAACATTTCCCTCTGCTGTAACAGTAAATGCTAATATTTCCGCTCAAACATGAAAAATTCCATCGTATGTTCACTTCATCGCCATATAAAGGCGACCCCATATTTCTTATCGTACTATAACGTAGATCAGAGAATATGATGAAAACATCTAACTATAACGAATATAAATAAACAAAAGTAACTAATAATTCATTTGTTGATTAAAACGAAATGCGTGTTCATGTAAACTTTTTTCTTTGCAGTTGCTTAATTAAATAAAATTGTTATTAAATAATGCTCATAACCACTGCTATGCAGTAACATTTCTGGCCGTTGATTATTTGGTGACGAAAGCTGGCAGCGTGAAATCAGCGTTACGATTATGATGACGCCATGTCACAGTAACCAAGATTAACTTTCTATTAGTATTGATGATGATAATATATATATATATATATATATATATATATATAATTAAATTGCGATGCAGCGTGCGCTGCGGTGGCAATTTCCCTCCACACCTCTCTTTTCCCCATTCCTACACCCACCTAGATTTGCCTTCTGCAAATTTTAGCTTTAAATTCTTTCAACGTTTTTGGTAAATTATTCATCATTTCTCTTGGTAACTTATTCCAATCCCTTTCACCCTTATAAAAAAAGAGAATCTTCCCACACCCTTGTGCCTGAAATCGAGTGCCAGCTTGTGGTCATGGTCATCTCTTCGCTTACATTCATTACTTTTAATTCTTACACCAATATCTTCCCATGTCTCATCACCAATATACGACTTGTACACTCCCATGATCCTCTTCACCATTTTACTGTCTTCCAATGAATCTCGTTCCAGCTCTTTTATCACATGTGTTACTGATTGCATTCTGCCGTAATTTCCAGAAACAAACCTATCAGCCCTTTTTTTCCACCACTCCAACTCCTGTATTTGATACGCAAAATGTGGATCCTATACTACGCTACCAATGCAATGCTCTGACCAATGTTTTGTAACCCAATTCCTTTATTCCCGCGTACATCCCTTCATCACTCTCTCCAACAAGTGCATAATTTTGAAACTGACCAATGTGTCCTGCCCAGTTAAGTTTATTATCAAATGTAATGCCAAGATATTTACATTTCAAGTCTTTAACAAGCAATTCTTTATTCACCTTATAATCGTAATCAACCTTTAGTTTCTTATTTGTGTATCTTATAAGATGACTCTTCTTTGCATTTATCTTCATCCCATGTTTACCAACCCAACAAGATACCCTGTCCAGATCACCCTGCAACTGTTTACAGTCCTCTACCGTTTTGATCCTTTTATATATGATTATTATCATATTCATGAGACAAGCTATTTACTATATTTTCAGTGTATTTGACACCATTTTACAATTTACACAATTGTTATTTGATGAACTGATCAATACTCCACAGTGTTTACAAGTTAGTTAGTGTATTTGAATACTCTCTTTTACTATATACTGTGATTACACACTGATGAGTCATAACATTATGAACATATTCTTTATAGCGCGTTGGTTTACTTTCTGAACACACTACAGCAGCGATTCGGTGTAGCATGGATTCAGCAAGTCTTGATGGGTTTCCTGCGGTATCTGGCATCAGGGTATGCGCAGTTGCGCATTTCTCTTATATTACGGGGCGGTAGTTTCTGGGCACCCGACAACGTCCCAGATGTGTTCTATCGACTGGAGATCAGGAAAAATTGGTAGACAAGACATCAACGTGAGATAATTATCATGCTCCTCAAACCATTGTAGCACGATTCTGGCTTTGTCTCATAGACAATTATCCTGCTTGGAAGATGCCGTCGTGTCGTGGAAGACATGCAGGTGGTCCGCAATAATTTTCACGCAGTCCACAGCCGCCATGATGTTAAGGTTAAGGACATCTTGCGACTGTGATTTTTCCGAGCGAATGCAGAGTAAGTTACCTTATTTGTAAATTCCATTTAAGTTGTAATTAATTAGTTTAATCTCTCCCCGAGCTTGAATTCCATGCAGTCAGAACTCTTTCGGTGAAGATTTGGGGATTTTGTCCGCAACTTCGTTTTCGTAGCCAAATGCGAACAGATTTCTTAAATTATTGAGTTATGAAGGAACCTTCAGTGCTTCAGTCAACCACAAAAATACATTAATAAAACAATAATTCATTTGTAGATTATTTATTTTTACATTTATGACTTGTGTTGACAGATTTATTTTTCAGTTATGCACCTGTTGCTTATGAATCTCGGTGCGGAACAGATCAATTAACTTTTGGTCGAATATTACTTGTTAACTATGCCAACAACTAATCACAAAATACAATAAATTTCTTCTTTAGCATGTAAATTTCTGTGTTATTCATTTTTAGTACCACATTCTGTCTGGTATATTTTTTAACTTTGGTAATTTTAAAATTAAATCTTTTCTTTTCAGCTCCGCAATCTACCAAGAGAATTGAAAGTGTCTGCGAAAATTAATAACCCAACTGTTTGGCTCTACACTGTCTGCATAAAGGATTTAAATATGAAAAAAAAACAATCAAAAGACGAGTGCATCCGTTTTATCGCTTCTTATGTCATAAAGTTCTTGCGGTGTACAATTAGGCAATATATTTTCTTTGATATCTGATCAGTCTCAGCTACAGGTTAAAGTTATGAATATCTGGTGTACCGTAATTTCACATGTAAAACCATTGCAGCTTGTGTAAGTTCACGTACCGAGCGTGGTGGCTCAATTCTTTTACTGGTTTAGACTTTCTAAATTATTTTCCCCAATTACGCATATCGGAAAATGTCAGAAATCAATGTGTTGTGTTTCAAAATTGGACATTCATCTCGCTCTCTGTAAATCACCTTGTTTATCTCTTGAAATATTGTTAGGAGTACTCACATACGCTTGTTAGCGTTCCGAGCTTATTTTCCTGAACAGCGTGCACAAACTTTGAGTCTAGTTACCAGAAACTGAAGAGCGGAACAAAAAAAATGTAACACACGAGAGGGAAGACTGTAATTGCATTTCCCGTCAAAAGGTTGTTCCCCGCAAACGTCAAATGAAGAGCAGTCCCCCGAACTTCCAAACCCCTCTTTTCCCCTTTTTATTGGCGTGCTTCAATGGAATGAATTCTGCAGGCAGCATTGTTTTTAGCCACCCGAACCTTGTTTCATTACACTCTGCATTGGCAGAGAGGCCGTACATATATATACACGCACACTCGTCCTATCGACTCGGCCTGCTTAATATTCGCGGGGATATACAGCAGTATCCATCCATCCCCCCTCCCCCCCCCACACTACCCTGCTACTGACACACGCAGCCGCTCGGAAAAACAAAACTCTACTGATGCGTACCGAACGCGCTCAGAATCTTAACAATTTTCTTTTTTCCCCTTTTTTCGTTTACGGAGCTGGGACGGAGAGAGACGAGTCGGTTGGAGGGGAGGATTGGAAAGTCCCGTGGGCTGCTATGCAGCATACTTAGCGAAATGAGAAATTGTCGGAATGTGCTTCAGTTTCATAACAGAACCCACGCTTTAGCAATATGCGTCACGGGGAATTCAGACACGTAATTATTGTTTCCGAATGCCGAAGGCTTTATTGTCTGCGAAAGCATGGAAATAAAAACAGAAATGTTACGAGTAGACACGTCAGTTCAAGAATTTCTCCACTTGTTTTGCGTGTTGAATTTTCAATTCGTAAAAATTCGACAACTTCATTCATTTTTGCAACGGAAAACTATTATGTAATTACAAAAACAGTTATCCTCTGAAAGGATCAAGTAATTTTCACTCTTAAAGTTGATTCATTCCTAACTGTTTAATATAGCACTGAGATTCGCAATCTATATATATATATATAAAGATGAATGTATGTATGCTTGTTTGTTGGTTTGTTTGTTCTTCATACAAATCCACAGTTTTCTTCCGATTTCGATGAAAGTTTGCACACTAATCCTTTGAAACAAGGAGAAAAGTAGTCTATATTTGGTTGAAACATTTTCTGTATATAATTCTTGTAATTTCGAAAAATTACTGAACGGTGATAGACAGACGCGTAGGATGTGTAGGTCTCTGTCTTGTTTTTCCATATAACGGTCTGGTAACTCAGTGCTTAAAGCGCTTGCTTACTGTTGTTTGGATCGTGGTCTCAGGTTCAAATCTCCATGCAGGCAAAGGTTTTTAAAAATTGTTTTTGATCGTAAGAGTCACGCCTGGACCGTCGGTTGAATGTTAAACTGTAGATATAAAAAATTTAGGGTTTCAATGCTAGGCAAATCGTAGGCAGTATTGCAATGCTGTAGGTGTACACTTTTTTACGTTATAATGACCCCTTAGGGGTTGTTCGCAGTCAGTTTGCGCATGTGTGTGATCTGGAGTAATAATACGATAAATGCGGAATTAAGTCTCTGTCTTTTTGTTACGTTTTGACGTCTAAATGGCTATATCGATATTGATGGAATTTGACAAGAAAATCTGTAGGAAGGGCACAGAACATTTTTTCCAGCATGATTAACAGTTATAGTCAAGAAATTTTGAGAACTTATAGAATAGTGACAGAAATATGTTGGAAATTGATTATCTTCAATAGACAGGTTCGATGGCTGAATGATATAGTGATAGCTTTCCTGTCACATTATGCCGACACAGTGTTGTTTGGGACCAATCCTTCGTTACCAACAACTGTCTATATTCAATTCTGGCAAAGAAATTCTTAATCCACGAGTACGAAGTCGTGGGTATCAGCTAGTTTGCTATAAATGTTGAGTGTCACATATAGTTAAAACTCGAACAATTTTTCTAATTATGTTTTAGCACTTATATCAATTAGTTTTGGAATTCTGATCCTAT
This sequence comes from Vandiemenella viatica, assembly GCA_031002005.1. NCBI lineage: Eukaryota > Metazoa > Arthropoda > Insecta > Orthoptera > Morabidae > Vandiemenella > Vandiemenella viatica. The sequence goes on from CM061919.1 coordinate 140,800,073, forward strand.
CACTGTGACCTACACCAATAGACGTAGAATCCATAGACACCGGCTTGATATAAATTACACTGAATTCATAAGAAATGTTTCTTATTGGGGATACTTACTGGGCGTATTGAATGAAAGAAATATGTTTCAACTACTGTATGCATGAAGTGCTTAGATTATACTGGGCTTGGTGAAAAGATTTCTGTGCTGTGGAGTGTGTCTGTTACTGACGTGTAGGTTGAGAACTATGTAAAATAAGTGATATTAGAAATTTTACGAAACGAGTCAATTGAAAGAAAAATTATTTCATGGCTGTTTGAGCCTGCAGTGGTTACTTTTCAGGTTATATAATACGATGGAAACATGATGACAGATAACCTTTTTTGTGTCCCCATTGTATCAACTTATTTTATTCAATCCTCCATCTCTTACTCTCTTGTCACAAACATTTCCTCAATTATTTGCTTATATGTTCTAATATTGTCTTACACTACAGTTCTTCCCTTCAATTGTTCACTCCATTAAGATAATTAGCTAGTAATAACGTCTCAAAATATCAGTTACTATCCTATGTCTTCTATGTATGAGAAACTTCCTTAATATTCTTTTTTCCTTATCTGTCCAATTCATTGTCAACATCCTTTTGCAGTCTCGGATTTGAAATACTTAAGTTTTTCTTCTTTCTGGTATTCTTTAAGATACTCTCATATAATGTTCTGTGCTCGATATATGCAGGTTTAGAAATTTCTTTGTGAGCCTTGTCAATATTTGAGGATAAGAAATTTTTCTTTTTCAAGAATACTCTCGGCGCTAGTGCTATTCTGATTCTGACATCGTTCTTGCTTCTACCATCAGCTGTAATTTTCCTTTCTAAATTACAGAATTTATTTATTCTATCCTATCTTTGTATTTAATGGACTACTATTGCCATCATTTCTGTTAAATTTCGTGACTTTTGTCGTGCTTTGTCTAATTTCAAGTCCAAATTATTCTCCCAATATTTTTTTCATATCATTCAGTCATTTCTCAATACCCTCGATTGGTTCTGTTAAAAGTACCATGATATCAACAAAGTTCAGAATACTGATTATTTCTCATTGAAAACTTGTGACGCATTATAATTTTTAATTTACTTCCTTGATTGTATCTTTACATACCAGCTAAATATTAGTGTTGATAGACTGTAACCATGTGTCACACCCTAAACTGATGCTTGTCTCTTCACAGCAAACTTATCACACATACTAATAGTGAGGCCAGTCTTATAATGACCAAGTAATATTAGATAGGTATTTTTCAACGTGATTTTTGTGTATGATACGTGTTTTGCAGTTTCTTAAATAAATGTTGCAGCTCAAAAACATAAAAAAATACAACAGTTGAATTAAAGTCAATCTTTAACTAAGCAAATAATTAAAAATGACCTAAAAACTACAGTTCTATTAGTTTTATATAATTGACTGTCAACAAAATGGTATCTTTTTCACTGCATTTTATTTTAAAGTAATGTCTAAGTTATTAAAATACTTCACAATGCTAAATTCAATTGATGTGATCCTTAACAAAATGATTAGAATGTGTATGTGTACCTTCATATTTACGCAGTATGTAATTGCATAATCATTACATGAGATACTTTTTAGGTGATCGTTGTTATTGAAAATTTTATTACATTGACTCACTTCAACCATTTCTGCATCAGTTAATTTTAAGGGTAGGAAGACTATAACCTACTTTTAGAACTGAAAAATATAAATTCATTTTTGTTCCAGTTAATAGTATTTAAAACGTATTAAAAATCAGAAGTGCAGGTTTAGGTATAGGACACGTACAGTACACAGATAGCAACTTTTACTTGTAGCAACGGAGCTAAATAAGGTGGTAGTGCAGAAGACTGAATGTTTCCAATCATATATGGGAATTGGGTACTGTAACTATGTGTGAATTGCTTTAAACAGACCAATAGGATCACAACGTCTTTCTTTTACTGAACTTGTGTACTACTCATTGTTTAATTCATAATTAGCTTTTAAATAGTTATTCTGTTACTAATGTGTATGCGTACTTTGATATGTCAGTTTCTTAATGTTCCACTGTAATAAATTACCTAAATGGACATTACTTTACCTGTTCTCGTTATTACACTATGCTGAACATCCTCGTTTACCCATCGAGCATAGTGGGTGAGCAGTACTGTTCTGGCCTCACATTCGGGAGAACGCGGATTGGAATACCGGTCCCGCCATCCAGATTTCTGGTTCCATGGTTTTTCTAAGTCACTCCAATCGAATGCGGGAATGATTCCATCAAATGCCCAGGGCCGAATTCATTCCTCACCTTTAATGACATCGACGTCAACTATACGTAAAACCATAAGCAAATAAAGCTCATATACCACCAACGCCAGACTTGTGTGATAGTGTTACCAATAGTCCAACCAAGAATCATTCAAGGGAAATGATAAGGAATGTCGTTTTTATATCGCCTCATATCATATCCTATATAAGTAGGCTGCGTTGTATCTTTCTGGTCGTTGCTGAAAACGTACCTTAAATATTTCGTGGAGATCGAAACAAGACATATTCAACGGATAAATGTAAGAAGTATTTTGGTGTTCTCTATAATTTTTCTTATATATTTGTTTTAGTTTAAATACTTTTATGAAGTTTCTACAACGAACTAAAATTGATACAGCAAAGATAGTTTTGATGGTGCATTTCTCGTAAGTTCTGCGTCCCATTCGTTAATTCAAAGTAAGGAGTAGTATTATTGGTTGAATACTACTTACCATTTTCTTTGTTAATAATTTCTGACCAATCGTGAAAACATCATGGAAGTGTTTAGTCATTCTACAGCCAATCTTGTTATATCGTCCATTGTTTAATGTACTAATTGCGGCAATAAATTTCAGTTGTCCTGCTTGACTATCCAATATGCAGTGTCTTGATATTTCTTCTTCTTCTTCTTCGATTATTCCCTTTAAAGAGAGCGACTGAACTTGAGTAATCATGATGTTTTTTTCTTCTTCCTTTCTTCCTAAATTCTCTTCATACGCTCGCTGTGTTCTCTCTTGCGCTCTTCTAACCATTTGTTTCCTGTTCTTTTTTTGGTTTGTGTTTGTTTAAGTGTATGTTTCTTTATGATGTTTCTAAACTGTTCTTGGTTGTTTATGTTGTCTTGTGTGATCCCCAATTCTTTAAGGTCCTCTTCTGTTTCAGATATCCATTTAATCTTGTTTTTACTGGTGTTTACTATCTCGAAGATTTGCCTTGTGAGCCTGTTCTTGTTCAACCTGCTAATATGTCCAAAAAATTTCATCCTTCTTTTTCTAAAGTTGTCAGTTATTGTTTCTATCTGTTTGTGAGTGTATAACGTTCAGTGTTGTTAAAAAGATCACAAGATTTTCTAACATGTCCTGTTTAGGTCTTCTCACAATAACATCTAATTAGTTAAGCTGTTCGTTCAGATGGCAGCTCAGTTACAGGAACAATTATAAAAAATACTTTAACTCCCTTCTAAAAATAATCTAAATGTAAATTTCTTTTAATCTTATCCTCCAATACAACGTCACCATCAGTTCACACTTATTTTGCTGTTTTTATACAAACAAATTCCCTCTTACTTGATTCGATTCTAAAATTAATAGCTAGAACTCCATTTGAAAAACATAACACCATTCATCCACTCTTGAAACAGACTATCAATTTAATGGCAGATTGTATATATTTAAATACTCATATTATTATTTTTATTTTTTTTAGGCGGTATTTAGTTCTATTTTCTTTGTAGGTGTACAGTCGAAAAGTAATTCCTCAATATTAGTTACTTTTGAGCATTTTTCTGGGTTTTCCAAGAAGTAACTGTTACGTAAAGAAAACAGAACTGTTTGTGTGTCGAAACGTCTACATCTATGCTGACGCCAATACACAAGCGAATGTGCCCAGATTACGAAACCTAATAATACGTTGCACGAAGGTATCAAGGGATGAAGTTATAAATTTTAGAAGCTTTCAAGCGAATTAGTTCCCTTTTTAACCTTGTTAATCACATCTACCTCAGTACAGTAAAGGGAACAGCCCAGTGGTAACTCGAGTGTGGTTTTCAGTGTCCTGCAACTCTCTCGTGTTGGACTGGTAACACGCGCTCTGTATTTATGGCTAATAATGCACGATTCTGCTAAAAAGCTGATGTAATTAACGATACCCTTGGGGGAGTCACAAAGTAACGTTCTTCCTTCCACGATGGTAGGGACCCTACGTCACGCTCCTCGTGAACAGATTAACGAGCCTTCCGGGACGAAGTGGGAGTGGCAGAATTTGGGGAAGGGGAAAGGTTGTTAATAAAAGGAAACAGGTAACTGCCCTGGTCGGGAGAGAGGGGAGGGTCCAACAGGTAGCCATTACTCTCGCACACGTTCTCAGCTTGCGGCAGACACATCCCTGTAATTAAATGGAAATTACTCGCCTCCCGCACCACACACGCAACAAGTGAATAATGAAATAATGCGCACGCACGCCATGTTGGGGGAGAGTGGCCAGCGACACTGCTGCCCCCTGGCTCCGCATGCGCGCTGCAATCTCCCTTATGGGGAGAGGGTGGCAGGGGAGGGGCAGGTTGGCGGACGTAGTGGGCGTAGTGGCTGACGTAGCGTAGTAGTACGGGTATCGACTGCCTGCTCGGCGACTGGGTGGGGCGGAGGGGCGGAAGAGGGGAAGAGATGTCGGGCGGCCCTTGTCCACGTTGTCGGCCTGCGTGTTCGGCTGGTTGTGTAATGCTAGGCTGAAACGTGTAGTCAAGCTAGTTGTATAACCGTAGGCGCTAAAACAACGGAACAATCTCTTTTCAAAAGAATTTCCAGAAGAACTGTAATACTTCGTACTTTGTAGCGTCTAGTTTTTAATCAATTATGTGGCTTCGTTATTAAATTATTATTCAAATAATATCAGTGCAACTATTATCGAAGGCACGTCTATTTTCGTAAGATTATTCGTATTGTTGTCATTAGAGAACCGAATTTGTATTTTCATTTATATTACAAGATGTAAAAAGCTGACTGTCTTTTCTTCTACTAAGAAGGCTTCATTAAATTTGCACAAAATCTTTCTTTGACTTGTCTGTTAAAATTCTCGTAGAACAACTTTGAATTATAGTATATGACATAACAAATATGTATAATATCATTAAAATTAAGGAAAATGAAATACCTTTATAAGTTACGGTATTTCATGAATTGAGAGAAATGGAACAAAACTAAAAGAAGGATGACGTTTAGAAGTAATTAGAAGAGAATATCAATACAACACAGAGCTAGCAACTAACTTAGTTAACAAGGCAGAAAGTAGTACTGTACAACAAAATTTCTTTTATTAAAGACTAGCAGTTACCCGCTACGTCGTTTGATTTAACTGTGTTGAATAATATAAGAGATTTATTTAATAATATTCTCAAATATTCCACGTAATAATAAAAATATATATACGTTCTAAAACAATAAGACAGTTACCATATTTTTTAAACCTTTAATTGATCAATCAATAGGGCATTAAAATAGAAATTTCCATGTTTAAGTATGAACTGATCGTTTTGTTATTGTTTGTCTTGTTTAATTCATTGTCCTAGCTTTATTACATTTCATTTGAAGATTTCACCTATATTTGGCCATCAAGTCTTAGAATTACCAATTTTTTGGTTTGTTTTGCCGATACGACGCGACGATTCGAACAATTAGTTATGCTTTGAAATAGAAAAATTCCATGTTAAAATAACAACTGACCGCTTCTTCACTATGATATTTGACACTACTATTATAGGTTACTTTTAGTTTCATAATCTGCCAAATGCATTGAATGTCTGTGAGACAATTACGACACATAGTTAGGTTGGGGCTGATGTACTAAAACATACGCAAAGATATTAAATAATTTAGATAAGGAGTGAACTTCAGAGCTTAAATGAAGAACTAAAGTGCATAAAAGAAAATCAAGCAGTAATTTATTTACAGTTTAGTTAAAAACAACAACAAATTTTAAAAATATTTTGACGTAAATTTATGTGTTTTCCATTCTTTTAGTACTGTAATCTGTCAACAGATGACGTTAATCATTTTTTTGCGATATTAAGACATGCTGAAGAAACGTTAATATGATCTTTGAGTTTCACCTCCGCGATCTGTTGACAGAATGATATGTCCGCGGGAAAATTACCAGAAACTACGTTCACATGACTTTAAAAAATTTTAAGGGTAAGACAGATTTATTTTCTCCTTCTCCGTAAAGTGAATCCAGTTTAGCACTTTTAAACTAAAAATAAAATTGACTATGTCACAACGTTCTTGCTTTGATCTCTGAAAATCAGTGTATGCGATCTACGTAAGAAGCAAAATGTATAGGTTAGGGAACCGGTTACGAAATTGGAGAGTTTTTGGTGTTGACTGTATGCAAATTTACAATGACTGTTCCCAAAGAATCTATTCATTTTTGTGTGATGAAAACTATCATATGTTATTACCCAGACTATTCAATAATTCCGTACCAAATTCCATTTAAATTTGTTGATAGATAAAGCCGTGATTGAGCAAAATAATCCCAACCTCCAAACATTATTCCATCAAAATATTTTCTTTTATAATCCCATTAAGTTAGTAGTAGGCCATACTGAAAGTCATGACATTAAAGTAACCTTTGATCTGTCTTAAAACTTGTATACAATAAGGATATATCCTGTGCCATTTTTAACTCGAAATAACGACTAGAAAAGATGCCAAGTAAACAGCAACAAAGGCTTCCAGAAGACTGGATTCGGCCTTTTTGTGAAATTATTTTTATCTTCTTGTATCTTTGTTTCAGAGGATATCTAACAAGTTGTTGAGTCATTCCTTAAAAAAAAAAAAAATACTTGGCGCATTGTCATTTTTCCAGAAATTCACAAGGAAAAAAGAAAGAATAATTCCCTAAGCATATTTATTTCTTTATGTGATCTTACTTTGATGTAGCTTTTTTGTGAAGTTGTTTCAAATTCAAATTACCTCCCATACGTTATATATCAGTGGATTTAATACTTCAGATTACCATAGTACTGATGTAATTCTCCCAAACAACCATTCCTTTCTTTATAAGCATGGAGATAATTTTACAAAATAAAATGCTAGCAGGTCGCAAAGCTTATGTTATACATTCGTAACATACCAGGATTTTTCGTTCTGGATTAAACGAGAACACGCAAATAGTGGTCACCTGTCATGTCCAGAATGATATCCATCATTGTGATCTACAGTATACAAAATTCTGTAGAATGGAAAAGAATAAATTTAGAAATACAAAACTTTTTTGGTCGGACTGATCACATGAACATAGTTTATCATGACATCTCATTAAAATTCCAAAATTACTATGGAAATACGTGATGATCATTCATTATTATAATGTCATCACCGGTTTAAGTATAATTACTGATGTATAAAACATATTTTGTGTAATTTCCAAACACCAGGAAAATTTGGGTTCCTATTCACCCAAAATTCTGCAGAATGGAAAAGAATAAATCTAAAAATACAATACTTTTTTGGTGGGACTTAGCATGTAACCATATCATAACATCTCATTAAAATTACAACGTTTAAATACAATGAAGATGATATCAATTACCATTCTCGTTTTATGTCATCATTATGTCAAGTATCTGACAATTTATAGCAATTTCTGAAAATTTTTAAGAATTATTTTAGTTACATTGTTAAAAAAGATTCCTAAGTGAACGAGATCAATCAAAGGACTCATATCAACAGTTATTCAAATGGAGATCATACCAGATACAATTTAATTCTTAGCTTTATTTTGAATATTTGAATTGAGAATTGCTATATGCACTTTGGAAAATTCAATAAAATTGGGTCATATTCCAGTGTACAATCTGTTTGCAATGAAGCTATATATTTCTGATGGCCTAGAATATATATTTTATCTGATATCAGGATGCATAGCTGTAGTTTATTTGCTTAATAATCTATATAACAAACAATTTTTTTTTTCTTTCGAGAGTTGAATTTCAAGCTTGGCTGATTCTGTTGAAATGTGTCCACCTCCAGCCCATTGAGGTTATGCCGATTATGTCGTAATGGTGAAAAATTGTTTTCGGACAAATCGGAGCCCGATAAGTATTGTGTGTGGTGCATGGGAAATGTGTTGAAAGGTTACCAAGTTTTCAATTAACAGAGTAGCAGTGTTTAAATTTTAATTGCATTAATTATTGCATGTTAAGAACTTATTAACAATCTATACTCTAGTGAATCTAGACTTTATCCTTGTCATTAACAAATATATGATGTTCCATTTGACTTATAATAAAAGTAGTAAAACACGAAACAAACAGTGTTACACAAAGGTAAATGTATAACATATTACGAAAAGATAAAAAAGGTCCAAAACTAGTGGAAATTTCAGAGAAAAGTTGTGTAAATGGGTAGAGGAGAGAGAATGTTACTGTTTTTGTAATTTTTTCAGTGAAATTAACATCTTGTTTTTTTCTCTTTTGTTAATATGTTGTATGAATTTTGATGTATATGAAAATAAATAAATAAACTTACTTGGCTCCATCAGGTGTAATGCCCCTAGTTTTCCGTTACTACATGACGACAAAATTACTAAACTATGACCTGTTTGCTAAGTATGTGAGGTTATTCAATGCAAATAAAACTCGGGAACAGAACTAAGTTTTTATTTTATTTGACATATCTTCAATTACGCACACGTTAGACGTACTGTACATTTCCCATGGACATACCACGTGAGATTTACTGAAGAAAAGATGGGCAGAAACTTCAGCATTTGAATAGAGGACCTGCAGGACTATTAGAGAAGATGGCGGTGTATATTCGTTTTTCTAATGAGCCCACAGGAGTATAATATTATCAAAATGCTTTTACTCCAAAAAAGTAAGTACTAAATTATGAAAGAATTTTGTGGAATTACAGCTATTTCAGCCAACTACGTTTCATTATTTAGTAATAATTTCGAGAGCGATACAGAATTATCTTTATGCAACGAAACCACTATGCTAGTAAGCTAAATTTAATCCAAAAACTTCAAATGTTATAGGAACTGCACAAAATTTATTTAAAACATTAATAAAAACAAATAAAAGCCTTTTACAGCAATCACAATTTAACATCTTGTTTGAAATGCTATTAAATACATCCAAATTAGTGTGACTATGATTGACAATCCAGCATACCAGTATATTATAAATTGTATTTAAAATGAAAGTACTCTTTATCCTGAAATTTAATTAAATAGAAGTAAGCATACTGGTATATCACCTGTGTTTGGCAAAAAAGTTGAGAATAATTAAGGAGTAACTATACAGAAACGTTACACCGGAAAATGTAACAATTTTGTTATAATTCGCAAAAAAACAGCACAAACAATAGAAAAAAGACGACGTGAGAACAATAATGCGTAAGATTGTTAAAAAAATCTCTATTTATAATATAACTCCATTGCTTATAATTTTTGGAACTTTTTTTTTAAAAAATCTCATGTTTTGTGACTAAGCTTTCCGAGAAGCTGTTAGGGATGATTTACTTGTTAACATTTTGCAGATACGATCCGCATCATTATATCAGGAATTAATTCTTCGGGCAGCCAATGATAGCAGCTGGAATAGGGAGTAGTGAATGTCCTCTTGGCTCCTTGTCCTACCCACTTTGATTAATAGTAAACAGCTATAATTACATCCGTGTCCGTTTTGTATTACGCAATTCACGATTCAGATGAGACGACCCCAGCTGCCAGGCGAGCGATGCATTATTCACGACTCGAGACAGGACCTCCCTCTAAGCTGTATTCGCCGTGGAGCACTGTCTCTCGCAGACAGGTAGCGAATGGCAGAGACACTGTAAACATGTACTGTCTGTGTTTTTAGATGATGGTAATAACCTGAGAACTACAGCTGCTGTTCTAACCTCCTTGCATGTTCCTTAAATACGGTAAGCACTTTGTGAAGACGCCATCCAGCCGAGGATTTTGTGGACACAGGCTGCAAGGCAGGTAACAACAGGAGTTTGCTACTACAGCTCTGGCCAGATTAATTGGCGGGTGGCGTCAAATGCGCCGTTGCCAAGCCGTGCGCGTAACAATTGTATTCACCTCTTTACTTGTAGTAATGGTTTGTAACGTGTTTTAAGTAATTTATGATCACTATTCTGTCATAAAATATTGATGCATGTCATTTCGTTAAGAAAGTTATTCATTGCAGATGCGTTTAATATAATTGGAGGTTTCAAAGACCTGTTATTTATTATTCTATTATTTGCGCAGAAAAATAAAATTCTCGACAGACTAAGGAAACTTATGGAAATACTCTTCTTTTATTTGTGGCTAAAATTCCACGTGTTACATTTTATTTTCAGTTTGTATATTTATAACTAAAATCAAAATTTTATTTTGTCATCCTCTGCACTGAAAAACTTGCATAATTAACGACAAAATTATCTGTTTATATATTACCACTCATCTCTATCGTAAAATTCGTGTACTGTCCTCCTGACAAAGGACTGTCAAAGTCGCTAAGGTTTGTTAGAGTGCTGTATTGTTTCATATTTTTCTTTCGAGAAACAAACGTAGGTTATTTTCCCTCAAGACACACGCGCTGGACAGTTCTCAAACCGACAACCACAAGCTGCAGCGCAAATAGCCTGTCCATTCCTTAATTTTTTCGCAATATGGTTCGTTTTGCGGTAACAAATCACTACAGTTTTTTATTTCGTCAATATCAAGTACGTCCATATTTTTCAAGTCTTTTCCTACTAGCGTACATGTAGAAGACAAAATTTCTCGATCATTGTCCACAAGAAATTTGAAATATTTATAAACATTGTGAATGATAGATTTACTGTGTTGTCTGCTTCAGCCGCGGTGGTTCTGCTGTCGATGGTTGCGTCTTGTTGGGAGTCGTTAGTTCGGAAACACCTGGAATAGGAGAATAAGTCTCTTCCTAAGTATCCATTTTTAGTAGCAAGATTCTCTTGCTAAATTTCCCTAATTATAAGTTACTGCACTTTTTGTTCGGTAAAATTATTACACTAAATTACTATAATTAATAAATAACCAAATGGAATTATTTAAATCGCACGTAAAAATCGTAAATCGCTAAAAATCAAAATATCCTCTCTCGAGCAAGGTCACACTCACACTGACACTTTCTAATTCCGATTCTCAGGTTCACACATTTTTAGTGAAAGGGAGGTGGAAGGTTTGGGGGTGGTTAGCGAGCTGTTGACGCTTGGACTAGGCAACACAGGCCGCACAGCGTTGCAATTTTCAGGTGATAGAAAGAGAGCGCATCGCGAGTTTGTCCCCAAGTACGGCAACAGCGCGTTCACACTGACCCGCCAATTAATCTGTCCACAGCTACTAGTACGTTGTTCATCTCGCAGATGAGGATTTTGTGGACACAAGCGACTGGCTACAGTCATCTCTCCGTAACTGCGTATTAGGCCAGACAATGCACAAACAGTTTATGTAGTGTGGCCTATGAATCCTCCATACCGTCTTGGCTTTTGAATTTACACAGATCGCCCAGCTATTTGTTACTCTTCTCAGAAGATGCAGGTGAGATATTAAGTTTAAAACTTAAACGTAATATCGTTTATAGCAATGTCTTAAGTCGTAAAATAACATTAATACGAAGGTAATTTTAAGCTTCACAAAGTTACGTGATAGTAATTCATAGTATAATAGGTAAAATACTTCGTAAATGTTTATACAGCAAAAAAAGGAGACACTACCGCAATTCGTCTTTCTTTATAACCAAATAGGCTGTGAAACAACTTAGATACACAAGAGAAACTACTATTAGGAAGTTAACAGATAAATATTGTAGTTTGGTATACAAGAGAAATCACTACACAACACAACATGTTTCTCAAAAGAAATTTACAGAAGTAAACGTAGTTCATATACCCTAAAATTGTGTCTGAGTACACATAAAAACTACTGCTAAATATTTCAGTTAGACCTATAAGAAAAACTTCTGCTTATCACTTAACTGTTATAACACGTGTTTCTGAGGAGGGTAACAGAAGTAAAAAACACACGGACTGTTCGGCCGTGGTACCATTGTGTTCGTCTGTGCAGTCCACGACCATTGGAGGCAATTCCGTTCGCCTAACTCCTTTCCCTACAAAGCTGGGTGCCGTCGGGTTCGTGGCCATACGTCTCTTCCTCCCCGATGGCTTTTTTCTTTCGGCTTTCTTCCTCAATCGGTAAAGTCGACATCTCTCCTCATTTCAAAGGATTTGTTTCAATTCTACCCCCGTTCCGTCAGTTATACTTTAATTTTCTTACCACGAATTTAAACATTTTTGCTGTCACAATTGTTTGAAATTCATTTTTATTGATCTTGAAATGGTCTTATATTTTTATCCGCGGTGTATTTCAAACGAAATAATGTTATTTTGACTCAGTTCACCGAGTTAAGATATGTAAGGGTTTTCAGAGTGCACTAAATCTCTTTTTCGTTATCCGACCAATCATGTCTTTCCACAGCGACTTGCAGAAGGCGTGCGAATTGTCCACCGCTATTCTTGCATTGATAATCCCGTCATAAACTGATGACTTAATTAACATAATTAACGTACTGCTCTAATTTACCAATTCAACCTTTACGATTCACATTAAACGGTGGTGCATAGTGTTTTCGATGGTTTGGTCCTATCACCATCTCTCACATTCGCCAACCGTCAGCTGATGAAACATACGCTAGAATTAAACGGAAGGTATTACTATTAAATCATCAAAGAAAATACACAGTTCTAATCAGACACGTTAGATTTGATACTTCTCTCCCTCAATCATGTCATTACACGTTTGCTTTTACATTAGTTCGGTAAATTATTATAGCTTGCGTATTCTGACAATACCAACTAAAGCCACATAATCTAACATTTGCCTCGCTCGCTTGCCTAGCGACCTTCATCATACACACTCTACTGGCCAACTATCGGACAAAAGACACTATAAACGCATTCTTAAAGACTATACTAATGCTACCCCGAGAACTACAACACAATACATCTATGGAAATCCCCCGCGATATACATTTGATTACAAACATTTATACAATTATTCAGAGTCTTTATAATTAATGAACAGTTAAAACAACAATAATAGCATGGTCATAATAATAATAATTAAATCAGTAGCAAAAAATTGATGCGGGGTGGTAACAAATGTCACAGGCAGGAGAGATTTCAGGTAATATACTTGACCCTTTCAAACATTCTCTATGTAACACATTTAATCCTTTGCCGTCCAGCAGTCTTTGAGAACTACCTGAGTAATTCTGGGATGGAGCGTGTATACACGTCAAAATGTCAGGTTGAACATTAAGAGAGCCGATCAAATATAAACAAGAAGTAGGCTCGGGAAATTGTACACTCATTAGCGTTGCCGCAATGCGTTGTTGATACAAATTTGTTACTACATTAGATGCTACGCGTTTCTATATTCGCTTCTTTATTTACACAGACGGAAAAAAAAATCCCAACACCAAGAAAGACTTGTGTTAGATAAACGAAATTTGGTAGGCGTGTTTATACATCTGAAAGATGACATCGATTCAAATTTCGCGCTTCGCGCATAAGTGTGGCGCTAGTAGCGCTACTCAGAGCTTGCAAATCAGGTTTGCTTTAAATACGCGCTGTAAAGTTTGTGAACGTTATTTACCGCTGAGATTTGACATAGTGAGTTGATGTTAGCCAAGAATGCCTTTAAGAAGACGAAGAAGCCATTATCAACAGCTCACCGAGTTTGAACGAGGTCGTGTAATAGGGCTACGAGAAGGTGGATTTTCTTTTCGCGATATTGCAGAAAGACTTGGCCGGAATGTATCCACTGTGCATGATTGTTGGGTGCAGTGGTCAAGGGATGGTACTGCCTCAAGAAGACCGGGTTCCGGGAGGCCACGTGGCACTACTGAGAGGGAAGACCGCCGTATTCGGCGTACAGCTGTGGCGCATCGTACTGCGTCTGCGGCAGAAATTCGAGCTGCAGTTGGTACCACAGTGACACAACGAACTGTTAGAAATCGGTTACTTCAAGGACAGCTCCGAGCCAGGCGCCCTGTAGCGTGCATTCCACTGACTACAAGCCATCGCCGTTTGCGACTCCAGTGGTGTCAAGCCAGAGCTCATTGGAGGACGGAGTGGAGATCTGTTGTGTTTTCTGATGAAAGCAGGTTCTGCCTTGGTGCCAGTGATGGCCGAGTGTTGGTCAGAAGGAGGCCAGGGGAACGCCTGCAACCAAACTGTCTGCGGCCTAGACACACTGGACCTACACCTGGAGTCATGGTCTGGGGAGCAATTTCCTATGACAGCAGGAGCACTCTTGTGGTTATACCAAACACACTGACTGCAAATTTGTACGTCAGTCTGGTAATTCAACCTGTAGTGCTGCCATTCATGAACAGCATTCAAGGGGGAGTTTTTCAACAGGATAACGCTCGCCCTCATACCGCTGTTGTCTCGCAACGTGCTCTACAGAGTGTCGACATGTTACCTTGGCCTGCGAGATCACCAGATCTGTCTCCAATTGAACACGTATGGGATATCATTGGACGACAACTCCAGCATCATCCACAGCCAGCACTGACCGTCCCAGTATTGACAGCACAAGTACAACAAGCATGGAACTCCATACCACAAAGTGACATTCGAAACCTGTATGACACAATGCATTCACGTTTGCAGGCTTGCATTCAAAATTCTGGAGGTTACACCGGCTATTAATTTAACAGTATTTCACATTTGAAATGCATTTTCTTGAGCTTAAATTAACCTGTGATCTTGAAAATTTAATCAATTAAACATGTTAACTTGACAAATGCATTGTCCAAATTTCATTACTCTACAATAATTTTTTCTTGGTGTTGGGATTTTTTTTTCCGTCTGTGTATTATCACGAAGAGTAAACATTAAATAGTTAATAAGTTTCTAACACGTAAAGGCATTAAACCAACTGAAATTGTGTGCAGAATTCCATGCAAAGTTCGTAGATATCGAAGCTTAAAGTGTACAAGTAGCAAACGTTAATAATTGAAAATATGGACATTAATTTCTTACCTCACTAATGCACGTCATCTCAGAACGAAAATCATGTCACAGCCAAATTTACAAATTAAAAACCTTATTCATGAAGAAACAAGCATAAACATTCGTCAAATTAGAGCAGCAACTGAAGTACGTTACGTAATTGTGTAGATTATGGTTATTAAGAAACTGAATTTACGCAAAATCACTTCAACGCGACGAATACTGTCAGAAGGCTGTAAGGGCTGGAATTTCTCCAAAACATTGAATCACGCTCCCGATAGGTGACTATCATTTGCATAGACACCTCAGAAAAGATTTAGGTGGGTTTTTTACTTCTTCCAAAGGCAGAGAGGTAGGCAACTTTCAAGATTTTGCGCACATTTAATTATACTCAACAATTTAAAAAAATGAAACTGAATAAATTGCCTATGAAATGGAAACGATAGTGGAGGTTACGAAAAAATATTTTTTTATATATAAAATTAATCCAATGAAAAAATCTATTAAAAGATTCGTTTATGTTTTTTCTGCACTTTTATCATGCTTAGGTCTACCTACTTCTTCCATTAGTAGGAGTACCTAAAAGAGTGATTAAAAAGTACTGTTTAAAAACATGTGACACAAGTCAACGAATACAACAACTGATGCAACTATCCACACGTGATCTAACTTTAACATGTCAAGTTTGTATGGAATGGACTAATGTGAGGAAAGCCTGATTTTTGCTGTCGGGTTAAAGGACCTAATTTATAAATAACAAAACTGCTATATGATAACGTTTCGGGAGTCGTAACTACTTCTATCATCAGGGTCAATACAAATCCGACATGCAACTGAAAATTCTCTGCAGCTTAGAATTATTTTCAAAGCAGACTTTGTTGAGACATTTATTAGCCAACGGTTCGGGTATTCTTTTCGTATTGGCTATCCGTTTGCAATTCATTTTGGGAAGTAATTAAAGAGGAAGAACTGATATTTTGATGAAAAATATACTACCTGCTTAATCTTTCTCAACCCAGTATAAGTTTTTTTATCCTATTTGTTTAAGGGATGTAACTGATCAGAGATAAAAAATGATTTTTTTGAAAGTTATGTTTTCCGTATATATGATTATTTCTCTGTATTGTGTGGAAGCTTTAGGCTTTTAACCCAATTGGAAGTATTTTTAAAATATTTTTTTTCCGTCGCTGCCAAGTGCAACAAATCCTAGTAAAAACATTTTTAAACTTTGATTGAAATTTTCTCAAATAGCTATTTTCCAGTCCGCAGGAACAATTTTCTCAATATCTGTAAGAAATACAGAGGTTAAATTTTCAGTGAGGACTTATAGATTGTTGGGACAAATATGTAAAATGAATTGTGATTCAGTTTATTCATTTGGAAGTTTCATGGGTATTTATAATGAAATTTTTACAACTGTTTACTGTTCCCAAAATTGAAATTAAGGTATACATTCAATTTGTACTTGTATTTTATACATTCTTCATTTAGTTAGAAAAATTTATATACATTTAATGGTGGAAAAGAATGCGGGCAATATATCTAATAATTGTCTGAATCAGGTACCTCTATCGGAAGAGGACTAAAAATGAATAAAACTTTCTTGGGTAGCTAGCCGAGTTAGTACATCGTTTGACCACGACGTTTCGGCGGTCACAAACTCTGCCGCCATTGTCAAGGTCTAAAAATGTTGGAAGTGGCTGTACACGTGTAATTTTCTAAAATAGGGTCAGCGTAATATGTCATAGAATGGAGTTAACAAATGACAGTAAGTGCACAAAGTTTTAGTTTTTTATGTTGTATATGTTTTAAAGCTTGCTTTTCTTTTTCAGTTACATCCCCCCTGAAAACTGATACTAATTATAGAGTTTTGTGAGGCATGTGGTTCCTGTTTTTGGTGAGCAGTAACCAGCTGTCGTTTTTTGACTGTGTCGTCCCCCTGCTGCATTTTCTTGGAATCTTTGACCACACCATCCCGAAACAAAATATTTCTCCCAAGACTTGGGTTAAGCTTAAAGCATTTGTGAGAGCTATACTTACGCATTTTGGGGACTCTGTCAATATCTTCTGCACTCCATCAAGTGCTTATATTTACAGAAGTGCCACAGTAATCGTATCTTGTATACTATCAATGAAACGAATGTATAATTAAATGACAACCTTACCACGGCTACGATAGGGGAGAATGTGAGAATACAAAGAAAATGCACTACAAATGATCCTCAGGAGTGTATTTTATAAGTTGAATTTCATTAACACAAAATTTCTTGAACTTGAAACAAGCCTGTGCTACTAAATCTGCCCATTAACTGGAAAACAAAGATTCGAATTCAGTATTGATGTTTTCTTTCTTCTTCACTATGTTACCAGCAAAAACCGTAAAATAATTGAATTTATTACAGGATAACTCTTCCTGTATTACCTCGTTAACATGTTTTTTAATCAACGTTTGAATCGAATAATGCGAGAATCTACAATTGGATTCCAGTTATTTATTTGCGTTGATCTGGTGCATGACAGAATACAAGCTCACTTTTCATTTTCCGTCTTAAGGACCTCTGAAAATGGTTTGACTATTTTGACTTGATATAGATTCAAGATAGGATTGATTTTTGTGTTTGTAGACATTGGTCACTTTGATCCATTTTGTCATATATTCTTCATAAGAGTTTTCGGGAAATGGTAGAAAATGGAAACCTGGGTACAGCCAGGAGTTAGAGGTGTTTATTTAAATTATTCATTTTACGTTCAACAAATAACTTGTTCAACTTATAGTGCTTCTAGGAATGTAATGACTGCCTGTGGCTTCAAGTTTCGATGCAATCAACTAATTTCAGTTACACTGTACAGGTACTGGTTTCAGATCAATCGCAATAAGCGTACAATCTGCACTGAATGACAAAATCGAAGTAGTCTGTAAATACCCCGGAGATCAGTTTTCAGGACGAATGACATCAAACTGTAGACTGGCAATAAGACATTTCTTCCAAGCTAAAAGTCCCATAAACAGGAATCTCCGCAGTTTTGTGTTTCAGATTAATATAAGTAAGCAGAACCTAGTGCTGAACACAACTCTAAAATTTGGTGCCAAGGTGATGGAAGGGAATTTGGAGCTCTTCCTTTACCAATCGCTAACTATGACCGGAAATCTGTTGAAGTGAGAAAATCTATACGCTTTCCTATCTGGCATTAAGGTTTTTATTTTTCCTAAAGAATCTTAGTTAACCACTACCTTCTGTTTGAATGCCAACTTGTTGTTTCCACATTAGATGCAGTCCGATGGCTGCTCAGTGACGTCATTGGGCCAACCCGGTGACTTGGTTACGACGCTCCTACAACCGAGCTCGCAGCAACCCAGTGATTAAAATTCAAATAGAAGAGCATCCATGACGAATGTTCCTCCTGATGCACACGCATCAACATCCCTGCAGTTAAGTAGCTCCTATATTTGAATCCAGTATTATTCCTTCTTTCTCTTCGAAAAAATATCTTACCAAACCCCTTGTACGGTTGGAGCCTGTTAATGTAATATATTCAGAAGTATACCTGGCCGAGTGAAGGATTACCTTTGACTTATCCTGTTTGTGCACGTGAATTCGTCCAGTCTTCTCGCCGTCAACTCTTGGTTCTTCCAGTAGGCGTCTGCGAGAACTGGCCAGGAAAACACTTAATAACACTCTAATGACTTGAGGAATTTGAAATTAACTCCAGAGATGAGATTGACAGGCATTTATTCCTGATCTCTAGAATAGAACAAATGGAATGATACAAATAGCTGGTATATCGTAACTTTGTGCAGAAGCGAATTTTGCTTCCTTACTATAGCCAAATGGCTGAATAAACTAAGGTTCGGTACCAGCCTCGCCCTTGAACATACGAAGAGGTAAATATGGTGGTGAAGTATTTCCTAATACTGCCTAAACCATTGGACTAGGAGTGGCGAGTTTACTGTGTGATCTTCAGAAAAAACACTGCGACTAGAGTCTGTACGGAACAGGTCTCCGTACTATCTTTCCATAGTAGGGTGACTGATTTCTATTGGCTGGCTTGTATCACGCGGTGTGAATGCAGAGGTCTAATTGGCCAGTTGGAGACGGTCTTTCTAGGAGGTTACGGAACTTACGGACCGTGTCTCCCACGCTAAACTGCTGGCTCTGTGTCGTTGTAGGAAGGATTCAAATAACTGCCTACGCGGTTTCATGTTCCGCACTTTCTCAGGACTATAGCTCACAGAGGCTGGCTTGCACCGCACTAAAGTACTGCATCTAACTACCAGATTATTAATGTATGCTACATACCGTCTTCTCTTCCGCTGATGCTAATACCTTTAAACATGATCTGATCTAAGGAAGGGATCCTAGTTACGTCATCTGACTGGAGATCTAAAATCTTTGTACTAACTACTGTGGTATTTTTATGTTCGCAAAAGAAATGTGCTTGTGGGGAGTCTAGGAATCTTATCTCAAAGGATTTAGTATGGTACACCAAACGCTTTAGGCTTAAAGAAGCTCTTAATTTGTAACTACATGATTATTTTTGCTTAAGGCAGGGTTAAAGCAAACAAAACAGTTGTTATAGTTACTTAGATCATTTTCACAGTTTACTTGAGTGCATTTCAAACGATCACAAATTCAAACATTGCTTGCCTTTAGAAAGATAACATATTAACGAGAAAGATTTTAGCTCATTGAGTGCGATGCCTTTGACAACAGATCAAAACTTAATTTTATGTGCCTGTAGTTACCCAATCCGTTTTTAAGCCAATTTTGTAGACTTTGTTGAACATCTATGACTATTAATAAAATCTGGATTCACCTCTTGAGCCACAATCTGAAAACTAGCATGAAATCTCATTTCAGCTCGCCAAAGAAGGCCAAGGCTCTTCCCTCTATGTGAAAAACGATTATTTCTGATTTTAATCATCCTTAGATCTTACTGCTCTTAAAATGTTGTTGTTTCATTAGGACAATGTTTCCCGTCACTAGTCTCCCGTTTCCATGGCTGCATATCACGATTGTGGGTTTTAGTTCAAACTTAAACCCCCCTATTCACTCCGTCCGGCTCACCGTTCCTAAACCTTGTAGTAATTCTATACAGAATAAATTTAAAGTCATATGGTGACTTTATATGCGCTGTCACTTCATTTTATGGCACCCTAACGAAAAACTAAAGAAGACTATATACATGTGTGGATGGAATATAAACGTTGGAACCACTTGTGAGGATACTTGTAGAGTGCACAGGAACCATTTTGAAATTTTCCTTTCCCCGAACATCAACTTTGAGTCACTTGCTATTGGGAGAACCTCTCCTAGTCAGTGATAATATATTTTGGCTGGTTATAAATTGTCGTCAATATTTAATTCAAAACTGAGTTGAAGTGTTTAGAAAATTAAAATTTAATAGCAACGACAGTATGGTATTAATTCTCATCACAAGCTTGATGCGTTGCTCAGGAAAAGTTTATCCACTTTACCAATTAAATGCTGACAATTGCAGAGGTTCGATTCTGCAAAAAATAATATGGCTGAACATCTACTCGAAGTTAGACGATGCCAGCCGTTCGGTGTGAACAGCAAGTGTCTGGCGTCGGTGACAGAGGTGTGGTGGCGGCCATAAATCGTGGAGGTGTCCCGCTGACCAATTGCCTGACCGCAGCTGAGTTATGGCTCTCGTTAGGGGTCTAGTGGCCACAACGCACGCGGCACCTACCGCAGCTCCGATGGTGCACACCCCACCGCTATAAATTCATAAATTTCATACATAGTCTTTGGTTTTAGCAGCATTCATAACCAAGAGCTATGTGCTTTGGCACGTAACACTTAACAGTGTATGTTTTGAGAATTACATTTAGTCTGTGACTTTTATATTCTTCGTTAGTAAACTAACTTTGTCTACACCTGTTAAACCGAGTATGTGGGTAAACGTTATCGCTTGGGCCTGGAATTCGGGACACCACTATTCGCCTCCCAGATTGCAGTTTTATATGGTTTACAGAAATCAATCCAGGCAAATGCCGGCATGGTTCTTCCCGTTCCTTGACCCCCACCCTTTCCCGGTTTTAATGACAGTAAAGCCCGATTCAAATAAAAGAAAGCTGATGCAAATAAAAGAATCCTGATGGTTCGTTGAGTCGTCCGGAAAGGGGTGTACAAAGCCATTATGCCAGTGGTAGGACAGCCAGTTCCTTTCCTCCGAAACCTTAAGCTTAATGCGGATACAGTAAGCCGGAGTGTCCTGGCGTAGTTCTTACAAACAAAACAAAGTATATAACAAAACTTGAGAGCGCCCAGTTTCTAACCAAAATTTTGAAGGCCAGCATCTTATCCATTAAGCTGGCAGTCATACCATCTGCATCGTACCTTAGTCAGTGTTTAATATATCCTGCCGCGTGAAGAAAATTTTAATGTGGAATCTTATTGGTAAAGCATTGATTCATACCAGGCACACATAATAAATTTCGCAGAAGTTGGAGGTGAAGACGTAGAACAAATGCTTTCAAGATGCTGATCCTTAAACCCCGAATTATATCTTAAAGCTGAACAATTGCGAGATTATAAACAGGATTAAAAAATCGTTGTGTAATTGCATTGTTGCTTTGAAGACAGATAAGCGTACATTTTTAAATATTTTTGTGTGAGAAACGGAATGTGTTTGTAAATTTCTAGATTACTTGGTATCTTTTTTTTTCAGTCAAGATCAGCGAAACCAGGCTAATCTCGGATCCATTATTGAATATACGAATTAATTTAATTTTTAGTTACATTTACACCATCTCAGAAACTTATTTTTCTTCCTGTGTACTTCAGATTCTTCATTGCGACGATTCTCTGGCACTATCTTTGATGTTTTTTTTCTTACTGGGCTACTAATATAGCATTCACTTTAAGTGAGCGTCATATGCATTCCATTTTCTACTTTTTTTTTTTTTCTTCGAATGTTGTTTATATATTTGTGGTCTAACCTATGAGAGGGCAGAGAGTGTCGTTACCGGTCAGCAAACCGAGTAACCTATGTAGTAAAGTGAAAGCTTATAGTTTAGAAGCAAGAAGTTCGTACTATCCCCGTAATCCACGGAAAACCAAGTAAAGCCACAATGAAGCTAGCTGGTACAGGGTTCGAGTCGGCACCATGTGTAATGCTCTATTTCAGATAATCCTAATACTGTTTTCTTTAGCTGTGTCGCGACTTTATCACAATTAATTACGGAAAATCATGCTGGTAATTATAGATAATCAAATTAAAGACGTAATAGTAAAGAGAGTCAAATACACATTAAATGAAAATTTTAAATTACTGGAAAATTTACATCTTATAATCAACTTCTGTAAGAAAAAGAATGTAACCATATATTATTGACTACGTAATGGTTAATAACCAATTATATCCTTGTGTATTAGATACCAGATTACATAGGGGTTGTGATATATTTATATCATTACCCCGTTATCTCAAAAATATGAATATTTGCTAGATATTTTCTGAATAAATATGTACAGTATGATCGAGAATCGTGTAAAGTTCATCTGTTACAAGGTGAAGGAATAAGACAAATGTGTCAAAGTCGGATTACAACATTACTTACTCGAAAATCCAACAAGTAATTTTGTCAACAAAGACTGGGAAAATATAATTTCGATAAATGAAGCCACCGGAAAGAAAAAGAAATTTAAAAGAAAAACTGGTCTTAAAATCTGGAATGAAGAAGTTGTAGAAACAGTTAAAACCAACTTATAGGGATCGAACACTAGAAAAAATCAGTGAATAAAATAGTAGGAGAAATCTTGTTAAGACAATAACAAAGAAGCTGAAACAATATTAATGGAACAGAGTAATAGAAGACGATGTCCATAGTAAATCAGAGATAGCTTATAAGCTTATGAAACACCTTAATAAAATGAAAAGGAAACTGCTGACTTAAATATTATTGAAAGAAAATCGTCGTGAAAGCAGCTGTATAATGAAAATCATGGAGAGAAAGAAGTGTAAAAAATTGTAGATCATGCTGATGTTAAAGAAATTGATCTTATAGATGTAGAGAAATTCCATGCAGCATTAGCGTCAACCAAAAATAGAAAAGCTCCTAGACATAATAAAATGAACAGGGAATTGATTAAATATGGGGAATGATCCTAAAATCAAGATTAACATATGTAGAAAAAGGAGAATCATTCCAGAAGAATGGTTGTTGGGAAAAGTTATTTCACTCTTTAAGAAAGAATACTGAAGGTCATATAATAGCTATGTAGGAATTAGTTTGTTAAATACAGAATAAAATATATATGAAAAATATTAAATAACAGGCACAAGAAAATAACATGCTTTTCTATAAGAAGAAGAACATGGTTTGAGGAAATGAAGGTTATGAATAACATATTATGCCTCAAACAGAGACTGAGAAAGTGAATTTAACTTAAATGATTATGTGATAAAGTGAATGGGAATAAATTATGGAAAAAATGCAAAAGAATGGATATCCAAAACATACAATACAAGTTATCCTGAATGTACAAATATATTAAACATGATTGGTAAAGATTACAATTTGCAGCTGTCTCCTACAACCACAAAAGTTGTGACATGGCAAGGGAAATATCCTATCAGAGGTAAATTAAGGTTTACAATTAAAAAATAGAACAAGTTCCACCTTTTCCCTACCTCGTTTCTGAATTATTCTTTAATACAGATAATGCACTGAAAAAGAACACTTATTTCAATACGGAATGGTAAAGTCCAAGAGGAGAATCAAATTTTATGAAATAATTGCAATACCGATTCTGATGTATGGCAGTGAAACATGGGTAAATAAAATCACCCAAAATAAGGTGCCTGAGAGAAGTAAAAGTATATTTCATGAAAGGAAAATGAAGACGTCAGGAGACATCTCAATATTTCCTCTTTGAATGATAGAATTTTCCAAAAAGGAAGATTGGAATAACCACGCTCTAAGGATGGGAAATGGCAGATTTCTGAAGCTTGCAGTTCAGTTCTTCAGGAAGTAAGGATTTTGGTAGACCCATGAAGTGATGGTCAGAAAACTGTTGCACGAACACTGCTCTGTCCTATCCGTGACGAGGAAGTAAGAATTAAGTAATCAAATTGCTCTTATCACAAAGACTTTTATGATCATTTGACCTCACGCTTAAGTGCCATTGTAATATTCGTATACTACTCAATATTTAATTGTAGAATACGCAGCACCTTGAAAACCTCGGGTAAATTACTTTTGTATACTATGAAGAATCGTTAATTTGTGGAAGATTAATTGGTTCAGAAATCTAGAAACCTTGAGACCAATTTCCCGCGTGACCTAGAAATAGCTCCAACTATTGCAATAGCGTTATTAATATCCTCTTTCCGCTGGCCCGACGCTGCTGTGTCCTCTAAGAGCCAGGCGTCGCCTCCCCTCGTGATTTATAACACACGGATATTGATATGTCGGAGCGACGTCCTCGGGATAGTGGAATGCGCTTTTGTTTCCGTTCTGAGAACAGCAATGTTTCAATTGTAACTGATCACTCATTTCAGTATGGTTTGACATTGCGACAAACAATATTTTTTTGCCTGTCGTGTTAGGAGCAGTACCGTTAAGGGAATTTACTTTAACTGATATATTCAGGCTTTTTCTCTTTGATAAGTGTGAAAATGAATACTGATTTTGAAAAACAATGGTTTGTGAATTGAGTAAATAAAAGTGAATGTAGACAATGTTTAAGGTTATAATATAGATGAACATAACGGTACTTACTTGTGGCAGTAAACATCATTCTGCCTTAGAGCAAAGCGTCTGTAGAAACTACCTTCAGAAATTTGAATTGCATGGTAGCAGAATAATCTCACAAATGTTGTGAATCATGCTACAAGTAGCTTTATATTTGACGGTGCTTGCTGGTCATGTTTACTTAGACGATTGTTCTAGAAAGCTATTTAACCGAAGTCTACAGGCAATGGTTTTACGATGACAATTTTTGCTACTAACCAAATAATTATTTTTTAAAAATAAAAACTGCGTGTTTACGCTTTGTCATCATGCGTTATTTTATTTGTTTGTAATGCTTAGTTTCAGGTAATTCATGAAATAGCGTTTAAAAGTCCTAATCATTGGAACCTGTGCACTGGAGTCAAAATTTTAAAGCACGTTGGTTGACAATCTCTAGTCCGATAATTTCAGGATGACAGCAAACACTTGTCATTACCAGCAACATTCAAACCTAGGAATGACCGGTAAATTAGGGACAGAACCGACTCATTTCTATACTAGTTTTTACCACGAGCGATTAAGGAATGGAATAGGAAGGATTTATTGAGCAAGAAAACTTATAATATAATAGGAGTAGGTTTCGATAAACCGCCCCAGCCATCCTGATCTGAGTTTTCCATGGTTTTCCCAGTTCACTCCAGGCAAATGCCGAATGGTTCCTGAAAATAGCCCATGGGCACCTCTTGCCATATCCCGTATAACGATTACACATTAGGATAGATGTAACGCACCCTCCGCCACTACGCTCGTCTTCTTCTTCACTGTCTTTACCAAACATTATGAATGCATTTGCATCGGCGTGGTGAAATTTGGAGCTTTGATTTTTAAGGCCACATGCCCTTACTGACCTAATGCCAGGTAGTACTACGTACTAATGAAGCAAGTGATTTGTTATTATCTGCCTGCGAAATGTGTAATTAAGTTGTGTGATAAGTGTATTTTTGTTTGGGAAGTGTGCGTTTTATGAGGCGGACATTGGGGATCGTTTCGCAATTCACCTTGATAGCTGCAGAAAATCACCTAAAAATCGCAGTCAGGACCGTCTATACGCAGGGTCTTGGACATGTACCGCTTCCGGTTGTACCTCTTCGATCCTCTGTGTGCACTTCAGGGTACTGAGCCACACTGGAGGGTATGATTGCCATAACTGTATGGTAAAGTGTAAAAAGTATCTCATAATAAATCACATTATTCGTTTACCTCTTACACTCATGAACCACAATTAATAGTGATAATGATTTAGAAAAATATAAAGCGATAACCGAGCTTAATGGATCACTGCTTAACTCTCTGACGTAGAATTCGGGAGGTTGTGGGTTCGAGCCCCAGGTGGATCATTCCGATTTCAATTTTCCATAGTATCCCGGAATCATTCACTCCAGTCGAAATCGGGCTGGTTACTTCAAAACCTCCTGGTTGCAATCCTTCTCTTTTTCTATTAACAATCCTCTCTAGTCTCTAGTAACTTCGATATCATCGGTCCATAAAGCGCAGAAGTTATCTGTTTAATGTAGAATACCACGTTTTTTATACCACCTTTCTCCTCTCCTTCGTTTTTATTCTCTTTTAATAACAGATTTTGCTCCTGGGTTGACATTTTTACAACGCCTTTTTTGTATTTTGTTGTAAAGGTCTTCTAAATAACGTCACTCTTATATTTAGTACGATAGAAATATGTTCTGTTACTTCAGTTTCAAAGTTTTGACAACGGATTATTATTTTTAATCCGGTGTAAATTTTTTTGTGTAAATGCTATTGAAACAAGAATTCTCTGATACTCCTTAATTATATGAACTCAAGATAAACACACTGTGCAGTGACATAAATTCATTTGTGTGGTGTTTCTAATTTTAATATCACGAAACCATTATATTGACGTACAAAACAGAGGAAATTATCTTTGTAAGTCTTCTTCTTTACCCCGTGCCGATGACAATTGCAAAGTAGTTTTTTCTTCAATGTGATGGCTTTGTTTCCGCTGTTTGAAGGTATGGCTGGAATAGTCTATGAAATTGAGAATTATTTTTACCTGAAGAAAGACATCCCAGAACTTGTTTAAGCATATTTTTATTAAACTAAACTCTTTTGTTAAATGCTGTTTAAAGGAACCTCCCTGGTAACTGTGAATTGTTTTAACAAAAACGAAAGGAGCTTTGGCTCTTTTATCTACAGGTCAAGTATCAAAAAATATTAAATAATTTTAAAAATGTTCCTGTTTTTTCATTTGTTTATATTAAACTTATTTTGCTTTAAAGAGCGTCTGAGAATGTACGGAATTCGCGTAGAATGAAAGATATATAAAGTGCCACCACGAAGCATACTGCACAGTGTTTGCCTTAAGGCATCATACAGTGTTTGCAGTAAAGGCTGCTGTCCTCCATCGCTACACACAGTGTTCTATGCCCTGCAGATGCCAGCATCCAATTAGACCACGTCCGCCAACCCGCCCACCCGGCTATGGGAGCCTCGCGGCGGTGTATAACAAGCAGGGGCTGTCCGCTCGCCGAACGTTCGCCCACCCGCCCGCCAAGCAAAAGTGGGCCAGCCACAACGCACACCCTAACGAAGCCAACCAGAGGAACGAGGAGGGGGAAAAAAGGTGGAAGAGAACGGCGGCGGCCGCTTCCGTCGTGCCAGGCTGTCGCTGGCAGCCCCGTATCCGTTACGCTCCGCTTCTCCACAAAACACGGCCGGAGCTGCGGGCGGTGTACAGAAAGTTACCGAGCCGGAACTGAATTCATAATCAGCGGGGTCGCACGCAAGTGACACGGGATTTCAGTTTAGTTCCACCATCCCGACTATGGTGATAAAATGGTATACTGCTAACACTGTAGTTTACTGGCCTTGATAATCCAACGTATAGAAAAACTGAAGTTGTGGTAGTAGCGCTTACTCGACTTACTAAACTTTCACTGAATTTTGTAAATGTCATACGTAATGTTATCTGGCCGCACCTAAAATTTTAAAACAGGTGGTGATTTCACCTCGACAGCGATGAGTTATTTGAAACAATCTTAGCTGTGAATTCAAAATGAAAGTTTTAATATTGGTACTGTGCCATTGTATAGTTAAACTTTGCACGTGAACTTTTATTTTGAACAAACGGTGCCACGTCTACGCTGTACAGAGGCACTCATTAGTAGTCGCAACTTTAAGATGATGAATTATTTAGATCAATATTAGTTGTTAATTTGAATATAAGTTTTTAATATCGATAACATATTAAAATTGTATTTTATATGTAATTTTTCATTTTAAAAAAGCAGTGCCCCTTCTGTAATGTAAAGTTTTCAACGAATTATATTAATGATAAACTGAAAGTTTATTTTTTTTAATACCATGACAGAACATGCAAGAGCTGACATTATAGTTTACTAACTGAAGACCGAATTAATAAACGATTAATAATAAAATAGTAACGCAAAAAAATAAAAATATTTGTCAGTATAATGTGTGAAACATAGATAAAACAGCCTTCATTCATTAAAACAAAAGGTGAGATGGGGTAGAATCTCAAAATACAATACGAAACTAGAAATGAAACTACAAGGAACGTTAGTTGACTATTTAAAATGAAACAAAAAAAATCATATGAGTTATATACGTTGGTATAATTTCTCAAATGAATATTGGCGACAGTTTCTCAGTTTCTAATTTCTGGAGAAATGGTATTTACTGTATTGATATTAAACTGGAGACATGGTGCATCACCTAACACACCGAAAAGAACCGAACACTTATTACTTGTAAATAAAGGAATATTGTTAATTGAAATTGCCTTTCAAATGGACGCAGAAAATCAATATTTGTGTGAGATATGTAAAACGCGAAACGTGACGACAGTTAACTGGAAACAGTTGTAGTTCTGACAAAATTAGAAGTCCTAGGAAGAAAAAAATTTTGCTTAATAAAAGGATTGTCGTCGTCGTAGGTAAAGTCTTGAGTGTTATATTAAACCCAAATATCCAACAGCTTTCGATTAGTAATAATTATATAAATTCTTAAAAATTACAGTGCTATAATTTTTTTGCAGATGATTCTTGGTCTTTGATGTGACCTTTTCAATAAATTTCTGGGTATAATTCTCCATAGGTAAACTACATGCTCTATGACCAACAGTAATGCGCACCTCTTACAGAGTGCAGCCCGCACAGGACAAAAACTCCTTCACTTCATTCAGTGAGACACTCTCTCTGCCATTCTCTCAAACGATTTAGAAACCTCAAATGCATACTTTACAAAATGGAGAGTTTGTCCAAACCCGATGAAGACAGAAGTATGCGCATTACATTTGAGTAATAGAATAGCTCAAAGTGCACTTCTACTTCCAAAGAGTCAAACATAATTTCTACCCTAAATATCTAGGCATCACCTTAGACAGTTCCTTAACATAGACTAAGGTTATTAACATTAATTTTCTCACTCAATAAAAAAGGATAAAAAGAAGTTCTGTACCGTTGTTGTTTACTGACATGTAACATCTACCCCTCGAATTTCCAGGTTAGATTTATAAATTCGATTTAAACACAATCCGGGCTCTTTGTATGCGCCTCTTTTAGCATTTCCTTCCTTTTGCCTCGGAAGAAAGGATGTCGCTTCATTATCAGAAATGTCTGACAGGCGATATGACTGGAACCTCGTCCCACCGTCCCCCACTCCTCTCATCGCCTTATCCTCTTTTCTTCCGTACGCCGATCGTATTGTGGGGTCAACACGGACGCCGCCGTGCGGCCACACAATGAAGCAACCCACAGGGGCGGAAGAATAGTCTCCATGGCGACCCAAACAAGTTAGCATCGGTGGCTTACAATATTCCATTGTCGGTGTATATATATCTTCTTCTTTCTCGTCGGTCACGCCGCGTTTCGCCTCCGCGAGGACGGCATCACGTTTTATTATATCTTTTTCTTTTCTCTTCCTCGTAATTTTATTTTTCTTTTGCCGTTGATAAAAGGCACTCTAGCGTTCTGGCAGGGATTTGTTGCTGCCGACTTGCGCCTGCCGTAGCCAATAACGGACCCATTGTACTTGCTACTGCCTTGACAGACAATACGGCATCAAGCTGTCCCACCAGATGTCAGATCAAAGGTTTTGTTGCGAGAAGGTTTATGCTTGTTAAAGGTGATTTAAGTGAACAGGGTACGGCGTAAATCTTTTTTTTTAATAAAATTTTTGTCCTAAATGCTTAGTTTCTACGGTGGTATTTCGAACAAGCAACATGTCTTAATAATTGATAATTTAACATTCTCTATGCTCAATGGAGCTTGAAAACTTTTTAAGAAAATTTAATTCAGTTTGATTTGCATTTGCCTCAATAGTGATATCTAACACACCAGCACAGGTTCAAAATAGTGCCTAATCCCCAAGTTTAATATCTTCTGTTGTTTATAGTGATTACTCCTTCCGTCCCCCACCCGAATCGTAGATGTCGGTACTTCAAACATCTTATTAATTTTTGCCAAGGTTATCCTTACTAAGTAATTGCACTTGAATTATATTTCAGGATGGCACGTTTAGAGTTGAATAAGGAAACTGATTAAACATATTTCATTTGAACACATTATATTATTTACTTGCTAAGCCGTCCATTCGTTTTTCAGAATAGAAAGGAAAAGATTTGCATCCTGATACGCATATAACAAAAAATGGTATACTCTAATTTTATTTAATAAAAAGGAAAATGCTTCATACAACTGTGAAATAAGTGCTTTAGTTATTGGATATAGCAATTGTTTTGTATCTGCACTTATTTCTCAGATGAAGATATTTAAGTAAGAAGATCCTTCAAGGAAATTTGTATCCAAATATACTAGCCTTATTTATCTCCATCAAATGAAAACAGGAGTTATTAATCACAAAAATATTAAATTAATATAAAAATTGCATAAAAATGGCAGATGAAATTGTAGACACTGGATATATCCAACAATCACTAAATTACCTAACAAAGCATTTGCTCGGGTGTGACAACTATCACTATTTAAAATTTAGGCCCTGAAATGCTTAAATTCCTAAAAACATTATAATGTCCAAACCTTTCACCTTTTACAATTCACA
This sequence comes from Vandiemenella viatica, assembly GCA_031002005.1. Lineage (NCBI taxonomy): Eukaryota > Metazoa > Arthropoda > Insecta > Orthoptera > Morabidae > Vandiemenella > Vandiemenella viatica. Next base: position 140,830,954 of record CM061919.1, read on the forward strand.
GAAATTCAACAGCAAAATTAATTAACAAAAACTGAACACTGCTTAAAGATTTTTAAATTTTTAATATTTTTTATAACCATTTAAAGCTTAATAGAACTTGGTTGCAATTAAGTAAAATTTGTAAATGCTCTTTAACAGAAAAAATAGATACCTTTACACATAGTAGATGGTGAGATATTTGGAAGTTGGGAAATTAATGGAAGGGAATTTTCTCATGGCCCAAATTTCACCTGTAATGATTTCGGAAAATCATGGAGAGCCTAAACCTGAATGGCCGGATGGGGATTCAAACCTGCATTCTCCCGAATGCGAGGACAGAACACTCAACATTCAGCCCTCAATAGCAAATAGCCCTTTTATTAATGACGGATAACCTGTAAAGCAGGACTCACATTATATTGGCCCTGAACCCAAATTGCGGTCCAACATTAGATAATTAATAAATTCATGACATGCTATGCAAGATAAAATAAAAAAAAACTGAAATGGAAATCTTAAATTCTTTATAATGAATTTTCAGAATATATATTCTCTCATACGATTTTCAGTAAATGTTTTTTTTTTCACTTTTACAGGTTAAGAATTTCCGTTCAGGAAACCAAAATAACTAGTATTACACTAGAACATCATTAACGTTTCTTCAAGGCAACCTTAAGTATTTTGAGACACAGTTGTTTGGTAATTTTCGCAATAGCATAAAACAATCGTTGGATACATGTATTCAAAGAAAAAATAACAGATCGTCCTATTGGCAGCTACTTTAACTGTATCGAATAATTTTTTGTAGCGCCTAATTATATCAGGTAATAACTTTAATAAAAACTGGGGCTGTTGATGTTAGTTAGTAATATTTAAGTTTTAAAGATGATCTTTATTCATTATGTCTGTCTATGTATCAACTATGATAAGTTATACGTTACAGACGATCTATGGAAAATGAATGAAAAATATAATGTATAAATAAATCAGATGTAACAACTAAGGGACAGTTTCTATTGAAGAGATCGTGGAAGATTAGTGTCAATTTTATATATATATATATATGGACTAATTATATGACTCTAACAGAATCATTGGTAAAAATTACTAAATTTAATTTTTAATTTCCCTCCATATAGGAAACATGTTAACACACTGAAAACATTTGCCTGTTCACAAAAAGCAACTTCTCAAATCTACTTTCGAGCTGGATATAAATAATTATCAGCATTAGAAAGATTTAAAAACTTGTCTGTTTTTTTTAATAATGTTCTTAGAATTACAGTTTCATATTTCTGAAAATAATACACTTTCAGAGAATTATTCTATCAGTGATGGCTACAGAATGAAATTGATTTTTTTTTTGTAACTGCTTTACGTCTCTTTTTAACATCGAGGTCTTTAGAGACGGGAAAGGATGGGGGGCAAGGATGCGGGAAAGGAATGGGAAGGAATTCGGCCATGGCCTTTTGAAGGAAGCATCCCGGCATTTGCCTGAAGTGATTTGGGGAAACCATGGAAAACCCAAATCTGGATTCCCGGACGGGGATTCGAACCGCCGTCCTCCCGAATGCGAGGCGAGAACGTTACCGTTACACCGTCCCGCTCGGTCAGAATGAAATTGAGGTTTGTGTAGTTTTGAGTTCTCAGTGTGTAGGCAACAGAACATTTGCTCGGATTTTTTTGTGGAAAAAAGTGCGACTGACCAACCACACATCTCTGGCAATGCGAGGGACACTGGCCGCCTGTCTACGGAAGGCCGCAATTATTACCGGTTCTTTCAGCCAGCGCCTGAGCCTAATGAACCTACAGTAACACAAATGAGGCAGAAAATGTATTCTCCTCATTTGGAGACGGAAAGCAGACTAAAAGCCCTCTCGCACGCGTAGTGTGCTGTCGTTAGCAGGCACGGGCCAGTGACTGTGCTAATTGGAAGAGCGAGTCAGTCGGGATGGCGGACAGCGTGTGGCTGGGTCGCCGCACTGCCAGGGGCTCTTCAGCCAGTGGAGAGGCCAGCGACCCACTTAGCGGTAATGGTCGCGTTAATGACGGACCTCGACACTCGTGCCTACAGTGCCAACTTGACGTCACCCGTTCGTGATCACTCAGACAATATTTATGAAAATAAACGAACGTTTCTTCATGTTGTGATCCGACTTTTAAGCTCCCTCTGATATTTCTTTGGTTCCTGGTACAATCTATCCTTGTAACACAAATATCGCCTTATCATTTCTGCATCTTTCTAAATCTCTCCATATGTAAGTTTGGGTTTGTGGTGAGCATTATATACAAAAATGTTTCGGTTTCCTATCCTACAGCATGTCCACGAAAGGAATCCCTAATTTCAATACGTAAAATCTAGAAAACAAAGGTCGAGAGAAGGTTGCAACAAACGATATTTTTGTTGTGAAAGCTGTAAGAATTTCATGCAGAAAGTCCGCAAAAAGATATAAAAGCTGTTAACAGATGGTACTGTACGCTGTACAGCTCGTATCAGAATCTGCAAATAAACTCGTCTTTTGCAAGCAATCTTTGCAATGAATGGAATACATGATTTCAACATCTTCCATTGGTATGCTAACGTTCTTTGCTGTTTCATTTAACAGTGGAACTGATTGCTCTGAGCTTCGAAGTACTATTTAAAGACACGTATTTATTGCAATTACCGCACCATCTTTTAACAACTTTTTTCGAAACTTCTGTACAAAATTCTTAAAGCTTTCACAATAAAAATACCATTCGTTGCATTCTTCTGTCGATTATTTGTCAAGATTTTACATTATGAAATCAGGGACTTCTTTGGTGGACACCCTGTATATTCAAACACTACTTTAACGATGCGATATAATAGTAAATGCTCTCATATCCCTCTTATTATTTTTCCCACTATTTTTAACTGTTGATTAGCTAGCAATCGAGATGCGAGATTCAATTTGATCCGATTCAGAAGGATATAGTGATGTAAACATAAGTCACAAAATAAGTAATGGAGGAAATGTTAGAGAAATATGAAGAAAGGTTCAAGCACGTGACAGTCTAGAAGGTGGATTAACCACCGAAGAAGATCATATACATGTATCGAAACGTTAGGAAAAGTAGAAGTTTCTGTATGCGACATACATTTTTGATAGCCATGATCTTACAAAGATTAAGTTCATTCATGAAACATTGTTGATTCGTTCTAAATTGAAACAATATTTAGCGATAAATATACTCAGAACTTCCAAAAAGATGCTGAAAATACAACTTTCGTCACTATTTCACCCAAAAATTTGCTGTTTACCAAAGAAAGAAAAGGGAACCGATAAGATTTCTATCTAAATTTGATTCGAAGTGATTTTTTTATTCAGAAACACTTGTGGGTACCTGATATTTTCTAATATCATTTAGTTTCAGAGTTAAAATTTTTGTAAACCAACTGAATAGCTCGATATTCGGAGAAAAGTAAGAATTACCTCATAAAAAATCCTAGAATTAGAAGAATCAGAAAATTGATTCAAACTATACTGCAAGAACTTGAAATTACTGGTACCAGAAATTAAAACGGAATAGATAACATCAGATGTCACACATTGCAATTTAGTGTGCGTAAGAGTGAACTATAGTTATGTTTTATGAAAAAAAAATGTAGATTATTTGAGAAATTTATTGTAAAACTGTACTGATATATCGTTGTGGTTATAGAGTAATGCCGCGATAGTATTCTTATCTCCGACAAATGTACGATGTATGTGTGTGATATTCAGATTACACAAAATCTGAACTTACATAGCTTCAAACGAACTATTTAAGCGTTATTATATTTTGCAATTTCTGTGTTTATCTGAAAGAATTTTATTGCTCACATCTGATTGCTAGGTTAAAAATTAATGAATTTCTGTTTTATTCATGTGGGAGATGGTTCATACCAACCATACGGGGGAATAACCGTTTTACTTAGCAAGAGCTTCAACAGTTGGTAGCATAAGTAACTAGACGCCTGTAGCAACACTCATAGTTTAGATGCAAGAAAGTATTTAAGAGATCTCAGAGAAACATGAATGCCGGCAGCTTCTAATGACAGAAGTATTTTTATCTACTGTTTTTCCATGGATTGCGTGACATGTTTACAAAGCTGTAGTTTTAATAGTGGAGAAGAAACAAAATTTCTTTACAGTAAACCTAAATACGTATCGTAGGTACATTTTGCCTCTTTCTAAATGCTATATTTTCTTTTATATCCGTTATTTGTGAAGTTGTAAGTGTACTCGTGATTTAAACCATGGTTTAAATGTAATATCGTCATTGATTAATTCTAGTATGGCATGGTTTTTGATACGTTTTTTAATTTCCCTTGTCATATTTTTGGTTTCCATTACCTCTAACTCAAGACTTCATGTTGAACCATACCTCAGTTTTTCAATGCGCGTCATTTAGATCCATTGTCTAAACATCTTATAACTGTATGTTCCAGAGATGCGGTTCAAAATACTTCTTGTTATTTTTCGAACATGGCATTTTACTCCCTTATGTCTGCAGTTTAATTGAGTTCTATTAACTGAGTTCTATCTCAAGAAAGGGATCAAACTTTAATAAAACAAATTCCCATTTGTTTCCAAATATTTATTCTACAGCATACATTATTCCATTTTTCTTTCTGGTTTGCTTGTGATGTTTTATTTACTGCCATGTTAAGACTCACACTTGTAAGGTTATTAAGACTAAAACAACAAAAGTTTTATACATAGCTTTCAACGCATTAACAAGACACCATCAACAACTCTGCTTAGTTTCAGTTATTTGCACTAGACGTCAAATATTAACTGACGTTACATACATCTTGAATACTAAGATGAGTATGGTTTTACATTCCGTGACAACATTTTAACGTTTTAATAATTAGGCGATAAATTAATCGAGAGACAAATGTGTTCCGCTTCCACCTAACTTATATTTTTCGGAAGTGGAAAAATCTAATCACTCTGCGAACTAGTCAGGCATTTCAGCTCTGAGGGCGATTGCGACTATCATAGAGGTGATATCCTCGGTAGTACCTTCGTGTTTTCTCAACAGGTATACTCACATAAAAATCTCAGTGACCTTTAGCAGATGAAAATTACTTTTCCGAATATACGGGCTTCCAGCATAATATAACAATTGTTTAAACAATTATCCGAAAGGGAAGAAATAAAATCAATAAGCCGATAAAAATAATTTTAATGTTAATAAGTTTAATTCGATTGCGATAGAGCTCACACTCAGGTATTAATTTCCCTACAAACCCATTTTTCCCCTTTCATGTCCAAACCTATTTTAATCCTCTACGAAAGTTAGCTTTAAATTCTTTCAGCATTTCTGGTAAATTAACTATTCTTAAATTCTCTTGGTAATTTATTTAAATCCCTGCCCCATTACCTATAAAAGAAAGTTTTTCTATACCGTCATGACTGGAAACGAGTATACCATTCCAGCTCTTTTATCGTATCAGTTACTGATGGTGTTCTGCAGTAATTTCGGAAGGCAAATCTAGGTCCTTATTTGTAACCCCTACAACTCCTCTGAAATTTTATTCTGGTCTTTTGAGTAACTTTGTTAATGAAGTTTAGGTGTGAAATATCGAAATATAAGCGTCATTACATTTTTGTGAACCATATTAACTCTTTTCGTTTATGATGAATGTCAATTTGTCCAACGTTTTTAAATTAACTGGACCGTGACCTGGTAATGAAGACTTGTTACTACGTATCTCCACTAATTGTTCCCCCTTCCGCGCCTTTCCCTTCCTCTTCTCTCTCCTACGAAACAAGGATCTAACAACGATATTTTTGTATAAGTGCCTGCACAACCAGCTTGAGAACTGCGTTCTCATTAAATGCGCTCACATCAAACAATTTTGTTTTCTAGGTAAAATTTGAATAGCCAGTGTGTCTGTTCATATCATGTTTATCTTAGCTTCAGTCATCTACGAAAATATTGTTTTTAGCAATGAAGAACATTGGGTTCGTAGCTCAGTGGTTAAAGCAACTGATTACAAACTCGAGAATTCTCCCTGTACGATAAACATTTGGAACTGCACTCCGGACCAATAAGACATGAAATGAACAAGAGACGTAGTTTACTCCTTAGCAAGAAGAGCAACCAGGAGTTTGTGCCAACCAGACCACATTATCACTTGTGCTTTGATCTTGGAAAGGACTGTAGGGCTCTACATAAGCCAGTCCATCCTGGGATATTTCTGTCCTTTGAAATGCACAATCCCTTTTAATTATAATGTTTATCTTCACGTGCGTCAAGTGTGTTCTGCAGTAGACCTGTTTGTAGTAGCTAAGTCGCTTCTGCAGACTGGATCTCCGGCCTTGGTGCTGGCCAGACAATGGTCCTCTCCCCCAGTGAACGACGGCATGCTAATGAAGTGGTCGTCGCCCCACCCCTCACACACAGTACTCCACCCCCTCGCACACCGCCGCCATGGGTGGTGGCGCCGCCGCCACTTTATGACGTCATAATGCACATCCGGGCACCCTGCTCGTAAAATTCGGCAATCTGCCCTTTGTTCGGCGTATGCAGGGTGGCACACCGGTGTGTGGGTGTGTGTGAGAGAGAGAGTGTATGTGAAAGGCCACCGGCTACTTGAAACCCTCCTCTTACTCCCTCTTCCCGAATTGGTTGGCACAGGAAGCTTAAGCTGGAGCTGTATGGGAGGGGGAAGTATATTGGCGTGAACGCATTCCTATAAATCGATACGCTGTATTCTCAGACGGCACTGTGAGGAATATTTATTTGTGAGTGGTGGGCTTGATTAAGTGTGTATGGATTGCTCTATGACTCATGGAGGTAGGGATTGCACAAATTGAGACACAAGATTCAAAAGAAAATTGTGCATAGTGTCTTTAAGATAACTTATATAAGGAAACAATGTATCAGGAAAACGACGCAAGTTAGTATTTCTTGAAACTAATAATTTTTAGCAAAATAATAATAACAACTTAGATGCTGCAATATTTTTAGCACCACCAGAAACAATAAACACAAAGGGTCTGAGAAAAGTAGAAAAGAAAAAGAGGAACGTTTCTAAATAAGATCTTGGGACCAAAGAAACTGTCAGAAAGCGAATTTAGTTTCCATTTGAGATCGTACCAAGAATTATATAATAAATTTGAAAAGGTCTCGGACACAATTAAGAAAAAGAGATCAGTTTTCTATGTCCCTATCAAGAAAATGGAACCAGAATGAATGGCAAAGAAAACCCTCAATCTTCAAGCGAACAGGAAGATCAAGTTCCATTGGTGAAAGAAGTTCATCAGGATCTGAAAAATTGTGGAATTAAGGCAGAAGATATCGAATACAGGGAAGAGTTTAGAAGAGAAATTGTGGAGGTGAAGGATCTGTCCGGAAAACAAACCAATCAAGAAAATGAAGATATTCTCACAAGAAGAAAAAGCAATAGTGACCAAGAGAACGAGGGAGTACTGCCGACAGAGGAAGGAAACACGGAAGAGAAAATGAAGTTACGTAATCGTATTCCATAGGTGGTTAAAACTAAAACAGAAAAAATTAATTTTGTGTATTATCAAAGAAATACTGACAGTGTTTCTTAATGACTGCGTTATCGGCGTCTATCCTAATTCGCAAATGCTAACGGGTAATACGGAATATGTAATCCGAAGCACGAAGAGTACTTGCGCACGACACAGTGCAAGTTTATCTGGAGGTGAAATTCAGCATTAAAGGCCCGTTAAAATATTATCTATGACATAGAACCTCCTGATTCCCAGTCACGCCCCTTAAACAACTGGGCCACCAGGACGCTCAAACTTTCACTAACTTTCCAGAAATAAATTTTCTCCTCTGATCCAATAGTTATTTAGCCATATTGCTTTGGAGTTAGTGTCTGCTACTAACATGTCATTGTCATCAAACGAAATATTTCTTTCTTTCGTGATGCTGTATGGCTAAGACAATTCGTTGGACTCGAGAAAACTACCTTTTTGGTCACCACACACACAAACACACACACACACACACACACACACACACACACATATATATATATATATATATATATATATATGTATATATATTATCGAGTGTTAATACCGTTAATATCTATAAGTTATTTTTACTATAAAAGCAAGTGTACCAATGAATGAGTGGCAAAAAAAAAAAAAAAAAAAAAAAAAAAAAATGTTGCTGTAAAATGATTTGCAATATAAGTACGTGAGTGCTTACAGCACTGCGGAGATGAATGTCCGAGAGTGAAAGTGGAATGGATGAATGAGATCCTCAGCCCTCTTTGTAGTAAGCGGCCGCTTTCATATAAGAAGGGCCACTCTAGCAAGGGTCTGGCCGTATGAATAGAGGCAGGTAGTTAGATGGCCGAAACATGTCTGTTCCCTGGGTGGTCCTGCACGGAAGAAACAAGTGGAATAGTAGCTCTTCCGTTCGTGACAACTTGAAGCGTGGCGAATCCATATTACGTGGAGCGAACAGGTTCTGTGGGATTAACAAAATCATTGATTATCATGAGTAGGAAGAACGAGGGAAGATACTTAAATTCTTGCTAAAACGCCTACTGACTGGAATTCCAGCTTTCAATCTGCTGTAAGGGGAAATTGCGAGATGTCTTCGGTGTGGTAAATCGCGATCTTAGAACAAACAAGATTGATAAATAGAACACCACCTCAGTTTTCTCGCCATAAAGCAGTTTTGCCTCTTGGGCCTCCGTTTAATAGAAATTGGGGGTTAAAAATTGTAAAAAAAAAAACGTGTGTAAATGATGTATACCTACAGTAAAAACTATTAGTTATCAGCGTTGATTTAGCCGTGCACGTTATGATGCTGTGTTGATGTGTGGTTGGTCTCGGGTTCCATCCTACTAATTTCTTTTTCTCATTGCCAAATTGTGAAACAAATTCACCAAATTATTTCTTTTCCTTTGAAGAATACGAAAATGTTCCAAACTGGCGAAACTGACAAAAGAACTATATACATTTTTTGAGTTAGTCATTAAACCATAAGTAGAGAATGATTTTTTTTCTCAATTCGTTCGGTGACCAGGTTGAAACAATGGTATATGATCAAGTCTTTTCAAATGAAAACGGAAACCTAGCTTGGACAGTAAAAGTGATACCGCCAAAATGTACGCATTTATGTCAGCCATGTGTTGCGTATTTCTATCGTTATGTCAAAATACTAATGAAAATGTTTCAAAGTGCACCCGGATTATTGCAAGATAATCGTGAAATATCTTCTCGTGAAGATACATTCAGTTATTCACTACATTTTTCCAGCACCTGCTTGTAATGTCACAATAAAATATGCGTGGTATAGTTCAAAATTAACGAAGGAAAGACAGGAATTTACAAGTTTAAAGGAAATATGCTTTCTTACTTCAATAATAATAATAATTGTATGTAGCCGCGTAAGGATAACTTGTATCAAACGTTCCTGGGGTGCATGTAATTTGAGATTGAAGTGTTTGTGTGATTTATATCATCCAAACATTTCCTCAAAGGAAAATAAATAAACTGGTAAATTTGATTCAAAACTAATTTGTAATTAAGGATTGCAATCCCGCAGTGTTTTCAATCCCGCGGGATCCTGCGGGATCATTGCGGGATTAGTACAAACAGTTTTTTTAGCGCATATATTTAAAACATAGTTACTTAAAACGTTAATAAATTAAATAATAATTAAATTAATAAATAATTTTTAATGTTAAATGATGAAAATTAACAGTTAACAATATTTTGATTGGCAAAATGACATTAAAACTTTTTAGCGTGTCTTAAGTGTATTTCGAGGTTTTACATTTTTGTTTTCTAATCTAAACCAATTTTTAAATAAATAATAAAAATGGAAAATATTGAGTGTTAGATCAAATATGTGCCTTACAACACGAGAAATTTAAAAATATGGTTTGCTTAATGGCCAAGTTACAAGAGTTTTTTTTTTTTTTTTTTTTTTTTTTTTTTTTTTTTAAATTCTAAATAAACCTTCCATAACACCGAGAAAAGCATTCCATTTCACAAAGTGAAGTGAATAAACTCTGTAAATTGTAGACTTGGCTCAGAATTTTTTGTCACTGCACAAGCACGAGACTTGGCCTTTTTTGCGTGATTCATTATTATATCTCCTGATTCCTTGATTGATATTACAGTTGATTCAATGTTATTAAAAGAAACTACTCACCAACACATAAACTGTCAAGTATTTCAGATTTACTTGTGTGGCGTAACGACGTTTTTAGAGTGGAAATTATTATTTTGTAGTAAGAAAGGAGACTTTCTCGGCGAATGATTGTAGTGAAGTCCTCATAGGTTGTATCTCCGGATTTCATTGCAAACACACGAAATTACACACGTGAGGAAGACGGCGGAGGCAGCCGTCGAAGTATGGTGTTCCTACAACACAATTCGTCGATACACCCGTGAAAATTTGATTATAACTTTTTTTACCTTTAGTCGAAATAGTAACAAGGAGAAGAGGGATTAATCGAAAGCCTGAGCGGCACATGTAAGCAGGCGGCTTTCGTCAAAGAAACGCATTGAGGCAGCGGCCAAAACAACAATAAGTCAAAGGATATACAATTTCCTTTTGATTGCTGTTAAATAAATAGATACGCGATCGTTAAAGTTACGATAACATTAGTTTCACATCTACGAATAATCAAATTTTCAGCCGCAAATTAGGAAATTGTCACAATTACTTTATCTGCACATACAGAAAATGGGAATAATGAAACCGTGAATAAAAAGCTGTAACCGTGTAGTTCAGATAACGTATGCGACCCTTAAAAAATAATTATTTAGTTAGAAAATCGTACTAAATACGCACCATAACTCAAATTACAGAAATGTGTACTCGAAACAAACCTAAGTTTTGATGAATACGTAAAAGTGTATTTATTTACTTACAAATGACGATGGTTGACAAAAACAAACGCTTGTTCACATGAATCAAATGCCAACTGGAAGGGTACAGGCAAACAGTGCAATACATCCGATAGAGACCGAGTGGGGTAGCGAGTCACGCAGACTGACACGCGTTTCCGCCGGATTTTGCGGATTGCGGATCCGCTTAATTTTGTGCGGGATCCGCCAGACTGTCAAATGATGCGGGATCCCGCGGGATTGCGGAATCCCATTTTGCTGGATTGCAATCCCTATTTGTAATGCTGCAAAAAAGAATAGCAATTAAAAATACAAAGGTAGTTGGCGCTCGGTGTGATCGACACATCAACGCACCGCCTTACCGAGCACGGTCAAACCAACCTGATAACTAACAATCTTTTCTATAGGTATGTATCATTCACACACAATTTTTAACCCCCGATTTCTCTTAAACGGAGGCCCACCAGGCAGAACTGCTTTAGGACGAGAAAACTGGGATGGAGTAATATTTATCAGACTTGTTCGTTCTACGATCGCGTTTTACAAACCGAAGACCTCTCCTTGTAAGTGATTTAGCAAATCAGAAGTTTGTTAACGTAGCAATAAACTAATTTGTTGGTTAGCTGAACGATATCCCTGGGTCAACTCCGTCACCGAGAAATTAAGTAAGACTGAGCGAGGCTACTTGGTGTTGGACACTGCAAGCAGAAAGAGGATCCTCACTAATTAAGAGAGAAATAGTCGCCATCAGGGCTTAGGAAAGAAATGTAAAGTGAGTGCAGTTCACTGGTTTGTGGATGTGAGGTGGACTTGGTAAAACCAGATAGTTAGTTTCTAATACTTGATGTGGAAGGCCTGCTGCTATGATAGACAATGCAGGACTGTATTTGATTCAAATAACTTTGATCGAAGCCTAGTTATGACTCTGTGGGGAAACAATATTCATGAGAGGAGTTGGCGCATCTATCGATATCCGATGAGTTATCGGACTTTTATTTAATCTTTGTGTTCACCGATTTACGCATCATTGAGCTGGTAAGGCCGTGGCAGTATTTTTAAAGTTCACTGTTTCTTTTACTCTGCACTAAAATATCATGCTATCAATTTATATACATGTGTTATGTAGCCCAAATAATTAATGTCATAAGATTATTTACATCAAGTTTTTAATAAACTATTGATAAACCACTCTTGCTTTTCTTGATTAGCGATAAGGGCCTATTCTCATACTGAGTGTAAATAATTTTAAAAGAGCAATACTTTAACAATTAATTCAATATTCGCTGTGAACACCTGTTTTCCTAATCGTAATAAACCACGGTCAATTGTGGTACATTTTATATTAATTACAGTACCGAATGTTAAAGATTCACAGCAAAAGACAATTTACTGATACTATTGCTGGCAATGAATTAGTTGCTATATCGTGTCAGAAGTAGTTGAAAAGAAATTAAAAAGGGAAAAGTCTCTAAATATCAACAAAAATAATTTTTTGATTACCAAATTATAAAATTTTCACACCAGCCTCACAACAAGCATCAGCACCGTAAGTGTTGCTTGCTTGTATATACAGTATCTTACTCACAAGAGGAAAGTACTGGAAAATACGCAACGATCAGATCGTTACAGTGGTGGAATGAAGACCCACATTCTGATGAATGAATGTCGATCGTAACTTAAACTTTCTTGCTAGTTCACCAGCTAACTCAAATAGAATAACGAGGTAATTCATTAGGATTCTGGGGTTCCACTGATATCTCAGTTTGCCTGGTGACAGTGACTCAGACTGAGCCTGCTGTCTCTGTCATTGCCCCTGATTTAACGTTGCTAACAGTTTGTGAGCATTGGCGCTTTGTTGTATGTGAAAAATGATGATTTATTTTTGAAAAAGTTTAGTTTTTCAGGCTTAACTTGGGGACCAATTCAACATATGCTTATGTTGCTAATTGCTTTTTTTTTGCTGTCTTTAGTCTTTCGACTGGTTTGATGCAATCCTCCATTCATTCCTATCCTGTGCTAACCTCTTCATTTCTACATACTCCTTACAATCCAAGTCCTCAATTATATGCTTCATTTGTTCAATAGCAGTATTCAATTACCCACTAAACACCAGTGGAGAAGCGCCGTTGGAACGCTCCAGCAGTGACCAGCGGCGCCACCAGTACTCCAAAGTGGCGGCCTCATCGATGGGAGTAATTCATCTTGTTTTCCTTCTGCTGATAACGTTTTATAAGGAGAGGCTCTCGTAGTCCTCATCAGACTCTCAGTGGATCCAGCTGCAATCTCAAACATTGACAAATAAAGTCTCGGTGGACGAGTTGCAAGAGGAACTACAAATGGAAGTGACGCGTCGAGAGTAAGCTACCAGGTTCACCAACGTATTGCTCATCGATTACGATAAATGTACTTATCATCGTTTGATAATTCTGCAATAGTGAAGTGTGGTCGCTGATTTCTCAATTGATGTCGGACTGTGGCATGAATATTTATTCCAACATGTTTTGCAGTTCAAGGAATATAGACAAATGTTGACTGTATTTCTGACTTGAATTTTACTGAGCGACTAAGACGACGATACTAAGACTGGAAAACCAGCAAAGGCAATACGAAACACAAGTGATTAAGGAAGAAAGACTAAAATCGCAATCAGGACGTTTGATACCCAAACCCTTTGTACCTATTCGGTCCAGTATGTCTGTGATTTAATTCCCAATAACAAACGGATTTCCAGATTTAGCAATCATCAATTTCGATGATTCTCATGAATGTTGCAATGTTTCATCCACGTGATTCTAGGTTAAATGGATTTCAGACGACGGTCCTTAATTCCGTGGATATCGCGTCCCAAAAATTTCGGAGCAGCTTACGTAACAGGCTAGTAGAAGCTCTGTTAGGGGAACGGGCTGTAGCCAATACTGGAAGGAAAGACTTCAACTATCACACCGGTTCCAGGGATTCGTTTTTTTTTTTTGAACCAACTAATATTTGTATAATTGCAAATTGAAATTTATTTTGATATTAATGCAATATTTTTATCCTTAAATTATTTTAATCGTTAACCACGATCTAGCAAAACAAATTGAATAATAATTTTTGTTCAGCGTGAAATATATCAAGTTTCTTGATTCATGCAACATCTTCTTCAATGAGATGTCTATCAGTAAACCTGGATTTGCTGTAAAAACCGAAGAACATAAAGTGAATATTTTTACCTGCACTGACCGCGAGTCGCATGCTATGTCTCAAAATTTTGCATGACAATCATTATTCCAATAGTTAACTGAGGGCAGTTGTCCCCCAGATTTTTGCTTGACAAAGATGAATAAAATGAGGTAAATACTGAGACCTGGTCGTGAACTCGTGAGAGCTTAATTGTGTGGAACCTTAACCGTTTCTCTTATTAAGCCACTGTTACTTCATATGTAAGCTGGTATGACAACTATGAGACAAGAAATATTGGAAATTAAAACCCATCGCATAAAATCCTTTAACCTTAGACTAATAGGAAACTGTACTACATTTTACATAAGAATCATCGCAATACATAATTATCAAGTCTGGCTGTTACAACAGCCCTCAGACTTTGACCTCTGTATTAAATGTTATTAAGAACTAGACGACCCGTGCGAAAATTTCGCGAATGAAGTGCGATGAATATTGAGGTTGAATGCTTGTAATAATGAATAGTAGAACCGTACTTTTGTAGCAAATATATATATACGTTTTAGAGTAATAAGCACGCATCAAAATACTTACAACATAATACGAAACAGTTAGATAGAGAAATTCAAAACACTCTGCGTTTACGCCAAACTGTCACTGTCTTTAACAGAATACAACCAACCTGAACAAAATTCACCCAACATATCAACATCTCTTTGATATTTGTTGCTGTGCGAATAAAATGTTTACATTGGAATTGAATGGCAAAACAAAAGTGTTTTCGCAAAAGAAAAAAAATCCCACAAGCTACTTATTGAATAAAAAAAAGTTTATTGACATCTCTATGATATCTGCTGCTGCAATCTAGGGACTTGGCTCTGAACTGTCTCATGGGCGCTACTATTTTAAGCACCAAATTCCGAAAATTTCTTTCTTAATTTATGAATTTACCTAACGTGTAGCACGCAGGATTGTGGCGTACTACAAAATATGTAAATATTTGTATTTAGTTATTTTTATATTCAGATTATATTAATATTTAATGAATATTTAGTAATTTAATTCTCCGATCCGCGTAATGGATATCCCAGGCTGCCATATTTTCTTAAAATTTATCTGAGTAAAGGGGTTGCTACTTGGAGGGACAGAAGGGATTTTGAAGCTGGCAACGGTAAATTCTACCGATGGCGTGGGATGGTCCGAGCCTTTGTCCGCCCGGATACAACGGCCAACCCCAAGGTCAGTGCATTGAACCTGCGCAAGGTTACCTGAACAGCACAAGGGGTGACAGACACGCGGGAAAGGCCAGAGCGAATGGGGTGACTTCAAACCTCACGTGGTTTTGGGAAGAAGTTATACATCCAATGCCGTATCATATACGGGGTCTACCGATGTTAATTCATGGCTTTCTTTTTCATGTAACAAAACATCGGGAAGGAGTTTTTGGGAAGAGAAGCAGAAGCGGCCATACTGGCATTCTGTGGTCAGCAGTCGCCATGTCCAGACGTCATAGCGCAGAGTGGCACTATGCTGGAGGGTTCTGGCTTCGACCACAGGCTGGTCGTTTGATGCTGTCCATGCACTAATGGTGCAAGTTACTGGTCTCCGCCACACGCCGCCGCTGCTGTCGCTGATGATTATGGTAAGGTGTTCCATCGCCCATCATCGTTTCATGGTTTGGAAAGACTTTGAAGAATCCGTAATCGACCCATGTGACAGGATCTCTGCTCAATTCCATTTTAAAAGCTAGCTGGCAAATAACCTCATGAACTTTAAAGCTCCTTGTAAATTCAGTTGAGCCTTATTCTTGTTCATATTTTAATTCAAAAGGCGCCTAAGGGATTTTATCCACTATATATATATATATAACATATTATTGTTGGCTTGTGGCCACGATGTTATCATGTATTTAAATTTATGAATGAAATATTTAACATTTAGTTTATGTTTGCTATCTTCAGGCAGATTGTAAAGCCGGATAGTGCTTTTGCTTGCAGATACATGTAATGTCTAACGTAACGTTAAATGTATCCGGCTTTGTACAAGCCATAGGAAAATAATAAATTCAGCATTATATATGTTTTATCAACAGCAATCAAGATCCTTGCTATTTAAATATTAATTTCTCATTAAAATCAAGAACCACTTTAAGATTTCAAACTTAAAGTAACGGCAATCACCCCTCCCCCTTTTCCTCCCGTTACAAACTGGAGACCTTAGCATTTAAAACAATATGATATTTATCGATTTTGGCTAGGTATCGAAGAAGATAAATCGCTTGTAATTAAAAAAAAAAACGTTGTAGAGATAATATATATGCTTTTGCCCTTTAAGAGTCGAATTCCTAAAAATTTCTTTTATAATATATGGTGTGACCAAAACAGCCACCTTGATGTTTAAAATGATAACCAACCGAAATCGATAAATGAGGTATCAAGCGAGGGAAAAAAAAAGTTCTAGAAATGATGATACTTTTGCCCCTTAACGGTTGAATTTGGAGAAATTTTTTCTTAAAATATGATGTGACCAAAGCGGATAATTTAATATTTTAAACCATACCTCTTTTGTTAATTTCGGTTAGGTATCAAGGGAAATAAATAGCTCGAGACAGAAAAATGCGTTGTAGAAATATTAATACTTTTGCCCTCTAAGGGTACAATTTTGAAAAATTTCTTTCTTAAAATGTGGTTTAGCGGAACTGAAGACCTTACGAAGACAACAATCTGTAAAATGATACCACGTTTATCAATTTTGTTTAATTATCAAGGGAAATAAATGACTCGAGACTAGAAAAACTAATATTTATGCCCTTTAAGGGTTGAATTCCGAAAAATTCTTAAAATATGATGTGACCATGGCGGAGACCTTAATCTTTAATATGATACCTCATTTACCTATATCGGTTAGATATCAAGTGAGATAAATAGCTCGTGACACAAAAATCCGTTGTAGAAAAATTTATATTTCTTCCCTTTAAGGGTTGAACACCAAAAAAATTCTTTCTTAACGTATGATGTCACAAAGCTGAGACATTACTCTTCATAATCCTATTTTAGATATCCAGGGACATAAATGGCTCGAGACACAAAAAAAAAAGCATTTTAGAAAAATTGACATATTTGCCCTTTAAGGGTCGAATTTCGAAAAATTCCTTTCTTAAAATATAATTTTACCACGGCGGAGACCTCAGTCTTTATTATGATACCTCATTTATCTATTTCGGTTAGATATGAAGGAAGATAAATGGGTCGTGACACAAAAACGCATTGCAAAAATATTGATACTTTTGCCCTTTGAGGGTCGAATTCCGAAAAATTCTGTCTTAGTACATGACGTCACTAAAGCGGAGATCACAATCTTTAAAATGATACTTCATTAAACGATTTCATATAGATATCTAGGGAGATAAATGACTTGTAGCACAGAAAACAGCATTTTAGAAATTTCGACATTTTGCCCTTTAAGGGTCGAATTTTGAAAACTTCCTGTCGTAAAATATGATGTGACCAAAGTGGAGACCATAAGCTTTCTAATCACACTTCATTCATTGTTTTCGTTTAAATATGAAGGAAGATACAGGCTTTTGACAAAAAATTACCTTATAGAAATCTATTTATATAAAGATGAATGTATGTATGTTTGTTTGTTTGTTAGTTTATTTGTTTGTTCTTCATACAAATCCACAGTTTTCATCCGATCTCGTTGAAACTTTGCACACTTATCCTTTGAAACAAGGAGAAAAATACTGTCTACATTTAGTTGAAAAATTATCTGTATAAATAATACAAGTTGTCTCATAATTTCGAAATACCACTGAACGGCGATAGACAGACGCGTTGGATATGCAGGTATCTCTGCTGTTTTTCCGTGTAGCGGTCATGTAGCTCAGTAGCTAAAGCACTGGCTTACTAAGGTTTGGGTCGTGGTCTCCGGTTCAAATCACTGTGGAGGCTAAGATTTTTAAAAATTTTTTTTGATCGTAAGAGTCACGCATGGGCCGTCGGTTATTCGGATTGAATGTTAAACTGTAGGTATTACAAAGTTAGGGGTGCAATGCGAAGCAAATCATAGGTAGTCTTGCAATGCTGTAGGTGTTCACTTTTTTACGTTATAATGATTCCTCAGGGGTTGTTCGCAGTCAGTGTGTGTGTGTGTGTGTGTGTGTGTGTGTGTGTGTGTGTGAACCGCAGTAATAATACTATAAATACGGAAGTAAGTCTCTGTCTTTTTGTTACGTTTTGACGACTAAATGGCTATATCGATATTGATGGAATCTGACAAGAAAATTGTATGAAGGGCACAGGACATTTTTTCCAGTATGATTAACAGTTGTAGTCACGAAATTTTGAGACCTTATCGAATGGTTACAGAAATATGTTGGAAATTGATTCTCTTCAAGAGACAGGTTCGACGGTAGATTGATATAGTGATAGCTTTTCTGTCATATTATGCCGACTCGGTGTTGTTTGGGATCAATCCTTCGTTACCAACAACTTTCTATATTCAATTCTGGCAAAAAAAAATTCTTAATCCACGCGTACGAAGTCGCTGGTACGAGCTAGTAATATATATGATTATGTATAGCAAGCTGGGAGTTGATTAATTATGTTTTTCGTGTAATTAATTGTTAATTTCTGTAAATGAACTTTGATTTATGAGAGAAACTATGTAAATGCTATGTAATACGTTCAAGGACAGTATTATTCATGATACATTTGTTAAAAGTTTGTAAATGTAAGTGTTGATATGTGAGACGAAGTTTGGTAGACGATTCTCAATATCTGGACTGGTTGATGCTGATAATTTTGTGTGTAAATACCGTTAAATATCTTTAACTTTCGTTTCCGTGTGTTTCATAATGATTGTGAATGATTTTGTATTAACTCTCATTGTTTTAATGTGGTTTTGATTGTTAACTGCATTGTCGCCGTTCGAAAACCATCGAGCGGCTTTATCTGTGTTATTCTGGGTATTTTCTGTAACGTCTATATAATCCAGGGTCAGAGATAAGTAGTCAGTTGAAAGTAAATCGTCAATCGTTGCCAGGATTTTTGTTTGTAAATTAATCGCTGGAATATTTGTATGTTTGTGCATTAGAGCTATTGGAGAAGTCTGATGGTTTATGTTATCTTAGAGCGACACGGAAAATTAAATACTGAGTTGAAAAGCGAATTATCAGTTGTGTCATTTGGTAAAACTGTTTGATTCAGTCAAGAACATTAGTAGTCAGTAACCTCTTTTAGGAAAGGTAAAATCCTCTGGCAACCTCAGAGGTAACCTTTGGAGGACGAGGACTGAACAGCAAGAAATGGTGATCGACAAGTTAACTATCATGGTCCCTTTGTAAGGAAGGTATCTTAGAGGAAATTACATTAAGAGCAGTAGCAATTTAGTACAGGGGGAGTCCTGTTGCAGGTAATCTTGGGCAAACGCATAGTGTGGCAGAAATTTATGGTAACTAGGAAAGTAAAAGTATACTTTACCACGTCGTATACAGAGCCAGCGGAGACTATCCTAATGGTGCAGGACTCGCTTTCCCGGCGATTCGTCAGGGCCTCCGTTCGTCCGCCCCTTCCGGGCCGACATTGCCTTCGATAGGAGGAACGGTATCCGCCCCACAAACCTATAAAACGGCCCGTTTATATCCAGATGTCGGTGTTAGCCGGGGATTACTACTGAGCTCTCACTGTTGCTGACATTATACTCCCGTCAACGATCCACAGTAAAGATAATGCGGTATAACGACGTTTTTATGCCCTTTCATTCGAATGTGAGTTTTCTATTACGAGTGAGGGTTCCAATCGAAATCACTGCCCCCGTGGCTTTGATACTCTTCCTCAGAAGCTGTTGCGTTTGGTTATTGGTGAAGCAGCGATAAAGTTTCAACATATTCGGGACATAAGATACGCGAATTGTGACAGAATCATAGCATCGTGAAATCTTAATGTCCCTGGAAATTGTTAAGCTACGCAACCACCGTGTTACTTGCACTACAGAGGTATAAAGATTCTAAGTTTACATGCAGTTTCAATTTAATAAGCTGCAACTAAAAGTGTATATTATCAAATGTGAAATTGGTCCAAACAGGAATTTAAGTAACATATATAAAACAGTGGAACCATACAAAAAGTTAAATATACACTCAGCTTTAGTCATTGTTTAAAGCAAAATAATGGTTCTAAGTACACAGTATATCCATTTTCAATTTATTATAAATACTCAAATTGCAATTTATGCTATTAGTCTAATGAAATCATCCGGTTCTCTTTGGGTATCAACAAAAGAAAGAAATCTTGTTGATTGAACAACGATAACTTACATTGTTGTTTCTGCGCCCACAATTTAGATAAGATATCGTAACGCTTTAACGGTGATTTAGTACAATAATCACACTCATTCTTACGAAAAATGCATAAGAAGTGAATATTCGCCGTGTTTGACTTTAAGAAGACATCATAGAACTCTGTATATTATAATTAAACTACTGATTGGTGGTCGCTAAGCTGTAGGCTAATTACTTTCCACGGAATTCCAGGGAATGATTTGGCCACATAGATAGCCAAACATGAATCCCATGGAACATATCTGGGACATGATCCATACGCCGCTTTGTTCATAACGTCATGCACCCGCAATATTTTTGCAGTTATGGACGGCTATAGAGTACACTTCGCTGAATATTCCACCAGGACATTTATGACTTGAGTCAATTCTTCGTCAGGTTGTTTTATTTCACCGAGTAAAATCAGGTCCGCACAATACTACGAGGTATTCTATTATAGTCACCGGTTCGAAACCTTGTCTCGTCGGGGATTTTCATAGTGAGCCAAACCCGACCTTCACCTCTGGCACAGCTTGCTGTGTAATGTTAATAAGGATTGCAATCCCACAGTGTTTTCAATTATTATATCTACTGATTCCTTGATTGATATTACAGTTGACTCAATGTTATTAAAAGAAACTACTCACCAACACGTAAACTGTCAAGTATTTCAGATTTACTTATGTGGCGTAACGACGTTTTTAGAGTGGAAATTATCATTTTTTTAGTAAGAAAGGAGACTTTCTCGGCGAATGATTGCAGTGAAGTCCTCATAGGTTGTATCTCCGGATTTCATTGCAAACACACGAAATTACACACGTGAGGAAGACGGCGGAGGCAGCCGTCGATGTATGGTGTTCTTACAACACAATTCGTCGATACACCCGTGAAAATTTCATTACAACTTTTTTTTACCTTTAGTCGAAATAATAACAAGGAGAAGAGGGATTAATCGAAAGCCTGAGCGACATATGTAAGAAGGTGGCTTTCGTCAAAGAAACGCATTGTGGCAGCGGCCAAAACAACAATAAGTCATAGGATAAACAATTTCCTTTTGATAGCTGTTAAATAAATAGGTACGCGATCGTTAATTACGATAACATTAGTTTCATATCAACGAATAATCAAATTTTCAGCAGCAAATTAGGAAATTGCCACAATTACTTTATCTGCAAATACAGAAAATGTGAATAATGAAACCGTGAATAAAAAGCTGTAACCGTGTAGTTCAGATAACGTGTGTGACACTTAAAAATATTTATATAGTTAGAAAATCGTACTAAATACGCACCATAACTCAAATTACAAAAATGTGTACCCCAAACAAACGTAAGTTTTGATGAATAGGTAAAAGTGTATTTATTTACTTACAAATGACGAAGGTTAACAAAAACAAACGCTTGCTCACATGAGTCAAATGCCAGCTGCTCTGGTACCGGCAAACAGTGCAAAACATCCGATAGAGATCGAGTGGGGCAGCCAATCACGCAGACTGACACGCGTTTCCGCTGGATTTTGCGGATTGCGGATCCGCTTAATTTTGTGCGGGATCCGCTAGACTGTCTAACGATGCGGGATTGCAATCCCTAAATGTGAAGTACGCCAGAACGCTTCCGTGATTCCGATTCCACGTTAAACTGCAGGTCCTCTGCACCCGATACGACTACCGGATTAGGTTAAGGCGGAAACAGCAGGAGCGGAACGCACTGGCGATAGGAAGAATGTAAATAGGTCATTACGACCATACGGAATTATTATTATTTTACCATTACTGTTGGAACTTCTGTGTATTTTCTGCTGCGATTATTTCCTGTTCCTTAAATTGAGTTTTGTAGTGATAGGTCAACATTTCATAGCACTGTGACATCGAATCCTCGAGCCACAGTGTAAGAATACGTCCAGAGACAATTGGATTCGTACCACATGCTTTATCGGTAGCAAGAGGAACATATTGTGAACGGAATACAGGTTTTCTTGAAGTCATCTTTGTAAAGCCGATCTTAAATAATCAAGTTTACCACATAACCCTTTGCATGAGCAATCAGATAAGCAAATGAGGCAGTTAAGGCATTCAGTATGGCCACCACTAAATTAATTTCAAAGATGGAACCATACCCCCAGAAACTCCTATTTCTAATAAAGGAATTCGTGTATTATGATTCATCAAAGAATAAATGCACGAAGATTATGCAATAATATAAGTAGTAATATATTTTCACTAAAGTCATCGGGTCTTGTTGTGTCGTGTAACATTCTAACACTACTGAAGAATTCACAGTTTCCATTACTCTGTGCAAGAAGTAACCAAGTCTGTCTAATCATTTAAATGATCTTTATGAATAGTTTTGTTATAAAAGTGGGAATTAATTAGTTTGTAGATTGTTTTTCAAATTAGTTTAATCACTTCAGATAGCGTGCACTGAAGAAATTAGACGAACATATATTTTATTATTCTCTCACAATATTTAGGGTACCATGAGAACGAACAGATAACAAATTTGATACCTGAAATTTTAAATGAATGGTAGAACATCCTGAATTATGCGCATGGTAATATTCAAGATGGGAATGAGTTCTGAGTTAAGATGTTGTTTCCTATTCCTATGAGGTCGTAAGGAGAATCACAGCGGAAGTCCCATTGGAAGCGACTCCGCCTCGTGGCAAATGTCCGACGACCTCGTTAACAGCGGACCTCATCAGAGAACCCGTCTCCTCAAAGCATCGCTGGACACGCCCAAATTGCCGTCCTGTGATGGGAGGTTGTTACTGACCCAGTTCTCCCAACTACACGTCTTCCGGGCTCCACTCAATTGCCAGCCGTAAGTTCTTTGTTGGACCGGACTAATCCCGACCCAACTGGGCGGAGGAGACAATAACAGTCTTGTCGGAAGCACAGCGGCATTGTCGCCACTGTTAGGTACGTTGTATAGCACCTAAACGTGACAGTTTCGCCCTGCTCAACGAGCTCTGCTCAATAGGCAGCTCTTCTGAAAGTGATACGGTTGCTTGTGTGCGGCTAGTTGCAATTCGGCTGTAACCGAAATACTTCCTTACTACATTCAAACTGAATATTCCTGTCTTCCTTTATGCTTATTTTGTTGGTAGAAATGACTGCCATTCGAGGCTTCCTACATTTTCTGAACCATTTGCTGGGGCACAGACGGGCTTCAGCAATTCGTTCGATAGCTCCAGTCTTCCTCAATCGTTGTTCTGAAGGGTGCAATGTCCGATAGTGAATGCGGAGACAGAATTTTAATGATACCTTGGAATATTATAAGGGACATATATCACGGGAGCCCGAAAAGGCTGAGTATAATTACAATTGTATTGATATAAATGTAAAAATTCTGTAAAGACAACAAGTAATGATACTTTGTTGGAGAATCCGTATTAGGCACTGCGTGACCTGATTGCAAGGGATAAATAAGAGGCACTGAGATACGCAGAAGAACAGAACTGTTGAAGAATGAAGATGGCGAAAAGATGGCTTGAAGAGATAACATTGAACGGGACAGATACGGCTCCAAAGAATTGTCAACGGCTGCGACTAAAAGTATTTATGATGAAATGGCGTATTAATAAGTACAGTTCGGTAAGTATACGAATGTAAAGATAAGTGCTCTAAAGTGGATATCGAAATGGATAACATTAATTAAAGGTAAGAGTTATCTGACTTTACCTGTAGAGAAGGATATGTATCTTTTTTCACAGAGCACGATAGATATTAATCCATACATATAGTAGGTCTCTAAATAGCCTACCGTATGAAGAATGTTTTTCATGGATCCACCGGTGTAACGATTTTTAACATAATGCTTGTATGTTTCATTGTTTGTACAATTTTTTCTTCATGATTTCTATTGTAGGAGCGATTGTCAGCGCTCCAAAAAGTACTGTCGGCTTTTTGAATATGTCGAGAATATTTGACTACTCCCATTTATGCTAATGAGTTTGCAAACGAACAATCTCGCTGGGAACGGTGCAAACAAGATGTTATTTCGTTTTTTTTTTTTTTATTAAAGTGTTTTATATTACATCTTTGGTAGAAGTGTTATGCTTTGTGCATATGTCTAACTGAGTGTTTCGATGGAATAAAAATCAAGTAAGAAGCTTATCGTCGGTGTTGTTATCCAAGAAACTATCTCTCAATCTGAAAAGTAGAAGCTAAGTTTAACACATATTTCGGTAAAAGTTAAATC
Source organism: Vandiemenella viatica (assembly GCA_031002005.1). NCBI lineage: Eukaryota > Metazoa > Arthropoda > Insecta > Orthoptera > Morabidae > Vandiemenella > Vandiemenella viatica. The sequence continues at coordinate 140,855,487 of CM061919.1, forward strand.
ATCTGGCGACCTGAAAAAAATCACCCGCAAATCTTTGCAAACCAGTTTACAAAATACCTCGTTTGGCTTCCACGACAGGACTGTGTAATTAGCAACAATCTTCTATCAACCAAGTTCCGGTAGCTTCATATTATGCGTCACAAAAAAACTACGTTTAGTAAAAAAGTTAAAACCAATGCTGTGATTATTATAAATTTACTGATGATTTTTGTTGGTTGCTTCCTAAGTGGATTTAAGTCTCAATACATTTTAAAAAAAGTAGTAAAGTAATTCCTTTGTAATGCGTTTCTTATCGGCTACACAATCCGCCCCTATCGTATCCACATATCCTAACCAGATAATCCCATCGAGTATAAGGGACCTACAGTTTAACGTGGAACACGAGTCACGGAAATACATTTGATGAAGATGAAACTAATATATTACAAATTTTCAGAGACTGCATGTTTATTCTCCTTCTAATACTTCCAGAGACGTTAAACGAATTATAGCAAATATAAGCTTAAATGCTTTCACTACATACGTCACAATATACTGATAGATCCTAAGGAATTGAAATAATTTTATGTGTGAAATATTAACATGCGAGTAAGAGACGGAGAGAATTGAGTGATGATTCGATTAGTAAGATTCATTAACATGAGAAATTAATTCACTTCCTATTTGCCAGAATCCTGGCTAATTAATTTTAATATGATTCTTGTAACCTTTATTCTACGCTAAATTACACGGGGAAAGTAAAATGAGAGATATCTTGTAAGTCAGACCGAGGATTTGTGTAACTGCACCATATTCTGAGGCTCGAGGTGCTCAGGGTGTTCGAGTGAGCAGGGTGCCACAATGAACTGATGGAGTGGGAAGAGGAGGGGGGAAGGTGGGAGTAGGGGGTGTAGTCTACTGCGGGTAACCGGAGGTCGATCGACCGCTGATCCCATAGGCCATCGCTCGATGCCCGGGCCGTGCCATTGCCGGTCAATTTGGCGCGGGAAATTGCTTCGGGAGGTGGTGCGGCCTGAGGCCACAGCAGGCTAGAGGTATTACCCCAAAGACAAAGAAGAAGCTGCAGATTGGGGATGGTGCTGGTAGGTTTTACGATGTGAAAAGTAATACATGTGCGTTGTTCATTGGATTCATTATTGAGAAGCCCGTACTGGTACCTAACAAATTAATAGGGGTCATGCAATGACAAAGGCCAATTTTTCACACGACGCATAGTACATTCTGGCCGTTATAAATATCTGGGACAGTGGTCTAATGGCTCAGTGGTTAAGGCGTATGACTGTAGATCGAAATAACCCCGACCTTCACCTCTGCCACAGCTTGCTGCCTAACGTGAAGTACACCAGAACTAGTATTTCTGATTCCACATTTCACTGTAGGTCCTCTATTCTCGGTAAGATTACCGGGTTACGTTTAGACGTGTATGGGAGGGGCGGAATACGCAGCCAATAAAAATCCTGTCAAAGGATATTACAACCACATGAGCTTTATCAAAATCTGGGCTACATTGTTGCTGACGTCAGAGTGCTGGTAGTTCTCTCGTTGAAAATATTCTACCTCCAGAGGAATATCCCGTAGGCTACTAACCTAACCACGAAAATCATATAAAAGGAGGTAGATAACGTAAATTAACATAAGTATAAGATGGACATATTGTTATTATTTGATGGGTACAGTAATATCCATATATCATGAAAATAATATAAAAAATATCGAGTTTTCTACAGAGGAAGCGTATCAGTTTAATGAGGCTTCCAAACGTCAGACCAAACTGAGTGTTCCAGCTGTAAGGGGCTCGAGAATTTATTATACAACAATTGATACATGATCACGAAAATTACTTGTATTAGAACCACAACTTAATGAAATACAGACAGTATTGAACTTGATAGAAAAATATAAAAGGCCGTGACCACTGAGTTTATTAATATTGTATTCATTATCACCTAATAGTTGTAACTATTTCATATACGAAAATTGTGTATATGGTTTAAAAGCTGGTCATTAAATTTACTCGGAAAGTCACTTCCAGAAATAATTATTGTAGGCTAATTACCGCATTTCATATTTTAATATGTTCCTTTTACTGTATACTGAATTGAAAAGGAACCAGGAAAGTTCCAGTTTCATTCTAGTGTAAAAAAGTTACGCACTGAAAATAACATTTGTTAACCAATCATTTCGAAATTAACTATGAATATCAGATAGAGTGTTCCCAGGTATATGTTATTCGGGTAATTTCTAGATTGCGATACCGCAGCAATCACTTACTGCCTCGCGATGTAATCACTTCCGGATGGAGAGAGTATGACGTCACTCACTACGTCGAAGAATGTGACGTAAACGTTCCACTCGCAGCTTTTTTTTTTTTTTTTTTTTTTTTTTTAAATGGCATTCGGTCATGTTAGCCATTCAGCCAGCTGAATGTGTTTGTTCATTTTACAATGTATAGATTTAATCCAAGTGTTATTGCTTTCTCTCTTTTGTAAGGACGACACAAGACGAACACAACACTTAATTAAACCACCCATGCCCTCTGCCGGACTCGAACCGGCGACCCTGCAACGCGAAGCAAGCACGTTACCCCTACGCTGCCGGGGTCGGCGCGCGCAGCTTTAACTGTCACTAACGTGGCCTTCCACGGAAACTAGTCCAATAAATCGAGAAATCGTTAATTTTACACCAGCAGTACAGGAATAAATTCATTATTGATGAGGTTTTGATGCAGCCGGGACCAAACCGAAACGTAACTATTGAACACCTTATTGCGGATACCTATGTAGTATCTATCGCTGTACTGTCGTTGCGTCTCAATGCAGCCAGGACCACAGTGAAACGTAACCGTCGCACATGATATTGCTGATATCCAATTTCCAAATCGCATCTATCTCTGTTAGTATGGTCCAGGCCGCGTTACAACCTAACCCCAAAAGGTTACTGACGAAATCTGATATTTTTATATACTTATTTTATGCCGTGTGAATGATTTTAATAGCAATTTCAGCCACGCGAGGAAATACAGAAGAACGCAATCAAATACAAATCAATTGAATTGTGGCTAATAATGTTAATATTACACGAACCGACATTACGGAACGTTACTAATGAATGATATCAATTATCAGTTTGGAATGTTGTTGATATTTTAATAATATTATTAATTGTTAACTTTTTCAACCCGTAATTTTTTTATTATTATTATTACTATTGGATACGTTCTATGGCCTAACGTGTATTCACAAATCGATCGAAGGCTGAACACGTCACATTCTGCAATTTAGTGGCGTCATACTATCCGGAAGTGTTTACATCGCGAGGCGGTAAGTGATTGCAGCAGTATCGCAATCTAGACATTACCCTGTTAGTCATGTGTAAACAGTTAATTAAGTTTAGAAACTCTATAAAGCAAGTACCATTATTTATGTGGCTTATTGACTGATCGTATTGTGTATTTCAAAGAAGTTCAATTGTGAATTATAAATCTTTATTTTCCAACTTACTGAATGATTGCTAACATTAATCATCTTGATTTAGTTAAATAACTAAATTCCGGGGAAATTTTTGATGGATTATATAAATAGGGTGTTACTCAGCTTTTGTTGATACAAAGCCTTGCCACAGTAGTCTCATGAAACATGAAGATAAAATGGAAGATGTGCTATAATACGAACTTTAATTTGGGTCAGTTATGTTAAAATCAGAGTATTAAAATGATTCTCAACTACCACCCAGACTAGAAGCAAAACCACTACTAGTTCCATCCAACTTTTCAGAAATGATATCTTAGATTTTTTTAAATTTTTTACTCACGTTGTAACAAGCAACATGCAACGCATCCTATCCACTTAAGTCTCCTCAAATATTCTACTGTGGTTTTGTATGTTTACAATGTTTTAACTGAACTGTATGTGAGCAGTAACAATATCCACTGACATTTACTAAAGGAATTTGTAGCTTGTAGTGTTATGGGATCACTATACTAATTTAAAGAAACATTTATCACAGTTCCTATACAAACACTTGATAAAGTAAGTATTCGGCTGGAAGATGTTTTAGCATCCCCAGAAAGTCTATCCGCTGTTATTACCAGACTTTGAATGTTCGCTAGCTTCAGTGAGACTGAAGGCGGTTTTATGATGAAATATCAGGTAGGCAACGGTCCCAGTCTGTATTTACGCTATGCGTGGTTCTCTCGATAGTCTCCATCGAAGTGACAAGTGATGTACCATAACGAATTGACAGCGCGTGCTGGACACAAAGTTTGGTGGATTTAAGCGGATTCCGCGGTGACAATTATTGACACCTGAAGCTAATACCGTTACGTGTTCAAAGCCAAGTGTTAAGGATTACAGGTGTAATGAAAGGTTCAATAATTAAATTTCTAGGAATGCCACATGAAAATAGGTCTTTTATAGCCAGTCACGGTATACACGAAAGCTGACGATTTGGAGACTGGAATTATTTAGTCAACAAGTATTTGGTTATAATATAAATAAACTGATTGTTAACGTAGTTTGCAAATGTGCTCCCAAACCTGACAAGAGAGATTCGCTGCCTGATTGGTGGGACCAACACGCCGCAGTGTAAGTAAGAGAAGAATTGATCTTCGATGGTTAGATCTTTCTTTCCTGTCTGCCATGGTGAGCTTCCTTGTTGTTCCGTCTCCAGTACTTTATTGCAGCTTTTTCTTCCTTGTTGTTCTACCGCCTGTTCCTTATAGTTTTCCTTCCTTGTTGTTCTCCTGCCTCGAGGAACTTCATCAAAACTCCCTTGTTGCTCCTTTCGACGCAATTTCCTCATAGCTTGGTATTGGGCAGCACTTCCCTTGCGTCGGTCCATCGGCGGGCGCTTGTTCACTCCGACCATTCGTTGCGTCTCGCGTACTGCAAGTAGCACGCAACACAGAAGATGAGTGGTCGGAATACAGCTGTCACCAGGAGAAGAGTTGGAGGTTGGCCGCCGGCTGAGACTGATTCTCGTTCGTGAGGCCTGGACGAGATGATGGCGGAGGCAATGCGGAGTCCGCCGCGGTTCTGGCCAACTGCACCGCTGTCCACGTCAGCCTTGGATGCAGTCCCAGAACCTCCTGCGTCTCTTGACAAGATGGACATCGTCGACCCACTCATGGAAGAGGGGGCCAACATATCCCATCTACGTATCATCTAGTGATATACCCACAAAGTACTATTATCTACAACGTGCTGTACAGTTAACTTCTACACCAGCCAGCATCAGTTTTGCAACTGCCAGCAAGTCGACATCTACTCCTGCCACGAAGCCCAGGGCGCAGGAAATCATCCAATGCTTCAAATGTTAGGGCTTCAGGTCTTCAATCATTATGCGAGGCAATGTACCATGAAGAAGAGGTGCGTTCACTGCGGGGAAGAACATCTATCGGCGGACTGTCCCAGACCGAAGAAAATCCCATCTGCTGCAACTGTGGCGGAAATCATGCTGCCTGTCATTGCAGATGTTGCAGCAGAAACGTCTGCGGCAGAGAAGACAAGGGAGATATCATGCTGAGCTGGCTCCTGACATGCAGTGGGTCTCATCGTCAAGCAAGGGCTCGACATCGCAAGCTGCCAGAGCAGTTTGTCGTCGCACCAGCAAGCACGCAGCAACACCCAGCGATGAAGACCGGAAAAGGCACCTCGTCCCGCCTCGTCCTGCTACGAAGGTGTAGACCAGAACCACACCTGTCCGAAAATGCAGCTGGCACAGATGCTGCGAGCACAACGCAGCAGATCTGCAGTAGGGACCGAAACTGACCAACATTATCGAGGTGCTCACGCAACTCATACCAAGTGTAACCAGATGGACAGCAAGCTCGGCGGCTACAGCGTAGCTGTCGTTCGCATCAACAAGCCATACCGTAGCAACGTGAATATTCAAGACATATGACCAACTATGCAGAAATACCAACCGAGAAGCCGTGCCCTATCACTTGCAGTTGGAGTAAATGTCGGAAGACAAAGGCTCTGTAATAATCTGCCACCAATTCAAGCAGAGATTGGCACTCCTACCTATCGATGGTTCGAGGGTACGCGTACTGTGGGCTCTGTGTCTGGATGGACGTGCAACTCCAGTTGGCAGCGATTAGTCGTGCCCAGTTCTTACAGCCATACCTGAGACTTACCTGCTTTTCTTAGGGTGAAGTATCTGAGGGCAGATGCCGATGAAATGTCTGATGACCACGCCAAGAACTTACTGACATACGGTAAAATCATTTTATAATAACAGTGGCTGCACTAAAGTTATCTTCACTCTCAGACACCCCGACAACGAACTGGAAAAAACGTTTAGAAATTTCACTATACTGACAATCACTTAGTTAGATCCCGGCCCCCAAGTTTAGGAAATCGTTTATTGTTTTAGTTCGTAATATGCCCTTTGTTGTTTATAGAATGTGAAATTTTTAAATAATTTTTGATACTAGCTGAAATGTTATTCTTGACTTGTTGTGTGATTGTAAACTTTTCTCATAACGATTATTTAGGCGTTGATAATGTATTGACTTTGCTATAAAAGTTCAAGTGAATTACCTATGTTGTTTAACCAATAATAATCTATATAAATGAGAAAGTTTGGATGTATGTTTGGATGTACTGTCGGCGTCAATTACGCCTTAATAGCTCAACAGATTTAAATGAAATTTGGCACGAAGTTAGTAAATTCTGTGCAAAGTGGCATTGGATAGTTTTTATCCCATAAAAACGAATAGTTCCTATAGAAATTGCTACTATAAGTTCGAAAACTCCAAGAGTTTCTTCTTCGTACACTGCAGTGCCACGTTTGCTCTTTATTTTTTACGTGCATCACAAATACATCTTTTCAGAAATAAAATCAAAAAGTTTATAATATATGCATGTGTGTTTAATAATAGTTAGGAAGCAGGAAATATAAATCTGTAGTTAACCTTAAATATTATTTTAAATCGTGCTGTCAGTAAGTTCATGAAGGACGTCTTCAGTTGCGTACATGAAATGGTATAACACATCAGGTATCACACCGTAATTCTGTTCGTAATATAAGTCATAATATACGTGAAAAATCAAAGTTTGGGGAAAAAAACTGTACAATACTAAGAGTGTACCAGCACAAAAGTGGGTTCACTATAAGTGATAAAATCGTCGTATGCGAATTTTTTTTTGTATTTTCATGACACATATGTAACGGTTTTGGTCCCACTTCGGTTCAATTTATTGTCTGCGTGTCCTTTTTTTTTCCTACTATACACTCTCTGCAACGGTACAAATTATTTTTACCAAAATTTAAAACTTAACAGAAGATAACTAACCCTTTTTCGTTTTTTGTCCAAAATTTTTGTAGAAATCAGTGAAAATAGTAGGCTATAATAAACAAAACAGTTTTATTTCTTCGTACTGTTCAGTATTCTTCAAACAATTATTAACTCCTTCACTTAAAGCGAATGTATTCAATGGTGTAATGTAGAAACTGTTTATTTCAACAATCCATACTATGAGTAGTTTCCATCGCGATACACGTCGTCACTAATACGGATCTGTTAACTTATTTCTAATAATAACTCAACTCCTGCTTCCTCTTGCTGTAACAAGAACATTCTGGTCCAGGCTGTAAAATCAAATGATACGGACGTACCTTAACACATTAAACGCATCTGAATTGATTTGGAGTATAAGTGACATTTTCTATATCCTTATAAGCTTAGCATAAATTTTCACAGTTAATTTTGTTACATTCCTTCAGTATGAATGGGCAGCTGGACTAAAGCACGCAAACTAACACACAGTATCGCGATGAAACTTGACCTTGAATATTAACGTAACCTGTGTTAAGAGTTGTAATGAATTATAGCATTTCATTTGTACGAGCATTCTAGTATACATTTTTAAATTACGTTACTTTAATAACTGTCATGATGCCGAAGCCATAGTTCACGTGACTGGGTATATTTCCACATGTATTCATTACTTACTTCGTTTTTACGACCGCCATATAGCAAAGGTCATTTTTCAGCCAGTTTTTAGCGGTTGCTTTGATATTACGATCTGCAATTGCGGGTCGAGTTTACATCGCAATTCATGACGTCACTAACATTCAATATAGTGAATGTATTAATGCGCGGGTGATAGAACCCTTGAATTTCTAGCGACAATATTGGCGGAGTTTGGGGCTTGGTTGAAATACAGCTTGAACCAGAATGACAACAGAAACTTTACTACTTATTTAAGCTGCATTCATGAGCGCCAATTTAATGATATGTATCGCGTTATACAGTACTTAAATTGTATCAAAAGATCAATAATAATATTTCCAGAGCAGGAAATATAAATCTGTACTTAACTCAATTTTTTTTATAAATTCGTACTGTTGGAAGATGTCTTCAGTTGTGGACATGAAATCGTGTGACATCTCAAATCAAAATTTGAAAAAAGTGCGGATTTCCAAGAAGCTATACTAACGAATGTTGTGGTAAGGTTGAAACACAGCCTGGACCAGAATGATTACTAATATTCCATGGTGCACATTGGATTTGGAGTGCAAAAGATGTCTGCCATGCCAAATTCTGACTATAATGACGTCAGAATCAGCTCAAGACTACTCCCGCTAAATGAATAACGAATGTAACCGTATTTTTAGGTGTGCGTTACACCTTTATTACCCAGGTCCCGGCATTGAGGTACAATTTTTATTGAAAAATATAAGCCAAGGAAGCAGTTGACCATATTTTCAACCCTAGAGGAGATTTTTTTCTGCTGGTAGCACTCTGAATAAAAAAAACTTTATACCATACTTTCAAGCGGACGAAGTAGGCGGGTAACTGCTAATAATTTAATAAACAGCCAGGTTGTGACATTCAATTTCATTTCCTATAATAAGTTTAAAATATCTTTTCATTTAATAATTTTATCAACTATTTAAAATTAAATTATCCCAGGTTAATAATAATTACTTTTTAATTATGGTGCTCAAAACCAGTAATAATACAAGACTAACAATGATTTTTTACTTGTAATCAATCTGTAATAGTCAACAGCTAATAGCAATTTGCTAGCATGCAATTGCTACACCCGCTTACGGTCACCTGCTCCGAAGAATTGAGAACAGTCTACTCTGAGCCATCGCACAGTTCGGTTCACTTCCGTGTTTACGCGCGAGCAGTGTCGAGTGGTGTTTACCAAGTGATTGGTTTTCACTAAACGGTACAGTGTGTGTTAGTGTATTTATCGACTGTCTATTTTAAGTGTTAAAACAATAGTGGTCAACTAACGCGAAGAAAGACGTTAATACACGGTAGCCAACACCGTAGTGCTCCAGAGACGTAGTCTCGGAACGCTATGGCTGAGGCCTCTGGAACGATGCCGTCGACCAGCCAGGCAGTGGGCGCAGCATTACACATGTACTATACGATGCAAAACCCAACTTTCGATCCTCTCTTCGACATCGAAGATCCTCAGACACCTCCTACATTTCAAGACAGCGGAAAAAATCTTGGAATCCAGATGCAGCCTGTACAAGAACCTTCATACGCCGAACGACTCCCACATATGGCAGCGGAAGAGATGCAGTACGACCAGCTCGGAGATCTAACAGAGCAACAGCAGCCTCGCCAGACTCAAAAATTGGCATCGCGATCCCGCCCAAGATCACGCTCACCTCAGAAGATTAACCAGTCATCACCAGTGAGTAAACGCGCGAAGCAAAAAGACCAGTGTCAACATAACCTAGAACTTACTGCAAAAGTCCCGCAACCTATCAATGTAAATGATTCATTAGTTAATGAAAAGATATCCCCGAACGTGACAAACTTAACCCCTATGTCAACATCGCAGCCATACCTGGACTCATCCAGTAACTACGACAAATCTGACTATCCCTCAAATCAAAGTAGCCAAGACAATAGATATTCACCTACTGACAATGGCCCTTACTATGTGATGGTCGAAAGCACTAACAGCAACATAGGCAGACTCCATCCTATGTCTGTTGGAAAAATACTTTTCTGCCAGAACAACCACCTAAGATCAGAAATCAGTAACATAACTTCAGCAGGGCGCAACAGAATTAGAATTGAAGCTAAATCTAGTGCCTCCACAAACTCCTTGGTGGAACTAAAATCACTTAAAGACAACAACTTAGAGGCGTACATCCCGTACTACATGACGAGGAAGCAGGGAGTGATTCGAAACATTGACACCTCACTGTCCACGGACGAAATAATTAGTGAAATAGTTTTTCCCTTCCCCGTACTGAAAGTCAGAAGATTCACAAAAAAGTCCCATCGGATAGCAGCACTCAGTACCGCCCCTTACCTGTATGTGTGTTAACCTTCCAGTCCCAAGTATTAACGCAATACGTTTACTTATATGGATGGCATGCGTTGCGAAGTCCAACCCTATGTGCCACCTGTATTACAGTGTTACCGCTGTCTTAGATATAATCACAGTCAATCACAGTGCAAAAGCCAACCTCGTTGTAGCAGATGTGCAGGCCCCCACAATCTCAAAGATTGCACCTCAGAAAACCAGCTACTGTCAAGGACCCCAGTTGTCCACCGACCGTTCTTGCCCAGAATACAGACAGCCAGCTGAAAGGAAACAAACTTTGGTAGCCAATAGTCCCCAATACTGGCCACAATTGACATACCCGCGTTCATACGCGAACATAGCAGCATTCAGCCCTCAACTTGTACAAATGGGTCAGCAACCACCGGAGCAAATTCCTATTCATATAGCAGCTAAACAAGTCGTTCCGCAAACCTTGCCTCCAAGCTCCATCGTAGCCTATGATGGTAGCAGCTCTCAAGCACGTGAAGTCGGAAGCCGCTATGATTTCCGCCAAACAGCTCCACGCAGCAGCCTAAAAGGAAACTCGATCCAATCAAATGTAGCAGGAAATAGAATAACAATTCCCAGACATTTATTTTGGAGAAGTGATGGTCCTTTAAGCCTAATAATAAACAACCACCATGAAACTACAATTCAACCAACATCTTTAGAGTCAACCTATGGCAAAGAGAGCACAGAAACTATCCCACCCTCCAATAAATCCTCCCCACTGGTTGAAAAACTCTTGATCTTCATTATCTCTATACTAGAAGAAACCAAAACCAGTGGCATAATAGACCCAACACTGATTGGCACTAAACTACAGGAACTATTAACTACCATCTGAGCTTAAATCCTCCAACAATGGAAAACATCTTATGTGACATTAAAATCGCACATCAAATAAAAATACCGCAATGGAATTCCTGGTCGCTATTGCCAAACAGAGAAAGCCTCACTACAGAACCTATGTTGGCGACATCTTGTAATTGGTTTGAACTAAACCTCTCCCAGGAAATCTATGGCCCAAGGACGACAGAATACAATACTACAATGGAACGACCGTTCACTAAGATCTAATAAGGAAAGTCTTGAAAAGGCATTAAGAGCGCACGACGTAGATATTGCCACAGTCGCCGAAACATGGCTGAAACCAACTGACAGCATGAGTATCAAAAGCTACAGCATCATTCGTTGTGATCGTGATGACGGATATGGAGGAACTGCTATCTTCGTCAGACAGGGAATGACGTACAACACAGTGCAACTTGACACCACAGGACTACCGATTGAAGCCTGCGCCATCTCCTTAAGTGTTAACAATACCTGGCTGACAATAGCGACGATATATCGACCGCCCAACACGGCTCTTACAAAACCTCATATATCAAGGCTATTACAAAAGCTACCCAGCCCATATATTATCACCGGAGATCTGAATGCGCACAACAGTGCTTAGGGGAGCGAAAAAACAAATATCTTGGCCGAAAAATAGTAGAGATAACAGAAGAAGAAAATCTAGTTATACTTAATGACGGCACAGCTACAAGAATCTGTAACCCGACGGAACGTAAATCAGTAGTGGACATTGCATTGGCCTCCACGAATATTGCAGCATTGCTCGATCACAGAGTGATCCACGAGCCTCTGGGATCAGATCACTACCCGATTTTGATCACCATGAGACTAAATCAACCCAGCAAAAAACCTCAGGCAACATCAGGTCACAAATGCAATATCAGGAACGCAAATTGGAACGTTTACACTGATACTGCTGCGACACAGTTAAACAACCTAAACGATGGTGGAGTGACAGAGGAAGACTATAACAGCCTGATCCGGGTTATAAACCATGCGGCCAAACAAGGCATACCCCAAAAGAAACAAAAATAAATGAACACTACCAGGAACCACCCACCATGGTGGAACGAGGAATACAATAAGGCTATTCAAGAGAGGAGAGACGCGCACCAAAAATATCGTAGATGTAGCAACATGGAAAATTTCGTGGAGTTAAACAAAGTACAAGCTCGTACAAAAAGAACATTGAAACAGATAAAGAGAGAAGGTTGGAAAAATTTCTGCGCATCAATCAATAGAAACACCCCAATTACCACCATATGAACAAAAGTCAAAAACTACAAACGATCAACTGAAACAGTGCACCCGACGTCGAACATAAGCACGGAAATGCTAGAGCAAATACTAACAACAATAGCACCTCCTTCCGCCAACCCAATCTGCAACTCCCCACCTGAAGATGAAGCTAGCGACCCCATGTCAAGACCTTTTAACATGGAAGAATTTGAAAAAGCGTCCAAGAATTCCAATAACACGGCACCAGGAATAGACAACGTCCACTACAGAATGATCGTACACTTACCATCACGAGGGAAAAAGATGCTCCTAAAAGTTCTAAACAATGTCTGGAATAAAAGACAACAGATTGCAGGATTAAAAACTTCGAGAATCATCCCGATCCTGAAGCCGGGAAAAAACCCGTCAACAGCCACAGATTACAGGCCCACAGCACTATTGCCATGCCCATATAAACAAATGGAGAGGATGGTGAAGAATAGGATCGAATGGTTTGCCGAACACAATGACCTTCTGCCAGACCATCAGTGGGCGTACAGACGCGGGAGAGGCAGCAATCACCTACTAGTAAGACTTGTCACAGACATCCAATCCAGCCTAAGTAGAAACCGATATCTCATAGCCCTCTATACTGACATCAACAGCGCCTATGACAGTGTCAACCTCGAGCTATTGGCGGGGAAGATACAGAACATGGGCTTCTCCGTAACCTTTACACACAACCTAATATCAATGCTGCAGGACAGAATACTGATCATAAAACACAAAGGAGTTACGATAGGACCGCGACACACGAGCCAGGGTCTGCCGCAAGGATCGATTCTATCACCGATCCTTTTCAATATATACACGTATGACCTGGCCAAAATACTACCCAGGGGAGAGTACATACTACAATAAAATTGTTTAGTATAGCGATGGAAAGATTAAACAAATGGTTGCAAGATAATGGGATGCAGATTGCACTAGAAAAATCAGCAGTCGTAATATACACGAGGCACCGATTACAACAAATGGAATCTGTACGACTTGAGCCGTACCTATTTCCAAACAAAAAGGTAATCAAATACCTAGGCATGCAAATAGACTCCAAACTTAGCTGGGGTCCACATATAACATACGTGATAGACAAATGTGAGAAGGCTATCAATCTGCTGCGTGCAACACGTGGCTGATGGTGGGGAGCTGACCCGAAAGTACTCTTACTCCTCTACAGAGCTTTGGTGCGTCCGATAATTGACTATGGGTGCCTCTGCTATAGCTCTGCAGCTGAAACTCTGCTGAACAAGATAGATAAGGTTCAATAGAAAGCACTGCGCATATGTTTCGGCGCAATGTGCTCTACATCAACAAACGCACTCTTGGTAGAAGCCATGGAACCTCCACTGAACATCCGACGATATGTGGGAAATTAATCTCAAAGATCCCTTAATAGATGCATTAGAGACACTGGCGCACAGAACCACTGTGGACAGTTACTGGCGTAGGAAAAAAATACCACTGCTCACTACAACATACATCGACTTAGTTCAATACCAACCTATAATCATTTCCTCAAGGAAAATGCCTTGCTTCGAAGGCTCATACAAATCAACTGTAATCAAAATGGAGATGAACTTGGACATACCATTCACAGAAAAAACAGCACAGAACACAAGCCTTTTATAGGAAACTCTTGCGCAATACGAAAATAGTGTACACATTTACACCGATGGTTCAAAGATCGGTAGCACGGTAGGCTGTGCCTTCGTGGGTATGCACGCCCGAGTCCTAGAATCTCTACATCATCTTAATAATAATGCGTGGAGATGCCCCTTAACGTACCAGATCCTTGGAAGTGTCAGGGAACTAGAAGAAATAGGAAAACGGACCATCTTTATCTGGATAAAAGCGCACACGGGAATTTACGGCAACGAAAGAGCGGATCAGTTGGCTAAGTCGGCAGCCTCCGACGGTACAACATACCCATATATCAAGGCGACTGATCTCCTGTCCACCATGCGCGCCAAGGCAAAACAACTGTGGCAAACATCGTGGGAAGAAATAATAAAAACAAAAGGAAAACATTACGGCACCATACATCCAACAATCTCTAAATCGCAGTGGCAACAAACGAATTACGTACCAAGGAAAACAATTGTCACCATTAGCAGACTAAAATTCAATCATGGCTTCTTCCCAAAACACTTACACCGCATTAATTCACTGAACACTCTAAGCTGCACATGCGATGGAAGCAGCATATGCGAACCCAACCACCTCTTATTTGCCTGCAAGGAAAAATGGCGGGAGAGCACACAGCTTATACAAGAACTTGTGGGATTAGGAATATAATTACCAATAAACGTTACCCACCTCCTGGCTCTGGAAGATGTTACCATATACAAAACAATAACGAGGTTCCTGGAAGAGAACAACATCAAGATTTAATGTTATTGTTTTGTAATTCTGTAATCACATTGTATATATTATATATTATTTTATATTATATTTTAATCACGTTGTGTGCAGAGTGAATGCGATTGCGTTGTTATATTGTACATTGTATTGTGGTCTAGATGCGGTATGACTGTGGAGTGACGCTCTGTGTTGAAATGTGAGTGTCGCATTTTTGTGTAAACAGATTGTAAACATTACACTCTAATTGGATTGTGTATGCTGTGTGTGAGATTGCATTGTTGTACTACATATTATACTATATTATATTATATTGTATTATATTTTAATCACGTGTGTACAGAGTGAATGCGATTGCGTTATTATATTGTATATTGTATTGTGGTCTAGATGCGGTATGACTGTGGAGTGACGCTCTGTGTTGAAATGTAAGTGTCGCATTTTTGTATAAACAGATTGTAAACATTACACTCTAATTGTATTGTGTATGCTGTGTGTGAGATTGCATTGTTGTACTACATATTATACTATGTTGCGGCATGGCTGCGGAATGTCTGTGCAGTGGTACCGAGTGTTGAAACATGAATGCCGTATCTTTGTGTGGTCAAATTATGTTTAATGGGATTGAGTTGCTTTTATACACTGTATATGTAATTGTGTTTTTATATTGTGTATCATATCATATTACAGTTTGGCGCTGGCTTTGGATGTGTTATCAATGGTGAAAATAATTGTATTCCTATTTCAGTCTTATGCTGCTATTGAACCATGTATTCACTGATGCAAGTATTATAATTATATGAGGCTGGCTGTAAGGATAATATCCAAATGCCATAAAAAAAAAAAAAAAAAAAAAAAAAAAAAAAAAAAAAAAAAAAGAGAAACAGTAAATAAGGGCAAAAAGACTGAGAAAGCGACGCTTGCAGCAGATGGTTATATTGTAGACGCGGCAGTGTAAGGACGCAATTCGCAATTAGCTAACGCACGGGCCTGGCTTTCAGGAGTACCTAGGTTCAAATCCCTGTCCGGCCATCCAAATTTAGGTTTTCCATGGTTTCTCTAAATCACTCCAGGTGCATGTCGGAATGGTTACTTTAAAAAGCCTTCGTCAAATTCCTTCTCTTTTCTTGCCCATCATTATCTCCCTCCTGTAATTACCCTTACGTCAGCAAACCGAATAGCCGAAAGTAAAAACAAAGGTGAATGTTAAACTCTTCAATTATGGGAACTTCTACTGAGCCCAGAAACTGTTTAGGAATGGACGGAGTTCTGAGAGAAGAAGCAATAATTGGAACTATTCTACTAAATAACATTAGTATTCGTCAGGCAGAAGAAATAGTGTCACCTCATTACAACTTTTTTTTGCAACAAAACTCACTGTTAAATAATAATTCTTGGAGGTGATGTTAATACACAGACGGAAAAAAAAATCCCAACACCAAGAAAAAATTATTGTAGAGTAATGAAATTTGGACAATGCATTTGTCAAGTTAACATGTTTAATTGATTAAATTTTCAAGATCACAGGTTAATTTAAGCTCAAGAAAATGCATTTCAAATGTGAAATACTGTTAAATTAATAGCCGGTGTAACCTCCAGAATTTTGAATGCAAGCCTGCAAACGTGAATGCATTGTGTCATACAGGTTTCGAATGTCACTTTGTGGTATGGAGTTCCATGCTTGTTGTACTTGTGCTGTCAATACTGGGACGGTCAGTGCTGGCTGTGGATGATGCTGGAGTTGTCGTCCAATGATATCCCATACGTGTTCAATTGGAGACAGATCTGGTGATCTCGCAGGCCAAGGTAACATGTCGACACTCTGTAGAGCACGTTGCGAGACAACAGCGGTATGAGGGCGAGCGTTATCCTGTTGAAAAACTCCCCCTTGAATGCTGTTCATGAATGGCAGCACTACAGGTTGAATTACCAGACTGACGTACAAATTTGCAATCAGTGTGTTTGGTATAACCACAAGAGTGCTCCTGCTGTCATAGGAAATTGCTCCCCAGACCATGACTCCAGGTGTAGGTCCAGTGTGTCTAGGCCGCAGACAGTTTGGTTGCAGGCGTTCCCCTGGCCTCCTTCTGACCAACACTCGGCCATCACTGGCACCAAGGCAGAACCTGCTTTCATCAGAAAACACAACAGATCTCCAGTGTTGGTCAGAAGGAGGCCAGGGGAACGCCTGCAACCAAACTGTCTGCGGCCTAGACACACTGGACCTACACCTGGAGTCATGGTCTGGGGAGCAATTTCCTATGACAGCAGGAGCACTCTTGTGGTTATACCAAACACATTGATTGCAAATTTGTACGTCAGTCTGGTAATTCAACCTGTAGTGCTGCCATTCATGAACAGCATTCAAGGGGGAGTTTTTCAACAGGATAACGCTCGCCCTCATACCGCTGTTGTCTCGCAACGTGCTCTACAGAGTGTCGACATGTTACCTTGGCCTGCGAGATCACCAGATCTGTCTCCAATTGAACACGTATGGGATATCATTGGACGACAACTCCAGCATCATCCACAGCCAGCACTGACCGTCCCAGTATTGACAGCACAAGTACAACAAGCATGGAACTCCATACCACAAAGTGACATTCGAAACCTGTATGACACAATGCATTCACGTTTGCAGGCTTGCATTCAAAATTCTGGAGGTTACACCGGCTATTAATTTAACAGTATTTCACATTTGAAATGCATTTTCTTGAGCTTAAATTAACCTGTGATCTTGAAAATTTAATCAATTAAACATGTTAACTTGACAAATGCATTGTCCAAATTTCATTACTCTACAATAATTTTTTCTTGGTGTTGGGATTTTTTTTTTCCGTCTGTGTATGTTACAAGTCACTATCATTAAAAATTCACTAGTAGGCAATAGTTTGTCATACTGTAAAATGTTTGATCTAGGATAGACTTTGCTTTCTCAAGGCGGCTTTGCACAATCTCCACATCTTAAGAATTCAGCTACTTACTGACCTTACACTGGCTGATGAGGTGATTTCTAAAGTGCGAGTTTGTATTCGGATGACTATTTGCTCTTCTGCCTCTAAGGATATTATTAAGTAACAGCTATTTACACCAAGCTCAAACAGTTATGGCTTACGCATGGCTATACACTGGCCGATGCGATTGCGTGGCTGCCGACGTTTCGCAAACATCAGCCCATGTTTGTTTCTCAATTGCTCACATTTCAGATGCCCAGCAACTATGTAAATAAACCGTGATGGAAATTAGTAGAACCTGATGCTGAGTTCTTCTGTTATGTAAATAATACAATCCCTTAGGTCAGTTGTTGACTTATACAACAACTTTAAGTAATTGATACGATGCACCGTTATTAGTGACGTCAATACTAATAACAGTGATATGTACTTCCATATGGCTATTTCATTTTCCTGGCTACAGATCTTATATTTGAACAAAATCGACATCAGTAACAAAAATACATTTTTCGCAAATTTTATCGTAACTGTTTTCAAAATGTTAAAGATATTTTATGTCTAATACAACAAATAAAATATCATTGTCTGTTACTTATAAATTTAGGATGTGGGTCCATTTTTAAAAGGTTATAATTTTAGTCATTTAATTATAATAAATAATTTTGCATTTCATTAATTATTGACTAATTTATGGATGAAGGAGATGTTTAACATTTATATTAAACGCACAGATAAATCTAAAATATTGCCACAACCTGGCGATTTATTATATGAAACTAAAAGACCGATAGACGGTATAGTAGGTACATTTACTATTAACTGCATAATCAATCAAAAACAATGGGAAAACTATTAACGGTCGATAAAATACATAAAATCTCAAAATAGAATAAAACAGGACCATTCTTTTTTTGCTCTACTATTCCCCCCTCCCCAAACGAAATCATAGCCCCCCAAACCAAAATTCTGGATCCGCCTTTTTAAATTGCGATTTTTTGTTAAGTTTAAAGGTCGTGATGTCAACTCGCGACTTTGTTCATTATTGGTTCGGTAGAGAGATGCTTAAACTTTTGGGTCGCTTCACGCAAGGCGTTAGATGGGTTCCTGAGAGCAACTAGATTAAAATCGGATAAAATCTGTTACTGTACCGTGGCAGTAGCTGCAGACACAATAGACAACAGTGATACGTTCAGCTTCACCTGAAAGAATCTATGATGCCAACCATTGCTGACTAATGCCTAAGTCCCTTTCCACTTCAAAACTTGAGACCACTAGATCCACTAATGAAAGTGCTGTACTCATATCAAATAGAGGTCAGACTACTAGTGTAACAAAGTTTATTTGGTGCTTTGTACATATGTGGCTTTATTTATTATATTGATATTTTAATTTTAGAGCGAGGTTGTTTCGTCAAGAGTCGCAGTGTGGAAACAGGTGACCTAATTCAAGAGAATCACAGGATTACAACAAAGTGAGATAACGAAGTCGCTAAACAAATTTTTTGCCGAGTTCTCATATTTCCGCAACTCCTCACAGATATACCAAGAAATAAAAGCTTACAGCCTGTTCACCTCACAGAAGCTCTTCAAAGAAACATTTGTTAGCTACTCGAGTACTGAGAACAGTCTGCAGTGGAGAAATTTTATCTGACGACTTCCTTCCGACAAGTCTTTATTTTAATAAGGCACTGAACGACAGGAATCTCTTAAAGAGACTTTCTGTTTCCGTTTCTGGTAATAAAAACGCTGAGCGGCTTGAAAGAGACTGTTATCTTGTTTCTAAAATAAACCCATCAGGTTTGTTGTGCGTAAATATTGATTCGCTTATCAATCTCCTTTACGTAGAGGAAGTTCTGAATTAAGGGCTTGTATAAAAGAATCCTGTTAAATATATTTTTACCAAGGCCTTGGAATTAAGACAAGAATCTATTGAAATGTATAAAGGATTGTTGACGTTAACGCCTTCTATAGGAAAAGCACTTCATAATACTAACAAAACAGAAGTGGTATGAATAATGAAAGGAGTAGATTGTAATTATATTGAAAAATCTTTTCATAACCTCGAAAATTCAATCTAAAATCAGATTCAAGATTTTAATGTAGTATTTAAAATATTCAAAAACCACGGAAATTGGTACTGAACTTAACTCATTAGGCCTAGGACTTAAGTTAGTATTATCAGTAGGAATGAGACAGTTCTTATATCAAAGTAAATACACAGGTTGCATAAATTATCAGAAAAAGTTAACAATAATCGATGTTCTAGATTATTATCCAACAAAATGCGAATACAATACTGAACTTTTAATTTGTTTCGAGTTAAAGATGAGACAAACACGGCCAGGATTGTGAGTTCCTGTACGATTTCGCGGGAGTGGGCTATCCTCTACACTTTCCTCCCTTCTTTCTTTGCCCACTGGAGTGAACGTCTTAAATATGAACTTGGTGCTAACTGACTTACTAACAAACGTTGTAACTACATTGCTTCACCTCAAGTTGATTATTCTCGAAATTTGGACACGTAGTAATATGAATTTGTGTTATACGATAGATTTCACAAAAGTTTCTTTTTCTGGTACCTGTTATTGAGACTTGTCAGGCCTTACTAGCATTGTTAATGTTACAGAATCAAAATTATCATTTCCTTTATTCTGCTGAAGATTATCATTGTCATTCTTGAAAATCAATGTCCTCTTATGACTGCGGGAGATAACGCCCTGTGAAATTGTTATTTCGTTAATTTTTTTTTCTGATTTCTTGCACCCCCTTACTTACTACGTCCTTACTACTTGATGTCCCAACGATGGCTTTAAACAGACATATGACTATAGACAGTAAATTAAGTAAAAAACTCAAGAAGAAGATTGAGAGTATAAAATTTTATTAAAATCGAATGATTACCATCAGAGTAATCAAATTCAACAATATTGAGCGTCATGCGACATTATTTACCAATTTTTTAAGAGACTAATGACAAGAATTTATGTCTACTAGTGATAGGACACTAGGAAATATCATGTTAGCTGAATTATTATACAAAATATTAGAATAATATCCGTTAGATCATGATCGTGAAATACAAATTAAAACGTTAATCCTAAATGGTTCGAGACAGTATACCTTTAGACCTTATTGATTATATGTTCATGAACTATTGTGTTATTTTTTTTTCATACTAAAACATAGGACAATTGACCAAAAAACAGTCAAACTGTAAACTGGCGCATATACCGTAAAACTTTAAGTACGTAAATTTTGGTTGATATTATTTCTTTCTCAGTATAATCGTATATGAAGAAAGAGAAGGGTACACTTATACGTAATTTAGAGCTTTATTTACCTGTCTTTGCAGGTTCTGTGATGGTAGTAGTATTCCGTTGTTGTATCATAAACCTTGTCGCTAAAATCTAAGTTACTTTAATGCAAGAAAAGCCAAATTGCTTTACAAACACAAATTCTGTTATTTTCCTGAATTTTTTATTAAATAATTTTTTTTATTAATTAACTTTCATTTCAGGTTATACAGTGACTGTATGGTCACTTGCTAAATGCCAAATAAATTATTTAAAAAAAATATGCTTAAAGCTTCTCTGCTGCACATCGATTCACCAAAGATGGTACTGCCAACATCGACCTTTGTTTTTCACAGAGACTAAATTTATCACAGAAAGATAATAAACATTTAATTTAAAATGAAAGACAACTATAAGGTGAAGCTTTTCAACCTATACATTGTTACTTCATCTATGTTTTAAAATATTTCACCCAAAACAAGTAAGGAAGCTTTTAAATAAAACTTCTGAATACCACTACTGAAAAAGGCCACATTTTAACGGACCGTGAATATTTTATATAGTTTATTTTATTATGTGTGGACTGAACAAGGAATTTATGTTTTCCAACAGTACATGCCAGTATACATTAAATTTCTTCCAACTATTACTTTTTTCCAAAATTATCAAGTGTAACACATTAAGTCTCCGAACTTATTACAGACATTATATGTCTCGTACATTAATGTTATTTTGGACCTGCCAAAAACTATTTAAATGTTTGTTTTTTACTTCCGCTAACAGAAGAATGTCGATGAAATTAATACCTATCTTTTTTATTTTTGCTTGAATAAGAAGAAGATACTGATTTGGTGGAAACTTTCTGTTTGAAAATATTTCATGTTTTATACATTTTACGGCTTTTATATTTAATGTGAAAGAATTTTTGTGTTCACGTTATTCCAGATTTAACTGGTCAACTGTGATATCTGGACATAATTCAATATTGATAGTGTTTTTCTTTTCCAACACTTTCTATTAATACCCGTACCACCAAGACCATTTACTTTGCTACGTAAATCGTTTATATCTAGTCTCCTTAAAATATTTCATAATAATATCTTTGAGAAACTTTAATAATGGTAACGTGTTGACGTATCTCATAAATGAAATGTTACGTTTATGTTCATTTACGATGTACCTTGCAATTGCAAGGTTTCTTTAAAATAATTGTTTTAATTAAAAATACAGGTCTACTGAAAACTGAACAATCTCTAGATATTTTACTTCTTTCAGCTAAAGAAAACTCTCAGCATTCTCGTTTAATTGTTTCTGTGATGTTTACTAAATAAAAATAGACGAAAACATCGATGGCATAAACCTTTTGTGTATTAAAAAACATTAAATGTTTCGTCAGTTCTAAAATTTAAAGTCTGACTTTCTAATGTAGCCAGCGATAATTGGTTTTAATAAGTGATTTCCGCTTTGTTTTAGCAGCTGAAAGAGGAAAACCTTTTTTTCATTGTACTTTAGTTTATAAAACTACCGCAATACGCACAAAATCATGTTACATATTAACAATGACTTTGTTAGAATACTGTTAAAATTCATCTGCGTGGAGAGGAAATGTTGTAGCAATTACGGAAGAAAATATGTGATGGGTGATTTATTAATTTCGCTTATCGAATATTATCGTTATCTGAAAGATCAAAGATAACGATCTTGATGTGAATAAGAAATCATCTTTGAGATATGCAACAATAGAATCTCTGGTAAAGTACAGCGTCAAATAAACAACAATTGACAAATAACTTTTTGGTTGATACACTAAATTTTTAGTATGGAACCCCGAGATGTTTCTTAATATTAACTTACCCACTTAATGGTGAAGAACCGTTCAATACTGACAATTCAGGCGTTTGAGGTAAGTTTTAGTTGCGACTAATAGTTTTTTATGTTAACATACATCACACAAATAAAAGTACATTAATTGAACATTCCACCCGCATACTTATGATTTTGAAGCATACTATCGGAGCTTACGGGACAGTTTCATTTATTTAAATGTCAGTTTGAATTACATAGTTAAGAGCTATTTGTTTTACTCTGTAAATAGCAACTGATTTGGTATAAGTTCTTGATAAGACTTTAGTCTGATTTAAAAGAATATTGCCTTGGAATAGTTGATAGATGTAGTCTTGTAGTTGCAATTTAAAGACATTTAATTCCAAATAAACTTAACGTAACAAAATGAGGAATATCTTGCAAATATTACAGATCACAATATAGTTTGAATACTGAATTAATGTCATCAATAATATAACATCAATTAAAGTGCAGTAAATTAAAGATACATTCAGAAATCCTCACACTTAATGCTGTATCGTGCGAAGTTCATTCTGATCCTCGGTGATACAGGTGCTACTTATTTCATCCACGTGAAGTAATGTTTTCGCAAACATAGCGCTCATGGAAGCAAGATAAAATTAAATGAAATATTGTTTGGTCGTGCCTGGTGCTGTGCTTCAGTATTTCAGTTGTCATTGTGGTCCAGGTTGCAATAAAACCTAACTACAGCCTTTGCTAATATTGCTGCTTGTTAAAATCGTATACACGACAAGTAATTAACTGTACCACTCTCTGAGGTACAGCCACAATTTTGAAGGTAACTATTATTTTAACTTCCTGCAGTTCTATCATTACCGTGGCGCCACAATTTGATAGTGTATTCTTGTAGAACTCGATGAAACAAATCGAAAATAAAGAATAAGTTTTTGTGAAATCTCGCTTGGTTTTCGAGATATAGCATGTTAAAATCAATTTTAGGTATAGTTTCCTGTGCTTTTGGTGACGTTTCTTCTGGTCCAGGCCGTATTTCAACCTAACAACAACCACTAGGAAGAAAATAAAACACCTATAGTACACTTCCACCTATAGATACAGTGTTTTTTTTTTCTGGTCTCACCCTAACCTCCTCACTTTTGGGATACAATATCTCGAGAACGAAGCGAGATATATAAAAAAATGTATTCCTTATTTTCGATTTGGATATGGCGAAATTTTTCTTCTGGTCCAGGTCGCATTACAACCTAACCACGTCACTTTTTGGATAAAATATCTCGAGAACTAAATGAGATATCAAAAAAAAATATTTTTTAGTTTCAATTTGTCTCGTCGAGTTACATAAGAATACATCAACAAATTGTGGCTCCATGGTTATCGTAGAGTCCCCTAACTTTCAGAATTGAGTTTCCTTGCCTAAGTTTTATTGTAAAGAATTAAGTACCCTTTTTAACAGTGAATTAAGCGTTATTTCTCTAATGTTTGTGAAATGACTTTTGTCTAACAAAAAGAATTATGCCTACTATTTAGTCTGCAAAGTAAACAGTGGCTTTCTTAGTGTATGTTCCAATATTCATGCATTGCTTGATGTTTTATGAATTACAGAAAGTGTGAGCTGATATAAAAAAAAAAACCTGTAATTTTCTTTAGTGGTCTAAGTGGACAGTGATGAGGCATTTCCCAATCAGTTTTCTGAATTCGAAAAACGTTTTTTTTTTTTGGTTCTCTACAGAATATTCTTCTCAATTCATTACAAAAATATATCAAATGAATTAATACAGAACAACTGCAGTTGTCGCGTGCTATTTCATTTTTGACTGCTGGAATGACAATCACTCAGCAGTTTTGTAGAGCGTGTTAAATCACCGCCGTGCAGGGATGTACGACAGATACTGATTCAAATTTCAGTGTGCTCACTGTACATTGCACGACAGAAATCATAATTAATTTCAGTAAATGGTTTTTAGTCTAACATTGCAGGGAGTCTAGTACACGATACGAGCGAAGTTATCGTAATTACGTAGTGAAAAAGTCATAAATTCAGTAAGTTCAGTATAGCGGTTTGGGTTGTCATTTGGAATAATGACGGCAGCACTATCATAACCATGGTGCCGCAATTTGATGATTGATTCTTATGTAATTCGGCGAGACGAATCAAAAATCAAGAGTAAACGTTTTTGTTATCTCGCTTAGTTCTCGAGAAATTGGCTATCAAAAATCAATCATAGATATAGTTCCTTGTGTCTTTGAAGACGTGTTTCTTCTAGTCCAGACCGCGTTCAACCTAAACAGAACAGGTATAAAAAAATAAAACATCCATTCTGCATGTCCTGCGTGTAATTCATTGTAGCTTTGGCGATATTAGTTTTTGGTCCAGGTTGCATCCAGACGTAACCACCTCAATTTGGAGACAGTATATCTGTAAGAACTGAGCGAGATATCGAAAATTTGTATTCCTTACTTTCGTCTCGTCGAGTTACGTAAGAATCCGTCATCAAATTTAACTTTTGGGAAATGTTTCTTCTGTATTTCAACCTTACCAACTCATTTTTGAGACAGTAGGTATATCTCGAAAACTGAAAACTAAGAGGGATATAAAAAATATTTATTCTACATTTTCGATTTGTAATAATAATAATAACAATAAATCATCAAATTGAGGCGCCACGGCTAGTCCCCAATGATTGCGGCACAAATGTTAACATTTAAGTCTCTTTCGTCTTTTGCCATCTGCACAATGGAGGAGTGTATACAAAAATAATATCTATCGGTACACATTGAAGAAACACATACAACTGCTGATAATTATATGCTAGAACAAATATATTACTAAATATAGTAACCGAATGATATTTTAAAAAAGAAAAGTATTGATTTTTCTGAGGCCTAGGTTTCAAATAAATAAATACGGTTGACGTAACGAAAACAAACACGAATCCTTCAAAAATAAAATACATACTGTTGTAGTATTATCATTAGTCAACTAGAAATATTGATCCATATTTGTAAACCCCTGCAAATGTTACAACATGATTTTGATTTTTCCCATGGTTTTCAGAAATCAGTCAAGGTAATATTGGGTTGGATAATTCATCAAGTCCAAGGCGAATTTCTTAAGGTCGTACCCCAGTTATTATTAAGTAGTACCAGCGTGTTTAAAAAAAATGGGATATATAATAGTTGGAGCTACTACTGTGTTAACGTGAATGTGTCTTTCTTTAGCCAAAAAGCCTAGGAAATACTAAATATTGTTTATAACTTAACTTTTTAAGTACACAAGAGAAACTACTACCAGCTACACAACTGCTAAATATTTTATCTAGGCACATGAGAGAAACTATTGCTCAATACTTAAACGGCTACGTGTTTCAAAGGAAGTAAACGAAGTGAAAAAAGCTCAGGCTGATCAGACGTGGTAGGGTAGTGTGAGGCTGTGTAGACCACATCGATCTAAAGCTGCGTACTCACGACGTCTTGTAACGGAGCCGCACGCCTCCTCACCACGTTTCCTAGTGTAGTTTGGCACAGAGCACTTTACAGCTACAAAAGGGGTGCGCTCCTCTGCTGCAAACCGATGGCAACAGCGCACCACTACACACGCCTGTGATGTTTACCGACATAGAGTGGGTAGCTGCGTCTCATCCCCGCTAGCAGAGGCGGCCCCGTTCCCATGTCGTGTTGTTGGGTATCCGTCCCGTCCCGGGAGGCCTGTGTTAAGAGACGTCGTGGGAACACAGCTTAAGACAGTTCCG
Source organism: Vandiemenella viatica (assembly GCA_031002005.1). Classification (NCBI taxonomy): domain Eukaryota; kingdom Metazoa; phylum Arthropoda; class Insecta; order Orthoptera; family Morabidae; genus Vandiemenella; species Vandiemenella viatica. The sequence goes on from CM061919.1 coordinate 140,882,110, forward strand.
TCACACGCAATCCCAGGTCCGCTTATCGACGGCGGCCCAACTTCGTTGTTGTGTGTGGCTTTCTTTTTTTCAGTTGATTGAACCCATACCACCCCGCATTTCTAGGGGGCTTGCTTCAATTCTGCCTCAGTTATACTGACTCTACATCCTCTTTCTTACCATGCACTTTCAAACTAACACAATTTTTCTAATTTATCTTGAAACAGTCATATATTGTTCACTGTAGCGATACCATATTATTTTGCATCAATTCTCGGGACAAATGAGTGGGGATGGTCTCTAAGGTCATCTTGCCAGGCGGAGCAGAGGGCAGAGAGATGTTACCTACTACAATTAATTCCTTAGAGGCTGTGGAATGCTGTCTACTCCGTTGAATAATCTGTGAGTTCTTAGAAGTTTCAAACTAGTGGGTTATTGTGTCAGTAGTAATTCTTGGATGCCTCTGAAAACCGCACATCGAGGACATATTCACGTCAAAATATGCTCTCTGCAGTATTTAATTGACTTTAGTACCCGACGCTGCAGGTTCGCTGATTAAAATATTGTGGCTTGTACTGTGAAGCAATCAAGTTTGCAATTGACTGGAACGTGTGGCCCAATTAGGACTAAAATAACACTTTCTTGAGTAAAAAAAAATATATATATATATATATAAAAAAATAAAAAAAAAAAATGATGTTCACATGAAACCTCTCTGATTTCAGAGTATAATATATATAAACTACTAAACATAGAACCTTGCGGTTTGAACCAACCCTTAAAGAAACTCAAAAAGTTTTTTTGTGTAATTTTTTCGAATTTCTATGGCTGACAGTTTTGTTCCCATCACTTTTGATAAATATCATGGAAGGATTTTGGGGATTTTGTTAGTTGCAAACACGATATGACTTTGTATAAAGTAAGAATTTCATTGACACTGTAGTTGTGTGGGATAAGGGTAAAAGTTTAATTTATTGCTTTTCTGCAGTCTCATAAAGTACTGAATTAAATTATATTTTTCCTCAAATTCACCGTCGTAGTGTACTAGTCTATCGGGTGTGAGATCACCAGTGCAGTTTTTGAATAGTGGTTCTAGAAGTTTCATGGTTGGTTTTATTTCCAGCACTTTCCCAGCTATTTTTAAAAATTAGGTGATTCGACGATGGATTTTGAGCAGTAGGTTTCGTAAGTAACAATGTATTTAAAAATGTAAACGGTGGAAGGCACACCAATTTCGGCTTAAATATTTGTGCCTTATGCCGTTTGATGCTGGATTTGGCTGATTTTTTAAACAAACATTCGGGTAATCACTAAAAGTTCTAATATCAATTCGCTAGGAGGGATGAATTTAGTTTCATGAGATCCAAGTTTCTCTCAGCGTTGAGGCGGTGAAGTAACCAGAAGATGGCGACAGAGTTCCAATCGCCGAAATATCGTATGAAAACATTCTGTTCACTCGGCTAGTCACCAGAGAAGATTATATTAATAATTTAGTTTGTTTATGGTCTCAGGTTCATGCAGTTTCACTATTTAATGTTTGCCATTTTTGATGTTTCGCTGACTATTCTGTCCCACTGCTTTTCTTATTTGACTTCATCGTTATTTCAGTTTGTCAGTTCACTGAAATATTTTCCTATTTGTTTGATTTTTGACAATTTTTCAGTAATTACTCTGTTATCACACCATTTAAATTACACTCAGGTGAAGTTTTTTCGTGGTCGTATTGTACCAGCGATGCGCTGCTTGAGCATAATGTTCGTTCGTTTCCTGTAGCTCACTCATTCATCGTGCGCTGGCAAACGATCTTAAAATTTCAGTCAATTTGGCTTTGATTTTTTTCTTTATAGTCACTGAAGGGTGATTAACAAAGATAAAAAATGAAGAGGAAAAAGATACGTTTTCTCATTTTTTTCTTTCTCCACAGTTGAGCACCGCTTTCTGCTCGCTGCAGTTGTTTTTACCTCTTCCAAACTGACAGTGGGTAACAGATTACTAGCGGAGAGTGGGAGGGATAAACGGCGAGAGGCAAGGTTAGAGAGAGAAAAACAGCATCAGTCGGAGGACTTTAATTAATTTTGTGTCGGCTGTGGAAGGCGAATCTTATTGGCTGGCATATTGCCCTCTGCGTCAAAACACCTCAGTCGTTGCTGAAAGCGGGTATTACCCGGGTGCTACAGTTTGTTGTTACTGTTTCCGCTTCAGTTATATCAGGTAACTGATAACGGTTTGCATTTGTCAGTTACTAAAAATGGAATGGTGGATTGTTTATGAGTTTCCTCGTCCATTTTTGACTGAGCTATTAACTCCAGACAATGTTCTTCTTGAATTTCTTTGCATTATGGCTATAAAGTGCGTAGTGCATTGATCTTGTAAATGTCGCAGGTTTATATCCCGTTACTTTTCACAGTATAATAATTATATTCTAAATTCTGCTTCCAGGACTGGAGCAAACTGAAGTTTTGTAGACAAAACCTAGTTAACCTACCCAAATATAAGATACACTTTTCGCTTGGTATATTTCTTTCTTCAGGACGATTTTTTTCCTTCTTCTGCTAAACCTAATAGACATTTAAACATGGAATTATGTGAACCGGTAGGATGCATGATATGTTAGTTGTTATGCAGTCTGTTAGTTGGGAGTTTTTAATTTGGCGTGGCATTAACACCAAATAACAACAACAAAACAGCTTATTTCCTAAAATTCCTTCCCTTACTCTTTCTGTTTCTGACTTAGATCCGAGTGTAGATTGGTTTTGTATCCTGGAGTTCAATCTGTCGTATCAGAACGTTTGGTTGAAGGCCATTAATACCAAATTTAAACATTATTCGCAAGGAGTTCTAACATGAATAAGATAGCCTCGTGAATATCCATTTTAGTAAAATGCGTTTAATCAGGAGACTGGACGTAAATTAGATAACCTGGCAATCCTCGCCGTGTTGTGATAATGCCTGAAGTGTTAGCTAACGAGGAAATTTCAAATAAATATCTGCATTTGATTCTATTTGCACTTATATTGTTAAAAGAAAGGGTAACTGCTATCCCACCTAACAGGTAATTGTCTGTTGAGGAAGTAACAGATAGAAAATTATAATCAGTCGATCGTTTAAAATCACGTATTTATATTTATTTATTTATGATGATTAAATGCATAAATTCATGTAAGGTGTAGAGTATCTAATGTTTTGTTGCCTGTAGTACTTACTAGAACCAGGTCTCAAGATAACCTTAAATTTTTTTGCACTTATATTGTTAAAAGGAAGCGTAACTGCTATCCCACCTAACAGGTAATTGTCTGTTGAGGAAGTAACAGATAGAAAAGCACAGATAGAAAATTATAATCAGTCCATCGTTTAAAATCACATATTTATACTAGCTGACCCGGCAAACGTTGTTTTGCCATATAAATAACTTTCAAGTAATTTATAGTGTATACAAAAAATAGCTTACTTATTGTAAGTATGTATGTATGTAAGAATGTGTATATTGTATGTGTGTAAGAATGTGGTATATGCCTGAAATAGGCATGGAGCGCTGTGAACGATGAGGGAATATAAAAATAACAAAACGTCTACATTTTTTGCCGCTAAAATTGCTCTTTCTGCAAGCCACTCATGATTTATGTACTGTGTGTGTACATCGGGAAATATTTGTTCAATGAGAGTATCTTGCGAATCAGCGATTGTGAAGAAATCGGTCGGTAATTTTACGTATCCAGTTTCATCTATAGCTTCTTTTCCATCACCGATATCTAAGAGTTGTTTTGAAAATGTTCCAGCTGATGGATCTTGAAGCATTTGAACGCGCATATTTACTTTTAGCTGTAATTTTTCAACATTACGCCACAATGGAGATGATTTTAAGCAAGCGTTGTACTCATCAGCGTATGTTGAACGTGGAATGACTGGAAGTGTTTGTCTGAAATCACCTGAAAGGACCAATAGAGTTCCGCCAAATAGTTTGTTGTTGTTTTTAATATCTTTCAATGTCCTGTTCAACGCCTCAAGCGAATGTTTGTGTGCCATAGTACATTCATCCCAGATGATAATTTTACACCGTTTCAGCACGGTGGCCATGGACGATTGTTTCTTAATGTTGCATACTGCGTCAGGGTTTTTCTGAATATTTAGTGGCAGCTTAAATACTGAATGAGCTGTTCTGCCTCCATCCAATAAAGTTGCTGCAATGCCCGATGATGCAACGGCCAATGCGATGCCATTATTTGATCGTATTTCAGCAAGAATTATCGAAATAACGAATGTTTTGCCAGTTCCACCCGGTGCATCCAAAAAGAATTACTAAAATGGCTATTAAAAAATAAGGGTTGATCGTAGAAGGGTGAAAATTTAGGATTGTATGTATTTTTGTATGTTGTATCATAAAAAAATAAAAAATAAAAATTTTGTCTAAAAAATAAAAAAAAAATTTAGGGGTGGACTACCCTTAACATTTAGGGGGATGAAAAATAGATGTTTGCCGATTCTCAGACGGCCAATGCGATGCCATTTTTTAATCGTATTTCAGCAAGAATTATCGAAATAACGAATGTTTTGCCAGTTCCACCCGGTGCATCCAAAAAGAATTACTAAAATGGCTATTAAAAAATAAGGGTTGATCGTAGAAGGGTGAAAATTTAGGATTGTATGTATTTTTGTATGTTGTATCATAAAAAAATAAAAAATAAAAATTTTGTCTAAAAAATAAAAAAAAAATTTAGGGGTGGACTACCCTTAACATTTAGGGGGATGAAAAATAGATGTTTGCCGATTCTCAGACCTACTTAATATGCTCACAAAATTTCATGAGAATCGGTCAAGCCGTTTCGGAGGAGTATGGGAACGAAAATTGTGACATGAGAATTTTATATATAAGATTTATTTATTTATGACGATTAAATGCATAAATTCATGTAAGGTGTAGAGTATCTAATGTTTTGTTGTCTGTAGCACTTACTAGAACCAGGTCTCAAGATAACCTTAAAATTTTTCGACAGAGGATAAGGAACGGGAGAATCTATAAAAAATTAATGGAAAGTTTCACGAAACGTAAGAAATCGCGAAATATATCAAACAAATATTTATTTGTTATTCTTTTCCGATACCATGCTTTCTTTAGCAACATTTTCATAAAAATAAAATTATTAAAATAATAAAAATTTCGACGGAGTTTTTGGAAGTAATTGTAAGCAGCATAGCGGAAGGCGGAGATAAAAATACATTATAATGTCAGGCAGAGATGCGATGTTCATTTTCTCACTGCGAGTCTGCTTTAACCATTGTGTATTCTGTTTACCTTCCGTTGCCTGTTGTGGAAGGAATAGAGAAAAAACGAAGAGATGTAGAACGGGATTTTTTTATTACAACTTATAAGGTGGTTAACGGTATCGATTTAAAAAAAAAAAAAAAAAATTCACTATCCATGTGCTTGGCCCTCTGTAACGTGCTTTAACCTAGTTCACGAACAATTTTTGACTAGCAATTCATTATACACTGTTATACTCGTTGACTATTCCATGCTTAACATTCAAGTACAAACGTTCTGTTACTTCAATGTTTCCTTTCTTACTTCTCTTTCATTCAGTTAATACTTGCGTATGCCAATTAATTTTTTATTATGGCTGCTACACAGTTAAAGCAAACATTCCTTTCACATCTGTGCTTTTATTTTTACAAGTTTCTTTTAACGTTGAAAACTATTCAAATTAACTGAACTCTTATAATATTTATCTTTCTACAAAAAAACATTTACTGAAGAATTAGCCTTAACTATCTAAAGCAGGGGTCTCCAAACTTTTAACCCCGTCGATCCCTTGATATGATATTTGCCTTCTTATCGACCCCCACAAGTATTTAATAAAAACATTAAATCATTTTTGGCATTTCTGATGCTAAGAAATAAGGAGGCCTGCATAACAACGAAATAATTTATAAAATCCACACAATAAAATTAACAGAAAAACGAGATACTTTCTACTATTATTATAATCTCAAAAAATTGGAAAAAAACTATGGATAGATGGAATAAATTTGAAATAAAGACCTGCCAAAAAGAACAGATGGTTGTTGTACTTTTTTAACTTGTCACATAGCGATGGATCCATCTTCCTAAGGTATTCTTCATATGACTCTCTTGACAACCATCTTACCTCAGTGAGCAAAAGTAATTCGTTAAAAGTTTCATCATTTACTTCACAAACAGACGAGAATTGAGAGGATGGGCTTTAATTTTACTTATTGACCTGATTTTTAGTAGAACATTCCTATTTTTTCCTGTAAAGTTTAATTGATCCTCTTTAGTATTAATCGACCCCCTTTCGACCCCTCTGTATTAATCGACCCCAGGAGATCTCTTATCGACCCCAAGGGGTCGGTATCGGTCTAAAGCCTTGATCTGCGCACAGAACCCTGGTTGATTCAATCTTTAGCAGGTTCCTTTGTTCAAATAGTTCTCCAAATCAATTTCTACAGAATTATTCTTAACGCCATTTATCTAACTACGTCACCAAATGAAACGTTTTTTGGCCTAAGAATTTTTGCCGTTTTTATGATTCTAATGGTATTTATCCAACATTACTAACTCTAACCTGTACATTCGCGTAGTTCATCACATATGTTTTCAATCTCCGCTTGAGTTAGGTTTTCTGATATCAGAGGTGTTCTCCCTGTAGTTACGCGCACCAAGTGGTCGATACAGCGCTGCGATGGTCCAGGCCAAGTTGTCCCTTCCTCTTCGGTGCACCTCATCAGCCATGCCCTTTGCCCGACTGGCAGGTAGGCAACCGGTGAAGCCTAATGGTCACTAATTGACTCTGCCGAGCCCGGTGACATGCGGCCCCTGGGGGTCTCGGCTAAACGCAAATTTGACGTCAGCTCTGGCAGACAGACAGCCCAACACTAAGCTAGGCCTGCGTCTGTCTGTTCAGCTAGGACGTCTCTGCGGCAGGTAGTAAACACGGCGAGTAAACTGGTTACGGAGAAGTCCGCTGTACTCTGCTGATGTCGAAATGAGACATTTAATCTGTGCTTATAAATAACCCCACTTATCCTTCCTGTAACACCTCCCTCTTCGCTATAGTTCGCAACTTCTTTTTTTGTTCTGTGTTTTAAATTTTTAAATTTACATATTATGAAATTCTTTGATTCTTTCTTTCACTTTCCTCGGTTTTGTTGTTGGTCCATTAAGGGTATTATTTTAACCTTAAATTTTACTTCACCTCTTCGTAAGTTTTAATGTCTTGTAATATGTCCAATCCATATTTTTTCCTCTTGCGATACCTTTCAGCTGTTCAGATTTCATCTGTTTCCTATTTCTACCGAAATATTCTTTTCTTCCAGAATAAAAAACTGAAATGTCCGATCTGTTCCGATTGCTTGTACAAACATAATTGGCGCACCCCATTTCAGCTATAAATGAAAATAAATATTTTTTTAATCGAATTAAAATTTATGTGATCTTTAATGTCCACTTCATGTGCGGTTTCTATTTGTTATAATTATATTAAGCTATTAATATTTATTGTTATACATTTAACAATATAACTTTATTTCTTTTCACTTTATCCCCTTCCATTTGAATCATCGTTATTTCAGCTCTCCAAAATTAATATTTCTATTTTAAGATAATTTTTTAGTTTGTGTTACTTAACCTAGAATTGTTGGAAATGACATTAAAGTAAATCAAATTTTATTTTCAGTGTAAACCTCATGAAGTTTATCAAATCTTCTTGTTAATTACAGCATAGAGTTAATTAGTTATGAGCTACCAAAATATTTTGTTTAAACCTGTTAAGTTTTAGAAAAATGATATACAGAGGCTTAGAAAGGCCAAAAATTCAGGGAAGGTAACGCTAGCTGAAGTTGCTGTAGGCTACTTTCTTCCTTAGTTATTGTTTTACAAAACGGTTATGATATATCGAGCGTGGTGTGCAAGTGATAACGTTCTGACATCGTGGTCGGAACAACGCGGGTTTGAATCCCCATCCGGCCATCCAGATTTAGATTTTCCATAGTTTCCCCAAAGCCGGGATGGTTCATTCAGGAGCCCTAGCTGAATTCCTTTCCGTTCATTGCCCTCCGTCCTTCCCACCTCTTATGGTCTCAACGTCGACGAGACGTAAAGCCGTAAGCAAAAAACAAGAAGTGTTACAATATTTTGCTGTATCTTATGTAATACATTTCTAAAATTCGACTGAAATAGGTAATAAAGTCCCGCGGTCAAAGAAGTTATGATACATACTTTAAACCTCATGAGTTATTGCGTGAAGAACATTACCAAAGAAAGCGACCCATGAGGCATAATCGTCCAGTCTTTCTTTAATACTAACTGTAATAGATGTTATATTAGTAAACTTCCACCTGAGTGAAATAATTGACTTCCCATTGATAATGGTAAGATATGAGTGGTTATTACTAACAGAATTAAATACTGGAGCTATTGAGATAGTCAGCCTCGTCTGCAAAGTCGACAGCTTTGAATTTTATTGATAAACTGATGTGAGTGACCTATCTAGAAGAATGTTGGCTGTCCTCTTATGCGAGCGCTGGAATGCCTCTTACATGACATCAATCGTTGGGAAATCTTTACTCCAAAGTTGTGGGGAAATTTTTGCGCTGGTTGCGCATCTTGTTCGATGTTACTTATTGGTTGTCCTCAGTTGTATCTGGTAATAAGAATTTGCCTAGACCAGTAGAATGGCTCTAGCGAGTGGGCAGAAGTGCTGCTTCCATAAGGCGTAGATGACGGTTACGGTTATTTGTGTATGTGTGTGTGTGTGTAGACCCCCCACCGTAGTGGAACTACTACTACGAGTCTCTTATTTCATTGGTTTGTAATTCTCTTTATTTAATTCTTTAGGGCGAAAAGGGATAGGGGTGTCTGAGACGTCCTTAATAGAAAAAAACCTGATCAGTTTTCACATTGCATTTAGAGATCAACGTTGTTATCTAGTGCGTAAGTAGATGAACGATCATCTCTAGCTGATTGCGTTGTCCCGGCAGTCGTGCGTGTAGGCAGTTTTGTTGGTCGGCTATTCTGGGATGTAGTATCTCTGATCGTGTGGTGAATGGTAGCTCGGTTGGCCGTTGAGAAGGGGTTGCTGTTCTTCTTTTGTGGCTGCTTTTTGTCCTTTGGTGTGCGGGTGTTGTAATTTAGGGGCTGACTCCTGTCGACGGCAGCTTGCAACATCCGCCTCAGTAGACAGCCCTCATAGCTGGCCGCATGGTCTGCACCGCAGTTGCCGCACGTTGGGTTCGCTTCGCGTGGTCGTGCGTACACCAGTACGCTGTGATTTTCCCCACGGGGGACGCACCGGACTTGATTCCGGTTGTCCTTCGACTGTCGCCGAAATCCTTGGTATCTGAAACACCGGCTGGCCTAGATGGCGCGGTGGCCAATGGGAGATCAGCTTTCGCAGCGGACCTCATATGCGTCCGTTAGCCGCTATCAGTAGTTATATGAGCTAGAATAGCGAGGCAGTTGATGAAGCTTTGTAGACCTACGATTTTACTTGCAGAGCACCCGAGAAGAATATTTAGTGTCCTGATACAGTTTGTGTCGGTGGCAGGAAAGACGGTGAGGGAGGCGGCGGCGAATAAAGCGTTCGGCTGGTGATGGTGCTGAAGCATGGGGAGGGAGCCGCCGGGACGCTGCCAATCGCTCCGCAGGGCGGCGCCACCACCGTCGCCGCTAACGCCGTCGTCAGCACCGTGCCCGTACCTGCCCTGGCCTGCCCCGCAACGCGTAAGACCATCAATATGAACACCCATTACTTTAGCACACAAAAAATCGTGTTTATTCTCAGTTATATTATTCCCTCTCAGCAGATCTCTCATGTCAGTCCTCAGATGATACAATTCCCGGGAAAGTCCACGTTAGTCTATTATTGCTTCTAGCATTTATGCCAAAGAACTTGTACTATAGATACAATGCACTCGTTGAGCTGTTAGTTGGAACATTTAACCAACTTTATTGAATGCTTAGATGAATAAACTTGGGCAACGCAAATTAACAGTTAGTACATGGAAGTGCAGATTATGGATACCCTCAACAGTGAAAAACAAAACTATGAGTTGCAGGTTGTCGGAATTATCAGTGCTGACATCATTGAAATGAATATTACACGAATTAACAGCAATAACATGGAATAATCATATAAAATATCAATCAAAATCGTTTAATAACACACTTTTCAAACATCATTTCAATTGAAAGAGAACATTAAACCACTTTACAATGTGATGTACATGTATATAAGATCTATGTAAAACTACGTGTAATCTTGCATCTGAGGTTCCACGAGCGGATTATTTTGTTGAGTTGATGTAAGAATAAAAATTTTCAGTGCTAGAGCTGCACAGCTATGTGCGAAGGCACCAGGAAGTAATATCTAGGAGTGAATTCTGGACAATTCGGTCGGTGGCCAGCCCGTAGCTCGAGAAAGAGAAAGTATTCTCGACTACGGAGTAGTCAGTAGCAGTTCGTTTGGTATTGATAACAGAAGACTTAATGTGGTCGAGAAATAGTGTATCATACTATATAAACCTGAATAAAATAGACTCTAAAGTGAATAAGTGAGAATTTCCATCAGGTCATCAGATTTAAGGTAGTACTATAAGAAGGATAATCGTTTGTTTGGGAATTGATGAATTGATTTTACCTATAATGTACAGTATTTCAGAGAAATTACAGTTTGCAGCAAGAAATCCCCTCAGAATATGTATAATTATTAGGCGTTAGTTCCCATGGTGACTGCAGTTAAGGATTTTGTAGCCTTTCCAAACGAGTTTCTCACCTCGTTGATTGATCGGAGACCTTATGGATATTATTGGTTGTCCACAGAGAAATCATCTCTCCTAATCAGCAAAACAATCTCTCCAGAATCAAATTTTTTATCTCCAATGTGTCATGTCCATTCCAAACCCGACTAAAAGCGATGTCTTGTCTTGAATAAAACTGTGTGACGACTGAAATGATAACATGAAGTAAACTGGGATTCTTAACCTAAGAGTTTGAAAGTGCGACACGAAACACAATTAACTTGGTTTATGGCAAAAGCCTAGCATGGATTTAGAGCGTAAACGATTTAGTATACGCCGGGCTTCGTATGTGACACAAGTCATATGCTTAAAACTTCAACACTACGCAAACTACTATTTATTAACAGTTTAGCTGAAGTAGCACTTCCAAACAGACAATATTTCCAACATGAGACATAGTTACTCTAACACATAACTTATGGCATTAAACAGTAATTGAAATAAACAATGTGCTGAAAGGTCAGGACGTGGCGTTCAAAATCTGTAGAAGTCTGAACGGTGGTTAAGGATTTTAGCTATTGTAGAGCAAGCTGCATGGTCTGCTTCAGTTGGCGCCAATCATGCTAAGGTTCAATCGTAAACGAACAACTCTTGATGCCATTATTGCTGCTGTTATGCCATTGGATGGGTACTCATGTAAGCAATAATGGCAATGGAATATTCTGGAGAAATGTTGGTGACGAGACCCAATTCTGGTCATTAAAACCATAACACAGCATCTCATGTTAGGGTGTTTAATCAACAGACTGCCCTTGATAAATAGACATAAGTATACAGTCTCATCCCTTGGCTGGACTCAAGCAGACAACTCCATAAAAAACTAAGAAATACCATTCAGTGTCTATCAATAATCTGTTAATGATTCACCCTTTCCTCTAGCAGCAAATCCTGGATCGTAATGTACTCAATGCCGAAATTCGGAGCTACATTTTGGGGATATCTATGTTCTTAGAGATGTAAGTAAACTAAATATTTCTGCCTGAGAAATGTTTCGACGTTTCGGTGGTTGGTTTTGTGTGTAGCTGTCGGGAACCCTGTTCTTGCCAATATAGAAGCCACCCCCGAGGCCGCAAGCAGTAGTGGCCAAGCCTCCTCTTCCAGCAAGGCTACAGTGCTCGAGCGGCATGGATACTCTCTGGGGAAAACCATCGGCTCCGGTTCATACGCCACCGTCAAGGTAAGACAAGTTCTGCATACCTCTCATCCACATACTATCGATATTTATACAGAAAACTTCAAAATTCTCCCTATAACATCATTATTAGGGTTCAAATTACTGCTTAAGGGTCTGTATTTTTTTTCTATACGAAATTTGGCTACTTTCTATTAATGTTTTGGTACGATTTATGAATTGTTTATTTATAAGTAATTTTTCTTTATCAGTAATTATTACATAATTAATACTTTCGTAACAGAATAAATCAGTTTGCACAGATACTGCGCGATTCTGGCTTGCGTGAATTAGAAATTTTCTGTTTCTACTAGCCGAATTACATCGTTTATCATTTCATCATAAATTTTTTGTTTAAAATTAGTAAGAACAAAATTCAACTTAGTGTTATTTAGTTGCTAACTTAGGAAAGGATAATCACATTTTTTACACGTAGTCTATTTGTCTGATTTGTTTAAATAAACGCTGCTATATCAAGATTTATTTTAGCTTCTTGGGGGATGTACTATCTTGAAAAGGTTCAGTAGCAGGGTGCAACCTACTTATTGTTATGTATGAGGCGTTACACTGAGGTTTAAAATGTGCCGATCGCATTTCAGAGACACAACAATAGCAAAATTGTACTAATTGGAAGAAGTGAATGATAGTTCCTCTAGTTTTTTTTTTATTTTTCCAGTTTCATTTTCATGAATGTCATACTATACTTTCTTAGTTATACGTTGTTAGCCACTAAAGTCTGAGAATGGGGGTGGGGTGAGAATGAATATTCCAGCCGACTCAAGAGGTTGCATTCCGTGACCTGTAACTAAAGAAGCAACTGACTCAAACAATATTCCATGTTCATTCTTTTCTTCTGATCGTCATTCAGGAACCTTCTTTTTAATATTGCTATGAACGTTTTATCTCCTGCTTCCAACAGTCTCGAATTGAATTTAAAAAAAGTTTTGTGATTAGGCTTCTTATTTATTGGTATTCTACTAAGTTTGACCTGCTTGGCCTGATTACAAGTTCATTCGTATATAAGCGTGGAACGTATTATTTGGACGTTACTGAGTAAATTCTAGGTAAACCATTGGGTTCTCATACGGGGCGACGAATGGTTCGTAGACTGTGTGTATTTTTACAACGCTGTATAATGAAACTGCAAGTCAATACGTTTTGTCACCGACCAAATTGAACCTAGGACTTCGGCTTGTTTGTGGAGACTGTAATTGGTATCAAAGATTGATTTAATCTTGAATGGAAAATCATGTGCCAACTCTGAATTTCCAATCTGAGTTTGAATTTTAACTTCCTAACTTGAATCACAATCTTGACACTTGAATTCTAAACGATTTTAGGTCGTCCTCTGTCCATTTTTAAGAGCCCTATTATTCGACGTTGTTTTTGTGATCCATATCCTAACTAATGGTGTCTGTCCACTCTTCGACCAATTACGTTGATTTTTTTCCTTCAAAAGAGCATGATGTTATGAGACGTTCTTGTTATACAGCGGTAATCAATGTAGCTCCTTTTAGGTGCTGGCGCCTGTACTTTTTAATTTATATATTGCGGACATACCTCAACCAAATTGCCACAAATTCCAATATGCCGATGATCTGGCAATTACTTTCCAGGATAGAAACTTTACAGATTTGGGAAGATAGACTCTCTGAGAATTTTAACCAGCTCTCTAGGCGGGGATTAAAACCTAATCTGCCTTGTTGCTTCCACCTTTGAAACAATCTCGCCTATATCAGGCCAACTTAAGAACCACTTGGAAAAGTAGAACAAAAATACCACCACACATATTTGGGAATTACCTTGCATTAAGCCCTCACTGCAGAGAAGGTGAAGACCCGTGTGAACATTGTAAAGAAACTGGCTGGAAGGTCATGAGGTGTAGGTGCCCACGTTCTTCGAGTATCAGTCCTTGGCTTGGCATTCTCCGCAGCGAATACTATTGCTCTACATGGCTTGGTAGTGCTCATACTGCCAAAGTTGACACCCAGCTTAAAGCTACTTTGAGAACAGCGAGGGATGTCATTACTTATTCCCCAGTATCCTGTCTGCCCGTACCTTCCAACTTCACCACATTTGAGGAGAAAATTGATATTGCTTACAAAATTGGAAGGAGTGTAGGAAAACAACATTAGTTCTCTGCATAGTGACCTTCTTCACCTGTCTCGCACACGATTAAAATCAAAGAGGCCTGCCTACATGGATGCAGCCAAGCTTAGAAATAACAACTTTAGCTTGTATGAAGAGTGGAGAAAGTGAGAAGCCAACAGCCCACACAATTGAGGGCTTGTAAAAAATCCAACAACCTGTTTTCCGGGGTTTGACTTGCCTAGGAGTCTTTGGTGTCAAATGAATAGATTTCGCACAGGTCACCGAGTGTGCAATGCAACCGCACATAGGTGGGGTCCCCGTGAAGAAGCGCCGTGTGACTCTATCGCGGCATCCAAACCGATGACCACATTGTGATGGACTGTCCAGGAGGAAGACTATCTGCATCAAGTTGGACCAGCTGCTAGAAGATGGCTTGTATCCCTAGATATAGGTATCTGACTAACATGTATTTTGTTTTTATTTGGCGTACGATAATAATAATAATGTAGCTCCTTATGTAGGCCCATTGTAGAAGGTTTGCAGGTGTTTTCACTGCCTTAGGTGATGGTTTTCTTGCGAGTAATCTGTTCTTACCTTTCTTGAGAGCAGAGCGTAGTCGGTGTTACGTTTGCAATATTACAGCTTTACATGCAAACCGCCTTTCTATTTTTACAAGAGAATTGCCAACCAAATTACCACTGGCTCGTCTGAACTAATTAACTTTCAACCTACACTTCAACTGCAATAACTGGTTTTCCTGCTTGACAGTACTGCTACTTGTTGACCAACTGCATAAGTGGGTTCGTGTGATGTAGGGAAACTCACGCTCATTTGCCATACACGCGTTTTTCTTCAAAGTAACTGTACAAATTTCTGACAGTGGGATAATGAAATTGCCTGCTCCAAGTCGATGTGACCAAGCAACCTGTGGCAGCCTTTAATTTGCAGGTCGTTTTATTTTAGTTCAGAATTTAACTTTCTGACCCAGGAAACACACCTTCATTGTAAATTATAAACATAACCAATAAAACAATGACCCGATGATTGAAAATATCTTCAGTTTTATCCTTGTAGATAATGTTCTCTTCTGTTTGTTTTCAACGTTGTTATTAACTATTGACAACTGTTATGTGTTATGGTTACTGTTATACAAAGATTTCACTAGATTTTTTGATTTTTTAATCAACTTAATTTCAATTTCTATGGAGTACACACGCTTCGGTGGCAATGCGAGACGAGTGTGTTGAAACTTAGTCATGTAGAACTTCGGTATTAATTCCTACAAGTACTGGGTACACTGCGATTAAATTTTATTGTATTTCAGCCGTAAACCTTTAGAACCATTAAACATGAATCTGTCAAACAATTTTTTCCGTCTAAGAAGTAACAATTTCTGCTTCAGTATTAATCTAATATGGTTGTTTCCAAGCATATTCTGGAGAGAATTACATTCTTTTACAACATTTGCCTTTTATTTAGCTCGCACGTTCTGAAAAACACGAATGTGACGTCGCCATCAAAATCGTTTCCAAGTTCCACGCTCCTTCCGATTACCTGAAGAGATTCCTTCCTCGTGAGATCGACGTCGTCAAAGGCCTGAAGCATCCGAACCTCATCAGGTTCTTACAAGCCATCGAAACCACTCACAGGTAATTAGCAGGTACAGTAGCCACATGACCTCCGTATTTTAGAAATAAATCATCTGTTTGTTAACTAAGTGAAATATATACTCTAAAAAAAGTTAAATATATAGTAAACAGATATTTATTTATTTCGTTATGTAAAAGTAGTATCTTTCTGCTACTTTCTATGGATTTTTTTTTTCAGTTTAAGATGAGGGAACTTCATTATGTAAAAGTAGTATCATTCTGCTACTTTCTATGGATTTTTTTTTTCAGTTTAAGATGAGGGAACTTCATTATCAGGCTACATTCTTAATCTGACTACTGACTATTGCGCAGCGTGAAAATTATTTACTAGCCACAAGGCATATTCAACCTCAGACTTAAATTTGATTTTCTTATTTTATGATATCACCAGTTTTACCTAATGATAGAAGTTTCGGCAAAAACCTATGTTTTTAGTCTAGGTATTTACACGTGATCGTATCAGAAACTCTGATGTGTCTAAATACCTAATTATAAAAGTGTACATTAAAATTAAATTCGTATAGTCTTGCGACCTGGTGACAAAGTTACAATTTACCACGAATCTCACCTCTGTCGTGACTGGAACTACAGTTTAACGTGGAATCCGAACTACGTAAAGTCCTGGCATAGCTAGATAGAAGAATTCTGGAATATTCATGGTCCCATCGGGATTTGAACCCCTGACGCTGTGTTTTCAGAGCGAGCGCCTTAACCACTGATCCAACAAATCACTCATATACATTCCAATGGATTTACTCTTTTTGGCATCAATGCCGAAGACAAACACAGTGCATCAAATAACCTCACTTCCAACCCTTTTTATAAAATTCTTTTAAATATATTAAGTAGTTTTAACGATCATGTAATTTATGAAAGTATCGATTCATTTGAAAATAATAATTATAAAGAACAACAAAACAAAGCAATTCATCTTATAAGCAGTGCGATGAGGAACCACTGCATTCATTTTAGTTTATTAGTACAGTGATGTTAGTTATTATTCCATTTCACTACAGCAACCACCGAACTATATAGCGGCAGATAGTAACAAAAAGTATATGTATAATTTACGGTAATTATTTTTGTAAAATCAGTATTTATTTTCGATGTTGATATGATATCCATATTTGCCCTCAGCTAAAATCGTTTGCATGACGTGGATAATCCTTTTATTGCATTCGAGTACAATTACTGCAACGCAACTATAATTAGCCCTCTACTTAGTTTGTGTAACCTGTCACTGTCTATCGTGGTCTAATGTTTCATGTGGCTTTTGCATTAATTAAGATTAAACATAGTTTAGATCTTTATTAACATCTCTGGAATCCTACGTGGCCGTTTGCCGTCAATATATATGTTTAGAATTTGGTTTGGTTGTATTTTGTAATTTAAAATTATTTTTAGATACATAAATTGTTTTCAGAAATATTTCACCCATACTTGAGGAATTAAATTTTGTATCTTTTATTTAATTATTCTATTTTTCGGGACGTTTTCTTAGTTTTAAAGTTAGCAGTTGTCCAGCTTCAATTGTTAATGAATATCTAAATATCGCGGGAGTCTTGGAGTAAGTTGTTTTGAACAGACTTCCAGTAAATGTGATTTACGTGATATATGTTTTCTGTCATACTTAGCCAGAGTTGATATGAAAAATTATCCTAAATTAATGTGATAACTTCCAGAAATCTGTATGTGAGCCAACGACTATCAAGAATATTGTACATAGATTTAGATGACGCATTTTGCAAATCTAGTATAGTGACTATTAAAGTCAAAGGAAATTTTATAACTTCTGAAATAGTTCCCACGACTCACGTCAACTGCTTTTTGGGAATTTAAGTATCGATTAGAACTGTGTCAATGCAGTCTTTGGTGACTGTGCAACAGTCTAAATACTCGAATATTATTAGTGGCGTGAACTATGATACACAAAGATTGAATTTCTCCTGTATTTTCAACGTTCAGTAATTGCGAATAGACATTTAAAAATAATCTGATACATTTTCGTAATACTGATATTAAATTAACCAGTAATTATTTATAGACTGTGCTCTAGCGATGACGGTTCTGTTATTCCTTCAGAGATCGCTTGTACTGTATTATGTTCTGTCCCTCAACCATTGACAGTGGTTACAGCGGATAGCGCGATGATGTGGTGGGAAATACGGATACTTTTCTACTGTGCAGAGTGTACATCGTGATGGAGTTCGCCCCGAACGGCAGTTTGCTGGATATCATCCGTCGGGACTCCTACATCGACGAGACCCGGAGTCGGCGTTGGTTCAACCAGCTGCTTAATGCTGTTGATTACTGTCATTCCAAGGGAGTGGTACACAGGTAAGAAAGAGGCTCTTCGAGTTCCTAGTTGGATGAAGGATCAGACCGCTTGATTTTTACGCCCATCTGTTATTTCATTAACATGCAATTTTTATGAGTAATTATTAGTAGCAGAAGACCATTCTGCCAGGTTGCCTATTAAAATTTGGTCGCAAGTATTTTTAGTTCAATTTTCAACATTTTCATGTACAGAACATAAAAAATTATGGAATGCCTATGTAATAAATATCCGCAAGTAGCGGTTTCCAGCTGTTAAAGATTTTTAAAGGCGAGAGAGATTTAGCGCTAACTTTAACAGCTGGCAATCCTTGCTTGCAGCCACTTTTACATTGGCAACCCAAACTTTTTATGTTATTTACTTATTTCTCTTTGAAGTATAATTTACTTAAAAAAAGGAATAAATTTTTGGATTTAAAAAATAAATAATTAAAAATACTTGCAGCCATGTTTTGATAGGCAACCCGGTGAATCGTATTCTGTTACTAATTATTGTACACAAAAATTAAATTTCAATCAAATAACAGATGGACTTAAAAATCATGCAGCCAGATCTTAGGCTGTTATCTTCGCCTAACGCCCCTAATTCGGATTATTCTTTAGTCTTGATTCTTGTAACTAAGCAACTTGTTTGCATAGTGGTATACAGTGCAAGTGAAATAATGATCGGAAAAATCTATAGATTAGTCCATGTTACCTCACAGTCGGTAATAGTACTGTGACTGGTTGCAAAGGCCAAAATAATTCCTTTTATTAAAATAAATAACAGAAATCTATATGTGCATTCCCTTCATCACGAAGTTCCTTATAGTATAAACGTTTTCAAGCACATCATTTTTATGAATAGTTTATTTAAGTGGTGGGGTGCAAGTGCGCGGAATTTTAGTTCTTGATTCGTATTCAATCAACGAAATTTTGTTCTGTAACTGAATGTCTTGTTGTAAATTTAAAGTTCCTGATCATTTCCAATTTTTGTTCTAGTTTTTTTTAATGTTAATCAGTGCTTTAGTAACCTAACCTCTTTTATGCTACTCCACTCCCGCATCAATCCTTATACCCAAGGTTCATTTTTATCAAACTGTCGAAACAGGAAGTTACAAGAGATAATTTTCTGTGTTGTGTTGGATGTTTCAGATTTAATGGTTTTGTTTTCCTAACACAAGTCTGATCAGAGAGAAATAAATCCTTCTCTTCCCTCTAGCACCAGATAGTGTAACTGAGCGGTACATTTCAGAGATTTTTATTCCGTCAGCAGCAACACATACCTCCAGAAACAGACAAATGATGTAATGTGGTCCACTTACATGAAGTGAAACAGTTGAAGCCAATGGTGATCTGTAAAAGTATGAATTATTGCAAAGACCCCCATTTCGTACATATTTTCGCCTTGAGTTAAAAATATCCAACTTATAATCTCTTTCCTTACCTGCCACAAAGAAATTAACCACTAGACCGAACCATGAACATATTGATAGCCAGGAAGCTGTAGTATTTTAGGGCTTTACATATTGATTTAAAACTTCTAATGGTTTTTTCGTTGTTGAATTATTTCTAAAATTTATCATATAAATGTAGTATTTTTTTTGGGTTTTAAAAAATCTATTCTCCCTTGTTTAGTAGAAATATTGTTGTTAAACCTAATAGAGTCTAGTATTAAACTGTTTATTATTTCTTTTTGTTTACATTATGATTCATAAAATATTGTTCGAATGGTGTACAGTATTGTATTAGAACTGAATTACATTGTAGTTCTAAGAGCATCTGAGACAATCGTGAAACGTTAGAAACTCAGGCAGAACGAAGCAGTTTGTGTTACTTTAGTTTCTTGACATTTATACTTTTTTCGTACCATCAACGTTTTTAAATATGACATTTTTCAAATGACGGTTGTATAGATGTTGAATATGGAACGCATATTTAAATCGCACATTATAGCATGTGTTTTATATACGCCAAAATGTCGGCTATTTTTTATTTACGCGTAAAGTACTGACATTCCATCCACGAAAAGCATTTTTCAGACAGATAGTAGAGCTCTCGAGGGTATAAATTGATTTCACCTTCATTTTGGGACGAATTTTCAGTGATCTCCCTCCCTTCTGGAATTAGGATTCCGTAAATCGTTTGATTCGGAAAGCCTGTAACAGATTTGTTGACAACGAAGTTAGAACAGCTATCCCCTGAAATGTAGAGCTCCATGTACTCACCATGTAGTCACCCTACCACCAAACATATTACGTTGAAAATGGAAATATTAACTGTAGAAACGTCTCAGAACAGGAGCGTTTAATCAATATTGATGTTACACCACTTCTTTGGTTGGAATATTTGCCATTCTCACAGAGACATTAAGTGTGAGAACCTGCTGATGGATGCTGCTATGAATATCAAGCTGTCAGATTTCGGGTTCGCTCGCGGACACATGAAGGGCAGGAACGGCAGCTTGGGTCCTCTCAGTGAGACTTACTGCGGGAGCTACGCCTACGCCGCGCCGGAGATCCTGCTCGGCATTCCGTACCACCCGCAGCACACCGACGTGTGGTCCATGGGCGTGGTGCTGTACGCTATGGTGTTCGGCAAGCTGCCCTACGACGACACCAACTACAAACAGCTGCTGAAGGTAAGTACATCTTAAAGTACCACGTCTGACAATCTACACGGAGTCTACGTACTCGACACCTTCAGATAGGTTTCAAAATTCTGCACTTGTTGGAGAGAGTGATGAGGGGATGTACGAGAGAAGTAAATGAATTGGATTACAAGACTTTGGTCAGACCATTGCTTGAATATGGTAGTGTAGTACGGGACCCACATTTTGAGTATCAAGTACAGGAGTTGGAATGGGTGCAAAGAAGAGCTGCTAGATTTGTTTTTGGAAATTACCGCAGAACGCAATCAGTAACAGATATCATAAAAGAGCTGGAATGGGATTCATTGGAAGACAGGAGGAAAGCCATGGGACTGTAAAAGGTGTATATTGGTGATGAGTCATGGAAAGTTATTGGTGTAAGAATTAAAAGTAATGCATGGAAGGGGAAATATGACGATGATCACAAGCTGGCACTCGATTTCAGGCACAATGGTGAGGGAAGATTCTCTTTTTTAGGTATGGGTGTCAGGGATTGGTATAAGTTACCAAGAGAAATGATAAATAATTTAACAAAAATTTTGAAAGATTTTAAAGTTAAAATCTGTAGAGGGCAAATGTAGCCTGGATAGGGGGAAGAAGGGTGTGTGAGGAAATTGCTTCATTGCAAATAAAACAAATAAAATTAAACTATTTACAAATCACTGTTTATATTTTTAGGCAGTTTCACAAGATCACGTAAATAAAATTCGCAATGAACCAGAATTTCTGGCTCAAGAACGCAACAATACGTTAACAGAATAGTGTAAAACACACTATGACGAAGTTTGCAGACATATTCCTGAAATTTATTAATATTAGATTATTGATATGAGTTAAATACTTATTCGTTAGAAAATTGTCTCAGTGTTTATTAAAACTTTAAGAAAATTTATGTTCGTGTAGAAAAATCTTTTGCAAATACTGACATTCTATGTATTCCATATTAGTATCTAATAAAATATTTAAAAAATCATCGAAAAGATTTAAACATGTCTCTATAGAAATTAATAATTTCCTTGGCCTTGAATTAATAAAGAATTTCAGAAGGTTGTAACGCAACAGATGCCTTCGCTTCCTCCGGCTTAAAATTTCGCGCATGGATACTTTGTTATTCAGTCGAGACGAAACCTCGGCGCGTTTCGGTAGTATGTCCGTGGGCAAGTATTGGTTTTGGAGGTGAATACTCTCTGTACGTGGTTTCGATAGAGCTATCGCGTATCATGTGTCAAGTGGCGACGAGAGATAAAGGTACATTAGTAATTACAAGTGGACTGAAGAGTGTAAATGGTTAACTGTGGACTACAACTAATGTTACTAGTGATTTTAGTTATTTATTTATTTATTAATTTGTCGCATGGCTAAGCAACTAATATTAATAGTGATTTTGATGTTTCATCAATTTGCTCTAATTTTTCTCTCAGGAAATGGCAGTATTTAGATTTTGAAGCTCTGATAAAGACAAAGAAATTAATTATTTGGTGGTGATCAATCCGTTCTGCGTTTATCAGTGGGACTAGAAATAAAATTTCACTATCGTGTTCCATTCTAATTTTTGTGCTTATTTTATAGAAATATTCCAACTCCAGAACGTGCTTTGATACACCCCTGGAGCCCGAGACAAATAACGAACTGTATAACTTGGAACTGTGTTTAAAATTAATTAATTCTGTTAATTAATCCCGCACCAAATGGTTAATGACCTTACAAGGTGTCCATATGGTCATTGAATTTGCCTATTTTTTGTGTAATTTCTTTGGGATAGATACTAGAAACGTTTAAATCAGACAAATAAACCATCTTTTTGTTTAATATCGATTATTTCTTTCAGTTTTATCCGTATCAGAACTGATTAATTATAATTCCTGTTCCTTTTTAACTGTTTCTGTGCAGCAAGTACAGAGCAAGCTTGTCTTCCCGAGAGAGCCAAGAGTGTCGGCTGGAGTGAAGAATCTTATAACTCGCATCCTAGCACCTGAACGCAGTCGCCTGAAGATTCCGGCCATCAGGAGTGACTCTTGGCTGAACGTCGAAGAGAGCGGTGGGGCTTCCACATCTTCGCTGGTTAGTATCTCAGTCAAAATGAGAAAGGGTGAGTGGTAATTCATGTAGTCTAGCACATAAAAGGGGAAGGTTTTCACAACACCTTTTATCTGTTATACACTTTTTCGAGGGTTGTTCCATAAGTTTGTGCCCTAACACTGATGCATATTGATTAAGAGAAAATTTTAAAGAGCTCACACACTTTATGCAGCTGCATTCTTATGACTATATGTCATCCAAATAAATATATCTATGAGTAGCGGAAGACGTTCTCATAACCCAGCACTACGTTAGAATGCTATTTAAAGTTGCTCATGGAATGCAATGCATGATCTCCTTTCAAATCATAGAAGTGTCAACCTTTTCTTTTTTTTTTTTTTTTTTTTTTTCACTATCAAGTTCCTGAATAACAGTTTCCGTTGATATTACACACGTGTATTAACACCAGTGCCTAGATACCGAAGTTTATACCATATTTCAATATTCAAACATTTAATCACTGAAGCAATTTATTTCTTCATCTATCTGTATCTATAAAATGAAAACCGGGCATATAAAATGAAAACCGGGCATACTGGTCGTATAAAAACTCGGAAACTACGGAGCAGATTTCGATGGAGTTTTCACCGTTTTAAAGCTTAGAACCTCAACAAACGACAGTTGAAATTCCGAACGTATGATGACAAATCCCAAAGATTGAAGGATTAGATGTTGCATACTTCGCACTAAACACAGAACACAATGTCTCTGACCATAGTCTTTAATGAAAGCAATAAGATAACTTTACAATAATAACTATTTTGCACACTAAACAAAACTTGAAGTATTCTTTCATTTAATTCGGGATATTCAATTTTTAAACGCCATAGATAGCCGTAAAAACAACAGAGATTATCATTAAGCACGATCTCTGACCTTCAGCATTAGTCTACTGTTTACGATAATATTATTCCGGATTCACTTATGATATTTGTATAAAATGTTGAATATGCGGAGTTAAAGGATCTAGCGTTTCGAGCAAAAAATATATCCATTCACTTCGCAATTGAATAAAATGTGAGTTTCTAACATAATCTAGCGTTGTTCAGTAATGTAGTAATGCAATTTCTTAACAAAATTATCAAAGCTTGATATACATGAATCTTTTGGAAGAATGAAAATAGTGTACGTGCAAATAAACTCAACCCACCAGTTTCTTGGTAGGGGGCGGATGAATCCAAGTTTGCTTTTACTCCGAAACAAGTTGGCGCGAATTTTATGAAACTTTGTACAAATGTTTTTCATTGCGGGAATAAAAATAGGGTACGGGTAAATCTACGCCAACTATACCGGGCAACGCCGGGAACTCTGCTAGTTTCAGGTAAAACTCACACCTCAACCACTTTTAGTACCTGTAGCAAAAATGAGGATATTTCCAAGATGTTGTAATTTTGTACAATATTTTACACAGGTCAAAAGAAATTAGTGCATTTTCCGCAAGGTTGTGTGATTTCGTATTCCATGATAGGGACAACCCTAGCAACTAGCTGATACTTTTGGAAGTGTTCACATTGCCTACATTGCTTCATAGGTAGATCTATTGGCACTTTGTATGTTCTTATTTTTAGAAGCTATTTGATAATTATGTTCTGTGTTTCAGATGAATACAGGTATGTTGGCTCTTACAGGATTGCCTGAATGTCTGCTGGAAATGAGGGAGATTTAGTAAGGCTATATTATATGATTTTAGTTGTCTGGCGTTTATTCCCAAACAGGTATATATAGCTGGAGGAAAAACGTAAGTGCGATGTTGAAGGAGTTTGGGTGGTGTGTTCTCGTCAAATGTTATTGATATATGATGACACACCTATTTCACGATGACAGCAAGCCCATTTTAGTGCCAGCGACATTCATCTCTAGGAATGACCGAGAAAATAAGAGAAATCAGCCAAGAGCCGATTTTTCTATGCTCATTTTTTCCACCGAACAATTTGGGAATGGAACAGAAACGATATATCGAACGAGAAAACTTATAATGAGACAGAAGTAGCTCTCGATAAAACACTGTGGTCATCCTGATCTGGGTTTTCCTTGGTTTTCCTGAATCGCTCCAGGCGAATGGCGGGATGGTTCCTCTGAATATTCCAAGGGCGCCTGCTGCCATATGCCGTAATTCCCTTCCGATGCATAAACGATAATACATTAGTATAGGTCAATACATTCTCCGCGGCCATCACCTTTAGTACTAGTAAGAGAAAGGGCAAGGATAATTAATAGTTTCTATGATCCCCGAGCATCCTGACCTAACCGGGACTGGAACCCGAGACCCTGAATTTTGAGACTACGTATATTTACTGCTCTTCTACTAGACTGCTGTGAAATGTAGAAAGCAGGGTGACTATTCCGGCCGCTGAATCTTTCGATTGCTAGGATAGTTATCAAAGCAATTCGGATTTTCAGAGAGAGGAGGCTTGCGAAAGTGATAGATTGACAGAACAGTAGGCAAATGGATACGGAATATCACAATGGTAGATATAAGCTTTTCTGGGAAGTTTAAGCATCCTTCTGTTAAAATTTTCCGTCTGTTCATTCAGACTTCAGCAAAATAAATTAATTTAAAAACTATGTTAGTGTTTCTAGAGGATTACTTGAAGAGTGTACTAAGTCTCGTTTACTCCTCCCATGACGCACAGTGTTTTTTGCTTTTGGCAGCGGGACACTTCGGCGGTGGTGGTGAGAGACCGCGCAGGCAGCAACGACCCGGAACCCATCGAGCTGGTCACCAAGGAAGCCCTCGAGGCTGCCAGCAGAATACCGCCCAGAGCCGCTACCTCCGACGACGAAGAACCCATCGCGAGCCTGCGTCCTCCCAGCGCAGATTCTGTAGACCCCGCCAATTAATGGCACACATAGCTGCTGTGAAGTAAATTTGGGGTGAAACACTAACGTGCCTTACTCAATGACCGATGTCATCTTGTACTATAAGAGAAACACCTCTTCTCGCAGATCTTCATACAGTGGCATACGCTAGACAGGGGTGGCCAACCCGCGGCCCGCTTGAGCTTTTTCCGGCCCGCGAGATTCATCACACTTTCACAAAATATCTTTTATATATCATTTTTAGTGTTATATATTTCTTTACTATGTGCGTTTCGCATCATTATTATTATTATATTATCTATGTCTACATGTAAGAATAATAGTGAATACAATAATAATAACTCATTATGTTTCAATTTTTCACTCCAAAAAAATGTCTGTTGTGTGTATAAATCTAATATAGAGATAAATAATTTTACATGCGGCCCGCGGAGTTATGATGCATTTCCAAAGTGGCCCGCAAGATAATTTGGGTTGGCCACCCCTGCGCTAGATGTTTCCGTTCTATTGTCAATGATCTAAATATTCCAGTCAATGCTGTCTTCAAACGTTAACGCGTGAATAAGAGTGCTTGTTTAGTGCTGAAAGTTTGCTCCAGGAATGTAAATCATTTACTTGATCAGAAGTGTTGATGGTACGAGGCAAATACAGCAGTCAAAACGATATTATCTCCGAACCATCGTAGTTTCTTGTGGGTCTGTTAAACTTGTGTTGAGTTTAGACTTACCGAGACTCTGCAGTGGTTTAATTATGTAATATACCAGCGTAGGAGATACGTAGCCTACTGGGAAATATGATATCTTGGGGAAGTAGAGCATCTCATTGACCAGAAAAATCAGGAAATGTATTCCAAATAGAACCGTGGATCGAGTCAATATATTATTAGTCATTATATTTGGAACCTTATATCGAGCACATATCATTGACAAAAACAGAAGCATCCTAAGAAAATCAGATTAAGTTTTATACAAAAATTTATAAACACCAACCACGGTAATTATATGATATCAGTGAATTACACAATGTTAAAGAGTTCCAATCAACCACTATTGTGCCTGCTGTTTGACCCTACTGCCAGTTATTCCTTGAACAATACTCAGTCACACGAACCAATCATTCTGTTTGCAACGAAATCCACGAGACTACTGTGTAACCAACCCATCAAATTTGCGATACTAACGAACATTCCATACACCGATACCAAACATTAAAATTCCTTCAAAAACAACTGAACAGAATATTTTATATCTTGTAACCTCCATTAGGTTTTGCAGCTGTTGCACAGTGCTATTACACGGGCTGTGGAACTGTTGACAAGGAACAAAAGATAAATCAACAATACTCCGTCCAAACTAAACGTCTTAACATTTGTCTGTAGCAATTTCGGAAAAAACCTCGAACTCCAACCGCCCATACATCGAACAAACTTTGTCATTGTAATATAACTTTAACTCTTCACATTCTTCTTGCAACCAAGCCAAGGGTATGTTGTCAGTCTGATGTAGATCTTGTAGCCGAATAAAATATCCAACTAATTTCAGAATGTAATCATTTTATTTCTTACAAATTTACATTTTACATAGCATTATAATCACGGCAATAACGTTTTCTTACGGGTGATTCATTTTTTGTCAATGAGTGTTGGTCTGTTGTTTCACCGAAACGAAAGTATGTGTTATGTTAAAGAAAAAAATTATCTGATACAGTTTTCAAACAAGATATAGGATTTGGGGCAGTCGAAGTTCGTGGTAACCGTTCTTCTTCCTATATGACTCAAAGGAATTGTCATTCAAGGGATGATGATCAAAATTTTGACTTCAAAAGCTAACCACAACATTAATCTAAATAAGCTGTTTAATTTAACTTTCAGTTATACCATGGATCTAAGTAATTTAGAAAGTCAACACAAAATAATATCTTTAGATGAAGCTACATAATTTACTTTTCTATTTACACTATATCTGATAAATCTACAATTTTTAACGCAGGCCAGATCACATCAAAACTGGTCTGTATACTGACAGTTTATTTATATATTTATTTCATTTAGATTGTGCTTATGACAATCTCCCAACACTCGCGCATTCACTTTTCACTATTTTTTAATTTAAATTCTTTGAGTGCAATTTCACCTTTATCCTACTTTTTCATTACGAGAATTTTAATTATATTCTTTGAATGTTCTAGGTAAATTATTCAGTATTTCCCTTGGTAATTTACTTTATTGGTTGATGCAATTTTCACCTGACAGACATATCTCATTTCAGTACATTAACAGCTGAACACAAGAGTAGGCTGACCAGTTGTAGTGAAAGAATGACTTAACTCTCTAGTGATATTAAAACAGTTGTTATGTAAACACAGATCGTCAATAAAAGAATTTAAGTTAGTGCCTCAGATCAGTGAAACAAAAATTTAACCTTTCTTTGAGTACCCGCTAATATTCATCTACGAAATTGTTCAAAGAAATAGGTAAGTAAGTGATGGGATCGTAGAATCCTGTAATGTGTGTTAGAAGTGGTAGAATTTAAGGAACACAGATCAAATATTATCACCCTATGTCCATCGAAAATCTCTACAGTTTATTTTTTGGTGTATGCTAAACTATTCACTTGCCCTGTTACAAACTATAATCATAATATAATTTCATGTATCTAAATTATCGAACATCGTTCACTTAGTTATGGATAGAATCTGACGTTAAAATCATATCGAAATTTTAGGAGCGATACAACGTACCTAGCCATGGTTTTTGACGTCAGCGCTTC
>CM061919.1:140911441-141047181 GCA_031002005.1 Vandiemenella viatica
AATCGAACATCGTTCACTTAGTTATGGATAGAATCTGACGGTTAAAATCATATCGAAATTTTAGGAGCGATACAACGTACCTAGCCATGGTTTTTGACGTCAGCGCTTCCACTTGACGCTGTATTCTACCACTTCAGTCGAAGTCAAGTAATTGAATTATAAGCGCTTGGCTAATTTTATCATATCATAAACGTTGTTACGAAGTAATTTTCTACAGTGTAAACATTATCTAGCAACAAAGCGTTAAAAGATGTCGTAATGCCATACTGTTGATACAGCTAATAAATATGTCGACAGTTTAAATCTAAGATTCAGTTTATTCCCAGAAATTTGTGCATGGATAAGGTAAGCTCTTGGTTAAAGCTTCCATATGAAATAAAAGCTGAAGAAGCTTGTATACGACAATTTTTTATTTCTTCTGCTGGTAGTTGATTTGACATATGTACGAAATACAGTCAGCCAAAACATAAATTCGTAACTGCTACAGTGAGAAAAAAGTCGTAAAGACTAAAAAACATAATTGTTGCTATGCACGAAGAATTACCGTCTTTTTAGTACGACTGTTTGCTTGTAACAAAAGAAAGAAAATCGAGGATTGCACTTCCCCGACCACCCTCAATATCCTCATGACACTAAGCTATATTTGTTGTCACGACTGTGGTAAATTTTATATGAATTCACTCTTTCATCCCTATTATACAACTGGTACCTTGATAGTAATGGTAACCTTGAAGAGGTTTCTAATGGGATAATTTTATTTCATTTATTTTAAAAAATAAACTTGTTAAATTAGTTCTTTGCTGTAAAAGGGAGCGTCCATAAATACGTAGCCCCATTTTGGCTTTCTCTGAACCCATCCCCCTCTCCCACATGTAGCCGATATGGCTTTGTAATGTTTTCTTTGAGACTATCGTAACTTAATTACGAAATAATTAAAAGACGGAAATAAATATTCACATGCTGTTGTGTATTCTGTCCTTTATTTTAACTGTGACAAATGATATGAATGAAAAGCTACGTGGCTTGGCTCCGAACCCCGCCTCCCCTCCCCCCTTTCCACGTAGCCCAGCGTGGCTTTCTACCCAACCCCTCCCTTAGACCGAGTGACGTAGTTTATTGACACTCCCAAAGACAGTTAGGACCTAACTAAACTCCTGGATATGAAGAAATACTTGCAAACTACTTTTAACTACACGGTTTGGTATTAATGTGGGCAAAAGATGTGAATTTCTAGTTTTACGCTCGTATTATATTCACAGATTAAAGACAAGTATATGACCTCAGCTAAACATGTTGGTGTTACATACTGATGATTCTAAAGAATCGAACATTCCGTCCAAACCGTATTAACATAATCCAAATGCCTTGCCCTGGGTGATCCGGAGTCAGAAATCTTTAGAAGATCTTCTTTTGAAAAACCACAAGGTTTCTTACTCGCGGAAGTTGTGAACGGATATTCAGCTCTCTTAAATTACTTTTAATATTAAATAACGTGTAGAAATATTTGTTCTGGTGGCGTGTTTAGCGAATTTGAGTGTAGTAACACTGTGTAGTAAAAGTATCATAGATTAAATAGTTCAAAAAGGTGTTGGTTCGACAAGTTTAAAACTCGTGTGTGTTGTTTACATTATACTAATAACCGTTATAGGGAATTAATCTTCTATCAGTGAAGGAAACAAGCAGTTACTAACAGGTTTATTGTTTAAAATTGGTTTGCTTGCGTGGTAAACGGAGAAAGGTGTGTCTTGTGGAAATTATATTGCATAATAAGGAAAGGTATTTATAGGTTAAGTCACAACTCGCTTAAAGGGCACATAGTTTGTTTTGTTTAAAATCTCAATGAGCATGAAGTGTGGTGGCTGTCGCAGGGTGTAAAGCAGGGAAACAGCTGTAATGATTGTGGAGTTCGTTTTTCATCCGAAATGTGGCTACATGGAAGCTGAAAATGCACTTTACTCTCCTTGGAGTTGTTTGACTTGCAAAAGTAGCAAGGAAAAGAGGGAACTAGAAAGTAGGATCTCTTGTCTCGAATCCACAGTGGCTGAATTAACAAAAGAGCTCAATGTTTTGAAGGCTGAAAAAGCAGCATTAAATGTTAAGGAATTCCAGTAGATTGCAGCCAAAACTGGAATGAAACAACAGGACCTGCATTCTACAAATTTTCAATTGGAAGTTTTCCAATACTTTTGGGGTGTTGGAGAATCTAACTGAGAATGTATCAGATACCACAGCAGGGCTGTCTCATTGCAACAAAGCTGTAAAAAAGCACACATTGTGCAAAGCTCGAAAAAGAAATCCAAGAAGGTGTTATTGCTTGGAAGTAGTCACGGTAGGGGGTTAAGTGCAATGCTACAGTCAAGCCTGGGCTCTGATGTTGAGGTGTGTAGTATATTTAAGCCTAATGCAGAACTTGGCAATGTTGTGGATGAAATTTCAAGCCTGGGAAAGATCTTACTAAAGAGGATCATATAATTATAGTTGGGGGTCCTGGAAACAGTCTGTCCAGAAATCTCAATTATTGTGTTGAAACAGACATTGACAACATTGCTAAAAACACCACTCACACCAATGTGGTTTTGTGACCTGTTCAGGCGTCTATGATCAACCCCTGGATGCGTGGTCATGTACAGCGTACACAGGCAGATCTGAAGCGTGCATTGTGTCAGGCTGACCGAACACACATTGGTTTGATAGAATGTTATCTGGCATAACACGGAGTGACCATACCTCCCATGGACTCCACCTGAATGTTCGGGGCAAGCAGAAGCTAACGCAACTGATTGCCAATAAACATCAGGAGAGGCAGGTTGGATGTGAACCCGATCCCAGTGGTAATTGGTGGTAGGACTCAGTCTTTTTTAGGCCAAATGTCAAGAGTAGGAAGAGTTATTTAAGAAATGTACATAATGGTATTACAGTAAAAAATAAAGACTGTCAGTCTAAAATAGCTTTGTTCCATCAGAACATTAGGGGTATCTCAAGCAAACTTGATGAGTTCATAATATCTATAGAAGAAACCCAAAAATCATTGAATCTTAACATAAATATCGTATGTCTGACAGAACATTCATCTGAAGAATTCTGAAATAGGTCTCCTCCCTTTTATTGGATATAGATTAGCTTCTTGTTATTGCAGGTCAGAGATGAGGAATGGGTGGTTGCAGCCATATATGTAAGCGAAAATACCGAGACAAAATCGTTAGATGTAAGTAAATACTGTATAGAAAAAGATTTTGAATGTTGTGCAATACAGTTTAGAATTAGAAAACAAATATCTTATAGTGCTGACAGTTTTATAGGGCTCCCACAGGAGACTTCAGTAAATTTTGTAATAAAACTTGAGGCGGTTCTAATAAACTTATCACGTACTAAAAGGGGAAATTATCCTCTGTGGAGACTTCAACATAAATTTTGCTGTAGAATGTAACCAGACAGATTATCTTCTAGGAATGCTTAGATCATTCAATCTCTATCAAACTGTAAATTTCCCAACTAGAACACAAAAAGATAGTAGTACCATTATTGATAACATTTTTGTAGAGCACAATAAATTAGAAATATATGAAACAGTTCCAATGGAAAATGGTTTGTCAGACCATAATGCTCAAATAAATATTTTGGATGTTGTGGGAAATGAATGTAACAAAAAGAAAGGATTTGTTAGAGTTAGGCCATTAAAGAACAATTCAATAAAAATATTAAATGATGAACTTCTCAATGAGGACTGGAGCACTGTTTATAAATTAAAAGGGGTAAACAATAAATTCAATTACTTTCACCAAGGTTTTCAGAAATTTACAAAAGGTGTCTCCCTACAAAACTAGTTCCAATTGGTCAAAACGAGTAAACAAAAATTGGGTTACAGTTGGTATTAAAACATCTTGCAGACATAAAAGGGAATTGTATGTAAAAGTTAGGAATACTGATAATATGCTTCTCAGACAACATTACAAAACTTACTGTAGAATTTTAACCAAAGTAATAAAAGAAGCTAAACGTTTGGCCATAAACGATGAGATTAGTAGTTCAGATAATAAGATAAAAAGTGTTTGGAACATTATTAAAAGAGAAACAACTGTATCATCCCTTGAACATAAACCTATATCAATAAGCATTAATGATAAGCTTGTAACTGACCCCTCTTATGTAGGAAATGCTTTCAATAACTACTTCTTAACAGTTGCTGAAAAAATAAAAGGAAAATATATTGGGAATATGGATGCTATAGCAATACTTAAATCCTTGTCACCAAAAACAGCACCTATGTCTATATTTCCCACCAGTCAAAATGAAATTGAAAAAATTATTAAATCCCTCAAAAATAAAAGTCATTTGGTTATGATGAGGTTTCAATCCATGTAGTGAAACAATGTAACACCAGCATTAGTAGAGTTATTAGTCATATTTGTAATAGTTCTTTTGAAGAAGGTATCTTCCCTGACTCACTCAAGAAGTCAATAATCAACCGCTTTATAAAAAGGGTGATACCTCAAAAATTAAGAATTACAGACCCATTTCACTTCTACCAGCATTTTCAAAAATCTTTGAAAAAGCAATGTACAGAAGGGTGTATGCACATTTACAAAAAAATGACCTACTCAGTAAAGTACAGTTTGGTTTTAGACAAGGCGTTTCAACAGATTCAGCAATTTTTTGCTTTGTAAACAACATACTGGAATCAATGAATAAAAAATTAAATTCCCTAGGTATATTCTGTGATCTTGCTAAGGCTTTTGACTGTGTTGATCATGACATTCTACTAGGTAAATTAGACCACTATGGAGTTAGTGGTAAGCCAGGACATTGGTTTAAATCATACCTGGAAAATAGAAAGCAATGTGTATCACTGAAAGATGTTAATACAGGAGATGTTATAAACTCAGAATGGGGTATAGTTAAATGTGGTGTGCCTCAGGGTTCAATTTTTGGTCCTCTGCTGTTCTTAATCTATATAAATGATCTCCCACATATACTAGGTGATAATGAACACATGGTGCTCTTTGCAGATGATACTAGCATATCGTTGAAGACCCATCAGCACAAAACCTCGAAAACACAGCAAATGAAGTTATAAAACAAATTAACAGGTGGTTTAATGCCAACAAACTAATACTTAATGTAGAAAAGACACAGTTACTTCAGTTTGTTACAAAAAATAAAACAAAGGACAGCTATAATGTATTATCAGAAGGAAAAGCAATCGATGAAAGCAGTTTCACAAAATTCCTGGGTGTATATATAGATAACAAATTGAACTGGAAACAGCATATTCAACAACTTCTTAAAAAACTGAATTCTGCAACATTTTCACTGAGGGTAATATCTAGAATAGCTAATATAGAAACCAGAAAGTTAGTATATTTTGCATATTTTCATTCCCTGCTCACTTATGGCATCTCATTCTGGGGAAACTCGTCACAAGCACAGAGGGTATTTAAATTGCAAAAGCGTGCTATAAGAACTATTTGTGGAGCAAACCCACAGACACCGTGCAGAAATCTATTTAAAAACCTGGGTGTTCTAACAATGCCAGCACAGTATGTATACTCTGTATTATCATTTGTAGTAGAAAATCCTGAACACTTCAATCTTAATGCTGACATACATAGCCATAATACTAGGAATAAATATAATATTCACAAGGATTACAAATCACTGTCAATTGTTCAGAAAGGGTTAACATTTACTGGTGCTTCCTTATTCAATGTATTACCAACAGAAATTAAATGTTATCTACAAAAACCCAACTACTTTAAGTCCAAACTGAAAGAGTTTCTGCTTCAGAACCCATTTTACTCTGTAAAGAATTTTCTTCTTGGAATTTGGTAACTAAGAATGACTGATAAAATAGTATATATGGTGTATGGAAGGGGAAGGTGACAAAATTATCCACAATTACTAAAATGATATATGATTTTTCTTTCTGTTGAAACTTGACAAATGAACTAATTACACTGTTTACAAAATTTCACTTATATATAGTAACTAACATGGGATAGCATGCACTCAAAAACTGCTGTGAAAAATTATCATATTAACAGGTTTTTAAGTAATTGACTGCTTATGAGTTGTTGGTAATATAACTGATATTGCTAATAGGTGTGTGTACTGTTCCACATAAATAGCAAACTAACATAATATAATATGTAGTCACAAATTACAGTGAAAACCTTACATGGTAACTGGTTGGTAAGAAAATAACTGGTTATTAGATGCTGGTAACAAGTGTATACACTGTTCCACATAATAAGTATTAATTAACTCGGGATTGTATTTGTAGATTACAGGAGATATTGGTTATACTAATGGGTTGTTGCTAACTTGTTGTCAATATATAATAATATTATCAATTATATAGTAATATTGACATTACTAATAAGTGTATGTACTGTTCCACATCCCCGAGATTATTCTCACATGGGATCAAAGTGAACATATCTATCTATCTATCTATCTATCTATCTAACTTACATTTCAGTTAGAAGCAGCATGGAAATGCACACAGAAATCTTAAATCTTACCACACCGTTCACAAATCACAATTTGACAGTACAAAGTCAAGGAATCAGTGACCTCACATCTCCTTGGTAGGATGGTAAAAGGAAGATGAAAAACTAATTATAGAGTTTTAAATTTGTCGATTGCTGTCTCAGTGGCCTAAAAAAGGTGAATGCGAACATGTGCTGCGACGGCTACATTACATGTTCCTGTTTTATTTTTAAGGAAGTTCTGAGTGCCAATTTCATCATTCATAATTTGTCTTTAATATAGTCTGGCCTATATTTATTCAACAACATATGACATAGTGTATAAACTGGCGTATTGTTCCCATTTATTTTCGTCCCAAAATCAGATTAGCCTCCTAATACGTGGCAAGTGCCCAGAAATGGTGGCGAAGGGCGCAAGGCTATAAATCATGCGTGAAGACTTCAGATGCCAGGTCCCGTGAAATCTTTTGGCATTAACAAAGGCTGCTCACTTTCCATAAACCGTTAATCAAGCGACATAGGCTGTGAGCAGTATTGTGGGCTTTTATCGTGTGGAAGTCACGGAGCACAAAATAGACATCAAGAGCAGAAAGCATCGGAGGCAGACACTGCGACAGAGTCTGGCGACAATGGCAGCAGGCACGGGAGACATTAATCACGGCACCCCGGCGGAGTCACTACACTAAACGCGGCCGCTGCTTTCAATAAGCTCTGACACTCTGCCGACAAAACTGGCGAATACGTACACTGCATCCAGAAATAACAGGGATAGTCCTACAGCGAATACACTTAACAATAAAGAACTGAAATTACAGGTTAAGAATATTATTCTGAACTTCATAAATCGAAGCAAATTGTTGGTTAGTAGTGGGTTTACACATAATCGGCCAGGTTCCTGATATAATTCTGGAAGGTACGCTGCATCGAGAAATAACAGGGATAGTCGTACAAAACTTATCGAATACACTTAGCAATAAAGTATTACGGTTAAGTATTGAAATGCTCTGTCTACTCTCGTCTCTTAATGAACTCTTTGTAATGAGAATATTTTCATTTTTGAGCTTAACTTATTTAATTAATTACTATGAAAATAATTCCAAGGGCGCCATTCCAAAAGAGGAAGATTAAAGGAACAGAGTTCTGCTTTACATTTGAATGTTAGAATGAAGAATTTATTTACAACCATGGAATTTTTATTCTAGCATAAACAATTGAAACATATTTAAATTTGAAGTTTTACAAAATTGACATACATGATGTTTAAGGATGGATTCTGGAGTTCTGTACCAGAAGGACTAACATTCGTTTATCAATTATTCAACAAGTTCCACGGCTAGCTCACTGAAGTCAAATATATGTTGGGAGACGGAATTAGCAATTTTCACTGCTCTCAGGGTCATATGGGGCTTTTAAATCACTATGGCAGCGTAATGTCAACACTTTTCAGTCAGAAGGGATGGAACGTTACCATGTGAAGTCCTCACTGGTGCTGCAGCATCCACACATACAAATATAGACTTTTTGCAGCAAACAGCACTGCCCTGCACCTGCCACGTTCTGCAGCAATGTCCCCTCTCATGGAAGCATGAGCATGCAGGGAGTTAGACTCACCTACCCCCTCTCTTCCCTGAACGGACATTCTTCAAGGTCTTACTATTGTGTGTCTCCCGCCAGCTGAAAAGCCGGTATCAGACTTTTTGAGATCACCATAGTATAATATGCTACACTTGAAACAAATTGTTGGTTAGTAACGGATTACACATATTCCGCCAAGTTCCTGATATAATTCTACACATATAATTTAATTGCGATAGAGCATATGCTCTCGTGGCAATTTCCCTACACCCTCATTTTTCCTCTTTCCTGAACACGACTATTTCGTCGTCTACGAATTTCAACTTTAAAGTCATTTCTGCGTTTTTGGTAAATTATTCATTCATCATTTCTCTTGGTAAACTTATTCGAACTTCCCACACGCTTGTGTCTGAACTCGAGTGCCAGCTTGTGCTCATGGTGATCTTTTCCCTTCTATTCACTACTCCCGATTCGATTCTTACACCAGTATCTTTCTCCATCACCTATATACGCCTTGTATACTCCTGTGACTCTCTTCACCCTTCTCCTGTCTTCTAGTGAATCCAATTCCAGCTCCTTTGTCACATCTGTGTTCTGTGGTAATTTCCAAAGACAAACCTAGCAGCCCTTCTTTGAACACTCTCCAACTCCTGTATATGATACCCAAAATATGGGTCCCATAATGAACCACTATATTCACGAAATGGTTTGCCTTAAGTTTTGTTACCTAGTTCACTTACTTTTTTGGTACATTTCCTCAACAGTCTCTCCAATAAGTGAAGGATTTAAAGCATTTTCCTACTACTTTCCAATATGTCACGCGCAGTAAAGTTTGTTATCAAAGGTTATGCCAAGTTATTTATATTTCAAATCTTCAACAAGCAATTTTTTCTCCGCCTGATAATCATAATCAACATTTAGTTTTTTATCTGTGTACCTGATAAGCTGATTGCACTCTCATAAAACGCCATGAAACAATATTGTTGAAATGCGACAACGCATTTCAACAACATACGGCGGAAAACACGTGAAGACTACATTTCATCGATACGCCATGAAAGCCTTCAATCTCACAATATTAATTCAGTAGTTACTTCAATATTAATTTACAAAATTTGGAGTGTGTCTCGAAGTTTTTTCGTTGCGATGATCACTGTTGGCCTCTAAGTAGAACCATTTAAAGTTGAGAATTTTCTGTATCCTCTAATATCAGGGTGATCTGGACAGGATATCTAATTGGGTTGGTAAACATGGAATGAAGATAAATGCAAAGAAGAGTCAGCTTATTAGATACACAAATAAAAAACAAAAGGTTAATTATGAATATAAGGTGGGGAAAGAATTGCTTGCTGAAGACTTGAAATGCAAATATCTTGGAATTACTTTTGATAACAAACTTAACTGGGCAGGACACATAGGACAGGTGGTAGGAAAAGGTTTCAAAGTTCTGCACTTGTTGGAGAGAGTTATGATGGGGATGTACGAGAGAAGTCAAGGAATTAGGTTACAAAACTTTGGTCAGACCATTGCTCGAATATGGTAGTGTGGGACCCTCATTTTACGTATCAAATACAGGAGTTGGAGAGGGTGCAAAGAAGGGCTGCTAGATTTGTTTCTGGAAATTATCGCAGAATGCAATCAGTGACGGATATGATAAAGGAGCTGGAATGGGATTCATTGCAAGACAGGAGGAGGATGAGGAGGGTCATCGGAGTGTACAGGGCATATACTGGTGATGAGGCATGGAAAGATATTGCAATAGGTATGAAAAGTAGTGCATGGAAGGGAAAAGATGACCATGACCACAAGCTGGCACTCGATTTCAGGCACAAGGGTGTGGGAAGATTCTCTTTTTTAGGAAAGGGTGTCAGTGATTGGAATGAGTTACCAAGAGAAATGATGAATAATTTACCGAAAACTTTGAAGGAATTTAAAGATAAAATTTGTAGAGGGCAAATGTATGTGGGTGCAGGATAGGGGGAAGATGGGTGTGTAGGGAAATTGCCACCGGAGCCTGTGCTCCATTGCAATTAAATTAAATTAAATAAATTAAATATCTGGGGTGTCCGCAAGCTAATGTTCTAGGTCCAGCAGCCTGTTGAGATGTAGACTATTCAGCCACGAAATGAAGTCTTCCTTGGTGTACCGCCGGATAGTGTTTTGAAAACACGATATTTCGACGATTAGTTCCGTCGTCTTCATCACTTAAACTTGGTTGTCGTATTCGTGTATCAAAAATGGAAGTGGCCGAAAGTGGGAAAACTCTAGGAAGATTATTTATTCAAGCTCCTTGTTAATTCACTTAACCTTAATTTTAATAATTATACTTTTCATTTATACACCACTCCACTCTCACATTAAAACTTATCATTAGGTTGCAATTCAAGCGTAAGAATTGTAATTGCTTCAGGATTCTGACAACCTTAAATTCAGCAAAAGGTCCCAAAATATGAATTTCACAATAAAAAATATTTGATCATTCCTTTGATTTAGTTCTGCTAAACTGTGTTGAACTGAACCGAAATAAATTTAATTGCAATGGAGCGAATTCTCTGGTGGCAACTTGCCTAGTTATCTACCTTTATTTTTTTTATTATTATTATTGGCCTATCTACTTCAAGTGTTACATTTCTCCATCCATCTACTTTCATTTACTAATTTTAACCACAAATTGTTTCAGCGTCTTTGGTAAATTATTCATCACGTCCCTTGGTAATTTATTCCAATTCCATACACCCATACCCACAAAAGAAAATTTAACCATTCCCTTATATATGAAATCGAGTGCCAGCTTCGTGCCCATGGTCATATCTTCCTTTCCATGCACTACTCCTAATTCTCTGACGTATATCCCTCCAGACCCTATCACCAACATACGCCTTGCACACTCCAAGAACTCTTTCCACTCTTAACCATTTTATTCGATTTATATATAGCCCGGCCAGCGTGAATGAATACTTTGGCGAAATCGGCAAATAATTTGTGTTGATATCGTTTATCCCCACTCATGACCTTGATGGCCTAAATAAAGTAATACCTTAATTTGACAACATTCAATGAGTTTGCTAAGAACACAGACTTGAGACTTGATAAAACAGTTTAACATTGAGAGATAGCCTATTTGCTTCTAACTATT
The DNA here is from genome assembly GCA_031002005.1 of Vandiemenella viatica. Classification (NCBI taxonomy): domain Eukaryota; kingdom Metazoa; phylum Arthropoda; class Insecta; order Orthoptera; family Morabidae; genus Vandiemenella; species Vandiemenella viatica. Next base: position 140,922,641 of record CM061919.1, read on the forward strand.
GATCAATTATTATTACTATATCCTTACACCTCATCGACATCGTGCCATTAGGGGCAGGAAAGTATTGGTTACAAGGAACATGAACTAAACGATCTCTGAACTAGCGTGGAGTGATTTTGGGATTCGAATCCACGTCTTGCTGAATGAGAGGATCTAGCGTTACCACCTCCAACAAGGATCGGCAGCTGGGGAATACTGACTGTCTCACAATACGAGATATAGGGTAGACTACTCACTGTTCCACATTATGACAAAGTCGGCCAACAACTATTTGACTGCCATAGGTCCATCACTAATTTTTAAGAAAAGAGCCGAGGAAGATGTTCGGCCAAGGAAACTCACAAACTAACCAGCCAGCGTTAAGGTATACGTGCTCAGATTTGACATGGCGATAATACATTTGCGCTGACGATTTTGCAAATACTGATGCAGCATTACTTCAAACTGGTATCACTAAGAGACATGTTCAAGTACATGAATATTTAAAATCGAATAATACGTACGGTTACATAACTAACACAATTAAAAAATTTCCGTTGACGCCTATTTGATACAAATCGGATTGTATAAACTCATGTTCTGTCAGGTGCTTACCAGAGCAAAAAGGTATGTTCATTTTACTATTTTTTTTTTTGTTCCATGCGTCAATATATTATCTTAATTCGTATCTTTTAAATGTGTCAATTTATTATTACCTTCCAATATCGAGACGCTCTATAAATTCACCTGTAGCTTAAATCAATGTTTATCGATTGAATTTGTCAATAAATCAGTTATTTCAATCCATTAAAAGCAAAGTTATCGCTTCCACCCATTATATTTCATTATGTCTATTAATTATGTAAAAGGGATTATCTTAAAATGAATTAATTATTATGGGGCCCATTATTTCTGAGAAAATTAAGCCAAGCAAGGCAAGTAAACAACATTTTTTAATTTAATAATTATAAAGAGTAACTTTAGTCTACATAATTTCAATATCGTCAAGTGGTACACCACAGTATTGTGGAATAATTAAATGTCTCACGATCGTGGGATTAGTGTTCTGTAGATTAAGCATAGTGATTCAAAATGTTCTCTACGTACGGAAGACTGACGTTATCCCACTTCAACTGCACTTAAAAAATCTCCTTATTTCAGTTTTTTCCCCTTGTATTCGGTGGTAGAAACATATATTAGAATTCTAGCCAGGTAAATAAACTGTGTATGAAAACAACATTGTAGTGTAATTACCTAGACGTTTACTGTGGTTACAGACATGAGGGTGATGAAACTGAAGACAGGAAAACATTATGCATCCTACACGTTCTTTGTCTTGCTAACAACACAGAGCTATAATTAAGAACGGGAGACGCCGGGTTAGTGATATGAGTGAGGGAGCTGTGTCCAGCGTGGCCGCAGCTGGGCTCTATCCTCTGCCGGCAGTTTCATTAAGCGGCGGTCGGCGGTCTGCGCGGTTTTACGGTCGCGCCGTAAAGCCGACCGGCAGCCCGGTGACGTCACAGACAACCCACCCTCGCGTTCCATTAATGGCGAGTCCGCTCAGGGCCTGGCCGCGATAGTGCAGCCGCCAGTTCACTCCCTCTCCGGCCTGCTCGAAGCGGAGGGCGAATTTCCACTTGCTACGTCCAGCGGGGATGGCGAGGCTGCCGTTTTATGGAGGAGCTCCTGCGATGTATGAGTGTGCTTGTGCGTGCGACGTCCTCGCACTCCAAAGCAGTTTGCTGTTTCCTGGAATTCTACTTCATGTGCCTCTTCCAACCTCTCAAAGATCCTTGTTATTTTCAGGGATCCGTTTCTTCTCAATGAAAGAGGGTTACCTTAAGTAATCACTAATACATACGTCCGGTACAATTAAGAACCTTTTAACTTAAATAGTGTTAATTGCAATCTTTTTTTAGCTCTTTGTGCAGTAATTATAACTTGAAATTTGGAAAAACCATGGGGGTAAGATAATTTTACGGGTTCCAGTGGGGAAAAGGAGAGGGGAGAAGAAAAAATATATATATTTTTTAGTGTTTTCATTAATTTCAAATAAATGTTGGCTGACTCCCAGAATGTTAGAAATTTCTTCTACGATTTGACAGAATTTTTGACGAAAAACTATAAAAATCTAATTCTGCCTTCATTTCCGAAACCACTAATCCCATAATTCTTTTAATATATGTAGTTACATTTAATTTACAGATCTCAGGAATAGTGTAGCAATCTTTATGGAGCAATTTTAACAAATTTGATACTTCAGCAGACAAATGTTTTCGACAAAAAATTATATATACCATTTGATAGGCAATTTCAGAATCGGATATTTAGTACGTATGCTTTTTCACTTTTTTGGTACTATTTTTTATGTTTTTGTTTCGTTTTGAGTATATCATTTAAGAGACAATAAGGATAATTAACTGGTTTAAAAAATACTTGGTTATTGAATGTGATAAAACTTTTGACGAAAAATTTACTGGAAACATTTTTAAGAACTTGACGGTGTTTTCTTTTATTTTGATACATAAGAGGCGAAATTGTTTAAAAGTCACTTTGTGATTAAGATTAGAAACTTAAAATGTTTGCTGAGAATCTGGTATAAAAATTATATTAACGAACTGATGATTGATATATTATGCTTATTGATTTATCATATTTAAATGGCAACTCTTTTCTCAGATAGTTTCATGAAGGAATTGAAATGACTAGATGCTTTAAACAGAATTTAATGCTTAACTATGAAGTACTGAAAATCAACTGTAGGAATACGAATAGTTTGATATAAAACGTGACTATAAAACCCAGTAAAAATTTGTTACAAGCAATAACACAAACTGTTAGCTTATGAACGATACAATATTCCTTTTCGTGAGATAACGGAATCGATAACCATTATCTTTTGAACAAGTTCTGCTCACATCTGCCGGTTAGGCTGCTCTATGTTGTAACAAGCGGTTATTTTTAGCAAACTGTGACAGCGTAATATAGTGAATCATCGATAAGTGTGCCTTTTTATGTGTTTTTTATCAGGTTTGAGATGAACAGTTTGTGGCTAATATGAGGTTGAAGGGAACGAGGGAAAGCCACTGATCTCTCCGAAAATGGAGCAGAAACTGGAGATGGTGGAAAACATAGATTTGCATAATGTGAAATGTAACACTGAAGTTGAAAACCGAGGAGAGACAAAATTAAAATTGTTAATTTTGACCGTGAAAAAGTTATAAGACTTCCTTAGAACAGCATAAAAGCATTGACATTATCGGTTCGCGTATGAATTAGAATACATTACTGAGTCGTTATATCAGGAAGTATGGATCCAGAGGATCTAAGAACTAGTTAATTCATTTCTTTCAATTGCATTTAGAGACAAGTAGACAGATGACAGATGAGAAAATGCAGTTTGGCGTGCATGCTCATGAGACATAAAACTGTCTGGTGGCTCAATGGTCAGTCGCTCGCGGCCAGCTGTATCGAGCGGTCGCTTCGCACTTTTCCTGGTGTGTTGTGCCTCCGGAGCAAATAAAAGCAAAGTCTAATGAAATTAAACAGTAATGGAAGTGAATCAATTCGTTCGAAAGTCCACGCTAAAATCTCCTTTGCGTGTGGATGTATGAGTCCTTTTTTTTTTTTTTTTTCGCTGCCTCAACGGCTGTTGTTGAAGTACCACTACCTTTGGTAGTATAACTTCTAGGTGTCAGTTGGTTGTTGTTTTGGGCACACATTTTATTTTCCCTTTTGGGGGAAAAATGGCTATGGACGCCGTAGGTGACCTTATATTAAAACCCCCTACTGGGTTCGTGTGGTCAGTTGGGGATCATCGCCGTAATAAGCTGCGTTAGCAACTGTACGATTTTTCCCAACTGATTTTCACGCTTTGGCTCATGGTTGCAGCATTGATGCACGCGCTGGTCACTTATGTCGCTCGGTGAATGGTTTTTGCTGCGGCTTGATGTTCTTTTCTGTGGGCTGCCCGGTCCTTCGGCTGATTGGGTGTGGCTGGGTTGGCGTTCACGTCTTCCGATGGCGGCTTGGAGCTTTCTTTTCCCAGGACATAAAGCAATTGAAATTGATGAGTGGCTATATAGTAAAATTGGACTGCGAGAAGAAAATGTGTACGGTATCCAGGCGGACTTCCTTGCTAATGTTATATACGTCAAGCTACGAGATGAAGAAGAATGCCTCCGAATTTTGAAGGCAACCAGCGGAGAAAGAAAATTTGTAAACAGCAATGGCGAGGTAAGCAACGTATCTATATCACATGCAGGTCTTGGAATAAGACATGTAATAATACATAACGTTCCTTTCAAATTCAGTACAGATATCATACGGAAAGCTTTGGATAAATTTGGAACAATCATGAGCGTAACCTCTGATAAAAGATATGGTAGCAAATGATTAGTGGTAGACAGCGGCATTAGAACCGTGAAAATAGATCTGAAGTGCCACGTACCATCCTATGTAAATATTGCAGGTTTTAAAGCACTCGTTATTTACGACGGACAGCCACGTACGTGTGTGATATACAACTCTAACGAACACCTCACGGCTGAATGCACCTAAAAGAGACCACTGCAGTTACCATCTGAGTGCTTGGCCCCTGATACAGCTTTCAGTGGAGAAACCTTAAAAGAATCGTTCGCTCACGTGGCAAATAGTAATTCCTCAATCAATATAAATATAAATGATGATCCTATTCTCAGAATGGAAACGGATGACCCGTCGAATATCAGAATGGAAACAGAGAATCTTTGCAATGACGAAGGACCTCAAGAACCACTGAAGGAAAAAGATAAAAACTATATAACAGAACAAAAGAACAAAAAAAACTGCTCAATTACATTCACTGGAAATACAATCAACTGAGAAAAAAGAAATCAAGAAAAATGTTAAACAACATCTTGTGGCAACGCCATCACCTGAGAAAAAAGAAACTACATTAATGGAAGAACGTAAGCATGAAAACACACCCAACATCAAAAGACCGAGACTTGATAAAAGGGAAGTTGACTCCATAGTGGAAGAATTGGCTGAAAAATCCAGAAAAGGTACCACCTTACAAATGGAGAAAAATGTTGCTGAAACCTCCCAAAGTGCAAACTCCAATAAGGGAGGCAAAAACAATGAAAATAAGACCAGCGAGATACATGAAATAGAAATCGTCAGTGGAAACACTAAAATACTTTGGTCGGACGACATCGGGGACATAGAAAAAGAGGATATTCCAAGTGAATAAGAAGATGAGCAAGGTCTTAACTGCTATTAAACTAAATGCGAAACTGTTTGTTCAACACTGAGCAACAATATTGATCAAATGTCAGACGGTAATTGGAACAACGCCCACTCAGACATACTAAATCTAAATGAAATAAAGTGGAGTGGAAATGAAACTACACAAAAAAAGATGACACATCTATATAACGTAACAACAATCAACATAAAACCTTTAGAAAGCCACCCTACAATGAGAACTATCGTGGAATTTATATACAAAAGTAATACTGATATTTCTCTGCTGCAAGAAGTACGCCCCCAAATTCTTGAAAACAATCACAGGATTTAACATTATACTCAATACTTGAGAACAGATATTGGTCTGGACCCGACAATAATTCTGAGGGAAGGAATAGAATTCAAACAAGTCAAAATGTTAGAAAATGGTCGTGGTTTGGCTTGCTCAGTGGATGATACACACATTATTAATATATATGCACCATCTGGGAACTCCAAACGATAGGAAAGAGCAAGATTCTACAAATCCAAAATAACGTTCCTACTACGCAATCATAAGACAAAGCGAATAATAGAAGGTGACTTCAACTGAGGTGACTTCAATTGCGTTTTGAAATAACGTGACCAAATACCCAACTACAACTCCAGTAATGAACTAAAAGAGATAGTAAATAAATTACATCTAACAGATGTTTGGGAAACGAAATATCCATCTAAAACAGGCTTCACATTTATATCCAATACCTCAGCAAGCAGATTGGACAGATTCTATGTCACTGAAACACTGGAAAATCAAATACAAAATATAGATATCTGAACAAATCACTTCTCCGATCATCATGCCGTACAAATGAAAATAAGCCTACAAAGGCAACTGATGTATAAACACCCAGAATGCTGGAAATTGAATACTTCAATCCTGAAATGTAACGAACTTAAAAATGAGATCCGTGCCCAAATCCAAACAGCACTGCGTAAAACTGGCAACTATGCAAACAAAATTTCATGGTGGACGCACTACCTCAATCCAAGGATCCAGTACAGCCTAAAAAATTATTCTCGTATCCAGAAAAAATGGCAAGATGATACTAAAGAATTTTACTACCGATGTTTAAGAGATCTCTATACTGATCATGTGACTGCTATGAAAAACATTCAAAAAAAAGGAAAATAAAGGCGAAAATAACAGCGATTAAAAGGGAACAGTTAGAAGGACTAAAGATTAGATCCAATGACATTACTATTCAAACGCTAAAAAGCAATGAAATGGCGTCCGTATACCATGTATTATCAGAACAGCGAAATGGAAAAGCAAGGACCATTACTAAAATGAAACAAACCAGCAACAAATAACGGAATACCTCCATAGATATTATATAGAGTTCTTCAGTAGAAAAGAAGTTAACACGTTCGAATCGGAGAAAATATTGGAATATGTAGATAATAAAATCACTGAAGAAGACAGCCAACTTCTCCTTGAAGATATTTCCGTAGATGAAATATGGAGTTCTATAAAGAAGAACAAAAGAAACAAAAGCCCCGGTATAGACGGCATTCCAGTAGAGTTTTACGCGACGTTTTGGAATGAAATTAAGGAACCACTGACAGATGTCTTCAATGAAATATTAAAAATGGTAACAATCCCGAAAGAATTCAAGGAAGGCCTGATAGTGTTAATCCCATAAACCTATCAACGCCAACGAATTTAGGCCACTTTCTTTGTTAAACACTGACTACAAACTTTTTACCAGAATAATAGCAATCAGAATAAAAAACAATATCAAGAAACTAACTGGCGAACACCAAGCGTGCGCTGGGAAATCACGGTCGATAATACACATGCTAATGTCGAGTAGCAGTCCTCTCCGTAGATTTCCGAAAAGCGTTAGATATGGTTAGTCATGAGCACATCTACAGAACACTAAAAACCATGGGCTACAATAGTTCCTACATAAATTTATTAAAAATTATCTTAGGAGGTGCAACATCACGAATGCTGATCAATGGAAAATTATATAAGTAAACAGAAATAAATAGATCAGTTAGACAGGGATGCCCCCTGTCTACGGACTTATTTGCCCTCGCAACAGAACCACTAATAATATGTTTAAACCACCACCTGGAAGGAATCATTATAAATGGGGAATACATTACCACCCGAGCATTTGCAGATGGCGTCACCATGTTGATAAAATATAATAGTGAACTAAAAATTGTGGAAAATATACTAGATCATACTGTAAAGCGTAGGGCGCAGTAATCAACAGTAAGTAAACAAAAGTAATGAACATTGGGCGAGGTATTGACGAAATGAAATCTAAATGGGCAGAAGTAAAGAATATGAGAATTCTTGGCATTGACTTCACACCCAACATCCAGAGCATGATGGCGCTAAACTGAAAACAAATACTGAACTCTGTCAGAGCACTTCTCAACAATAATAAAATAAGAGAACTGGACACGATTCAAAAGGTGAGATTTGTAAACTCCATTGCACTATCCAAAGCACCTCACATATCTTGCCCATTCCCAACGAGATATCAAAGAATACAGAGTCGGCAATAGGATGGTTTGTACAGCAAGGGGAAGTATTTAAAATAAAGTTAAAAACCCTGACTCTACCCTTCATCAAAGGAGGTCTCGAGCTACAAGATTTTAAATATAAATTTCTAGCTATATTCATCAAAGACATGGTACGAAACTGGCAAAATTATCCACACAGCATAACCGCATATTTAATAGATCAATTTCTCCCCGCCAGTACAGAACCACCGATCGACATACGCCACATCAACCCGACATTGTCACAATTCCGGACATTTATTATTGAATACAGTTATACAGTATATAACAAGATTCTAAATATATCTGCCACAAATAACAAAGAAATATACACTCTTTTGATGAATAATAGAACCCATAGTAATATAGAACGAAAAAACCCAACAGCTAACTGGAAGAAAATATGGAAGAATGACCAAAACGAAAACTTACAATCACAAGTAAGAGATACAAGATATAGAGTAATCAATCGCTCCGACACAGCATTTAAAATTAAAGACATAATAAAACCTGTATTCAGTTCTTATCCCAAACAAAAAAAACAATCCAACATGCTGGCTTTTAGCAAACTATGTCAGTAGTGTGGATTGGGTGGTGCGTGCCAACACAATGGGTGGCGGTGCGTGCCCACACAATGGGTGCAGTCATGCGTCACTAATTGGCCACGCCCCCTTCCCTCTCCCCCTTCCCCTACCTCCCCTCCCTCCCCTCCCCTCCCTCCCACTTGACTAACAATTCGACTAACCACTTGACTAACCTCAGCTACCCCAACCCCTAGCACCTGGACTCTTTGCCAGACCACTTGAGCGACCCCAACGACACCAGGTGTGTCGGTGCCACTTGACTCTAGAGCCACTTGACTCTAGAGCCACTTGACTCTAGAGCCACTTGACTAACCTCAGATTCCCTAACCCTAGCACCTGGGCTCCTATTGTTCTTTTGCCAGACCACTTGAGTGACCAACTGCGTCCTCTAACCGTCATCTGCCGTTCCCAAGGGTCCTTCACTTGCTCAAGTGTCCTTCGCCAACGGATCCCTCTAACCGTCATCATCATGACGTTCAGAATTCTCACTGAATACTCGCCAATACTCTCAGATAATTTCTCCTGTTGATAGACTAGTAACGGAGCACGTAACTTAATATCAGAGAGACCGAAAATCCAAAGTCTACAGTACAGTAATAATGAATTCCATTTACCTGCACAAGATTCACAAGTTTCTACATTTACAACATGCCATGGCACCACTGCACACAGTTTTGTCTTACCTGTTCTGACTTACCAAGTCTCTTCGACAATCAGGACGTAATTGCAAAAACTAAGATCCTTGTGAACAGTTCTGTTGCTATCCCTACCTTACTTTACGAATCTGAATGCTGGACATGCTTACCGAGGGAGATATATTGGAGAAAGGGTGGCTAGTTCCTTGCATTCTTATCTTACTTAAGGGCATCTGCAGTTTAACGGAGAAATATTTGGGTATCCCATGGTTTCCCAAATCACTCCAGGTAAATGCCAAGTGCTTCCTTCAAAAGACCATGGTCGAATTCCTTCCCTTTCCTTGCCCCCATCCTTGCCCCCATCCTTTCCCGTCTCTAAAGACCGAACGGAGCTCCCTTACCTTAGTTCACATGTTTAATGTTGCTGGCCTGCAACGTTGTATGACAGATCAATTTTGATACGGAGGTGGGTAAAGAACGTGCTTGAAGTGTGTAACTTATATGTAAGCAACCAGGTTAGTATGGATATCACCCAAAAAATTAATGCTATGGAAATGTCTTTTTTTTCTGGCTTCACCTCGTTGACGTCAACATCGTTAGAAGTGGGAAAGGACCGGGGAGCAAGTAACTGGAAGAAATTCGGCAGTGACCTTTTGAACAAACCAAGGCGAAAATTCAGATGTGGGTGCCCGGACAAGGATTCGAAACCGCATCTTCCCGAATGCGAATCTCATGTGTATTAGTGTCAGGCCACGAACTAAGGGATCACCATCGTAAGTGGATAAATTATTAGCGTACCAGTATGGCTTTACACCTCGTCACATCGACATCATTAGAGGCGGGAAAAGGATTGATGCAGGGAACGGTCACCTGGAGTGATTTGGGGAAACCATGGAAAACCAGAATATGGATGCTCAGACGGAGATTCGAACCAGCGCCCTTCTGAATGCATGGTCAGAGCGTTAACACTCACCCACCACGCTCGGTAATTTCGTGGACAATACTGAAAAAATATCTATTCTGAGAAGTAATTTTTTTTTTTTTGCATGGTGCTTCGATAATTATGAAATTTTTCCAAACATCTGAAATCAGATATTGCTGCTACCAGAGACACAGGGAAATAGTGTGGACTTTGACAAAACATCTTTAGCTGGGACGCTGCATGTTAGAGACTAATACAGTAAGTCTAATCAACTACACAATCTTGCTACTTATCCCGTTTCTTTGGCAGAGGCATATTGCATACTGTACGGATATTGAGTGACCAAGACTTATTAACTGCGATAAGTTCGACAAAAGACGTTTGTGACGGCGAGTGTTTTGGACAAAGTTTTGTGCATATTCTTCCGGCTCGTACCGAGCGTGGTGGGTGAGCGGTTAACTCTCTGGCCTCGCATTCGGAAGGACGCAGGTTCGAATCCCCGTCCAGGCATCCAGATTTGGGTTTTTAATGGTTTACCTAAATCATTCCAAGCGAATGCCGGGGTGTTTCGCCGCCTGTCCTGTTTTACGTCTGCCCTGCCTACTACGTCCGACATGTGTAATAGGGGGATGGCCGCCCAACCACTCGACGTTTGGACATGGTGTCACCTTCGTGTCGCCACTTGTTGAAGACACTCACCGCAACACTGCTCGAACACCCGATATATAGTGCAGTTTCCGAAATGCTCGTGCCGAGCCTCTGGTCCATCGCAATCTGCAATGGGTCAAACTTAGATAGATCGCAAGCCTTCCCCATTTTAAACACTGATAGCGCACTCACTGACACTACATGCAGCATGCGTGTGTCTGACTAGCAGCCATTCCTCGTGACGCTGCTTTCACCTGGACGGGTTTATATCGATAGTCGGTTGGTAGTTATAATGTTCCGGCCGATCAGTGTAAGTGTGGAATGCATTGAAGAAAAAACACGAAATCACCTGTATGACACTGCCGAACATTAAAAATTCACCAACCAGTCTCAAAAATTAAACTTGCATCGTCTGAAACGTGGACGAATGTAATCATTTCTGCACTGATCAGCGTTTAGTCTCTGCAATAGAAAATATTAACGGTAATTCTAAAGTAAAGGAAAACGTACTGGGCTTAAGATTTTTTTTCTTTTTACTTATGGCTTTACGCCTCGTCGAAGTCGAGGTCATTAGAGGCGCGATGTGACTGGAGACAAGGAACGGGGAGGTATTCGGCCATCGCCTTTTTGAAGGAAACACCCCGGCATTCGCTTGGAATGATTTAGGTAAACCATTAAAAACCCAAATCTGGATGCCTGGACGGGGATTCGAACCTGCGTCCTTCCGAATGCGAGGCCAGAGAGTTAACCGCTCACCCACCACGCTCGGTACGAGCCGGAAGAATATGCACAAAACTTTGTCCAAATCACTCGCCGTCACAAACGTCTTTCGTCGAACTTATCGCAGTTAATAAGTCTTGGTCACTCAATATCCGTACAGTATGCAATATGCCTCTGCCAAAGAAACGGGTATAAGTAGCAAGATTGTGTAGTTGATTAGAGTTACTGTATTAGTCTCTAACATGCAGCGTCCCAGCTAAAGATGTTTTGTCAAAGTCCACACTATTTCCCTGTGTCTCTGATAGCAGCAATATCTGATTTCAGATGTTTGGAAAAATTTCATAATTATCGAAGCACCATGCAAAAAACAAATTACTTCTCAGAATAGATATTTTTCAGTATTGTCCACGAAAATTACCGAGCGTGGTGGGTGAGTGTTAACGCTCTGACCATGCATTCAGAAGGGCGCTGGTTCGAATCTCCGTCTGAGCATCCATATTCTGGTTTTCCATGGTTTCCCCAAATCACTCCAGGTGACCGTTCCCTGCATCAATCCTTTTCCCGCCTCTAATGATGTTGATGTTGACGAGGTGTAAAGCCATACTGGTACGCTAATAATTTATCCACTTACGATGGTGATCCCTTAGTTCGTGGCCTGACACTAATACACATGAGATTCGCATTCGGGAAGATGCGGTTTCGAATCCTTGTCCGGGCACCCACATCTGAATTTTCGCCTTGGTTTGTTCAAAAGGTCACTGCCGAATTTCTTCCAGTTACTTGCTCCCCGGTCCTTTCCCACTTCTAACGATGTTGACGTCAACGAGGTGAAGCCAGAAAAAAAAGACTTTTCCATAGCATTAATTTTTTTGGGTGATATCCATACTAACCTGGTTGCTTACATATAAGTTACACACTTCAAGCACGTTCTTTACCCACCTCCGTATCAAAATTGATCTGTCATACAACGTTGCAGCCAGCAACATTAGACATGTGAACTAAGGTAAGGGAGCTCCGTTCGGTCTTTAGAGACGGGAAAGGATGGGGGGTAAGGATGGGGGCAAGGAAAGGGAAGGAAAACGAATATGGTCTTTTGAAGGAAGCACTTGGCATTTACCTGGAGTGATTTGGGAAACCATGGAATACCCAAATTTTTCTCCGTTAAACTGCAGATGCCCTTAAGTAAGATAAGGATGCAAGGAACTAGCCACCCTTTCTCCAATATATCTCCCTCGGTAAGCATGTCCAGCATTCAGATTCGTAAAGTAAGGTAGGGATAGCAACAGAACTGTTCACAAGGATCTTAGTTTTTGCAATTACGTCCTGATTGTCGAAGAGACTTGATAAGTCAGAACAGGTAAGACAAAACTGTGTGCAGCGGTGCCATGGCATGTTGTAAATGTAGAAACTTGTGAATCTTGTGCAGGTAAATGGAATTCATTATTATTGTACTGTAGACTTCGGATTTTCGGTCTCTCTGACATTAAGTTACGTGCGCCGTTACTAGTCTATCAACAGGAGAAATTATCTGAGAGTATTGGCGAGTATTCAGTGAGAATTCTGAACGTCATGATGATGACGGTTAGAGGGATCCGTTGGCGAAGGACACTTGAGCAAGTGAAGGACCCTTTGGGAACGGCAGATGACGGTTACAGGGAGCAGTTGGTGAAGGACACTTGAGCAAGTGAAGGACCCTTTGGGAACGGCAGATGACGGTTAGAGGACGCAGTTGGGTCACTCAAGTGGTCTGGCAAAAGAACAATAGGAGCCCAGGTGCTAGGGTTAGGGAATCTGAGGTTAGTCAAGTGGCTCTAGAGTCAAGTGGCTCTAGAGTCAAGTGGCTCTAGAGTCAAGTGGCACCGACACACCTGGTGTCGTTGGGGTCGCTCAAGTGGTCTGGCAAAGAGTCCAGGTGCTAGGGGTTGGGGTAGCTGAGGTTAGTCAAGTGGTTAGTCAAGTGGTTAGTCAAGTGGGAGGGAGGGGAGGGGAGGGAGGGGAGGTAGGGGAGGGGGGAGAGGGAAGGGGGCGATGGCCTAATTAGGACGCATGACTGCACCCATTGTGTGGGCACGCACTACCACCCATTGTGTGGGCACGCACCGCCCAATTCACACTACTTATGTCCATTACATAATACACAACAAAGAACAGCCAATCTACAAGAATACTGGTATTACTTAATAACAGAAAACAGACAAGCTATGTCTTAGCGATTCTGCAAAGAAATTATGCTAACTATCTTAATAACATAATGACATTTTACAAAGGAAAAAAAAAGTGGTTAAGCCGGCTGAGTGGAGACCGAAAGGTCAACGGTTCGAATCCCAGTTTCGGCCGGTATTTCGAAAGGCTCTCAACGTGACCTTTAACTCTTGTATAATGTGAAATACGCCATACGATTACGTGATTCAGATTCCACGTTAAAACTGTACTCGGTAGGATTACCGGGTTAGGTTAAGGGTAGCCACGACTGAAGACTCTAGGTACAACATCGAGGTTTCTCTAGTCTGAAAAAATCTCGGTCGATGGTGGAAATCTGTCTGTTATCCCCTTGGTTAAATTTAGACTATATGGATGTTTCTTTTTTGTGTCCCATCCTAAGGTCGAATCACCAACATCAGTATCGTATGCTATCACTCGTTACTCGTTGCAAACAGGTTTGCTATTTAATCCAGAAGAGTCATACACAGTCCAATCTATATATTAATACGCTAAGCGAAAACTTATGTTACATTTTTAAGAATATTGCGCGCATGGAGAAGTGTTATATTTGGCAAAGTTAAAGATTATATGGAGAAGAATTGAAGGAAGCTAAAATATGTATATAATAGGCGTTACAAATACATTATATTAAGTAAAATAAAACGCTCGCTCGCCTACGTAGTTCGCTCAGAAGGCTGGTAGATGGCGCAGCTAGCGGCCTTACTTTTTCTTCTTTGGTGAAACAAAGCAGTCGAAAATTAATCTCTGAACTTATATAGAAGCAAGAAGCAACATTTCGAGGGCTAAGTAGCGGCCAGAATATTGGACGAACGGAGGAACTTAAAGAAATACAGAAAGCTAAAATTATATATAATGTATTCTACAAAACTTGGAATCGTTATAAGCAGTCAGAGATAATCGATTGATTCAGTTGTAAACAAATGCGCAGTTTATCTATGGTTTGCGACATGGACTATGCAGAACGAATTTCCCGTAAACTTTTTTACTCTTGGTCCAACCTAACCATGATCACTATGACAAAACGAACCTATTTAGGTTGATATGATCCCTGTACCGATAATTTTTGTGTCATTTTTACAGTGCTGCTAATATTTCGCGATTGCGGAGCATCCCATATTTCGGCATTTTTAATTTAATTCGTTGCCACTTATCCGGAAAAGAAGAGTGCTAAACGTAACTATAAGGAAACAGTTAATCCAAATTTCAACAGGTCAGTAACAGTTTTTCACTGGTGGAGAATGTCCCACCCCACCCAAAAATATAATAAGCATAGTTAATACATGTTACAAATAGATTATTAAAATAAATAATTAATTTGCGAACGTTTGTGTGGGCGTGAAATAGGATCGGAGCCACGTGCTTACGTGAATTCCCCGCATTGAGACACTCTGTGGTCTTTGGTAAAACGAAAGACTCGGATAAAGTAGAGATTATTGTTTGGTTATGAAAGGAATACTTTGAAAAGGAATGTAGCAATTCTGCCATTGATTATTTAAAATGTTAAACTTTGGTTAAGTATCTTTTGATTTTTTAATTTCATTAGAGAGAGAGAGAGACAAGAAATAAGGAATACTTATTTACGTGAAATTCAAAATGACTATAGACCAAATTTAAATAGCGAACACACAAAATGACGAAATTATTTTGATAGATACATTTTAATGCGCATGTTTCATAAAGCCAAAGCAGTTTTCCGGCCTAAATGAACCATCGATAAATACATTTCATCATTTGCTATTAGAAGCTAAAATTTAGCATACAGTCACGCGTGGAGTGTATCGTTTTAATTTTATTGGTAATGTAGAGAATTACTAGATTTTACTCTTTCATGAAAGAAACTAAACAACTTAATGAATTACGGTCGAATTTCGATCGCTGGGCGATCACTAGTGATTATTAATTGCACTCCACCGCCTGTTGTTCTACCTGCCAGCCAAGTCCGGATGGTGAAAATTTCTTGCACCATCAGTATGCAAACAAGCTAATCACGCTTCAGCCGCAGGACACCATCACAGTGCCAGAAAAACCTGAGACAGCGGGATGGGCAGAAGTACATGTGAATAAACAGTTATTATGAACAATTTCTCCGCTCTCTATCAGTTGTAGTCCAGGAACTTGGTTCTATTTTTGCACTTGATTACTATCAAGCTAATTTTCCGTGAGTGGCTTCGTTTTGATGAGACGCCCAACAATTTCCTCTTCGAAAATCCTCGATTGCGGTGGCTAACAGGGTTAGCAGGGATAAAATATGTCGATTTGATGATTTTCAAAAATTGATTACTACCTAAGTTTTTTTTTGTTAAATCTCAAGATAATTATCTGAATTATTCGAAAAAAATATTTGTCCTACAAAATGTATGGTTATTTCAAAGAGTCCCCTTATTCCAACATGTATCGATAACAAGGTCATCAAAATTGATTACTAACCAGCTGATTTTTTTCTGTTGCTTAGTTTATATAATTTAACAGTCACATTGTCCTACAAATTATGTGGTACATTATCCCGGTCCTCCAATTGAATACATATTTGAAATTCATTAAATTAGAAAGCAATTTATTTTCTTTATTTTGCTACTACAGCGGTACGCTTGTGCTGATCATTGATTACTGTGTTTCAGGTATCCCACGTTAGTGTCGACCATAAGCGTGGAAAGACTTCTTCAGTCGACCACGTGTTTGTCTCTCGAGAAATAATTTCAAGAAATGTTTTTGTGCTGCAAAATAATTATGGAATGTTTTATGTGTAATTTGTCATGTGAGAGAAAAGAGAAGAAGTAAAGAAATTTAATAAAGACATTTGGCTTTCTTGCAAAACTTTTTTATCTGCTCCAAAGCATCATCAACACAAATATCGAAAAGTTGTACTGCCTGAAAACTGGAATGACGAAATAATAGGTTATCATTCCTCTTGTTACAAATATCAAATTCAAATAATTATCAATTTAAGCACAAGTAAAAAAAGAATGTACTTAAACATAAATGAAATTTATCCCAAGCTTGGTGATCAATTATCTTGTTCACTCGCCATTTGCCATATATTTACTGGAAACGATTATAGTACTGCTTCCTTTCGTAAAGGAAAAAAAGAGACCTTTTAGTATTCTGAAGAAAAATAAACATTTTCAAGAGGCTTTCATTCAACTCCTACGAAGTGAACATACAGCAACATTAACAACATCTAATGCGGTAGTTTGAACTATTGAAGAGTATGTATGCAGAGTGTACTCATTCAAAACCAAAAATGATATCGATAAAGGACGGTATGAGTTATTTGAAAAAGGGTACAAATCGAAAAATGACAATGAACTATTAAAAAAAAATCTTAGGAAATGATCCTTCTAGTTTGCCGCCAACAAAACAAGAATTGTTGCAACAAATTATTCATCTCCAGTGTATGGTGTAATGCACACATGCGGTGCCCCACCGAAAAATTGCCAGAAAATTATGGATGGACAATAATTGATGGCAAATATGAATTTTACTGGTTTGATGGTCCCCAAAGTCCATATTTTGAAGAATTATCTACTGACTTACACGGTACGCTATTAATACTATTGTTATTTATTGATTGAGTATTCAACTATTTATTTAATTTTTTCATTTTATTGCATAGTCAGATGTCACGAATGAGGAAAATGAAGGAGATAAAGATGAGAGTGATGGTAGTAGCGAAGATGATGAAGGTTTATCAGATGAATTTGCTGAAGTTTAAGTTTGTTTTAGATAAAAAACGAAAATTTTTGTTTGTTGCAAAATTAAGTTATTTAAATTTAGAAAAAGATGTTTTCACCTTATGTTATGATACGAATAGGAAAACGAAACAATGACAATGATTTTCCTACTAATAATAAATACCTGTTTCATTTGGACAGAAAACACACTAACCTATTATGTAATATTTTTGTCCTACAGTTAGTAATGAGAAAAATGGTCTTGCGGTATTAACAAATTTTGCGCGTAGGACCGGGATAACGTACTACGCAATTTGTAGGACAATGTGACTGTAAAATTATATAAACTAGGCAATAGAAAAAAATCAGCTGGTTAGTAATTAATTTTGATGACCTTGTTATCGATACATGTTGGAAGAAGGGGACTCTTAGATATAACCATACATTTTGTAGGACAAATATTATTTCGAATAATTCAGATAATTATCTTGAGATTTAACAAAAAAACCTAGGTACTAATCAATTTTTGAGAATCATCAAATCGACATATTTTATCTCTGCTACCCCTGTTAGCTACCACAATCAAGGATTTTCGAAGAGGAAATTGTTGGGCGTCTCATCAAAATGAAACCAGTCTCGGAAAATTAGCTTGATAGTAATCAAGTGCAAAAATAGACCCTCGATCCTAGACTATTGTGGCACCGAGCTAGAATAAGTTAATAGGGTGAAGTTGTTGCATTACAGTACTATGATTGACTGCTTAAGAATCCGGATATTATATCTCTCATCTCAAGCTCCTATGATATCGATTTCAACGAATATTAAATTCTGTATACTGCATAAATCACTAAGTCATTCTGGAAATTTGTATTCGTTGAAAGTAATGAGAAAGTTTGCAGAATCTCTCTGTGCAGTTTTTGTCGCTTTGTTTCACTGTGAGTAAAGTTGCGAGGTAACTACATGTAGCAGTGAATTTCTGTACCCCAAGGGTTAAGACTGGGACCGCTGTGACTTGGCGGACAATATCACAACCCCGCAGGGTGCGTGGATTCGTTCGCAGGGCAATTTCCTTTTCAGCCTCCTATCCCACTCTCCCGTCTCCCCTCTCCCTCTGCAAACCATTTTTTCCCTTACTTTCCTTTCTCTCCCAGCCTTTGTTTCCGACAGCCTTCATTTGCCTAATTACTTCAACTCTCACTTGCCGTCTATTTGACGGCATTTAAATCTGTCCAACGTGGACGCACAAGCACGGCTCATCCCGGGTTTTTATTATATTTTTTACTTTCGTTCTTTCCTCCGTCTATTATTATTATTTTTTGTTTTCACGAGGGAAGGGGAGATCTTCTCTTTATCCTGACTATTCTGACTGACAAAAGAGGCTTTTAAAAGTGTTCTTCAGCTCCCTTCCCCTTATTTTTCGAAAGTTTGTTTATTCGAATGTTCGGAGAATTACCCCTGCTCATTGCAAGAAGCAGCTTCCAGTCGATCATCGATAAAAGCTTGTTACAGAAAGGCGCTTTCCTCAAATGTATCGTCTCATTGCCTGTGATTGGGGAGGTCTGTTATTTTCTCTGATTGGTTCGACTGCGTTCCGAACATCACCGCTTGAGAATTGTATAGTTTCGTTGTACTAGTATCGTAATACATTTAGAAAACAAGACCAAGCATGTGGATAACAGGTAACGCTTTGCCCTAGCATTTGAGATGACGCGGGTTCGAATCACCTTCCAGCCATCCAGATTTTGGTTTTCCATGGTTTTCCCAAATCACTCAAAGTGATTACTGGGATGGTTCCTACGAAAAGGCTATGGCCAAAATCCTTCCTGTTCCTGCCTCTAGTCCTTTCTTGCCTCTAATTACCTTGACATATAGACATAACCAAAAAATATAATAGTAACAAAAAACTGAACTTATAATATTCATGCATTCGTGATCGAATACGGTGAAGAAATAGTATTATTTCAAGTGACTGTATTGGAGGAATGTGGAATCAACAAGTGCTATATTACTTTAGTCTTTACATTAACGTTACTTTCTATATCGTTAGGCTTAACTTCATTAAAAGTTACAACTTTAACAATAAAACGGTGACATGACTGGTGAATAACGCTGACTTGAAAATAGAAAAGTAACTTTCATTGGTACTTTCCATTTCAGGTATTACAGCTCACATGCTACATGTCAGTGTTTCCTAACCTCTTTCCTACTCTTAAATTTCGAGAAGGTAGCAGGAACGTTACCACCACAGAATAGAATCGGTCACCAAAACATCCGACAGTTAGATAAACCATAAATGTGTTGAAGCAACGTACTAACGTATATTTTTAGGTAGGGAAGAGCACACGAATGACTTTAACTCTCGTTAAAAAATAAAAAAAAGTATAATCTGGTACAATAAATAAGCGAATTACAGTTGCTTTGTTACCATTAATATATTAAGCCCTTCCTATTTATCTAACAAATAGTTTCATAACTTTTATAGCCAGTTACATATCAGAATTTTTCATTTTTAAATAATCTTGAAATGTTTCTCAGAATTTATATATGTAAATAAAAATTAAATGTTGTTCGTTGGTAAGCACATCACTTGAGAACCGGTGAACTGATTTGGCTTTTTTTTTTTTTTTTTTTTGTTAACACTAAGAAATAAATTCATAATAGTCCGAATAAGGTTTTTAGTGGAAGAAAAATTGGAAAAGTCAGAAAAAAAATGAAAGTTCTTTGTTGTATGGACCGATTTGGCTATTTTTTCCAGGAAAATTCTGGAAAACTGAAAGTGCTTTTCTCTACGGACCGAGTTGACTATTTTTTAATTGATCGCAATAGTCCGAATAAGATTGTTAGTCGGGAAAAATTTTGAAAAGTTGTTAGGAAAATTGGGAAAGTCGTGAAAAAACTTAAAGTGTGTTATTTTATGGACCGATTTGATTAATTCCTTAAAAAATATTCATAATAGTCCGAGTACGGATTTTAAAGACAGGAAAATTAGAAAAGTTGAACGGAAAATTCGAGAAAAGGGAAAGTTTTTTCCGTATGTACTAATTTATCTATATATTTTTTTTTAATGTTCTGAATAAGGTTTTAGAGAGCGAAAAATTAGGGAAAACTGAAAGTGCTTTTTTTTTTAACACAGGGCCACGATTCGAACAATGAATATGCGTGATTCTTTTTTGTTTTATTCATTATATTCACAGGATGCAAATAACTCAATTGAATGTTTTATATTGAAAAAAAATTGAAGATCTACACGAAAACTTCGAAAAAAACGCATTCCAGTCTAAATTAAAATAAAATTACCCAGTGTATTTATTTTTGTGCTGCTCGTGATCTGTCCAACGAATATACCTAATTTATTTTTATTCCACTAATGTTAATTGAGGACATGTTATTAATGTTATCGAACATGACAGTGCACGACACATTTAATCAAGAGTTGAAATACGAAAAACCATTATGATTGCGACGCAATGATAGCATCAGTTCTGTCGAACATCCCGCTGTTGAGTCAGCAGCAAAACTAAGCATAGGACATTCCGGGAAACTTGTGAAAGATGGAACTAGATTGCACTTGTTTTGGCAACCATTCCCTCGCAGAATGGAATTGCACTTGCTTCATCAGGAATTGCAGCTACGTTGTTGAAAGGCTGTCACACAGCTCATTCAATACTCAAGCTGCCGTTGAATATGCAAGGCAATGAAACTTCAACGTGCAACCTTTCGAAGAACTGTTCAATGTCCAAAGTTTTTACAACAATACAAATTGATCGTTTGGGATGAATATACGATGTCACATAAAATGTCTTTTGAGCCAATAGACCGAACGATGCAAGATCTACGAAACAATCAAAACTGATTTGGTATTGCGATGATCGAAATCGAAATGTAAATAAAACACATTGAGATTCACTGAGAATTCAAAATTTAATGGAAGGAAATAAATCATTTGGTTGAAATTGAATTATAACTAAATTCATTTTTGACATAAATTTTGGAACGAAACCGCATGGTTCCAAGTCGATCACATTCCAGCATTTTCACATTTCCAGCATTTCAGCGGTGTACTACTGATAGAATTCATCTCGCATGTAAAATTTCCCATTGGCGTACTTCTGAATGCACTCTTTCCTTGGACACAATCCTTAGTAAATACAATGATCACTCAGAAAGACTTTTTTATTTTTATTTTATTTACACCTTTCCAGTAGCTTTACAAAAATTTAAAAAACGAACACAAACAATTTTATTGAAATTTTGATAGTTCTGATTAGAAATCAATATATTACAGTGCAGTGAAAGTGCTACACAATTATTCATAAAGATGCAATCAACACCTGTAATGCAAACTGCTACTACAAACATAACTGATGCTGAAACACTGTACAATTACAAGCATATGTGACCGATGAAAAATACAAAACCACTGAAGATGCTCCAGAGAATGAAGTGAAACGCGTTCGGGAAATAAAACAACAAATTCAATTGCATTGGCGTGACAGTTATTCATATAAATTGATCCAATCGCAATTGAGGAAATGGCCCACAATATACAGATTTTCATTAATGTTTATCACTTGCGAGGTACTTTCGAACATGAATCCTGGCAGGTCTCGCCATTTCCTCTTTATATGTCGTTAATAAAAGAAATCCTAATTGGTCTTACCAATACATCCAGGTTCTTTTGCAATCTATAATCGATAGCACGTTCTGGACGATATGTATGGCCCCCAGGATATCGTCTAACACGTTTCTTAAAGCTATCACCTCACAGATAAAAATTTAATTGTATAATCCTCTCTATAAAATCACTGCTATCTATTGAAACATCTTAATAAATTCAAATATTTACAGTTCTCGTAATACAACATAAAATCTCACATAAAACAATCTGTTTCTCGTTGGCTTAAAAAAAAAAAAAAAAAAAAAAATACAACACAGCCTACCAACTTCAACATATTAAAACAATATTACAAAAACTTAAATTTACCCATTTTCACATACTACTATACTGTACGGCCTTGTAAAAATAAATACATTCATATATTCCATAATTCGTAAAATTATTACCATTATTATTAATATTATTATTTAAATGTCTGATGTGGGATCTCATACACTGGAGCTGTAATTGGTAAGGTTTTTATCATATATGCACGTCATTCCTTCGGGAATGAAATGAAATCAGCAATAGTATATCAGTTCTCTAATAGAAACAATGAATTCTATGTAAAGGATCTATTTCTTCTCCATGTAGAGGTCTAAAACCCTCACTAGAAGTATTTTTAGTATAGTAGCCCTTTTAGGAAGAAATCTTACTTCAAATGTTTGGCAGAACATGAATTATTTAATCTTTAGTTGCATGCGTACAGCCATCCTGCTTAAGACTGTCGGCAATTTTTCGTAATAAATGCTGACACTGCGGTCAGGTCTCTCTTTAATCGCTAGAAATTTGCACAAACAGATAACACAAAACATAGTCCACAAGTTTCAGACAGAAAGTGTCTTTTTATGTTTCTGTAAAAGCTTCACTTCCCAGTACCAAAAGCGAACTTTTGTATGCCTGTTAAAATGTGTTGTAATATATCAGATCTAAAATTACCCTAGGCCCTTATCCTTATTGAAATGCATGGACCTAAGGAGCCAGGTTTTGGCGGTATAGTAGAGAACTCAATTGAGCAGTAACCCTAATGTCCGCAGTGGGCCGAACGGCCAAACTTCTTTCGCCTGGGTGAGTGGGGGCGATGTGGGGCAGGGGTGGGGGAAGGGGCGATTCTGCCCCGTAAAGCCCTCCTGAGTCAGCAGCAAGCCCGGGACCAATCCAATTCGATCCATCACCGCCGAACAGTGGTGCCAACCGGCGTCGCAGGTGGCCCCGCAAACACCGAAAATCCCTCCCGGCACTCTTCATCACTACCTCCCTTCTCTTCAATCTTTACTTCCTCCCCATCTCTTACCAACTCCCACGACTGTAATGAGAAAAGGAAAGACGTTAGCGTGTTCTATGGTACTGCAGCTTCTCAAAACCATTTAATAAAGGTTTTAATTATTTACTTAAGTTTGGAATCGAATTAGGGGTTCTACATCTACATACAGAATAAGCAATTCACAAACCTGTGGGTGGCACCGGGTGCTTTGCGCCAAAACTAATCTCTACTCTGTTTATTCCTATCCCAAATAGCACGAGGAAAAAAAATTCATACATGCATCAGTGGGGAAACTTATTTTTCTAATCTCTCATACCATTGCGACCCAAATAGTTGGTGGTCAAAGGATTTCAATGCAATCGTAAATGAAAGTAAGTGTACGCATGTTCTGCAATAAGTTCAAACAAAACCTAGTAGAAAACCCCAACATAATCCACGAATCAATTCTGTGACGCTTCCGTAAAGACTGTGACAAGCAGTCGCGAGTCAATAGGCTCTTTTTAATACTTTTTCTGTAATGTTAATAAACCCCTCTCGAAACGGAATGCAAACTGCACAACAATAGTCCAAATGTGAACGCACGAGAGTTTAGTACGCTCTCTCCTTTGTCTGTTTATTACAATTTTCCAAGATTCGACCTATGAATCGCAGCCTAGAATTAGCTCTAACTACGACTGAATTAATTTGGATGACCCATTTCATGTTTCTTTGTACTGTTACTCCCAAATACTTCAGGAAATTGACCATATCAATAGCTGAATTGTTTACTTTGCACTTCTGAACAAATGGATTGTTTTTAGTTATGGCCATGGCCTTGCACTGTTTACAACTTAGTGTAAGTTGCCATTCGTCACACCATGGTGGAATAAGTTCCAGATCGCACTGAATTTCAAAGCAATAGGTCGAATTCCTTACTTTCCTATAGATGACCGTACGATCAACGGTTGGAACGGTTTTACACGATTCTGAACTCGACCTGGGTGATTTTATTTGTTCAGAGTGTTTTTGAGTGCACGGAGTAACTCTTGTGTCTGTCCGAATGTCAGTGACTGAATTCTGAAGGCACATTAACTAGAATACTAATTATTAGATTTTTAGTGGCAAGTATTAGCTTTCAATTAGAGCAGCAGTTCATCATCATCATCATCATCAGACCTTTCCGCTTTTGTGGGTCGTCCTGCACATCCTCTTCCAAGTCTGGCGGTCATTCCATCACTTTTCTCCAAACAATTCCCTTAGCCTCTGCATCTTTCTTCACTTTGTCCATCCATCTTGACCGAGATCTTCCAACTTCCCTTCCCTTCCCGCTGTTCATCAGTGCTACTTTAGGCATCCTACTTCTTCCAATATTCATAACTGCAGCCTTTCCGTTGTAACATCTCTTCAAATGCTTCCACTAGTAGTCTTCCACTTATGTTTTCATTTCTGAGCAGGAGATACTAAGTTTTTATCTAATCTCTTTATTTAGTTTCTTTTTTTCCAGACGTCTGTAGCATCGATTCTGTTAACATATTATCAATCGGTTTATATGAATTAATATTTTAAAACACATTAATGGTAGCAATTAGCAGTTTGATAAGTAACTGGGTAATTACCATTCCTTACTGTTCAGTCCTGTCAAGGAAGCCATGATAGATTACTCGTTAATTAACCAGTTCGTCTTGTCGTCAATTTACGATGATTTCATTTAATCACCTCGTCCTCCAGAAGATAATACCTTTCCCCAAAGATTACAGATTACTACTGTTCTTGACTGAATTAAACAGTTCTACCAAATGACAACTCTGAATATTCGCTTTTAAACTTAGTACTTATTTTTTCCGCATCGCTCTCAAATAACATAAGGCAGCAATACTTTTCCAAAGATACTACAGCACATTCAATTAATCCAGCGATTAAACTCGCAAACAAAATTTCAACTAACTATTCGTCTCTACAGCTAATTACAGAAAATTCCAGAGTAACAGAGAAAGCCTCTCTATGTTTCTCGAACGGTGACAATGCAGCTAACAATGAAAACCACATTAAAACAATCAGAATTAATAGGAAATCATTCACAGATATCATGAAACACGCGGAAACAAAAATTAAAGATATTTACACACACTATTATCAATATACGAGACCAATCAAATCAGTTGAGAATTGTCAACATTGTGGTTCACCTCATCTCTTACAATTATAAACTTTTAATCGATGTTTATTACATAATACCGTCCTTGATCGTGTTACATATTATTCACACAATTTCTCCCCATAAAACAATGTTCATTTACGTGACAAATATACGCACATTGATAATTAATCACACAAAATATATACCAATCCCTAACTAATCAATTCTCAGCTTGCTATACATTATTCTGAAACTAACATTCCATACAATGCCTTGGCCTGATGGCTGCTATAAGTTCATGACATGTTAGTTCCGTGAATTGACACGTTTTTTGCTCACATGACTAATAGTCACGCGTTTTTAATGGACTTAGAGAAATTTTGTCTGAAGTTTACGTTATGGGTATATTTTTGTTTTTATAGCTCTATTTTAAACCTTATTCTTAATACTTGACTTTCCATTTTATTCAATAATTAGTTGCACCTGCGAATTCGTCCATGTGGAATTTTAGATTTGTGCTGTTAATTCACAGATAAGCTTTAAAAGAAAAATTGGTTGGGTAAAAAAAGCACTTCCTCTCCATCTAAATTTGGGTTATATGTAACAATTTTAAACACGTTTATGTGCGTCATTTGTTTATTCCACACTTCTATACTGTCAGTAATTCTAACAATTTTCTGTATTGGTCACATAGCTTCTCTGCAAGTTGGATTTGCGGTAGTGCCGCCTGGCGTGTGTACTATCAGAATTATTTATCTGTACGTATATAAACAATGGTATAAAATCCATAGTTCAATCGCAAAGTTGACCTATTATAGTTTATACGATTTAATCTCATCTTCGCCGTATATATAGGGCCAATATATCCATCTGCTGGCAAATAATTGAATTTTTCATGAATATTAAGAGAACCATACATATCTGTAAAACAACCACTACGTTATTCTTTGATGTATAAGTTTTATTATGATTACTATTGTAACCTATTTGTTTGTACATAAACTCTCTACAGCTCATTAAAAAAAAACGGATACTATTTTGAGGTAGGTGAATTTTGTGATGTTTTGTAAAGCATCTATGCGAATTGGTAATCTATGACTTATGTTATCACTATGTACAATTTCATTGAAGTCTGTTCGCTGTTTTTGGATTGACCTGGGTACTGAGGGACAAAAGTACCCAAATTTACGTTTTTCGCCTCTGTGTCATCGAGAACTTTGAAATTTATAGGGATAAATGGTATACGATTTGTTAACTGAAACCGTATGTTGTTACTATGTTTACTTTATTGAAATCAGTTCATTAGTTCTTGCAAAATGCTCGCACAGACAAAGGTTTGTATTCTTTTGCGATCGAGAACTAATTTATCAAACAGGACAGAAAGTATTTTATATTTTAACCGGTATCTCAACCGGTGTTTGTATCTATTGACAATATGTACAGTTTAGTTAAAATCCGTTGATTAATTTTTGGTAAAGATTGGCTTCTTTCCAGAAACAATAGTGAAATGAAGTTACTGATAATGTACAACAGTGTGTGATATGATTAATGAATGAGACTGATCATTCGAGTATCACTTCTGAAGTGGTGTTTATTTCTGCATGTTTCCTGTGTGTGCAAACATCAAGTGAGCTAAGGACTCAGAACTGAGATTTGAGAGATAACTAATTCTGTAACGAATCTATATTTCCCGGATGGAATGAAATGGCCTTAAAAGTAAAAAACCCGACAACCTGTGAAAGACCATGAATTAGCTGTACCTCTGATACTTCCATAATTGTAACGTATGTTAATAAGTTTGAGTACTAAAAATGGTATATGCGTAAAAATTAGAGAACAATGTCGAATTTCCTTCTCCGTAGCTGCTCAAGCAGCAATGGGAGCAGTAGCTACATATAGTGATACCGTTGGAAAAATTATTATAATGTAAATCCACATTAGTAAACAGGAAAAAACACCAAGTTAAGAAATTTTGTATTTATATACATTCTATATGAAATTAAATTTTCTAAGAAAACAGGATTTATAATTAAGGAAAGTGGCTAGCGAATTTTTTATTGAACATGCCTGTTCTAGTTGTATTATGGACGTAGTTCCTCAGGTAGACTCTTATTTCCTGAGTTAGCTGCCAATAATCTAAGAAGCCCTCAGCAGCCAACTTGGTTTACGACTTCGTAAACACCGGCTACTCCCGGTCATCGATGTTCCTCACCGCCGCCTGAACGACATTTAAATATTTTACACGCAATCTGGGCGGCCACCTTTAGCAGCCACCAGCAAGATTGCCCGGCCTGTAGTTCACCTCACTCTCACGGAGAAATCGCTACGCTTATCTCTTCCTTAAGACCATAACTTTGTGTACTGCCATAATTTGAATATTTCTCCAGTTACAACCATTATAGAGGTGCTTCAATATTTACGAGGCACAGTAAGGTAAGAAAAGAAAAAAAGGCTGTTGTTCTGTAAACGCAGCCAAAAGACATTTTTAAAATAAAACATCGCACCGAAAGGGTATATGTACCTATACTGTAACGTGACGTGCTGTCGCCACGTTACAAGGTGCATTTTTATTATATATGTCATAATGTTAGAGTAATTTACATAAATCTTGGGCGACCACCTAAATAGATTTTTGTTGTAATTTTATAAAATACGCAAGATTCCAAGTGAGGACTGTAATGAAATGGTGAACATACAGTGTATCTTGGTAAAGCGAATATTAAAGAGTTATTGAGCTGCGTAGGCTTGAAGCTAATCGTGGTCTTCCCGAACCATGGCGACAGGAAGTCGCGGATCTAGGGTTTTGCCGGACCACACATTCTGCTCCCAGGGGATGGGTGGTCAACAGGGTCACTCACCTGGCGGGAAATGCCTGCCGCCCAACACCCGAATGTGCTCTCACCCCGGCGAACTTAGCCGAATATGTCCGACCTCTGTGATATGAGCGGGGCAAATCAGATATCGGGGATATCACGTGACATTAGGTGCCGACCTGAATATCCAATCCAAATGAGCGTATAACTTAAAATCCTGGGAATTTCTGTTATATGTGAGCTTCGAGACTACAAGGGGTGGAGCGAGAAGTTTTCCTCGTGGACCGAAGAGTGAGGAGCTGGACATTCTACCTGTGATTCTAGTCGAGTCTAATCTGAGGTGGACTTGGAAAGTTGGCTTCTCTCGCCAACTGCCACTGTACGATTTCTGGCTGCCGGCTTGCCTTGCTGGAGCGGGCTTATCTCGGCGACACCGCCAGTAATGGGATGATGCGCATTAACAGACAGGACGTGTCTGTGGCCGCCGTGTGAGATAATCTCACATACCGTGGGTCATCTACGGTCACCGCAGACATCAGGCGCAGAACTACAATGGTAACTTATTACAACCAAGCCATTTGATTGTGCATTCCGTGAAACAGAACCCTTAAACGACTTTGAGAGGATAGATTCATGTTCTAACTTTGTAATTGAAAAACCCCTGAGCTAGCGGCATAATTTGCCAGAAGTGGTTATTTTCGAATGATATATTGTTCATTCGTGGCGTCCATGATTTTCTTTTCTTACTGTAAAGTCACAGTATTATGATACCTTTGTCTGAGGTCGTCATAACTTGTATTTTTCATTGTTTCCAATTGTCATTATTTCATGCATTTTGATTCTGAGATATATATTTAAAAGTAAATACACAATTGTTTGCTTGCTCATGACGGCTAAATGTACCTCTGAGCGTTGCTTTTATGATTTTGACAATTTGTGTTAATGCTAACGGTAAATTCGCTGAAACTTGTAATCGCCAGTGATAAGAAAATAAATGTCATATTGTGACAATTTTTCCTAAATTCCAATTAACCTCGAGATTCTTGCAAAATTAATAAATTTTGACTCCTTCATAAAAATTAAAATTAAAAATTTGCAATTATTAATCATAAAGGTATGAAAGATAATTGTAACGTAGTTTGTCCACTAAGGTACCCACTACAATACTCTCAAGATGATAATGTTGCAGGGTCTTTCTCGCAACTAACATTCTAATTCATTACAATTTAATCGTTTACCTACCTCCGACGATATTCATTATTTCTATTCTCTTTTAGCAGACAGGCACTCAAAATATTTATAATAATCACTAATACCGATGATTAGCTAAAAAGGATTACATCGTGGCAGTCATTTGTTAGCATAGTGAAGAATTTGAGTGGAAACCTTTAGTTGGAACACTTCTTTAACATATTTTCAGTTTAATTTTGTCCAGTCACTAAATGTTGTTATACTTTACTGGCGTTCTTCATTGTGATGCCAAAGCGTGGAACTTCTCCAGCTACTTTTCCGCAGTCCATATCTGTAATCGGGGAAGTCTCTCATGTTCCCAAGGGAGCTACTGAGAGAAATTATGAAAACATCTCACCTGAAGACATCCCGATACGGACCTGGAGACTCCGCCTGTCTGACGACAACCCTCGAAAGTGGAAACTATCCATTGCTGTCTTTCTAGATGATTACAAGTTCGTCTGGGTTATACCCACTGATGACCTTTCGACTTTTGAGAAAGTCATGACGGCACCTGAACACAGCCACTACACCGAGAAGATTCTCCCGCCTGGGGTAACCGTGTGGCCGGAAGCACTGGTATTTCCAACCATGCTTTCGGGCCATTACGTCTTCGAGAAATACACTTTTCTTCTGAGGAAAAGGTTTAGAATCTTCGGCTTCGACCCAGATGGAAACTCCACCTACACCAAGAAACCTGCTCCAAGCAGGCCGTCGCCACCGGCAACACCCAAGCTTCAAGATTCAAGCCCGACAACATCCAAGCCTCAAGCTGCCACGCCACCCTCACCTGAAGCGATGGCGGTTGACAACGATCATCTCGAAGCACAAGAAACCATCGAGATCCAACAGGATGAAAAGGGGCCCGTCCTACCGCTTACCGCATACTACGAAGGGAACTTCACAGAACTGCTGACCGCTTTCTCCAGGGAAACAGAAGACCACATTCTCTGCTTTCCAGTCAAGGAGGGGCTGCGTTTCTTACCGCAGCACCCAACGCAACTCCGTCGTCTGACGGAATTCCTGAACGGGCTCGGCGTCCGCCACGCCCCACAGTTCCCTCGGCGGCCAAGGAGATTGGTCGTCCACGGGCTTCCGGCTGATGTGCCTGAGGAGACGGTGGCTGCTGTGCTCAACAGCGGTGGTATCGTCGCCTCGGACGTGCATCAGATGCGTCGCCCGGGCACTGAAGGTCGTCTCCCGCTCTACACGTTCCAGCCAACGGAGCGTGTACCGCGGGCAAAGAAGACGACGACTCTCCTCAGACATAAGGTCCATCTGGAAGTAAAGAAGAGACCACCGCTCGCCCTGGCTTAGTGTTTTCTGTGTCAGGGCCATGGTCACCTGGCCCGAGACTGTATTGGGCAGGAGCGTTGCGTGAGATGCGCGGGGACTCACAATGTTGCAAATTGCAACATTCGAAGAGATAGAAAACCTACATGCTGTAACTGTATGGGCAACCACCCAGCCTGCTACAGTGGGTGCCCAATTAAGAGAAACCTACGTCTTGACAAGTCGACGACCACTCAACGCAAGCCGCTCATCAATCCTCAACACCGGCACCAACCTAGACCTTTGCGGCAACAACCCATTCTGCGGCAGCAGCACCACCAACGTGCCACACTGAACACCGGCAGTAGATGCCAGCTAGTCTCCATTATGACGCTACTGCAGCAACAGCACCTGCTAATGACTCAGGTCATAGCAAATTATGCAGCCTACCAGGAAGTGACACATCCAATAATGACACAGCCACCGAGAAGACAACATTAGAAGATCTGGAAGGAGATGCAATCAATTGCAAGAACTTCCACACACTCTGGGACAGCAGACAACCCAGAAGATTGTGTCCTGGCGGCGGCGATGTTCATTATCTCAATTTTATTCTCTTTTGGCAGAGAGGCACTCAAAATATTTATAATACCCACTAATACCGAGGGTTAGCTAAAAAGGATTATATCGTGGCAGTCATTTGTTAGCATAGTGAAGAATTTGAGTGGAAACCTTTAATTGGAACACTTCTTTAACATATTTTCAGTTTAATTTTGTCCAGTCACTAAATGTTGTTATACTTTACTGGCGTTCCTCTGTGTGCTATTGGGCACTATTCATTCATCTATAATCAACTAATTTGTACTGTTCTTTTCTATTAAACGTCAATGGAATAACCACGCTACACAGAAATAAAATTGAGAAGTTTACCGGCAATTCAATCACATGGACACAAGTTTATTAATATGTGAAGTTCATGCCCCACTATGCACAGTCGTTTTAACAGAAGCTTTGAAAATTTAATTACAAATTCTTCTCGGAAACTTAACGAACTATTCGCAAAATGATTCCAAGTCTCGAGTCACCAGCGTTTACAAAACTTAATAGTCAACCTTTAGGTCTCTGTTTTCCTCAATAGTGGCGTCATATCATTTGTTTCACAACTCAGAAAGTTCATTTTATATACTGTTTATTTGAGACTGTACGATATCTTCAAATTAGCCTGAAATCTGAATATATCCGTGCCTTTTGATAAACCTTTTGCTAGTACGACGGTAGTAAATGGAATCTTGCTTTAAAAACACACACAGTATAAATACGCACAGGATCTGAAAGATGATTTGCCGAATGACCCGAAAAAGTGGAAAATTTCTAATGATAACGATGTGATAATATTGTTAATAGAAGAACATGGAACTGTAGAAATATCGTGTTTGCACTGTTGTATATTCCAGGTTCTATTAATGTCTTACTACAATGTCTTTAGCCATCTTCCTTGTGTTTGTTTCCCTCTCAAAAGCGGAAGTACTTATCACAGAATACTGTAAATAAGGCTGTGAACGTCTAAGTATAAACACGTGTACTAAGGGAAACAGTGACACAGTCAGGCAGCCGAAAGTACCTGCTAGTTGCCTGGTAGCGGAGTAATTGGGAGTGTGTTTTAATTTAATTTAATTGCAATGGAGCACAGGCTCCGGTGGCAATTTCCCTACACACCCATCTTCCCCCTATCCTGCACCCACCTACATTTGCCCTCTACAAATTTTATCTTTAAATTCTTTCAAAGTTTTCGGTAAATTATTCATCATTTCTCTTGGTAACTCATTCCAATCCCTGACACCCTTACCTAAAAAAGAGAATCTTCCCACACCCTTGTGCCTGAAATCGAGTGCCAGCTTGTGGTCATGGTCATCTTTTCCCTTCCATGCACTACTTTTCATATCTACTCCAATATCTTTCCATGCCTCATCACCAGTATATGCCCTGTACACTCCCATGGCCCTCCTCATCCTCCTCCTGTCTTGCAATGAATCCCATTCCAGCTCCTTTATCATATCCGACACTGATTGCATTCTGCGATAATTTCCAGAAACAAATCTAGCAGCCCTCTTTGCACCCTCTCCAACTCCTGTACTTGATACGCAAAATGTGGGTACCATACTTTACTACCATATTCGAGCAATGGTCTAACCAAAGTTTTGTAACCCGTTTCCGTTACTTCTCTCGTACATCACCTCATCACTCTCTCCAACAAGTGCAGAATTTTGAAACCTTTTCCTACTACCTGTCCAATGTGTCCTGCCCAGTTAAGCTTATCGAATGTAATGCCTAGATATTTACATTTCAAGTCTTCAGCAAGCAATTCTTTCACCACCTTATATTCATAATTAACCTTTTGTTTTTGCAGCACAATTTATTCGCCGCTGTTGGTAGCAGTGCTGGAGAAAAGGCTTCTTGCCACCAACAGTAGGGACGGAATTCTTCTAAACGTAGCGGGGTGGGACTCTGCCATACCAACGCTTATTTCCTTCCTTCTTTCCAGGAAGCTGAAAGAAGCAAATTGAAAAATGCCGGATGGTTTCCCTCTCTCTCGGTCCTCTAGCCGGGCTTCATGTTTATTGTTGGCCATCACCAAGACGGGACGAGGGGGAGAGCTACACACGCAGAAACTGGTTCCAGGCAATTCATTATGCCCACGCGGTGAGTCAACATACGCAGTCCATGACATGCCTCGTTCAGTGTTGCGAGAACAGGGCACGATATTCGTTGGAAAACGAGACGAAATGCGGACGCAACGCACGTCCGGACGAAAAACAGGATAAAGAAACAGTGCGGAAAAGTGTTAGCAAGGTAAGTCTGCAGACGAGGGAAGGGAGGAAGTGAAGACAGATAGAGAAGTGTTGGAGGGGAGGGAAGTGCTCTGCTCCGTGTTCCCGGACGTCAGTAGGGGCCTCATCGGGCTTGATGATCGCTCGCCCAATGGGAGCGCTCCTTTTCTTGCCGCTGTACCATTAGGCCCCACGGGGCGGAAAGTTAACGCTGCGTAATGTCTGCCGATACATCCCACTCCTGCTGCCAGACGTGTCTGCCTCCACAAGAGTGTAGCACTTGTCATCTGGCGCCAGCGGAGAACTGCAGCTGCGTCGCGGCGTGAGGAGTTGATCGTCTGCAGGCGGCATTAGGTTTTGAACGGGAATATCTGAGTGCAACTGCAGTGCGTCTGATAACCTGCCGGGATTCTGAATAAAAGGAGTAACCATCTTTACTAATATTATAAATGCAAAAATAACCGTTTCTCTCTTTCTGTTTGTTACATTTCACGGCCAAACTACAAAACCGATCTCAATTAAAATTAGCAAGGAAATGATAACGGCCCTCAGACCTTAAATGAAACTGTACTTATTTGTAGCAAGCAGGGAGTTGAGTAAATATGCTTTTGTATATTTTTCCAGTAATTAACTCTGATTTTGTGTAAATGAACATTGTTTAATGGAAATAAATTATGTAAATGCTATGTGATATGTTCAAAAGCAGTACTATACATGACACACTAATTAAAGGTTTCTAATTATTAATGTGAGCTACGAAGGTTAGAGAACTTTTTGCGACAGTTTTGACTGATTTATGTTGATCATTTTGTGTGTAAATATCTTTCATGTTCATTTCCTTGTGTTTGATAATGATTGTGAATAATTTTATATTAATTCTGATTGTTTTAATGTGATTTTAATTGTTTAAGTATTGTTAGAATTAGAGAAACGTCAGGCGGATGTCTTTGAATTGTTTTGGAACTTTCTTTAACGCCTATATACGTGATCGGCAGACGAGTTGTTTGATTGACTTTAGTTTTAAAAAGATTAGTTTTGAAGGTGTTGAAAGTTATGATCGCTTGAGCATTTGTTTACATTCGTACATAGTATCTTTGTATGAATTCCGATGTCTTTGAGAAAAACATAAACAAACTTGATTCTTTTTTTTATATTATTTATTGGCAAAAGGACAGAGTCCATACAGCCAAAAATACCTTTACATATTGATGGTACAAGGTTAGAGGTGCTATTCTTACAGTACGATACCATACAATACAGAACAAAACAATACCGAAACATACAATACATTACAGAGCAATACAATACGATACAGGACAATACAATGCAATAAAGTGCCATATACTGTAGTACAACCAATTACAATACAGTAAAATATCATACAATACATTACAATGTTTTGGTTTACACATTGTGTAGTGATGCCAGGAGTACAACTCCTACCGTGCTTTTTATTATTAATTTTGGAATATGATTCTTGACATATAGTTGATTTGCCTGGTAATTTACAAAGTTCGAAATAAAACTCTTAAACTAGCATTTATTTACATCTTATATTTCAAGGATAACAGTACTACTCTTGTGGTGCAATAGATTTACATATTATGTTATACCTTTAAAAATACAACTCATACTATACGACTGATTTATATGTTAACCTAAGTAAATGCAAATGGAGCTCTTACAGTGCACTTGGTTTACATATTGCGTTGCCAGATTAGGCATAAAACTCTTAGCGTACAACTGATTTACATGTTGTATTATTCGGTTATACATTTACACTTATCGAACAATTGATTTACTTGTTATGTTGTCTAGTTAAGAGTACCAATCTCATCCTATAATCTGTTTACTTGTTATCCTGCTAAGTTAGAACTAAAACTCTTATGGTAAAGTTGGATTACATCTTGTGTTATAAATTCATGAGCAACACTTTTCCTGTACAGATATTTATTACAAGGATCATATATCTATGTGATTTTCCTTGGAAAATCTATAGAGGCTTATATAGATTTCCGGTTCTTGTTTCTGAAGAAGATGTTGGATTTTGGTGGGAAGTTCAGCCCCGTGTCTTTGTAAGTCCAATATTAATTGTGTAGATTTGTTCCAGTGGCGCTTGCATGCGAAGAAAAGGTGGTCGACGTCCTCCAAAATATTTGCTTCACATTCGCAGAAGGGCGAGTTAACTACGTTGATTTTGAACAGATGCGATTTGAACCGCCCGTGGTTAAACTTCAGCCTTGCTATGAATGTTGAGAGTCCTCTGGACAGTATCCGGTTGGAGTACCAATGAGCTCTTGGAATTGAGGGATGGATCTGTCGGTAATGTTGACCTTTATGGAGGTCACTTGTCTTCCATTCGTTGGCCCATTCTTTCTTGACATCGCGTCGAATCGCTGGTAATAGATCCGATGCCGGAACGAGGTTGAGTTTGTTTCCGCTTAGTGCAGCTTCTTTGGCTAGTCTGTCTGCTTGCTCATTACCTGTAATACCTGCGTGTCCTTTGGACCAAATGAAACTGATCTCCGTGCCTTTCTCTCTAAGTTTGGACACTAATCGAAGTATTTCAAAGGCCAACCAACATCTGCCATTGTCTTTGGAGATGTTGTTTAGTTTGTTAACAGCGGACAGGGAGTCTGTTATTATTGCTATTCTCGGGCTTTGCAGTTTTGTGCAATATTCTAGAGCTTTGACCATTGCAAGTAGTTCCGCTGTGAAGACCGTTGCTTCTTCCGGTAGGCTGTAGGTTTCCGACTTGTTGTTTGTCGTATTCACAAATGCGCATCCCACTGAGTGATCTGATTTGGAACCGTCTGTGTACAGGCATGCTGGGTTACCTGGTAGGTTTGAGATGTAGTCCCTCATTATGACATTGTTCCTTTCGCTCCCTTCCAGATATTTAATGTTGGTTCGGATGTCCAATTTCAGAGAGGTAATAGGCATTCTTCCTGAATAGACAGGTAATAGCTGAGCTCGGTATATTTTTGTGGAGTATATCTTTAGGTCCTCATATGCTCTTGCTAGGGGTGGACTAGTTTTCTTCTTCCAGTACGCACGTTCTGAGTACTGTGCCGATAATACTGATAACTTTTCCAACAGCGGATTCTCTTCGAGTTCTAATTGCTTTAGTATGAATTTTCTGGAGAGGTATGTTCGCCTAATGTGTAGTGGTGGTTCGAGGCATTCGACCAACAAGGCGTTTGTAGGCGTAGATGCCATGGCCCCAGTACATAGTCTCAGTGCTTTATATTGTGATTTATCTAGTCTCTTCAACAACTCTTTCGATGCGGATCCAAAGCATATACAGCCATAATCGTAATGTGGTCTTACGAGAGATCGATAAAGTCTCATGTTGAGTTCTCTTTCCGCTCCCCAGGTTTTGCCGGTAATGGCTCTAATTAGATTCATGGCTGCTTCACTTTTTTCGATGATGTAAGATATATGATTGGACCATTTTAGGTTCGAGTCCATTTTCAAGCCTAGGTATGAGACTGTTTTCTTGACTGGGAAAGAGTGGGCTCCCAGTGAGATTTCAGTTATGTGCGGTAGCCCTATGTCTTGTAAATATGCAGACTACGGACTTTTCTGTAGAAAGGACGAAGCCATGGCGTATCATCCAAGCCTTCATTTTGTCCATTGCGATGTCTAACCTTGTCTTACAGGCTTGTAATATCCGCTGGCTGATGTAAAGGCAAACATCGTCCGCGTATTGTAACAATTTTACTTCCCGAGGTATCTTTGAGTGGAGGTCACTGACGTAGATATTGAAGAGAAGGGGGGACAATATAGATCCCTGAGGCAGTCCTTTACTTGTAGACCTGGGTCCGACTACTTCACCTCCAATTATGAACAGCTCTCTATTTTCCAGCAGCGCTATTAGATTCGCCACGAAAGTTTCCGGGAGAGGCAACTGTCTAAGTTTCTCCGCCAGTAGAGGGAGAACAACGTTGTCGTATGCTTTGGATATATCGGTGAATAGGGCCATCAGGTAAAAGTTTTCTCCATTACTGATTTGGATATCTGTCACTAGTAGTGCTATGATTTCATTTGTGCCTTTCCCCTTTCTGAAGCCAAGCAGGGTTTCTGGTAGAAGGTGATGATGTTCTACATACCACTCCAGTCTGAGTTTAATCATCCGTTCTAACATTTTCAAGGAGCATGACAGGAGTGAAATTGGCCGGTATGATCCGCTGTCACTGGGGTTTTTGTGAGGTTTGTGGATTGGGACCACTCTTATTGCTTTTAGTGGGGGAATGTGGACTCTCTCCATCCAGACCCTGTACATAATTTTGAGGAACAAGTCTTTGCCATTCTCTGGGGAGGTTATCTATCATCGAATACTGTATTTGGTCCATTCCTGGAGCGGTGTTACTAGATTTTTTGAGTGCACTTTCCAATTCCTCTATTGTGAAAGGTTGAAGCAAAGGGTGGTCTGCTTCCGGGTTCTGAATGTCGACTTCCTTTTCTGGGCACCAGTCTGGAGCCAAAGAGCAAAGGAGGTCCATGGCCGTCGCAGTGGAGATGTGTTTGTTTGATTGCGTTGTCTTGCGCTGAATTCCTTTAACCTGTCTCCATAGTTTGGCACGTCTTTGTTCAGAGACTTACAAAAATTTTGCCAGTATTCTCTTTTCTTCTTCTTCAGAAGGCGTTTCGTGGAAGCTTGTATCTTGTTTAAGAGTATGTATTGTTCGTCCGTTGCCTGTCCTTTATATTGCGCTAACGCCTTCTTTCTGTCTTTTATCGCTTTAGTGCACTCTTCATCCCACCATTTCGGGCTGTGTCTATGTGGCGTCTTTCTCTGTTTATTTTCTGGGATGGATACTTGGGCCGCTTGATCCATAATTGTTGTGAAGGAGAGGTAGTCATTTTTGGGGTCATCTGACGTGCTAAAGTTTTCTAGTTTATCTGTTATGAACTGATTATATAGTGGCCAGTTAGCTCTCCTTGTGTTCCACTTGTAAGTGGGAGACGGAGGAGTGGACTTGAATCTCTGGTCAGGTGGGGACATTATGATGGGAAAATGGTCAGATCCCGATGGGTCTGGGAGGGTCTTCCATTCTATGTCCATGGCCAATCCCGGCGAGATGAGTGAGATATCGACTGCCGATCTACGTTCTGTTGCTCTGTGGTATCTTGTTTCTGATCCATCGTTCAGTAAGACTAAGTTCATTTCTTCCAGTAAATCTATTACCACTTTGCCTACTGCGCAGCTGGATTCACTTCCCCACTGTTGGTGGTGGGCGTTAAGGTCCGTCATAATAAGCATTGGGGGGGGATAATTGCTCTATTACCTGACGAAGTTCTCTTTTGGACACTGGAGTTTGAGGAGATCTATAAATTGAAGCAACTGCTATTTTTCTGTGGTTCCTGCTGTCATATTCTACGTTGGCTGCACATACTTGCAAATTCGATCCCTGCGAGTTGAACTGAATTTCATCATACTGTATTCCACTTTTGATCAAAAGAGCAACTCCTCCGTAACCGTCTGATCGATCCGACCGAATCACATTGTATCCTGTACAAGAGAAGTGGTTGTCAGGTTTCAACCACGTTTCCATTAATCCCGCAACTGCAATGGAATTTTCTTGGAGGAGGTATAATAGGTTTTCCTTATTAGATCTGACTGACCGAATGTTCAACTGCATGAAGTTATTGCACTTCGCCATTATTATTGAGCACTAAGGATTTTCTGATGAACTCTCTTATATCTGGCATAACGCCTGTATTAACCATCTTCAGCAGCGAGGAAACAATGTAGACCACCTTATCTATGAGGGGTTCTTCCCTTTCGAAGATCTGGGGCCTATAGGGGTTGTAGTTTATCGGGGCAGATGTGGTGGGTCCATGGTCAAAGTACAAATCTGATGGAATCTTTATGTTTTGGCTTCTGGTCGCCTGCTGCTTGGAAGAAGGCTCAGTTCTGGCTTGCTTATTGATTCGTTCTTGCAAGTTAGGGGTTGGCCTCGCTATTGCCCGTGCTTGAATGGGGGTGGATATTGAACTTCCGGATTTAGGTATGTGCATTGGGGGGAAGCTGGAGGTGTCTGGGGTAAAGGGAAGCCTGGCAGCTTGTTTAGCGTAGGAAGTTGGGTTTTCTAGAGCTGTGGCTTGTTCTAACGTAAGGTTGTTATAGGCCATGTGGGTTTTGATGCGCTTTTGTTTCACAAACTCTGGGCAGGAGCTTGATGTTGCTATATGGTCTCCCCTACATATTGCACAGTGGAAGTTGTTAGTTTTGTTGCACCCGGATGTTTCATGGGCCTCTCCGCATTTAGCGCATCTAGCATTGCTGCGACAGTGCTTGTTGACATGACCATATCTCAAACACTTATAACACTGAGTTACTCTTTGAACATATGGTTCGACTTGGCATCTGGTGTAGTGAATGAAGACATGTGGTGGGAGGGTCTGTCCTTTGAATGTAATGCATACCATTTGCCGCGGTATCCACTGATGTATTCCGTCGATTGTGATCTTACGCTTTAGTCTTCTGGCTGCTATCACTTCAATATCGGAATCTATGACATTTAGTATTTCTTCTTCAGTTAATCTAGTATCTACCCCTCTTATTACACCCTCTTTAACAGTACAATAGCGTGGTATAAAAAATTTTATATTCTGAGGGTGATTGGTGACTGATGCCAGGCTGTTTGCTGCCTTATAGTTATTAAATTCAATCTGAACACGGTTCCTCCCCTTGGTTGATATGTTAAGGATCGAATGGTTCATTGCTGGGATGGAATTCCTGATAAATTTACCAACGGACATGGGATGAAGACGTCCGAGGGCGCCCCTATTTGGGTGCTCTTCTGTATTTATCTGTTCTGCATAGACTATGAATGGACCGGTGTCATGTTCTGAATACCTAAATTTCTCTTCTCCCAATGTAGAAGCTGCTTGCACATTTGCGGAATTGACTGTTGGTAAATCCCTAGTTCCCATAGCTATTGCGTTTTGGCTGCTATTGCTAGTATAAGTTGTTATTGGTATTTCTGATTGGGCTATCTCTTCACTTCCTGAAACGCTTGCGGCAATTGCGGGGTTAGTAGGTATGAATGGCACATTGTTAATATTCATATTTAGGTCAATTTCCCCAGTTGGGGCTCTTTCACATCTGGTACTTATGCATGCAGGCTGTTCTATGTCGGCATACGCACGTAGCTTGCGTTTCTTTATAACTGTTGTCTTTTCAGAATCTGGGAGTGCAATGGGCGGCGTACTTACGATGTCAACTTCGATCGGCGTATAGCACACTTGAAGGGCCGAGGCGATAGCATCCGCTGTTTCCTCTGCTGTGCTCCCTTCCGAGTCCTCCTGCATCCTGTAAGCCCTTAGGCTTACACCTCTTGCACTATTCACCCACTATCTTCCACCTGTTGTGTAGTTGAACAGAAGCGGTAACTTAAGCTCGAAGAAACACTAACCACTGTGTAGACACGAAGTCCGATAGCTTGCTCGCACCACTTAGAACGGCTCGCGCGTAAACAAGGAAACGATCCGCACTGTTCGACGGCTCAGAGCAGGAACTTGATTCTTCTTGGACCAATAATTTCATTTTAAACGAGATACCTATCAAAATACTATGTGCAATTAGGAAAGACATACGATACTTTTTTTGGTATAAATAACATATTTTGTCATGAAATTTAAAAAAATAAACGAACGGTGACAGATAGATTGCGTGTATAAGTCTCTGTAAGGTTGTATCGGTCGTTCAGGCTTTGTTTCTGCCACACTCACTAGTTTAAAAAGGCTACAGTTCCAACTAAAATTAGCCTTTTCCATGACTGTCAATAAAGACCAGAGACAGTCACTGAAAGTAGCAGGGGTGCAATTAGAAAACAGATTTTTGCTTGTCGTGGACAGTTATACGAGTATCTATGTATCTCGTATGTATCTAGCTCTAAATTTTCCTACTCCCAAAAGCTATATATCACGGCAAAGGGCAGAAAATACAAGAGACTTAAGATCTCCTAAGAAAGTGACAATATTTTAAACCATAAATAAAAATCTGCTGGAGGAGCTGTGATAGTTAGCACTCCCCTCCCCGCTTAGTTTGTTGCTATTTTTAAGCATGTTGCAATTTGGTTCTCTTCATGAGACAGGTTCAATGGTGGAATGGTATTGTCATGGCTTCCCCGTCACATTATCCCCACTCCGCGCTTTTTGGGACACATTTTATGTAACTTACATCTTTCTACGTCCAATTCTAGCAATAAAATTACAAGTCCACGCGTGCGAACACATGATAACGGCTAATAGATCCTAAGTGTTTCTGTCGAATAGATGAATAGATCAATAAGAAATGAAGTAGAATATACTGTTCATTTTTAGTATGCATTAAATATTATTCAAAATAGACGACCCGTGCGACAATTTCGCGAATAAAATGCGATGAATAGTGAGGTTGAATATAATGTCACCAAGTTCAGTCATTACTCTTCATACTCCTACTTCATTTATCGATTTTGGTTAGAAATCCAGGGAGATAAATGGCTCGAAACGCAAAAAACGTATTTTAGAAATATTGACATTTTTGCGCTTTATGGGTCGAATTACGAAAAATTCCTTTCTTAGAATATAATGTTACCACGGCGAAAACCTTAGTCTTTAATACGATATGTCATTTATCTATATCAATTAGATATCAAGGGAAATATAAGGCTCGTGACACAAAAATACGTTGTAGAACAATTTATACTTTTTCCCTTTAATAGTTGAATTCCAAACACTTCTTTCTTAAAATATGATGTCAGCAAAGCTGAGACATTATTCCTCACAATCGTACTTGATTTATCGATTTTGGATAGATATCAAGGGAGATAAGTGGCTCGATTCACAAAAAACTCATTTTAGAAAAATTGACTTTTTTGCCATTTATGGGTCGAATTATGAACAATTCCTTTCTTAAAATATAATGTTACCACGGCGGAGACCTTATTCTTTAATATGATACCTCATTTATCTATATCGGCTAGATATCAAGGGAGATAAATCGCTCGTGACACAAAAATCGGTTATAGAAAAATTTATACTTTTTTCCTTTAACGGTTGAATTCCAAAAACATTCTTTCTTAAAATATGATTCCACAAAGCTGATACATTACTCCTTATTTTCCTACTTCATTTATCGATTTTGGTTAGATGTCCAGGGAGATAAATGTCTCGAGATACAAAAAACGCATTTTAGAAAAAGTGACATTTTTGCCCTATAAGGGTCGAATTACGAAAAATTCCTTTCTTAAAATATAAAGTTACCATGGCGGAGACCTTATTCTTTAATATGATACCTCATTTATCTGTATCGGTTAGATATTAAGGGAGATAAATTGCTCGTGACACAAAAATGCGTTATAGAAAAATTTATACTTTTTCCCTTTAAGGGTTGAATTCCAAACACATTCTTTCTTAAAATATGATGTCACAAAGCTGAGAAATTACTCCTCATAATCATACCTCATTTATCGATTTTGGTTAGATATCCAGGGAGATAAATGGCTCGAGATACAAAAAACGCATTTTAGAAAAAGTGACTTTTTTGCCCTATAAGGATCAAATTACGAAAAATTCCTGTCTTAAAATATAATGTTACCATGGCGGAGACCTTATTATTTAATATGATACCTCATTTATCTATATCGGTTAGATATTAAGGGAGATAAATCGCTCGTGACACAAAAACGCATTGCAAAAATATTGATACTTTTGCCCTTTAAGGGTTGAATTCCGAAAACTTTCTGGCTTAATATATGACGTTACTAAAGCGGAGATCTTAATCTTTAAAACGATACTTCATAAAACGGTTTCAGATAGGTATCCAGGGAGAAAACTAACTCGTAACACAGAAAACAGCATTTTAGAAAAATTTACATTTTTGCCCTTTAAGGGTCGAATTCCGAAAACTT
Source organism: Vandiemenella viatica (assembly GCA_031002005.1). NCBI lineage: Eukaryota > Metazoa > Arthropoda > Insecta > Orthoptera > Morabidae > Vandiemenella > Vandiemenella viatica. The sequence continues at coordinate 140,965,902 of CM061919.1, forward strand.
TCTTGCTTAAAATACGATTTAACCAAAGTGGAGACCATAAGCTTTAAAATGACACCTCATTCATTGATTTCGGTTAAGTATGAAGGAAGATATAGGCTTGTGACAAAAAAATACCTTATAGAAATAATATATATGATAGACACTCTGTGAGTTAATACGATGATGGAAACGGTTTTAATATTCTTCAAGCATTCCTAAAACTCATTCTTAGTAATTGTCTCCAAAACCACTGCCGGGTGTCAGAAACACTTTTGTGTCATCAAAAATTTCATTTCAAGTATAACTAGAAATCGTAAGGAGGCAAAACAATCACCACAATACTTTTATTTCTGTTGTCCAACTGAGACTATATACATTTTTTGCGGAATTCGAACTTAAAGAATCCTGGCCTAATCAAACAGTATTAGGAATTTACCCTTTGACCTTGTAAGGGATATGCCTCACAAAGGTTTGGTATCCATTTACATGTATTGTTAATGCAAAGAGATAAGGTATAATATACTACAAGTATTAATAAATTATTTTGAAAGAATTGTGCTGATTGACATAGAACATCGGAGGCCGATGTTGTGTGTTTAGCAAGGAGTAAAGCTATAGCCTTGTATTCGGAAGGACGTGTGTTCGAAACGCGCCTGGGCATCGAGATATGGGTTTCCATGATTTCCCAAAATCACTCCTGCCGAATGGTTGGATGGTTCATTTAAAAGGCCGTTGCCGAATTCCTTCGCGTTATTTGCTTCCTTCTCTAATGACCTCGAAGTTGATAAACCTATAAGCACCTTAGAATTTGGTTAAATTCTGTTTTTCTTGGCTATAGGGCAATAGGGGCAAGCCTTCCAAAAATCATAAAATTATTCATCTCGTAACTACAGAATATGGGGGACGCGATTCATGCGGAAGCCGATACTGCAGTCTAACTCGGAACATACAGCGATTTAAAAGCAATAAAGTAATTCAACACATAATAATAGCCAGAAGGCAACATTTAAGAACAGTAAATAATCTTTAGACTTACCGAAATTAGTGGAATCAATCATAACCCAGCTTGTTAATAGTCAATGTTCAAATCGGTTTTTCCACACAGTTTTCAACACAGTAAAGAACGTTTAAAATAATAATAAATTCATAGAAACCAAATTCGGTACCATTTCATGCGAAATAGTCTGTTTAAAGCCGTTTATAAAACACTAAGTTCTAATTATCTGACAACTTTAAAAAATTGTAATTGGCACTTTTAAACACATATTTCATATAAACAATACATTTTACTTTTATCCTTTCTGAATAACATAGTAAACTTTTAAAGCAGTCCTGAGTAGAGGATAAAGTGGCAAAGAAATTCTAAAATGACACTGCATCGCTAAACATACATTGAAAACACAAATAAATTTTTTATAGCTAAACCAGACACCGTACAGGGTCGGAGATACTTTGAAAACATGTATCCAAGAACAAGGGACAAATAACTAACGCTTTCTACAGAGCTGCAAGCAAATCCACTAACCCTCTCATTGCCAACCTTGGACAATATTACGATACCTTTGACAAACATAAGAGACCACTGTCAATATTGACAAGTAATTAAAAATACATGAGCGACAGAAATGACATACCATAAGCAAAGAACAACATCTTGAAATGACTGAAGGAAATGTCAAACGACAAACCCTTCTCCCCAACTGCTTCTAAAGTATAAAAGCAGAAAAATGCTCCGGCTGTGTGTGACAGATTTCTCAAACAGATGTTACTAATTCTGTCGTGGCCTGGGACTTTCCTTGGGTTTAGGCTGGCCACGCAGGTGAAGACTTCTTCAGGAGTGAAGTGCTCGATGTTGTGTTCGTCTTCGTCATCTGCTCCTAGGAAAATACTGAGACGATTGTTGACTGCTTAACGGCAATAACACACCTCACGATGCTGTTTAACACGATTGTCGACATGAAGAACTTCCCCACGACGTGGAAACAGGCCGAAGTCGTAGCTATCCACAAGAGTGGGAAAAGCCTCTAACTACCTCAAAACTACCGGCCCATAAGTCTGTTACCATCAATCATCAAGGTGTTGGAACGTCTTCTTCTTAAACGCCTAAACCATTATGTCGAGAGACAGAGTATTCTCCCTGACCATCAATTTGGGTTCCGCCAGGGTCACTCCACCACCCAGCCACTGATGGGGTGGTCGAGACTGCTACGACGGCCTTCAACCATAAAGAATACTGTGGACTGGTGCTACTAGACATCTCCCGGGCATTTGACTCGGTATGGCACGCCGGACTGCTACTCCGACTCTATGAACTGGGACTCCCGTGCCAGCTCGGCAAACTGATAAAATCATATTTGGAAAACCGCACCTTCAAAGTCAATATTGGGAACTTCTACTCTACCAGGCGAAGCATCCAGGCAGGAGTACCACAAGGCTCGATCCTGGGACCTCTGCTATACTCCCTATATACAGTTAATGTACCCTCTCTAATCGGAATTCACACCGCCTCATATGCAGATGATACAGCTTATTTCACCCGTAGCCGCAGCAAAGCAATCGTCACCCGTCGTCTGCAGGAAGTATTGCAAAAGACTGGAGCTTGGGCGAGGAGGTGGCGCATTGGTATCAACCCAACGAAGACCCAAGCCATCTTACTAACTAAAAGGATAGGCCCTCGTCAGAGACCTCAGCTGGATCCACAACTCAAAATTCATAACAACTCAATCCCATGGTCAAATACAGTTCGATACCTTGGATTCCTGCTTGACTCCAGTTTGACCTGGAGGGCACACATAAACGACCTCCGCAGAAGAGCTAATGCGAGACTTCAAGCGTTGTATCCAGTGCTAAACAGGGACAGCAAGCTCTCCGCACCCTTAGGAGTACGGATCTACTGCACCTTAGTGCGACCAATACTTGAATATGCCTGCCCTGTGTGGGGATAAACAGCTAAAACAAATCTAGACCGACTTCAAGTTATTCAAAATCGCGCTCTGGAGAGAGCCCTTCATCTCGAATGCAGATTTCCCACAATAGCCCTTCATGAAGCCGCAGGGCTACCAACATTAAAACAACGATTTAAGGACCTTGCTACCAAATTTTATAATGCAGCCCACAAATCTCACAACCAACTAATCAAAGACCTGGAGAATTATCCGATTGGAATAGGTCCACACATCGGACCTATCTCACTTCTTCAATAAATCCCCAATCCATCCCAAAATATCTACGCCAAACGTTAAGACACATCTAACCTGAAGCAAGAACCCATCTATAAGACTAGGAGTAAATGTCGCAAGACAAACACTTCACCCTACACTCCCCAAGGAGGAAATGGGCAGCTATTGGCGATGACGGCTGTGTGTGGTTGTTTGGAGCAGTTACCATCGGGAGGTTGATCGGGTTGGATCTGCGCAACTTTTGTTAGCAAACTTGAAATTTTACCTTGCGCCAGTGGCTGAAAGCATTGGTGAATATACGCCATGATAGATTTTGAAGTGTCGAGTGCAAAATTAGCAAAGCTCACATAACTTTAAATTATTTTAGGGGTTCTATGTCTGCTTCCTACGGTGCATAACTTGCTTTCTTCCGGAAAAGTATTTCTGATAGCATAAAAATCAAATGTATTGATCTTTGTGTTTGAATTTCTGAATATAACAATAGTGACAAACTCAACAGTGATTTTATTTATTAGTTTGAACTTATTCCTTGTCTCTCAAAGGATAATTATGATAGTGGTGACGAACATAATTAACAGTTGATTAAATTCCAAGGGCATTTTCATGGTCTACAGTTACTATGAAGCATTGTAGGATAAGTAAGTTCGTTAATTAAGGAGTATTAGACTGATATTAACCCCTATATCAGTCTTGGCCCCTTACAAACAATAAAACGCAAGAAGTAACAAAAGGACAATGAGAGAACGAAAGATATCAAAGAAAACGACACCTTTCACACATGAATCATTTATTACGATACGGATATTTCCGTCTCTGTCCAACTGGACTAAGAGAAAGTTATGCTTTATGAAAGTTGTGTTAAGATTTAACGAAACCATTCAATATACCAGTGTTGTAAACTGATTGATGGAGTAATTACTTATAATCAAGAACGAAAGTGAAATTAAATAACCAAAATGTTTACTCTTTCAGGTAAAAAAGGATAAAATATAACTACGAACTTGCATTCGACGTCATAATTGCACTAGATATGACTTATAATGGGCTCAGGTGAGAAAGGAAAATTACTCTATACAAAGTTAAACTGAAACTTAGTAACTGAAGGGAAGGACATGGAAACGAAGCTACGGTCAAACAGATAAAAACCACCTAAGTTTCTTATAACCTTCTGGTGTCAATTCGTGTAACTGCTTTGGAGGCAGATTATTGATTCTATTCTACACATGCACTTTTTTCAATTTCAAAAATTCTGAATATTTACATTCCGAGCTATGAGACTATTTAATGGGCTAATACGTAAAACACTGTTTTATCATCCGTTAAAATGTGTCCAACAAGTATTGATCCGGTTTAGTTTCTCTTTTTACATCACTGTAATGCTACATTTTATAATACTCTTGATCACGATTACTGTGTGGAACAGAGTGAGGACTAGTTTCACGCTTGCTCATACTTTCATGAAAATGAAACGTGCCGTGGATCGAAGAATTCCAATGAGCTCTTCGATGACCCTAGGAGATTCAGAGTGAACGTTTCCAAGAATTTTTGCAAATTTACTTCAATTATGAGTGTCAATCAGTTTTCTGCACGTGGGTCATTATCAGTGTTCTCTCCACCTGTGACAGAGCTTTGCTTTGTTCATGTGGAATTTGCGAGAATACTCAACATTCGGATTCCACATAAAACTTTTATACGTAAGGATTACCGGGTTAAATTAAGGTAGCTACAACAAGAGACTGATTGCATAGCAAATCGAAACTCTATCAGTTGGGTTTGAATTTATGGTCTCCCTGCCTTAAAACGTTTTCCTTCTCATTCCTTCATTACCATTAGCAGTATGAGTGATTTTAACTGTTTCTATGGCACTTTTACCAGATTTACAGTAAAATGAGATGTTGGAACGATGCTACTAATGTTCGTTTTGGAGCCAAATTTCATAATGTACTGCATCTTATATCATCTTTAAGAATGAACCTGCGATCGTTCTTAAGGCCTCGTATCCACTTGAGCACGCTCAGGCGAATGAGCCGCTCAGTGAAGCGAGCGGCTCAAGTGTGGACGCCTGAGCACGCTCGCAACGAACGACAGCGAGCGCGCTCGGGGCGAGCCGATCGGTTGTCGGTATTTTGGAATGCTCAAAGGCGAGCCAGTGTTTGTTCGGCGCTCAGTGTGGACGGTATTTGGAGGTTTCTACAATGAGCGCGAGCACGTGGGACAATGAAACTTGCTTAACTCTAATTGATGCGTATGAATTAAAGAGGGTGTTATGGGATAGCTCCAGTATTATAATCGAACTAAAAAATAAGGTGCATGACGTGAAATCAGGGAGATATTAAACTTTAGTATTGATGATGTAAAGAAAAAAATAACAAGCCAGTTAGAGTCATTCAGGCGAAAACGATCAAAACAGAAGAGAACTTCTATAACGAGAAGTGGTAAGTCTTTTTTAATAGTATTTCTCACAGCTGAACGGATTTTGATTGAATTTGGTGTTACGAAATTCAGATCCTAAGAGCCTAAAATCATATTGATTTTGTGACAGGCAATATAATTGTTTTACCAATTTTTATTAAAAACTTGAAATCAATGCCATAATTTTTTTTAAAAAAAACAAAAAAAAAATAACCTTTAAATCTATATTTGTAAACACAAATTAAAAATAGGTACCAGACTTCATATAATTTTGGAGTGACTCAATAGTGCCACCACAGACTAACCGTACTAAACGGATGATGCTTTGTTTTTATACTTTGAGCATATACTGCAGGCTTGAGTAGGGACTTCCTGAGGCTAGGAATCTTGAAGTTATTATTAATTTTATCTTGTGGTGCGATCGCCTCACGCATAGGCGTATCATGCATTTTAATATGAGGTCCAACTAATGACAGCAAATGTTCGAAATCGATCTCGTAAAGTTTTGAAATAGCTGATTGTCTCCTTCTAAAGTCAATTCGCGAATTAAATTATTAAGATAATTTCTTCGCTGACGATGAATTTCTCTAATCCACCAACTTGGTAATTTTCTTTTCTGTTTTGACATCGCATGGATAATAATAAAGGCCGCAGCTACGCGTGACGACACGTCAATAGCCGAGCGTTTTCTGAGCACTGGCACCAGGCTCGTTCGACCAAAATTTACTTTCCATTGTGAACGCTCAAACGAGCGCGCTCACATGAATGAGCGGCTCATTCGCCTGAGTGTGCACAAGTGGATACGAGGCTTAACATTCCACGATTTATTTTCTTATGGCTTTACTCCTCGTCGACGTCGAGGTCATTAGAGGCGGGGACAACGAAATGGATGGAATTCGGTAATGGTATTTTTGAAAGAAGCATCCAGGCATTCGCCCGGAGTAATTTGGGGAAACCATGGTAAACCCAAATCTGGATGCTCGGCCGGGAATTCGAACCGGCGTCCTCGAATGCGAGGCCAGAGCGTAACCGCTCATGCACCACGTTCGGTAACATTATACAGAAGATAGTAGGAGCGTGTTAGCACGGATAAAGCGCTTGAAGTTGTTTGAAAATAAAATCATTTACCGTTCCTGTAAGAAGTAAACGAGTTTTTGACGGAAAAATAATTTAAGCTAGCCTCAAAGCAAGTAAAAAATCACGTATCGAGCGGAGTGTCCTGGCAATTCATTTTTTCATAGTTGCTTAACTAAATAGCATTGTTGTAAAATAGAGCTCTATACAATTTCTCGAGTATTGCGCTGTAGCAAACGTTTCAGTTGTCGTCGTGGTCCATATTGTATTTCTACCAAGCCATAAACTCCGCTAATATTGCCTCTAGAAAATCAAAGCTTCATTCACACATGAAATAATACATTCAGTTTATCGCATGTTAATTGCACACCGAGCGGGGCGGTGTAACGGTTAGCGTTCTCGCCTCGCATTCGGGAGGACGGCGGTTCGAATCCCCGTCCGGGCATCCAGATTTGGGTTTTCCATGGTTTCCCCAAATCACTCCAGGCAAATGCCGGGATGCTTCCTTCAAAAAGGCCATGGCCGAATTCCTTCCCATTCCTTGCCCCCATCCTTGCCCCCCATCCTTGCCCCCCATCCTTTCCCGTCTCTAAAGACCTCGATGTTAAACGAGACGTAAAGCATGTGAGAACGAAGGCTTTCACGGCGTATCGATGAAATATAGTCTTCGCGGGTTTTCCACCGTATGTTGTTGAAGAGAGACAACAACGAGCTTTCGGCGGCTGGTTCTGCCGCCATCTTCAGGTTAGATGTGTGCTGCAGGGGGTACCAGCGGTAAAGCAGTTAAAAAAAATGTTAATTGCATCATGCATCGCGATATAAACTTGACCACAAAACTTTACGGGTTCTTTAATCCTTCTTTTTGTTATCCGTTATTCAGATCGATATTATAACGTTTCAACGGCTAAACTCCTCAGTAATACCGGTATGCCGTCAGTGAAAGCGAAGAAAACTAAAAATAAATAATACTTTCGTTGTGCCACATAATATTAGTTTTAATTGTAGTCTACGTCACATAAATCGCGATCTACTTTCATTTAAACGAGGTAATGATTTCAGAAACAGGGCGATCATGAAAACACTTAAATTGTTTTTTTTTTTTTTTTTTTTTTTTTTTTTTTTAAATTAAATTACTCATGCCCTGTGCTGTGACGTCTAAGCAAATAAAAACTTCCGCTAACGATGCTGCCCAAAAATTAAAGCTTTTATCTTACATCTCAAAGGGCAAAGAATTTATCTAAAACATCTACATCGAATGAATATTAATAAATAAATAAAAGCAAGTAATAATTAATATGTCGATTTAAACTAAATATATATTTTTCTTTCAGTGTTATGGCAATCCATTTCATCGCGGATACTTCACTAAATAGAACTGTAATTAAATAAAGTTCATAACCTCTACTATATAGCAGGGGTGGCCAACCTGTGGCTCGCGAGCCGCATGCGGCTCTTTGAAGGATTATTTGTGGCTCTCGATAAATGTACCCGAGTTCCCTTTTCATTTTTGTGTTATTATATTTAACAAAATTATTATCGTTCCGTATGTGTTTCAAAATTTCCTTTAAAGTACTGGTAACAAATATGAAAAACTAAGTGCAACGTTGTAACAAATTTCATTTCCGCCCAAGTTAAGAATGATATCACTCATATAAAACTGCACGAAAAACATAAACAGTGGCGTAATCGTCGGTAATTGACCTACACTAGACCGATTTTGAATTTGTAAACTTTCATTGCAACGGACAGTTGACATTGTGCTCTCGAGGAAACAATTTGTATCATTCTTGCTACGGGTATAATTTGTAATCTGGAATTTTTGGTAAGTTAAGTATAATTTGTTTCGTATTATGTAACGTGTTGTTATTGTTTTAATAACACAAAACTTGTATTTCTAAATTTCTTTATTTATTGCCAGTTGTTTTAAAAATATGATGACAGAGAACGAAAATAAAACAACAAAATAGAAGTTTTAATAATGAGTGGGAGGAGAATTTCTTTTTTATTGACAATAACGGAAAAGCATTATGTGTTATTTGTAATTCTACGGTCAAAAATAAAGCGAGCAGTTTACGTCAACATTATGAAATCAATCATCCTCAGTTTTCTAATCAGTATCCACCAAATTCCAAATTAAGATCAGATAAACTTGCTTCTTTAAAATCAAATTTAAATAAACAACAGTCAATTTTGATGACCTTTAGCAATGAAGCTAATAATGTGGCTGAAGCCAGTTTTGTTATTGACTGGAATATTGTTCGTGCAAAACGCCCGTATAGAGATGGAGAGTTTATTAAAAAAAAAACTTGGAAGATGTACTAAAAGTTTTAGCATTAACTAACCAGCGTCTCAAAGAATTACTGAGGAATGCTGTCACCAATTATTCACCAAATTTTAAAGAATTATCAAGAGAAGTAAAATAAATGTGTTTAATTTTTAATATTTAAATTCAATACATATATTTTGTAACTATATTCATATGTTTTCAATAAATATAATTTCTGTAAAAAAAATTAATACCTTTTTTGCATACCTTTTAAATACGTTTTTAATTGCGGCTCGCGAAAAATTTCAAATTTTGAAAATTGGCTCGGACTATCTAGGAGCTTGGCCACCCCTGCTATATAGTAATAGTGTTAATCCAGCAACGAAGGTTGCCTCCGTGACGTCAAAGCGAGTGAAACAGGACAACACTGTGACCAAAGTTAGTGTTTTATTTGTATAGATAGCGGGACATAGGAATCTCTAAAGGCCCAGTCAAACAGAGCGCGGACTGCCCGCGCGGCCAGAACGCGGCGGTCTGACGGCAGTCCGCCGAAGTTGTAGTGGACGAACAGAGCGCGGGCAGCTGAGGGGCGGACCAGTGTTAAGCAGTCGTGGACGAAGGAAGGGGTAGTTCATTTTTTTTTATTTGAGTCTGCCCTCTCCTTATTAACGTGTCCAGCAGTTCATCCGACGAAGAAGAATTGCTTCTTCTGCTCGCTTTAAATAGTTCAAGGCGATAAAGTCAGTTTATACTTCACGAAACTATCCTGCTGCCTAAACCATTACCTGATACAGACACGCCCATTCCTCACGTAATTTTAGGCGATGGAAGATTCAAACTACAAACTTATTTAATGCGCCCTTTTGCAAAAACTACAGTTCTAAATGATGAAGGGGGAAATATTTAACATCTTTGTAGGGCACGACGTGTAGTAGAAAATACCTTTGGAAGTTTAGCTCAGACGTGGCGTATATTTATTTTGGCCTATAGAGTTGGATGTAGATAGCGCAGAACAAGCTGTCAAAGCTACATGTTGCCTTCACAATTTCGTAAGAAGTTACACAAAACAGTTCACTGAAATTGAACTACAACGTGACACAATAATAACAAATCAACATGCCAATGCTTTCTCAACCGCAAGTCGATTGAGAGAAAGATCAACTGATGCTGCCTATGCGGTACAAAACCATTTTCTAAATTACTTCAACAATTCATTTTAATTTTATCATAATTATACTAATATATTATTGCATCTAAGGGTTATGGAAAATAAAAGATGCCGTATAAAATAAATGTATTCTTTCTTGTTTGGTTGAGCTTTTCAGATATTTCATTCCACGTTTTTGCTTTCTTGGCATGTTTTTGTACTCTGGAATGCCGAGATTCTTATAAAAATGAACATTCTCAAACGCATTGAATGAGACTTTCTGACTCGTCCGCCATTGCCCGCCGCGGACTCTGTGGAATTCACAACCTGCCCGCCGCCCGCCGCGGACTGGGCTTCCGCCGCGCGGTAGGCCGCGCTCTGTTTGACTCATGGAGGAAGGTTTGAATAGGCTGATGCAATACTATGTACCACAGAGTCCGCGCGGACTGCCCGCGCGGGCTGCCCGCGTTCTGTTTGACCGGGCTGTAAATTTTGGTGACGCCGAGATAGGTGCAAGGCACTGAATTTGGTAACAATAAAAACAAATGGTTATCTAGACAATGTTTTATGGAAAACAAATATAGGGGAGAGCAGCAATTTGTTAGTGGAATGAACCGCATACAGCGGTTAGTAAATAATGTGATAGGGGTCCTTGGTTTTTAAGGTTTTGGAATCAGGCGAAGAGAACGCAAGGAACAAGGCGCATGGTGGTAATGAGGCCTGGGTGGTTGTTGGTATAAGATTAAAAGCAGTGATGGAGGAGCAGAGATGTTCTTGGCCATAAACATGGGCTGAAATGAAAAGTCGTAATGATGTGGGGAACTTTTCTTGTTTGCTTTCGGACTGTTCAAAATTACAGAAGCAAATTCTGAATATTTTACTTGAAACACTTTTTAAAAATAGAAAAAGTTTAAAGTAAGTGTGTAGGAAAATTGCAACAAAAGAACTAAGCATAGAAATTCTTGATATTTGAAATAAGGTTAGTGTAATTTACGGCGGGACATTTGTTCTATCGAAATTAACTTAAACATAAAAAATAACTGATGATTTACATTATTTATTCTAATGATAAATTCGGACAAAATAGTGGATAAAGAGCTACGATAGCCATCATTTCGTGAATTTGTGTGTTTCACTTTCTTATAGCTTCGGCATCAACTGAGTATAAAAATTTTTTTTTTTAAAGAATCTTAGTATCTAAGACAATTGATCCAGGAAATGAGATTAAATAGGAACTGTAAATAGCCTCTCTATCTGCCCCGTCAACGATCAAGGCCAACGGTCAACGACAACAATCAACGCCAACAATCCCGCCAGTATTAACGTTTCCGCGTGATAAGGGAGCGTCCATAAACCACGTAGCTCCATTATGGCCTCCTGTGAAGGAACTCCCCATCCTCTCCTTGTAGCCCTAGGAGATTTTTGTCTCTACCCCCTCCCCCCTTCCTCATGTGGCACATAGCCTTTTTTTCCTAATGATTCCATAAGAAATTTTGTATTGTTTTCTCTTGTCAGACTATCGTAAATTACAAACAGGGATAGTTAAATGGAGGAAATAAATATTTACATGCCGTTGTCTGTTCTGTATCTCATTTTAACTGTGACAAATGATATGAACGAAAAGTTACGTGGCCTGGCTCGGAAAACCCTATCCCCCCCCCCCCCTCCCGCGCAGCTCAACGTAGCTTTCCAGCCAACCCCTCCCTTCCCCCCTAGACCGAGCTACGTAATTTATGGACACCCCATATAAGCTACCCCATCACCAACAGGCACCAGTTTCTTGACAATGGCACAGAGTTTATAACCGCCGAAACATTGTGCTATACAAACGTTCTTACTCGGCTAGTATCTCGAGAAAATTTCATGTAATCTTGTATCGATAACTATGACAACACTCGTAATGCACTTTTAAGAAGACACGTTCATAGGTTTGGAGGAATTAATTCCTTGATTTCCTTTACCTCTCGCAGTTAGTTTTAGTTTATTTTCTATTATTACGTCAAGATGGTATCATATTTTGTGTTAACACTTGAAATACACATGAAACATTAACGGGTTGTTGGTGACTAGATTTAAGTAAGCACGTTAGTCAAGCTTTGGGAAATACTAGACGTTCCACCGCTTTATTTTTTTTTTTTTTTTTTTATGTGTCAACTGTAGTTGTTGATAACAAGTTTATTAAATGAGGTGTTGATAGAATTTCGTAGTTTCACATATCGCGAAATAAGTATAACAGTCATCTGTTAATCTGTACCGTTTTCAGTAACCGAATTGGCTAGCATTTGTTATCACGTCCATTTATGTGATTATTAACATTCCGTCTCTAAAGAACATTTTTTAACTAATAATTTGAAATTACTTAATAAATAATGACCCTGTTCTTACAAAATTACATTAGATTTATTAATTTAATTTCTACTAAAATGTAAAAAAAAAAAAAACTTGAAATTTGATTTCCTTTACAACTTTCGTGGATGTACCAGGTTACCTTGACAGATAAGTGATTTTCAAATCAACAAATTAACTTTAGGCAAGAATATTTATATGAATCTCAGTAGACCATATGCAAGATGTTTCGGAAGAAATGGACAAGAGAGACCAATTTGATAGTGTAACACTAGATCTTTCAAACGTTTTTGGCCGAGTGAGACATAAAATAGTGCAAAATAATGTAAAAACTATTGAAGTAGACGGAAAAGTGATTTGGTGGGTAGAAGAATTCTTAAAAGATGGAAAAATGTCTGGGTAGGAAATGCAGAGTCAAAGAAGTGGAAGTGAAAGTAGGAGTGCTACAGTGTAGCGTTTGGGGCCATGATGGTTTACTAAATAACTTAAATTGTTTGCAGATGGTATATCAAAACGGTAGAACACTCTGAACAGCTGCACGGTTATCTGGACAGGATATGTATCTGGTTAGGTAAACATGGGATGAAGATAAATGTAAAGAAGGGTCAGCTTATTAGGTATTCAGGTAATAAAACTAAAGGTTGATTTTGATTATAAGGTGGGGAATGATTGTTTGTTGAAGACTTGAAATGTAATTACCTTGGCTCATTTGGTACCAACTCAACTGGGCAGGACACATCACAAAGGTAGCAGGAAAAGGTTTCAAAAGCCTTCACTTGTTACAGAGAGTGATGAAGTGATATACCAGAGAAGTAAGGACATTGTGTTACAGAACTCTGGTCAGACCATTGCTTGATTATGGCGGTGCAGTGTGAGACCGGCATTTTGGGTATCAAGTTCTGGAGTTAGAAGGGGTGTTGAGTAGGACTGCTAGATTTATCTTTGGAAATTACCTCAGAAGACACACGTAACTGAAATAATAAAGGCACTGGAATTGGATTCATTGGAAAACAGAATGGTGAAGAGATTGGTGGGAGTTTACAAGGCGTATATTGATGATGAGGCATTGGAAAGATATTAGTGTAAGAATTATGGGAGGTGCATAGAAGGGAAAAGATCATCATGACCACAAGATGGCACGCAATTACAGGCATAAGAGTGTTGGAAGATTTTCTTTCGTAGGTAAGGGGGTCGAGGATTAAAAAAAATTATCAAGAGAGACGATGAACAACTCACCAAAATCGATGAAATAATTTAAAGTTGTAATTCTTAGAGGACAAAAGTAGGCGGTTACAGGGGAAAATTGCCGCCGGAACGTGCACTCCATTGTAATTAAATTAAATTAGAAATGTCAGTAAGCAGCCACGGAAGTTTATAATAAGTTCCATGACAATTAGAAATCGGAGGATTCATTAATGTTAGCAGATGAATAACCCACTAACGATCCATATATATTCGCAGTTATTGAGTCAATGATATGAGAATGGTTGAGAGTAGAACTCCGTATTATTCTTTCTGGGCATCGGAATTACACAAGAGGCGCATGGCTAGTGGTATGTTCCGGTGGATGGCTAAGCTGGCTCGAACTGAGAACAATACTATTCAGTAGCACAATAGCTCATTTGAACAATATTACGGAATGTAGTAACGACATTTTTCATTTAAGTCATGCGTTAAAGGATCATTTCCACCAGCAGATAACCCAGTGGACAAGTACATATAGCCTTCAATATAGCTATCATATCATATGAAACCTCCAAGAATCAATATTTAAATGTCACGGTTCATTCCATTCCAATTCTTAATTGAGATTAGAATCAAATGTTTAGGGCGCGAAAGCTCAACAAGACCGCAGCTACGATGTGATTTCTAAACAGGCTTCAAAGAGAAATTTAATTAATTAGTAGCATCTTAATTGTTATGTAACGAACTGCCTAAATCTTCTGAAAATTCTTTTCTGTATGTATTTGTCTTGGATTCTTGTGATTAAACATCCTCCCGTTATTTTTCTTGCAAATGACAATGACACGATCGCTTGTCTCTATTTTTATGCATAAAGTGAGCCAAAACTGGAGCCTTTTTGCATATATTTTTGTTTTTAGATAAATCAATAATTTCAGGTACAGTTATAATTCCCAACATCTGTAATAATTCTCTGCAGTTAAAAAAAATTTGGGCGCCGTGGGTTGCTTTGCAACAAAATTTATTTTCCCCCTGTATTTTCTAGTTCCTAATTACACGAGGGAAGAAGGAATGCAAGCATCATTTTTGTACCTTAAATCCCTGATTCTATCACCTGCGTCATTGAAACCAAAATATGTGCGTGAGTGCGGTATTTATCCGGAATCATAAATGAAAGTGACTGTTCGCCTGTCTGCCAAATTGTCGTCCCAGACTCAGCGGCAAGTATTTGAAACTTTCGTAAGCGTTACAACAAGCGGCCACAATGCAAACTGATCTTCTCTCCACTTTGTCGATACTGGTAATACATCCTTCACTGCTTGAAAGCGGTTGGATTAATAGGGCCTTGCGATAAACGGTAAGTAGCGTGCGTTACTGTGTGTAACGCATAATAAAACTCAGATCAGTTTGAATGTCAAGTAAGTGTTGAAAAATATTCTAACCCAAAGCACTTATTGAAAAAAACATATTCAACAAACTTCACCCTGCAGCCAGAACTAGCAAAACAGACCACTGGCGTTTGTGTGTGGTAGTAGCCTGGAGTCTTCCATCATGCACTATGGTGACTGCATGTCGGTAGCAATGTTGCCACCTTAGCGATTTTGTCGCTAGATTTAGTGAATTTTGAGGCTCGAAAGCGATATTCTTAAATATGTTATCGCTAAAAAAATATTTGGTGATTTTTAGTGATATCCAACCTTGCAGAGTTTTGAAAAATTTGATTGGAATTGGGGTAGGTAATGCCTCTGTCATGACTCAGATAAATGATGGCGTGTATAATATATTGAAAACGGAATATGGCTTACCCAATGCAAGAATGCTGCTAGAATAAATACCTTTCTGGAGTTATCTGATTTAGCCACATCCTATCACTTTCTCTCTCGAATGCTGCAGTAGAAACGATTTTTCAGTACAATGGACATTCTTAAAAACAATTTGAGAAATATGATAGCTGTATACAGTTACGATCTTCCGGCTGATATGATTGCTGCAATTGGTAAAGGTGCTAAATACTCGTTTAAATCTAAGACTGACTATTCATTTCATTCTTCCACATCTGCAAGATCTGCAACTCCAACGATAGACCAAGATGACGAAGAAGAAATACTGATTGAAGAAATTTGATCTTGATTTTAAATATAATGTTATGTTTAATTTAATGAAAATACTAACTATTAAAATATTTTTTTATTACTTACCTGACCATTTTCGTTTATTTTATTTAGCGATTTCTAGCGAATCTTTTAGTTCTAAATATCGCGCAATCTAGTGAGTTTTGAGAATAGGACCAGTGACTTTTGTTTTCGTAAGGTGGCAACACTGGTCGGTAGCTGTGGAAGGGAAGGGGGGAGGTGGTAGATATGGTGGTTGAAATTGGTTGCCGAAGGGCATTTTCATATTCCGATGACATGTGTCCCTATATTTCACTTTCCTGCCACCACTACCTAGCGCAGACCAGTGTGTTTGTGTGAAGTAACAGTCACCCATCGTGCACTTTGGTAGTTGAATGTTGGTAGCTGTGGAGGCGTGTGAGATATGGTGGTTGAAATTGGTCGACGATGGGCATTTTCCTATTTCGACCAAAGACATGTATGTCCCAATATTTAACTCTGCAGCCCCAAATACCCTGCGCAGATCTATTGTGTTTGTGTGTGGTATTAGCTTTGAGTCACCCATCGTGCACCATCGTAGTTGCATGTCGGTAGCTATAAATGAAAACGCTTTACAAACGCGAACGAAGTCGTGGGCACCAGCTAGTAAATTAATAAATTTGTTACTTCCTAAAATCCAAGACGATTTTCAGGATTTTTCTATTTTTCTTCGATGTTGAACTTTCAAGACGGTCCCATCCCGCACTCTACTCCAGCACATATATTATAAGCTAGGTTTGCCATAAGACCTAACGAGGGAACATGCTGTCTACAAGTGGCTGATGTGTTGTGCCGGCAATATGGGTAAAGCATCTACTCAAAAGAAATACGGAATTTTCCTTAAAAAAACTGATCTAAGTTCATCGCGATATACCAAAAGAACAAGTAATGGAAAATACTTCAACTTCTCTTTAATTTATATGTCAGTAACAGTTAAGTCACTCAATGCTTCTCACAACAAATGCTATCTGCTACTTTCCCTATGTGGGTTAATAAGAAACAGAAAATTATCAAATAAAATATGAGGGTAATATGAAGATTAATGTTTTCCGTCCACTTATTAATTACATTATTGTGCGTTGTTTTGATAAATTTATGCAACATATAGAACGATCAGGACCTTGCTTTTATGAAATTCATTTTTCGATATCTTTGGAATTTTCTGCGTGGAAAAAAATACTATAAAAAATCTTCGATTTACTAACTTATAGGTCTAGTATATTAACTATAGCCAAAGGTGCTGATCAATGCAAAGTTTAACAAGTACAAGCGTTACCATGAGTTCTTTTCTCGCAGTTATTAATTGTTTATGTTTATATATATATATCTGAACAAACGATTAAAAGTTATCAATTGACCCTTTAAATTCTTTGCTGTTGAAAATGTCGCTTCTTATATATAATTAAATCTCGTGTCTTGATGTTTGCTCAGGGCTGCCAGATTGTGTAATTGGATACAAAACATGTATAATTTGGTTACCTCTTGTATCCTGTTTGTATAACAGATTGCCTTGTATAATTGGATACAAAAATGAGCAATTAAAAGTAAAGTACATTCCAGCACCTTTTTGAACATGTTTCATTGCGTTGGCAACCCTTCCTGCATATCTATTTCCTTTTTGTTATTCAAAATTTATCATTGTTTACTTTTCGTGGACTTTTTTTGCTCCCAGCACTTTCACTCACGTATGTAATCAATGGATGACCCCTTTGTATAATTGGGTTTCATTCTGTATAATTTCAAAGAGACAGCGGTATAATATAAGTTGACTGTACTGGCAGCGCTGTGTTTGCTCGGGATGAACTCCAAAACTACTTAAGAGATTTTAATAGAATTTGGCTTAATGTGTCTGATATGGTCCGACTTAAAATACAGGATAGTTTTTATCTCGATTATTGACCTCAATATTTATTATTGTGAATTAAACGTAAGTCATAAGACAGTGGTTTGTAAATTCCATAAGTTTCTAAAAGATGGCGGTGTTTTAATTTATCGTCACAGGTTGGGTAACCATCCAGGAGATGACGTCGTGTTTCGATTTATTTATACTACAGTCTCTTCCACGCCATATGTGTGTTTCTTGAATTTTAATTGTGCTATGTATTGTGTTGTAATCTATATATATAGAGATGAATGTTTGTTCTTCACACAAATCCACAGTTTTCATCAGATCTCCATTAAACTTTGCACACTTATCCTTTGAAATACGGAGAAAAATATTGTCTACATTTGATTGTAAAATTTCCCGTCATAATGTCATGTAATTTTGAAAAATTACCAAAATGAACATAGACCAACGTTAAGGATGTGGAAGAGTCTGTAGTTCCAGACACTATTGTGGCTGGTGGCCCATTGGTTAACGTGCTTGGTTACTGATGTGTATACTTCCGGATCAAATCCCAATAGAGGCAAAGATATTTAAATATATATATATATATATATATATTTTGATCTTATGAACCATGCCCGGACGGTCAGTTTTACGCATTCCACATTAAACTGTAGATCCCACAAATTTTGGGGTAAAATGCTTGGCAAATTGTACGCAGTCTAACAATTCTGTAAGTGTAAAATGTTTTTTCTCTCGAAGTCAGTGTGTGTGTTATCTGCTCTAATCTATATATATATAAAGATGAATATATGTTTGTTTGTTCTTCATAAAAATCCACAGTTTTCATCTGATCTCGATGAAACTTTGCACACTTATCCTTTGAAACAAAGAGAAAACTACTGTTTACATTTGGTTAAAAAATTATCTGTATGAATAGTACATGTTGTGTGATAATTACCAAAAATTACTGAATGGCGATAGACAGACGCGTTGGATGTGTAGGTCTCTGTACTGACTTCCCACACAGCGGTCAGGTAGCTCAGTGGTTAAAGCACTTGCTTACTGCTGTTTGGATGGTGCTCTGTGGTTCATGTCTACGTGGAGGCTAAGTTTTTTAAAAATGGTTTTTGATAGTAAGAGACACGCCTTGACAGTCGGTTATTCGATTGAATGTTAAACTGTAGATATCACAAATTGAGGAGTGTAATGCGAGGCAAATCGTAGGCAGTCTTGCAATGCTGTAGGTGTACACTTTTTACATTCTATTGATCCCTCAGGGGTGATTCGCAGTCAGTGTGTGTGTGATCTGCAGTAATAATACTATAAATACGGAAGTAAGTCTGTCTTTTTGTTACATTTTGACGACTAAATGTTATACCGATATCGACGGAATTTAACAAGAAAACTGTAGGGAGGACACAGGACAATTTTTTTCGGTATGATGAACAGTTGTAATCACGAAACTTATCGAATGATAGATAGACGGATGTGTGTGTTAGTCTATAATGTTACGTCGGTTGCACATTATGATAGTGTATAATTTGTTAGTAAATTTCGTTTAGAGAAAAAAAAAACGTATTATTTTGTATAGATGTAGATTTTCTTTATCCTATTAGTTTGTGTCTGCTTAAATGTTTCTGGCACCAGTTTATTTTGCCTTCTTTTTTGACATGCCTTGCGGGCGTAAACTGGACTAAGTCGTAGCTCTAGCAGAGCACGAGCAGCTAAAGTTATTAGAATCCAAAAATCGGATGCTCATGCTGAAGAAAGAAGAGAAGACCAAGCTGAAATAACGCTGCCCTTACTTAACACCCCCCAATCCTCATATACCCTCATCTTCGTTTGTTTTTCTGTATTTAAATATGCTAGAATCTGATTCTCTTCAAGAGACAGGTTCGACGGTAGAATGATATAGTGATGGCTTTCCTGTCATACTATGCCAACTCGGTGTTGTTTGGGACCAATCCTTCGTTACTAACAACTTTCTATATTCAATTCTGGCAAAGAAATTCTTAATCCACGCGTAAGAATTCGCAGGTATCGGCTAGTAGTTTATATATTATCAGGTGTTAAACGTTGCGTGTGGAATGATGGGATGGTGTACTGGTGATTTACAGTAACCACTTTATTAACGTTTGGGGTAATGATACACCACGGAAATTCAGTGCTAGTCTTTGAGTCTTTCACTTCCTGAATTTGTGACCAAAATTGTTTGAATAGGGGGTAATGATATTTTTTTACAATTTTATTTACTATATGATGATGGCATGGCAGTAGACTCCATCGAATGTATGTATATGTCGTTTCCTGTATTCTAACATTTGGTACAATGCTTCTTTGCGTGCATGAGTGTTGTCATTGATGACTGTGACTATCAGATTATTGCTAGGACGATGATTTCAGCGATTATAAGCCTTCTTGTACAAAACTTTAACCGATTCACTAGGTTCATTCCAAACCCACATAGCTGCCTTCAAGTTTAGAATGTTTCTTTTGAACATTTCTCTGAGTATACAAACGGGCATGGTAATTACAACCAAAACTTTAGAAAAAAAAAATGTGACAGCTTATTTGCTTATAGTTTTACGTCTCGTCAATGTCAACATCATAAAAGGCGGGAAAGGAATGGGGCAGGGCACTGGAATGAAGCGAGACCAGATCGTCACCACACACCCACTGTGCTCGATAGAATGTGACAACTCGTGTTTCTGTCAATGAATTACAATATTTGTCAAATGAAGTGGTTGACATACTATCCATTTTTAACAAAACCAATCAAGGCAATTGGTGGGATGGTTCCTTTAAATAGCGATGGCGGAAATGCTTGCTAATGGCCCACCATCGACGATTCGTTTAGTTATAGGATATTTGGTATTGCAGTTAAATCGTTCTTATGAAAATTCATTGTTTGTATAATTTTACGAAAGTTTAAGAAAGTTATTTGCCATAGATCTCGGGGATTATTGGCTTAATATTTTTCAAGTCTCTCTGGATTGGCGTGGTGAATGACAGGGCCTAGATGATAGTGCAGAGATCCAGAACGAGAACGATTCACATTGTGCTAATATCCAGCACTACAACGGCCCTTCATTTTACCATATTGGAATGAAGTAAATAATTTTTTGTGACGTTGATCATCAAAATAGGGCATTTAAGAACCATTGGTATTCGGCCATAAAAATAGAATGCGTGCTAGTGTACCAGACAGCTGCAAACGAAGCTGAATGTACGATTTTGTCGTAAAGTTGGAAAAATGTAAATTAAAGATCATCCCTAAGAGTAACTGTCAGAGGAAAAACCGTGCACGAAGGAGATATGATCCAGAGAAAATAAAGGAGAAGAAGGAAGAATGGAGTCAGTTAACCAGCGAACTAGAAGGCCAGGGCTGGAAACAGTTGGAGAAGAGTCTTATAACTAAGGCAGAAGAGTTTGCTCCTGTCTCCAGGATTAAGAAGCACAGATGGTGGAACGAGGAGTGTGATAGACTACTTGATCTGAGAAAGAAGGCGTGGCACATCTGGCAAACCAAAAAGGACGAAAGTTCCTGGCAGCACTTTGTGGAAACTAGGAGGGTGGTGTCCAAGGACACCAAGAAAGTAAAGAAGGTTCAAGAAGACCAAATACTCAGTAAGATTAATGACGACTTTACTAAGAACAACATGAGAAACTATTATCGGATCTTCAGAGAGAAGCTCAATAAATACAACCCCCCCAACCCTCCAACTTCAGGATAAAAAAGGGAATATGGCATATAGTAATAGGGGCAACTGCAAGATACTGGCAGACTGCTTCAAGGAACTCCTAAATTGCGAAGAACCACTCCAAAAGATGGTGTTCGATGATGGAAAGAAGTCTTCCACCAACCCTGACTCTAAAACCCCCATCTATAAGTGAGATCCAGACAATTCTGACTCACATGGAAAGTTTTAAGGCATCAGGGGAAAATCAGATAACAGCCGAATTATGAAAATATGCTAGCAAAAATGCAATTATCTCACTCCAGAAATTTTTTGAGGAGATATGGAAGAAAGAAGTGATTCCAGAGGAATGGAAAATGGCCCTGATACACCCTCTACACAAAAGAGGCTCTAAATCTGATCCGAACAACTACTAGATGTATTCAAACAAAAACTTAGAGATTATCTTATTGGCAACTCCTTCTACTCCATTCAAGAATTTTAAGAAAATAATTAATTGTACTCATTATGACGTTTGCAAAACTCAGTTGCAAAAATGTATGTTTATTATTTCTTGTATTTGTAAAATATGTATATATATATATTTACTATGATGTGACTCATATTATGTGTATATGTATCAACAATGACATGTTTCACATCCCAGAGGTATTTCCTCAGCAGGGATCCATGGAACAAGATTGATAAATAAAAATAAATAAAATACAGAGGGATTTCTCTGGTGGATGTGACCTATAAGATAATGTCCAGAGCATTACTTGAACGAGCAGAATCCCAGTTGGACTGCAAAATCGGGGAGTATAAAGCAGGGTTCATGAAAGGAAGGTCTTGCCCTGAACAGATCCTAAACCTCAGAAACATTTTAGCATACCAGAAGCAGAGGGCGAAACCATATATAGTGACTTTTGTGGACTTCCAAAAAGCTTACGATTCCATAGACAGAGGGTCGCTATTCAATATTTTGGAGGAATTTGGTTTGGACAGGAAAACCCTGAATATCATAAAAAGAAACCCTCAAAAATACGACCTTAAAAGTTAGATTCATGGGTGAACTGTCAGAACCTTTTGAGATCAGAACAGGGGTCCGGCTAGGGGATGGCCTCTCCCCCCTGTTGTTCAATTGTGCACTCGAAAAAGTTGTGAGAGAATGGAATGCAAGAACCAGAGGAGGAATTTATGAAGAAATACTGGGAGAAGAAGAAAACGCAAGCATCCAAGAAGTGATTGATCTGACGTACCCCAAAGATGGGTGATTCGAAAAAAAAAGGGGACAGTTTTGCAGGATTTGGCAAAAATGTGCATTGCGTGTCATTTGTGATAGCAGTGAAGAGTTTAAGCTTTGTCTATCGAAAAATATGATTTAGAAAAGTTACAGATTGTCTTGTTTATATGAGTTCCTAAAATCGTTCGGTGCATCCTCACTCTAGAACCACAGCTGATTGCTGGTCGTACGTCGAAACTAACGTTCACCCGTAGAAAGTAATGTTGTCTTTGATTATTGTGTGTTCTATCATTACCATTGTCTTCACGGTTGATTTAGAATTTGGGAATGTCGTTCCCCTCTGTTCTTATCAAAATGTTATTTTCCCAGATTTATATTACTGACAATACTCTTTTTATCTATAGAATAGTGTTTATTTTTGGCTTCTGAAATTAAGGTGAGCTGTTAACGAAGCACGTGTTTGGAAAATCATACGAATAGAACTGTTATCTTATGTGTAATCACTGATATGGTGCAGGATTATTTAGAATTTTTTCAGTGAGTTCTATGCCTATTCGACGTCGAGGCAATTACAGCTAGGAGATGATGGGTTGCAACAAACTGGAAGTAATACAGCCATGACATTTTGAATGCACCACCCCGGCATTTCCATGGAATGATTTCGCTATACCATGGAAAACCGAAATGTGAATGGGCGGACGTGTATTTGAACCCGCGTCCTTCCGAATACCAGGCCTCGGGGCGTGGTGATGGAATTATTTTTATGTTTTTATTTATTTATATTTAACTTATCGCTTTATGCCTCATCGAAGTCGAGGTCATTAGAGGCGGGAAAGGACTGGATACAAGGAACGGCAAGAAATTCGGCCATTGCCTTTTGCAGCAAGCATCCCGGAATTCGTCTGAAGTGACTTTGGGAAACCATGGAATACTTAAATCCGGATACTCAGACGGAGATTCGAACCGGTTTCCTCCAGAATGCGAGGCTTAGTGATTGAAGATCGCGTACATATTATGTGTGTAAAATGACACTAAAACACGTAATTTTATATGAGCCATTTAAAATGAACTCTTAGTTTACTCCCATCGCTACTGATCAGTTATTATCAGTGTTATGAATATCTGTGACATATTGGAAATGCACGTAATTTTTCTCATGTGAAATAAACAATATCATAGTTCCTGAGTCTATTTTGTTTCAAAACCGTGTTTAAACATATACACATACATAAATGTATATGATCGGTCATCACATCCGTTACATACAAAACTTCGCCATTCTTCGTGACGAACTGTTAAGCCACTTGTAAAAGGGAGGAAAAAATACACTTCAAAACTCATTGGTTCTTAGATAAAATATAGCTACGCTCAATTACAACCAAACAGCGCCTGGGTAAGAACTTAAAGAGATTATTTATACGTAATGTGGGCGTTTAACGACATCAGAGCACTGTTCCAGGGCACCTATTTTTTTGAGAGCGGAGGGAACTTAACTTGTTTTCCCAGCCACCCGTCTCTAAACATTCGCCTTCTGTTGCAGAGAGCGATGACACGTGCGGGTCAAATCACCACACATTTCCCTTTATCGGAACTTCCAGGCGCGTTCCCCGAACGGTCAACACCGCTCAGAGATAAAGCTTTCGCCCCAGCGTGCGGCATATTCGCAGTTGAAAGTCACTGGCGTTTAAAATTCGCGAAACTACCCACTTCTTCTGGTACATTTGCGGCACGGAGCCCCGGGGCAACGAGGACGAACGGTTCATTTACCAATATTTTTACGAGCGCGACGTTTTTAAAGCGCCGTTCGCCCCCGCCGGGCCGTTGTTGCGGCAGACATCCGCAGGAAGTCGGGGCCTAAATCTCTGCTCCGGAAGCCGTATCGCTCCTGCGGCTAATTTAGCAATCGAGTCCCAGAGGGCGCAACGACGAACGCGCAAAGTAAACAAACACTGACGCAGCTGGCAGAACAGAAAGAGATCATGTTGCTGCTTTCTCACAATATACCTGTTGAAAATGTTTGTTGGAAAGGCATTTCAAATTTTTTTGAAAGAAGCAACGAAAAGATTCCAAATCAGTGAAAAGATCGTATAGGTTTGATGAAGCTGAAGCTCCACATTTCCATTTCGTGACGATCTGTTAAGCTACTGGTAAACGGAAAAAAAAATACACTTGAATAAATCAGACATTACGTCCAATATTTGGATCAGCACGTTCCATTCTTGATACGTTAGTGTAACTTTGTTGTGTCCCACTTTTTCGAGCACTACAACAGGTTCAAATTCGTGCTTAGACAATAAACCTATCTTCAAACGTTTTGAATTACCAACTTTCAGCTGATACACTGACGAGAACAACAGTACTGGACGACGCATCTCTGCTGAATGACGCTACTTTGGAGGTAATAAGGGTAATAAAACGACCATTACTGAGGTGTTCGAAGCTCACGCAAACAAGCGGCGTGCACTCAATAGTCATTATCAGAGCTGAATTTGACACAACGACACTGGAATTGTGAGAAATTGACATGTATTGATTTAATGGAAATCGTATTGCCAAATGAATTCAATATAACAGTAATTCAACCTCTCCTTTCAGATAACCATCCGAGCATGGTAGATAGCAGTAACGCTCTGGCCTCGCTTTCGACAGTACGTGGTTTCGAATTCCCATCCGGCAATTCAGATTTTGGCTTTCAATGGTTTCGCCAAATCAATACAGGTGAATGCTGCCCTCCAAACTAGTGATGGGCAAACCGATTCTTTTTGATGAATCGTTTGGAATCGATTCACTCCTCGCTGAGAATCGATTCTTTTAAACGACTCTTCGATTCTTTTCACATGATATTTTGAATGACGAAAATAGATAACGAGTTATTAACCAACAAGAAGGAAATGATTAACAAATTCTAACTAAAATAATAACATTTGTTTTTGATAGTTAAATTGTATGTTATTTATTGCAAAAACAATTTATTTTATTATTTAAACAAATGAAAACACTAATTTTACAATAAAAATGATTCAATTTACTTATGAAAACTACACAAGTTTTTTATTGCTATTTACAAAAAGCATTTTCGTTAGTTTTTGTGATGTGAGTTGACTTCTCTTTTCAGTCATTAACTGTCCAGCTTTCGAGCAGGCTCTCCACTAACTATTTGAGCGCCCTTGCGCAATACCGATTACGCCGCCCCCTGTCTAACTACAACCAGTGGTGGATCTGGGAATTTTCCGAACCGGGTCAACAAAATGTGAGATTGCCACACTGTGAAATTTACAAGGCTTCCAGCTAATTGTTGTCAAACGTCATTACTGATTCTAAGCCTTGTTGCAGATTGTAATTGTTGATTGAGATTGTTGATTTAGATTGTTGATTTTGTAGGTGGCATGTTTGTTACACGTCTCGCTAGAGGGCGTCCATAGAGGTGGGTGGAGGGGGTTGGAAGGTGGGATTCCGAGCCAGGCCAAATAGCTTTTCATTCATATTATTTGTCACACTTAAAATGAGATACAGAACACTCAACACCATGTAAATATTTATTTCCGTCATGGAAAAAACTACGTGGGGAGAGGGGGGTTAGAGACATAAGCCACGTCGAGTTACTTGGGTGGAGGGAGGGTACACAAGAAGCCAAAATGGAGCTACATGGTTTATGGACGCCCCTTACATATGCTCCAATTTTACTCCATAAATTTGGCAACTTTTTGAATTTGCCGGATGGTGCTTTTCTTAAGTTAAACAGTGTATCACTAGCATTTTACCTACAAACCAATAAATCAGTGTGTGTTTAAATGGCATAATTTAAATTTTATATTTATTTTCTTGGTTTCAGTATTAGTATTTTGGGGGACGTCCAGAAATTACGTGAGGCTATTTTCCGGAAATCTAGACCCCCTCCCCCCCTCCGTGAGACTTGGTGAGATTTTGCCGCCCCCCCCTCCCCGTTGGTGAGATTTCATGAGATTTTCACGGAACACCCTCCCCCCCAGTTGTTCGACCAGGAGAAGTTTCGAGACTTTTTTTAGCTGTCGTGCTCCCCGAAAGAATGATACCCCCTCAGAAACCGGTTTTTGGCCCTGTAAACTGGTATTTTTTACGCTTTTTTTAGTTCTACACTCGTTCAAGTTCAAAATTTCACGTGAGATATCCGTCGACCCCCCCCCCCCCCTTGGTGAGATTTCGTGAGATTTTCCGGACCCCTTTCCCCCCCCCCTAAAAAGTCTCACGTAATTTCTGAACGCTCCCCTATATTCATCGACGGCACTGTTCCCCAACGTCTTTTCGTTTAACCTTTTTCCTCGTAGAAACCTCACCAGCTGGAACAGTATATATGCCGCTTCAGCACATGCTAATTTTTGTAATGGTCCAATTCATAAACTTCGTTCATTTCTATTGCAAAATGTTTGCATTATCCACAAAATTAAGAACAACTAAAACACTGATGAAGTTCGTATGATAATAACCGGACGCGCTCCATCGCAATTAAATTCAGTACTCGATGCATTCGCAATTTGAAAAACCCACGCAACATGGGAATAGCAGATGGCTCTGAAATTGGTATACTTTTCCCTGTCCTCAAATAATCGGGAAATACTTTATTTGTGGTAGAATATAAAAGTTATAGGACGTATAATTCATTGCTAATTTATTTGTAAATCTAAATCTGTGTTGTGGTAGCATCTATAACAGTCTGGAAGGAAACCAAAAACTTATAACTAGTTCCAAAAACACTAGAAAAATGTGTATTTAAGAAAGTAAATTCCTAAATTTAAAAATACTTTTTATTTCTGTAATATATTTTTAATTTTCCTGTTCCAAAGATAAATATTCTTTATTTCCTTACAAATAAGTTGCCAAACCAAGAAACACGCCGTGAGAACTAAGATTGTGAATCGAAAGGAATCACGAGTTACGCAGATATCAAGAGTTAAAAAGAGCCGAATCGATGGAAGAGTCATTAAGACAGAAGTGAGCCGAGAGCGAGTGAGCCGAGAGTCGTAAACATTATCGAGTTAACGACTCGGAGTCGACTCGGAACCTGGACGAGTCGGTGAGCGATTGCGCAACAACGGCTCAGCTCCTGAGCTCCCTCTTAACAACTCTTGAGTGAACCGTGACTCTTCCAAGTGAGTCGATTCCGCAAACGATTCTTTTAGACGAGTCGACTCTTTGAATCGATTCACGATTCTTTTGCCCACCTCTACTCCAAACCACCATGCCCAAATTCCTTCTCGTTCGTTGCCATAGTTCTTTCGTGCTTCTAATTACCTCGATATGAACGAGTAGTTAGGGCAGAAGAAAAGAAAATCAGTTAACTAGTTATAAAGCTATGTCATTATTTTTTAGGAACACTTAACTAGTTATAAAGCTATGTCATTATTTTTTAGGAACACTGTTCAGTTAAGGTCCTTTCAATCGTATACAAATTATAATAGAAATAAACGATTTGGAAAAATCTCTCAAGTAACCAAATTAAGATATCTAGGATAAATTATTCAATCTGCAGGTTTATATCGTGACGCAAACAAGGAGAGAATATCTAAGTTACAAAAAACCAATATCCCAAAATGTCAAGTTAAGATACTGTAACACTGTAATCAAACCAGTGGAATTGCACGCATCGGAAAATTTGATGATTGAGGCAGATCATTGATTATAGGTATTGAAAAGCAAGAAAAGAAAATTTCAGGGAAAATATTTGGATTTGAATTTGGATTAAAAGGAATCAACATGAACTATACCAGCATTCAGAAAAAAAATTCCGACAAACTCAGGAAAATACGAATTAAATTCCACAGCCATATTATCAGAATGAGTGAGAACAGACTCGCCATAATAATTCTCAGCATGGTCATTACAATGAAAATGAAAAACAATTTGCTAATTGAAATCGAAAAATACCTGCAGGACGTCGGAATCACAGATGATATATAGGACAGATGCATATTTAGTAGCATGGTAAATAATTACCAATTTGCTAACAAACAGTATATTAGAAGAAGGGTTACCTGGACGGAAGAATGTAGCTCAGCGAGAGGATGAAGAGATTTTGTGAAAAGAATAGAAACACATCAGCTAAAAAAGTTCATTTCCGCTCCTCAGTTGTACACATTACTTTTAATGTGAAACGATTATTTACGAAGTCACAGGTATAGTTGTACTGTAACTAGGTGGGTATAATTTACGGGAATGCTGTAAACTAATTTCAGTTTAGCGCTAAACTCCAGACGAAGGGCGGGCTTTGCTGGTTATTGTGGCTCTCGGGAGTCGAGACCGCTTTCTTCACCCGGCGCCTCTTGAATTCCGACGACGACTGCTCCGTGCGCCACAAAGCGAACTGTCTCATCAGACCGCGCGGTGGCCATAAGGCGCAGGCCAGCCCGCGTAATGCGGCGATTTACAGACTCCGGCTGGCGCCTTACCTCGCCACTCGATGCGACGGTCCCCAACGCGTCGAACAGCAAGGCTGCTCACCGGCCGTCGTTTGTGACCCAGTTGCGGGTCTCGTCCGCAGCGCTCGGTGGTATGGCGGAGAGGGCTGTCATACTGCAAGAATCGACGGCGGCGAATTCAAAGCTCGGCACCAACGTGCCTCCCATCCTGATAGGTTGCAGGCATCTGACAGTATACAGACGATCGCCCAGTTCCTTCCAAACAAACTGAACGGTTGCGCGTGTCACAAACGGATGCATTTCTTACGTAAAATAACACTATGCAACAGTGAAAAATCATTTTTCGCAAACGTAGTAGTTCTTTATGTATGCTACAAATGTGAGAATTATCGCACCATTAGTCTAACATCACATGCTTCAAAATTAATGACCAGAATAATATGCAGATGAATGGAAAGGGTAGCAGAAGAGATTGTTGGGGAAGATCAGTTTGGATTTAGGAAAAACCTCGGTACAAGCGAAACAATTCTGATTTTAAGGTTAATACTTGAAGGATTTTTTTTTTTTTTTTTTTTTTTTTTTTAAATGGCATTTGGCAACGGAGGCCAAACAACCAGCTCTATGTAAATATTATTTGCTTTCAGTGTTTAAGTCGTCATCCAGTATATGTATTGTATTTTTCCAATGTATGGACGCCACAGGACGGACAGGACATTCACACAGACACACAACACTTAAACATCCATGCCCGCGGCCGGATTCGAACCGGAGGCCTTCGGCACGCGGAGCTAGCACTCTAGCCCCTACGCTGGATCAATAAAAACAAAGATACTTTTATGGCGTTTGTTGATTTAGAAATAGCTTTAGATAAAGATAGGTGGGACAAGATGTTCAAAATTTTAAAGAAGTTGGGTCCCAAATGTCAAGATAGAAGAATCTAATATTATAATAAGCAACTGTGTCAGTAATTACGTCGTGTGTCACGGCATGATGTAACTTTATGACATAGTGCAATGACGTCACGCATTACGCCATTATTCTTAGTAATGTGCGTTAATTAATAACATTTCCAAGCATCCACGAATAAATTAACTGACAGAACACTGAAATAAAAGTACGTATTGAGTTTAAATCGAAATATAAATCATTAGATGCTAATATTTACATAATATTATTTTGATGTATATAAGTATTTCTTAAATCCTTTGTCCATAGATATGTAAGACAAATGCTTAGTATTTCGAACATCGATGTAGCGAAAGTTTTGGTTAGATTGTTACTTAGCATGGATCAGACTTAAAACTGGCATTTGACGTTACGGCAGAGGGCATGAATAATTCAGTTTTTAAAAAAATAAGTAATTTAAACTGTGTCCTATTATTCAAATTATTAATTCGTTTGATCAGAAATAGTTGCATACTGATGCGTTATGTGCATCTTACACTATATTTAAAACAAATATTACGTGGCGTAAGGTAAGTTTATAACATTTATCTCATTTTCCTTTGCTTTCACTGTGTAATATTACTGAGCCTATTATTTCAGCAACTGTGTTTTGTTATCGGTATGAATCGCGGATAACAAGAAAGTAATGTGTAAAAATCCTTGAAGATTTTTGATCAAATTTATATCGCCATACAATATTGCCACTAAAACGCGATACAGTTCATGTATTAACAAGCGTGAGATTGAAGTATTGTTCTTCTGGCGGCAAGTTTATAGCATTACGTGGATAGGTTGAAATGCAACCTGGACCCCGATGGAAACGGAAACCTTTTGCTACAGCGAAAGGTACGAGGTGTTTGATTTTTTATTCTATTACAATTCTATTTAGTTAAGCAATTGCTAAGAAATGACTTGTCAAAACTCTGAAAGAAAAGAGTATGTATTTCGTTTAATTTGGAATATTAATTATCAGGTTTTTTTTCTTACTGAATCATTACATAGTTTGAATGAAAGAAGATCCAAATCAATCACGATATATGTGGCGTAAACCACAATTACATATTACATGGCATAGCGTAAGTTGTTAAGATTTATTGTTAACGCCCTTCGTTTTAACTGGTGTCATTATTTCAGCCGATGTAAGCTTACTCAGCCGTCGAAATATCGATTTTCATCACAGGTATTAAGAAAGAAAAGTGTAAGAACCTGTGAAGATTTGGGATCAAGTTTATATCGCGATGCATGATAACACTGACATGCGATACAAGGAATGCATTAATTCGCGCGTGATTGAATCTTTGCTTTTCTGGCAGAAGTATTAGTGGAGATTGTGGTTAGACTGAAATGCAACGTGGATCAAGATCACAACTGAAGCTTTTTGCTACAGCATAAGGGAAGATAAATTTTAATGAGCTATATTTTATAACAATTCTGTTTAGTTAAGCAACTGCAGAGAAATAAATTACCATAACACTCCGTTAAACCCGGGCTTTGGGACTAGTACATTATAAACTACAGAAGAATCAAGTGGCCGTTATAAAAGTAGAGAATCATGAGAGACATGTAACAGTTAAAAATGGTGTTAGACAAGGTTGTAGCCTATCCCCGTTAATATTCAACTTGTATGCAGAGGAAGCAATAAAGGAAGTTAAAAAAAATAATAAAAAATCATGTGGCATAAGGGTTCAAGGAGAAAAAATCAGTATGCTACGATTTGAGGATTACACTGTCTTGTTAGCAGAACAGGCTGAGGATATTGGATGTTACTAAATCGCATGAATAAAATACTGAACGAAGGCGAGACAAAAGTGAAGAAATGGTAGCCTACCAATGACAGTGGGTTAAATATAAAAATAGAATCATTTGCAATATGAGAAGTAAGTGAATTCTGCTACTTGGGAAGCAAAAATACAACTAAGAATTCGGCTAAAAGCAGAATAGCACTAGCAAAAAGAGCCTTCATGAAAGAAAGAAATCTTTTAGTTTCAAATATTGACCTAGGACTTTGAAAGAACTTTTTAAAACTCTATGTATGGAGCACAGCACTTTATGGTAGTGAAGATTGGACTTTAGGAAGAAAGGCAAAATTGAAGCATTTGAAACGTGGTACTACAGAAAAATGCTGAAAATTAAGTGGACAGACAAAGTACGAAATGAACGAGTGTTAGAAATGATGGGTGAGGAAAGTTATGGAAGAAGCTTGCAGAAAGAAGAGACAGGCTGGTAGGTCATATTTTGATACATGTTGGATAGTTTAATTTGTTGGTGGAGGGAACAGTCGAAGGTAAGAACTGTACAGGGAGAGAGAGATAGGAATATATGAAGCAAATAATTGAGGACGTGGGTTGTAATGGATATGTAGAGATGAAGAGGCTAACACAAGATAGGAAGGGATGGAGGATTGCGTCAAACTAGTCGAAAGACTGATAACAGAAAAAAATGTGTTTCGGCCTCTAAATTCGAAAAAGACACTCAAAACATCGTATCACCCTCACAGGTTTTCCACAATTCGTATACTTTGCCAATATTGATATCACATATTGAAGAAGTACGTATCTTAGGCTCAAAGACCGAAAACGCTCATTGAAAGAAAAAAACGATAAAGCGTTCTGGTTTCTTGAAAACGGACACAATACGTTATTCGCTTTATGGAACTTACAAAAAACAGCCAGAATGCGATGCGGCTAACAGAAAACGGCTATAACGCGAATTTTGCGTTTGATCCAAGTCGCATTCTCCACACATGACAACTCAAGTTTTAATTTTTTTTAGAGCTTTGTAACGCGGTATGATGAATCATATATATTAAATGCAGACTGTACCGATTCGTCGTGAACACAAAGAGTTAGATACTGATAAGTCGTAACGTGTTGTGACCGTTTTCCAAAAATCAGAATGCGCTGTGGTCTTTTTTTTCGCTGAATGAACGTTTTCGGTCTTTGAGCCTAACACATATACATATGTGGCGCACTAATCATGCTGATGTAGAATATGAGATTAAAACAACAACATATTGAAAGATGCACAGTGCACAGATGCGTACGGAGAATATGATATAAAACATGCATTCAATGCTTTCTTAGTTATCATGGCGTGGTCCCTGCTTTTCCTCTTATGGGGTATTTTCGTATGCTAACAATGAAGCATCCAGCAGTAGACGCCCATTTTCAGATCATCCCAAGTTCCATGGTATCATTGTTTGCTGAACGAATATTATAATATTTAAAATGTAAGGGACGTACCGGGTGCTAATAAATGTCTTTCACGCAATGTTGACTATAGGAGCTCTGCTTTATTCATTGTCAGTCCCAGATCGCGGGCTAAATCACTTAGATCTGGCTTAGTGAACAGAACAGGGCCTTCATCTGTCACTACTTCAAACTCAGTATCGTCCGTCTCCTGCACGGTATCTATGTCATCACTGTCATCCGTTACCTATGGCTGCGCACCGTTGTAAATACTCTACACACACAATTCACACGGGAAAGCATGCCGAAGTATATCCATGGGCCAACAACATTTAGTGTCCACCCAATTAACAGATTATCGTGTCCCGGTCCATTAGCACTGCGGAGAGGTTTGCGTTGCAAAAAGACTTTAATACACAATCTGGAGATTAGATAGGTTGCTTCACTACTTCTGACCTGCTTTCGAAGTCCAGGATAGTGAAAAAAATTTCCATCAACGTATTGAACGCCAAATACCGTCAAGTGTGTTAGGGGGCGTCCATTAATTATCAGGGGTGTTTTTTTTTGGAAATCTGGAACCCCCTTATTCCATTGTGAGATTTGGTGGGATCTGGCGGGACACCTCCGTCTCCCTCACTATTGTGAGGTAAGGCCTTGAGGTACCCCCCCCCCCCCTCACTTGCTGACGACGTGCTAGCTCTCCTGTTTTCAAGGGTTAGACCATCCCCTAACATTGGGATCGATGTCATTTGTAGACCTTTCTTCAAGGAATATAATACATAAGAGTAACCAGGTACGAAAAAAAAAAAAACTATTGCCGTAAGTTTGTTTGAAACATATAAAATTTCACTTTTCGCAGCCGTCATTATTGAAAAAATTGCACTTACCTGTCTCTCTTTTTCGGTGTTTGCGCTGCGATTTTTTTTTTTTTTATCGCCAACGTTTCGGCATCGACCTGGAGCCATCTCTCTATCTAGCCGCCTGTTTTTTTTTTAATATAAACTTGAAAGCTTGATTCACAGTTTATTATTTTTCACCGCCAAAGATGATTTTGTTTCTCCGGCAAAGAATATTTACTTTTCTAAAGAGGTTTGTGTATTATGGAGCGATCTTGTAGTTGTTACAACGTGTTCATTTGCTAGTACACACTTCCACATTTGGCTCAAACCATAGCCGCCGTATTTGTTAAAAGTACAAGGATTTTTGTATATTTCTATAGATTCCCTTATTTTTCGTTCTAAAAATTCATTTGGCTTTGCAACGATAGTAGTTTTCTCCTTCTATTGATTTTCCGCCACTGCCGATTTCGTGGTTTGTTCTAGTCTCGCGTTACAAAGATGTTCTTTCACCCTAACGGAGACTGCTCGGATGTCTCACCGATGTACACCTGACCACAATCGCAGGGAATCTTATACACACCGCTAGATTGTAATGGAGCTCTGAGATCTTTCACCGATCTTAAAATGCTTAGAACCTTGTTTTTAATGGTGAAGATAGTCTGAACATTGATTTTGGTCAGCACTTTACCTATTTTCTCAGTGACTCCCTTTACATATAGGAGAAGAGCCTTCTTCTTTTGTTAAATTTCTTTTGTTTGAAACATATTGAACAAATACTAGCTTTGTTATGAGTACAGTCGCTTAGTAACAACTTTTCTATCTGTGGCGTAACATCTCTGTTTCTATCCACACCGATCTCTGATAACCAACTGGAGTGACTGCAAAGAATTACGTGGAGATGGTTGCGGGGGATGGGGGAAAGTTTCTTCCGCGTTATAAGGCGCTCAGAAAGAGGGAACTTGCAGAAATCTTGTACGTTAACAGCTAGCGGGGCAGGGCGAAGCACTATATGAAAAATACTGAAACTGCAATTTAGCAGTGCTCATGACACCGAAATGAAAGCCATAAGTTTGTTCGGAGTACAGGGGTGGAGAATAGTGGAGCGTGTTGTGTATGACGTAACCACATCGCACCCTTACGGTTATTGTCTGTAAGGAGTCCAGCTAGGGATGACTGCACTTATTGCTCGACCTCGGGTCCCGATAAATTCCTCACAAAGGTGCCAGCTGCGTTAGTAATAATTCTGCAACTTACATGACAAGTTTTGGTCCATATTTTGCATTTACTTGTTAAAATAAGAAATTGTTATTTAAACAATACCAATGCTAATTTAGTAAGTAACAAATAAAAACGCATTCATAAACTGAAAATTCACTCAAGCATTAATTGTTATTGATCCTGAAACAGCTTAAATTCCTTGTGAAACAATTTTTATCTTACGCGAGTATTAACTTTCAATTCATTTCTCTCGAAAAATAATTTAGTCCATTCAATTACTCCATTAACTGACAAATTAAAAATTTCCAACTTACTTATGGCTGATACTAAGGACTACTTATTGTCAAGATCATCTCTTTTTATCCACGTACTATTCTAAATTTTTCGTCTAATATAAATTCACGCTTCATTCCAGCCACAGTTGTAGCTGGTATTCGTTAGGGCGCTAATAACCTCGTTGTCGACGCGCCCTTAAACATCAACAACAACAACAACAACAACAACAACAACGCTTCATTCCAAATCAACTCTTTAAAACAACCTTCTCTGCCCCACTCTATATCATCCAGTATTTTCCAACTTTGCTTATTTAATGCATCTTTTTTTTCTAACTGCTTACCGTCTCTTAACAGGGAGGTTTTTAGAGACGGGAAAGGATGGGGGGCAAGGAATGGGAAGGAATTCGGCCATAGCCTTTTGAAGGAAGCATCCCGGAATTTGCCTGGAGTGATTTGGGAAACCATGGAAAACCCAAATCTGGATGCCCGGACGGGGATTCGAACCACCGTCTTCCCGAATGCGAGGCCAGAACGCTAACCATTACACCACCACACTCGGTTTTAACGCATCTGTATCTGTTTGCTTTGCTAATTTCCGCGAACAGATCTAGCTGATGGCTCTTGCTCCCCCTCTAATTATTGCAGTTGATATATCTACTCTGCCAATATATTCAAGCTAAAGTCAAACTTAATTTTTATAGGCCAGTTCCCTCAATTCTCAGATCACCTTTCCTCTTTTTGCGTATGGCTGTGGACGTAGTCGACGTCAAGGTCATTAGAGGTGCGAAATTGGTTCGGGGCAAGGATCGTGGAGATATACAGCCAAGATTTTTTGAAATGTCTCTCATGATTCTCCACTTTTATTATAGCCACTTGATTCTTATATATATTAATGGCTATTATTCTGTCTAGCGCGTTTAATTACCTGCTTCCGCAAAAGGCATAGAGCACCTAATAGATATTCCTCTAATACTGGGTAGAAAAACGTACCTCAGTTTCACCTTGAATGCCCTACAGTCACCACTCGGTGACAAGGGGGTAAAACACGTGCACAGTGGGGAGGGAAGCTGTGACACCTCCTGGCGTGACGTCACTATACCTCCCCCACAAAGAAACAAACGTTGCGCGCCGCTGCACTCGCCAGGGAAACAATGGCGGCTCGTTTGTATGAAAAGAGCTTCATTACGGGCGTTTATGGCAAGGGGCGAGTCTCCAACAACCCTCCTCCGCGTTAAATATTGCGAACCGTGAACTGCTGCAGTCGTTCCGCCCAGTCGCCCCGCAGTTGGTACGCCTGTTGACGATCTTTGTCTCGTCCACAGCCCGAGGTCCAACGCTCGTAAATCACGGTGTTATGCTTCTCAGACGTCGACTTTAAAAGAACATTTTCTTTTCTCCCCGTTACGCTTGGTATCATACTGTCGAAGAATGGAAGTTAGCATTTCATTTCGCGGTCTGTTGCTGACTCCTCAACCGCGAAGGACGCACACACGCGCTAGAAGACAAGCATCAACAATACATTCAATTTTTTTTACCTCTGTCATCC
This sequence comes from Vandiemenella viatica, assembly GCA_031002005.1. NCBI lineage: Eukaryota > Metazoa > Arthropoda > Insecta > Orthoptera > Morabidae > Vandiemenella > Vandiemenella viatica. Next base: position 141,002,794 of record CM061919.1, read on the forward strand.
GCTGGAGATTTAAGATCCAGAAAGTTTTATTTATAATGCTGCGTTCCGTTGCGAGTTTTGCTTGCAATCGGAAAATAATAGACTAGAGGCATAACCTGCTCCGTCAGCTATGTTCTCTTCGCTTCGGTGTACTTCCTGTGGATTCAGAGAACTCGTTCGTCATGTCGTAACAACCGTGTTTGGATTCTGACTACTGCGCCTGACACAGAAGAAAGAACGAAATAAATGCAAATGGGAAACTAAGTGCAGGTAAACAAGATTAAACGTCACTCCGCTTTCAAAGCTGACCGGAAATGTTTACACGCGATTTACGCGCACAATATCAGGATGCTGTTTAACTGGTAGGGCCATTAGAAGTACGAAATATGAAGGAAAATTATGTTTTATTATTACGTAGTGTTAACGAAAAAAACAGATATTAAAAAAGAAAAAAGTTACATGCCTAACATTATTTTGAATACAACAAGAAATTTAAAAAAAAAACAACAACTGAAATACACGCTTTTGCAACAATTGAACTAAACAGTTAAAAATAATTTTTAATATTAAAATTCTGGTCAGCAGATCTTTTATTCACTGATTAAAATAAATAAAAATGTAGGTAAATTTTTCAGTAAAATATGTATATCAAACTAATTGCAGATAAGATTACAAGAATAATTGAAGTTGAAGAAATATTCCAATATGCCATTTTTTCTGTAATATGAAAATTAAAAATACAGTTAACAAATTGTAGTGAAATTTGAAACTTATTAAATTTATTTTCGGAAGAGTCAAATTTTAAGTATACATATTTTAGTAACACATTTTAATTGTTTTAAAGAAACAAAATTACATTACGTATGGGGGATTGGAAAGCTATAGCTTTATCAAAAGCTTATGAACTAAAATCTGCAATTTACTTCTCAACAATATATAAGAAATTATCACGTCGCAAGCAAGTTCTATTCATCGTCAGTTGATCACTGAATCTTGATTCTTTTGGGTGTACCGAACACAAAAACTAATTACTTCAATTCTGTTAGCATATCCAGAGAAAACAAACGGAAATTGGAAAACCAACTACAGATCACCGTTTTAATAAAATATACTCGTTCTCCAGTTCAGATTAATCACAAAAACTTTTGAATCAAATTTGGTACTTCCAAATAATCAGACAAAACTAGACAAAAATTTTCAGCGAATGAATGATATTTCTGATAGAATTTTAAGTCAATTCTTACCTGAAATTTTCGGTATCATTTTTGATATTACCAATGCTGAAAAGGTTTAAATCCGAAACCAATTAAAGAGTGAAAAATTAAAGTTGTTGAATAAACGTAATTCTGGTGGTCGTTGTACTTTGTAACTTCTGTACCGAAAAATCATACAAAAAAGGTATTAAAAAGTATAAATTATTTCAATTCAAACTGAAAGAGTTCATTATTGTTGATTCGTTTTAGTCCGTAAAATATATTTTATATTCATTTCTAATAACGAAAATTTTGAAACATAGTAGGTTTGATCATCGTTTATGGTGAACGTTGCATTCTAATTCTTTCCTATTAGTGAATATTCGAGTGTCCTCTATTCAACTCAGCTCATAAGACGGAATATAGTGCTCTAGGAATGAAAATGTAAAGGTGTATAAGATTAAGTATATTGAGAAAAGATAGAGAAACCATAATTTACTTTAACTGATTTTCGTCTCCAATTATATTCTTAGTTATGTCTTAATGTATTATGCAACTCCGCCTCTTCGCTTCTTCTCCTGCTGCACGTTTCTCAAACCACCTTTTGCTTTCAATAACCAGCATCTTATTAGTTATTATTAATGATGAAGATAATTTCACTGCTCTCGTATAATACGAAAGAGTGCGTATTTATTTCACGTTATTTTACCGCGTTCCAGTAAACAAACACCAGATGTCAGCGACCACCGCTAACCCTATTTTAATGGTCGCATATTTAATTCATCACAGATCTTTACTATCTTCGGGAGGCCTTTCATTAACCGAAAAACCAGTATGTTAGCTCGTACTGTATGACAGCCATGACCATGTGACAAGTCATGTGTTTAGATTGAATGTAATTCTCCAGTTCTATTGACAAAAAATAACATTCCCTGAGATTTCTTGCGAACAAAGCTACCGTACGTTTTCTCCACGTATGTTTACTGCCAACATGACACTTGTAATTTTAACAGCCGAAAGAATTACATTCCATAATTGTTAATTCATTTCATTTTACATCCACCATTATCCATAGTGAATCTGTTCCTTACTGCTTTAGCGAGACGAATTATGAAAAAAAAGACAAACCATTGTCCCAACTACATAAATATCATATGCGTTATACCTAGAGTTGCAAACTGAAAAAAAAAACAATTTTTTTCAGATTTGTGAAAAAAACCTAGCACCCTTGGTTTTTTTTCTAATTTTTCTTTTCAGAAAAAATACATTTGATAAATTATAGTATTATTTACGGAAATTACATTTTACATGTGTGTTTTAAATCTTACTAAATCATATAATGTCTTACATAATGATTCATAAATGTATCTATATAGGTAACATCCTCTTGGTCAGTACCACATTCACTAGTATCAGTAACACCAACACTAGTGCGGTCAGAATCGGAATTTTCTGTTTCTTCTTCTGTCTCCTCTAGATCCAATAACTTCAGAAGTAGTTACATTTTATTTTACTGGTTGTATTGTACACAAAAGATTTTGAGATTGCAATTTTAAATTGTGAGCAAAGTATGCACTGAGCATAAAGACTGCGCCGATAGTTCCATATTACGGTCTTTTAAGTTTGAATTTAAATTTATTATCATACAAAATAGGAGCTTTATTTCTTTTCAATCGTTGGTTTATGCCAACGGTTGCAAGGAAATGATTCATAATAACTGACAATTTAATGACTTAGTATCACTATATGCTGCGAGTTTAACAAGTATCCGAATATAAGGAAAGCACAATAAGTAATAAAAAGAGGCAAAAAACCGTTGATAAATTTAAAATTCCTAATTTTTTGAAAAGATCCGTAGGTCTACAGATAAATTTGTAGGGCTGGCAGCTCTAGTTCAAATAGTGAGTATCAATCCAAACAACGGGGATTCCTTCTCGTGCATATTCGGGAAATCCCCGTTCGTAAAAGAATACTTCAGTCAATGTTGCCAATATTTTTGTAACTTTTTTTCTACTGAACCAGAAAAATATAGTAGATTTAAAAATTAAGATACGTATTTAGTATAAACTCTAAAACAGTCATATTAAACGATAAATGCCTTAATCATATGAAATTTAGTAGTTATGAAAAAAACATGTCCCAGAAAAAAACTGTTTTTTTTCACAGTTTTTTTTTTTCATGTTTTTTCAGAAAAAAAAAAACGTTTTTTTACAACACTAGTTATACCACAACATTAAATATTATATTAAGCACATTCTTATGTCTTTTTTTTTTTTCCTTATCCTTTCCTCGAATAAGCTTCTGTCCCCAACTACATAAATTTCATATTTGTTATACCACACCATTACATATTATATTAAGCACATTCTTAATTTTCCTTTTCCTTTCCTGGAATAAGCTTATGTCCACTAAGAATAAATCAGACGCATAGCAGATTTTTAATGATTAATCATGCTAAGGAGATAACAAAAACAAAATTATTTATTATAGAAGATAAAGATTATTCTTAATTTTAGAAAATAAATTCGTCAAAATCAGGCATTCATCCATGTGACCGCGAACGCCAATGAGAAAGTATTACGTCACACCACCCGAGACGCCAAAGTTGTTATTGACATTTTCTTGAAACAGAACAGGTTACTTGGTAAATTATTCGTTTGTATGAACTTCTGTGACGTTAATACAGTTTTCTCAGTTATATGCTGAAAGACAAGTGTAATTCGCTATGGAACCAGGATTTAGCAAAGCAAACAGTTGCAATTTGCCTAAAATTAACGCCGTAACATTTGGCTGATTTTTCGCGTCAAACATCGACTTTTGCTCATCGGAATTCCGCAATGTTCGACTTAAGTATACACAAGTGTAATATTACACTGTAAGCTTAAATATTATTATTTCAGCTTTGTAAACAATAACCTATTGCTTAGACATACGTTTTGTATGAGGTTACATTTGCGAAGTATAAACAAGTACTAAATAGCAAACCAGAAGGAAGACCTAAGCGAAATAACAAAAGATTTTAGTCCTCGCTTCGATAGTATCTTTGGCGTGAATAATGTCTTGGATATAGTTGTTGTTAGGTACTATTATTTCTGTGCCGTGCCCGTATCGTAACTTTTCAGTTGCATCACGTCTAAGGTATGTTCCATTTTGCTTATATATACACCTTTTCTAGAAAAATAGGGCCTATATCCTCAAAAAACATCTGTGGCAAATTCTAAAGCTATGGCACTGCCAATTTCAAGTCTGCTCTAAACTTCGTATCAGCCTAACAACATCACCTCTCAGTTATGGTATCTCGAGAACCATGAGAGATATTAAAAAATTTATTCTTTATTTTCGATTTGTTTCATCGAACTGCATAAGAACCAATCATCATATTGTGGATATTGTGGCACCACGGTAATGATAGTGCTGCCAGAGAGTGTTTATTAGATTATAGGTAACACTAATCAAAGGTTATAAATCATAAAACCAAAACAACTTCAACTCAAACCTTATTATGTTGTCAGTACTTGCAAAGTAGTGGTTCTGCAAAATTCATCAGTATTGCTTTAGATTTAGAAATATACTGTGCACAAACCCTTACATCAAAATGATCTTCACAAAAAAAGATTCTTGAATCTGGAAATAGACTATGAGCTTCCTCATTGCAAGTTTTAACCATTTTATCCGTATCTTTTCATTGTTTTGAATATATGTAAATAACTTGTTTGGCGTTTTTATTGTTCTGCTTTTACACTGGGAACTTCACAGTACTTATAAAACTATACATTCACTTTTAATTAAAAAACACTTGGCACCTGTCATATACATACACGACTGCTATGTTGTGGTTCGGGTGATGTGACGTCATTCAAGACACCATGACAGTCTTGAGCGTTTTCGCGGTAAATTTAAATTCGTTTTCTAAAATGCAAAATACATTATGTAAATATTCGATTTTTTAAAAAATAATACATTTTTTGAGTAAAATAGATACTGAGGTAAAGTATTAACCTATTTTTCGAATTTAGTCAACTAGCCAATTACGCCATAATGAATGAAAATTGGCATTGGAGTAAATACAAACTTAGAATATTTGAAGTGACAGTTCCTCCAAGTCTATGGCGTGGTTTAGCGCAGTTCAATTTACAGCTTTTTATCCACATCTAAAACTGTGCATTTTTTATGGTTGACTGGAAAGTATGGCGCAAGGTCAGCACAATATTTTCAGGAGTGCGCTGCATTAAGTATCCACTCCACCGTGTTTGGCTCTTCTTGCCGACAATTATTCATCTCTCTAAAGCAGGGCAGCCAACGAGGCTCCGGGCCAGTTTTCTGTTTTCGTGCTTTTTAATTATATAAGATCCATATTCATTACGGTCTTAATTTGAAAATTTATAGCTGAGTTTGTTGGTGAATTGTTTCGTGTTTTCTGCCTATAGCTAATTCATCTTGAAGCCAGTGTTGATAATGATAATACAAACTAAGAAATGCACCTCCGACAAAATATCAACTGACTAGAAATAAATTGTACTGAGTTTTTTGAAACCACACAAATGCACTGTCACTGGTAGACAAAAGTTGGATGAGCAGGAACAACAGAAATTAATGCACTAAGCTAGATATTTTTCTACAGTGTGTTTCTTCCATGTGTTACGTGTTCGTTACACAAACCGCTCCGTGATTCTTTTAATTTCATTTAATTCCGATGGATCGCAAGCTCCAATGGTAATTTTTATTCTCCTACGATTTTCAGTTTTAAAATTTTCGGCGATTTTGGTAAATTACTCATCGCCTGCCTTGGTAATTTATTCTGTGCTCGTCCCCCTTAACTACGAAAGAAAATTTTTTCCACATCCTTACGCCTGAAATCAAGTGCTACCTTGTGGTCATGATCATCTATCCCTTACATACACCACGCTCAATTCTTCCACCAATATCTTTCCACAACTCATCATCAATATACACCTTGTAAACTTCCAGCACTCTCTTCATCCTCATTTCTTCCAACGAATCCCACTGTATTTCCTTTATCATATGAGTTGCTGATTGCATTCTGTGATAATTTCCAGAGAAAAATCCTAGAGCCCTTCTTTACACCTCTGACCTTTTCGCTTTAATAACTCATCAGATTTACGGATTTTTTTCATAACTGATCGAAGCAGACTTTCTGGAATTTTAATGGCTTTTTATCGTTGAGATATCTCACATGATTGTTACTAACATACATCAGCCGGATTGGCAGTAATGGTCCAACCCATGAGTCACTTACAGTGCGTTGAACCAACGTTTCTTTTATCAATATCAACAGAGATTCTTTATAACTTAACATCATCTCGAACAATTATCCATTCACTTCGAGAAATGTCAGAAACTTTACTGTTTTCTTATTAAGTATGGCTTCGTCAACAGTTATCTTCTTCGTTAACCTAGTCTAATTTCGTCTTTTGTGCTAATATTAACAACAATATCACATGAAGTTGTATGGTATCTCGTGAATAAATAACATAATAGAATTGTTTCATAATTTAATTCGTTCCTCAAACCACACACAGCTGCTAAATGGTTTATGATCTCGTTACAAACTGTTTCAGTTGATGAACGCTTGCTTAGATAATAGTCAGTCAGCTTATTTTGCTAATGCTTCATTCATGCTTTAACGGCCGTTTCCTGTCTCTATGTACCACGCTTAAACTGACAATAACATCTCACCGTGAATTGCCGCTTCTGTAATCTACCTGCGTTTGCTACGTATACATTCCAACTGTCCAATGTAAACCCTCCCATCCCGCTGAGGTTTGTTGGTTTGCTGTTTCTTGACCTGTCGGAAGCGGTTGAAGTCAGCTGGATGCAGTCAACAATCCCTTCTAAAGGGAAATCCCAGGGTATCGCTACAAGTGTTTTCGGGAAATCTGCAAAGTTTATATCCATTAGTGTGATCCGAATCTGAATAATAATCTCCTCTCTCTCATCCCAATCCCTCCCAAAATCATGTTAGTTCACCGATACGACCGTTGAACCATTTCCTGCGATAAGAAGAGTTAAAACAACACTACCTTGTTATTACATTTTAATACGAAAAATTATTGCTTATTTCTACGATGTATGCGATCTGATAAAAATCGACAAAGTAATTGACATGGTAAGCTGATGCCTCTTACATTATCAAGATTAGAAACGAACATTGTAACATTCGTAACCTGTAAAAGTCTATATCATATAATAAAGAAAGGTATGAACTTTAGTAAGAACTGAGATACAAACTGAGACACTAAGATAACGACAATCGGGACATTCGATGATCAACCATTTCTCCTCTTCCAAATACGTTGCGAACTTCTTTGAGGTCGAGACCTTATACATTTTGGAAACATTTTAAGATTTTACTATTACAGAGGACTACTTATTTGTCCCCTTAGTTTGCCTCTAATTTTTTAATTAAATGCAAACGTTCTGTGGTGGTCCCAAATATGCGCTATCACTCTACATTTATAATTATTTCCCTCTCATATCTGTATTTATAGGCCAATAAGTTACAGGTAGTTACTTTTTTTCAGTTAAAATCACTTAAAAATTTCATAATAGCTGACAGGCATCATTAACAACTATGCAAACGGCATACGACTATTATTATTATTATTATTTTTAAAAAAAGTTGAATATGGTAATGGAAACATTCTTCAGTGTGCAGTACATAATTATTGATGCGAAGGATTCAGACAGATGTCAATAATACAACAGAGATGTGGGCACGTTAATATCGTAGTAAAACGTTAGTGTGAATAACGAATACGCTTAAGCGATAGGAACAGGTAAGTTGAGTGCAAGGTTTTAAGTAGCGTGTTAAGTTTTGTTTCAATCAAAAACCGCAAAACAACTAATGGACACGAACCATTTATGAAGTACTTTAAACAACAAATTATGATCGCACATATACTCTTAGTCTATTGTAAAACACCATTCAATGCATGTATAAGGAGGACTGATAAAGTCATGGCCCGAAATTCTATTAGACAGTTAATATATTATGCACAGGTCTATTGCTTGTAATAACAATATTTAACGCCCTCAAGAAGTTTTTCGGTTGTATTAATATCGTTATTTATTTGTAGACTTGATAGGTTTTAAATAAATCAGGTACAGATTTGAGAACGCGTAGACTATTTCCTCAAACACTGAATGAACTTGCCACTCTGTTTATTCAACTAAGTCTTATCTATGACTAAGAGGACTCCTTATTGAAATCGTTCGCAATTGCGAGACATTGTTTAGTTAGTGTCTCCAGGCTTAATAGTATACACCTGCATTTATAAACATAATAGTATTGTTCAACGCTACCATTAATAATTCCGACATAAAACAAAATCTGTTTCATCCAGAATAAGTGGCCAATGCTCGTAAGATGTTCGAAAGAAAACTATGCTTCCCTTATTACAGACATAACGCAATTTGTAATACGAGTACATTTCAGTATCAAATACATGCGAAAATAATCCGGTTTTATATTACGTGTGAAGAGTACAGATATGAATTTAAAAATCAGATTTTTAACAAAAACTTTGAATAAGCCATAGCAAAATCATTATGGATAAGTGTAAATTAAGGAGTTTCATAGTAATTACTTAAATAGTAGCTCTCGTAATAGATTCATGTTATTTAGAATAAAAATATCAAAATATTTTATATGATATTAATAATTAATATGATTATAATTATATAAATATAATATTATATTAATATAATTATATTAATAATTATATGATTATATGATATTAATAATTTAAAATAGTAAAATAGTAATAAAGGAAGAGATTACTATTTACGTACGCAAAAGCCCCTGCCATTGCTAGCGATTGACACAAGCAGTAAATTTTAATGAAATAACCGCGATAAGAAAGGAGAATGTTTATATCCGTTAAGGTATGTAGTTACCCCAACGTTCTTACCCAATATCGACTTATTTGAAGGTAAATTAGTCTGTTAGTCATTTTAATGTCAGGTAGGAATCTAGTAGGATCTACGTTTGTAGATAAACTACTATAAGCCAGCGACAGTTTTTTTCGTATCATCACGGGTATAGAATAGTTACAGTTTTTAGGATGAAAGATTATGGCAGGTTGACTTGATTTCACCAAATATAAACTTGATCTGTGTTTCACAGTGAATAAAATCTCTGAGCTTGAAGAACTCAGAAACATTAATAGCGGTAGGTATTAAACAGGTACTGGAATAATAACACAATCGTATAATTGCTTGTATTCGACCCTTAAAGTTAAATCTGCAAAATTAAAAAAAAAAAAATCCCGTTTGCTTCGAAAGCATCACGTTTGTTTATTGATACTGGGCAAACACTCGTAATCATTGGTCATAGTATCTGTAACGGCCAGAGAACTTAATACACATTCCACATTATTAAACAGTCGAGCAACTCCGAAGAAATAAATTGCCAGAATACTCGATTCGATAACATATTTGGCCAGATGTCCGCTTAAAATAACCTAATAACTCACAGCGAGACCAATAGCGATAGTTGTCAGTAAAATGCCTAAAAAGAAAACAGACCGTTACCGTTGAGTATCAAATACAGGATTTCGAGAAGGTGCAAAGAAGGGCTGCTAGATTTGTTCTTGGAAATTATCGCAGAATGCAATCAGTGACAGATATGATAAAGGAGCTGGAACGGGATTCATTGCAAGACAGGAGGACGATGAGGAGGGTAATGGGAGTGTACAGGGCGTATACTGGCGATGAGGCATGGAAAGATATTGCAGTAAGTATGAAAAGTAGTTCATGGAAGGGAAAAGATGACCATGACCACAAGCTGGCACTCGATTTCAGGCACAAGGGCGTTGGAAGATTTTCTTTTTTAGGTAAGGGTGTCAGAGATTGGAATGAGTTACCAAGGGGAATGACGAATAACCTACCGAAAACGTTAAAAGAATTTAAAGTTAAAATTTGTAGAGGGAAAATGTAGGTGAGTGAAGGATAGCTGGAAGTTGGGTATGTAGGGAAATTGCAACCGGAGCGTGTGCTCCATTGCAATTAAATTAAATTAAATTAAACTTTGGTCAAGAAACAACAAACCGAGCGTGGTGGGTGAATGGTTAACGTTCTGGCCTCGTATTCGGGAGGACGCAGGTTAGAATCCCCGTCCGGGAATCCAGATTTGGGTTTTCCATGGTTTCCCCAAATCACTCCAGACGAATGCCGGGATGCTTCCTTCAAAAAGGCCATGGTCGAATTCCTTCCAGTTCCTTGTCCCCAGTCCCATCCCGCCTCTAATGACCTAAGCCGTCGACGAGGCGTAAAGCAATAAGTTAAAAAAAAGCAACAAGATTATTGAAAGTATTAATTAAATTGAAATTTATCCAATTGGCGTTCATCGTTACAGCACATACCATGAGTAATCTAATTTTTTAAAGTTTTTTAAGTTGCTTTCATTAACAACATGTTACTGAAAATCAGATCCACGTTTATTTTTCAGACCTTAAGTTTATCGACTTTTTTAAACTATGAAACGCTACGAAATGCAATATGTATTATGGCAATTAATATGGTAGCAGTTGCTTAGCTATTAAATTGTGAACATTACCACGAATTTCTTCTAATAGTATCTCTGGTCGCTATTTTGCGGGCGAAGGCTGAGAGATGACACCGCTCTCCAGCCAATAGCTACCGAGGTGAGTGAATGAGTGAGCCTACGAAATTAAATAGTAGATACTTCATAAATGCACTACGAAGTTTGTTTCATTCTGCAATAACAGGTGAAAGTGTGCAGCGACAAAAGTAATTCTGACGCTGCCATTTTAGTTGTGAAAAGAAATTGCTGGCGAAATTTTCTAACTGATACATATCGACAGTATGTGGTTAGTTGTAATAGCGTATGAAGTTAATAAAATAAAGTATGATCATCGTTCACAGTTACTGCAGTGCTGCTGCTAAGTCCGATAAATTATGGATGATATGCTGAAATGTTTGTTGATAGTCTGCACTGCAGCAAACCGCGAATTCTCTGCTAGTTCATAGTTTGAAATCAGTAATTTCCCCTTCATTGCAAGCAGAAGCAGGTTGCGAGTTGAATTAAGCGCAGCTATTCAGATCGTAATATTCACCTCATGACATTCCAATTGCTGGCTCATCTTCAACCGTTCCATTTATTACATATATTCTCTTTCCGGCAGTATTTGTTGTTTAGTTATGTGTTAATTATATACACTGTTTAGTTTTATATTTGGTGGATTATATCTGTAGTCTAGTTTACGAGTATTATATATCAGTATATTGTTTTTGAATTTCTGATGTAATTGCCTAGTAGCTATTAAATTCCAGGTATGTCTTGCCAAAGCTATCTGTCGCGATGAAGTCTTCGTTTATGAGATATTGAAGCTTAAAAATTACGCATTGTATTTAACTAGAAAAGCTCTTTAACTATTGATATTAGAAAGCTGCTTATGTTGAGGCATCATATCTTTTTCATGTTTTGATGGTCACAGGTTCTATCTTCAGTCGCTCACCTAGAGCGGCAATTTATTTTCTGAATTATTTCTTTTCTACTATTTACAATACTACAAATGATTTAACAAAAATTTACCTAAATACAGATTTATTTTCACACCAGGAAAACCTTATAAAAGTTTATTTCATCTCATATTTCATTTCATTTCTACATGGTTTTTTTCTCAGTTACTTTTGAAACATGCCAGACATATTTCAAATTCATTCACATGGCTAAGTCTACGCGGTCGCAGGTGCTGACAAATACTAGTCATTCATATCTCATATCTTCGATGATTAGCTTTTAGTAAAATAACCTTAATGAGGTTTCGTACTAAATCGTACTCCACAAGAATAATGCTTGTCCTGCACATATTACAAGATATTCATTTTACAATTGTAAATAATAGTATCTATTACGGTTATTGAACCGAGCGGGGAGGTGTAACGGTTAGCGTTCTTGCCTCGCATTCGGGAGGACGGCGGTTCGAATCCCCGTCCGGGCATCCAGATTTGGGTTTTCCATGGTTTCCCCAAATCACTCCAGGCAAATGCGGGGATGCTTCCTTCAAAAGGCCATGGCCGAATTCCTTCCCATTCCTTGCCCCCATCCTTGCCCCCCATCCTTGCCCCCCATCCTTGCCCCCATCCTTTCCCGTCTCTAAAGACCTCGATGTTAAAAAGAGACGTAAAGCAGTTACAAAAAAAAAAAAAACGGTTATTGAATTTTACATACAAGTCGGGGTCTAATGATGCCGTGATTTAAAGGTCTATGGTAAAAATTGAACAATTGTAAGTAGAGTACTTCTGATTGACTTGATATTTACAAAAACTTCCGTACATTTTTAAATACTATGTTAAACATGCACTGGTGGCATAGGACTAGAAAATAGGGAAGAAATTCTGCCATGACCTTTCGAAGAAATCATCCCTGAGTGATTTTTGGCAAACCATGGAAAACCGAAATCTCGATGGTTGGATGGCGATTCGAACCCGGGTCTTCCCGAATGCGTGGCCAGAGGGTTAGCTGGCTCGAACTCCGATGGTGAAAGAAACTTTCACATTCAGTGCTTGGCCAGGTAGCACACGGTTCCCGTTCGGGAATCAAGATTTCGATTGTTTCGCGAAATCATTCTAGGTGTTTGCCAGGATGGTACATTCAAAAAGCCATGGCCGAATTCCTTCTGTATTTTGCTCGACGAGACGTAAAGTCATAATAAAACAAAATAGACAATTCTGTTCACGAACTCGCCACCTCGTTGCGCCAAGCAGAACTCTGTGCAAAAAAATTTCTAAAAGATTTTATAACCTTGGTTTTCTTGTGTCTCACAGCAGTTTTCGCGTTGACACGTGGTAGGTTGGTGACGACTTGCTTACAGGGGTGCGAATGTGGAGGCGTGAAGACATCTTGAGCTGGTGAAATTAAAGAAATGAGGAAATACTAAATTTAACATTTAAAACTGAGAAAGAATGGGAGTTAATTACGGGAATACTTCGCAAACTTAATTTTAAGAGTATTATATCCAATGAATAGCACAGGAAATTATTAATTTTGACATTTTATTTGTTGGAAGATGATAAAGTAGAAATATCCATTGTTTCGTTACAAATTACCTAACATGGTACTTAATTTAAAGAAAGTAATTTTAAAAAAGTTTAACTACTCATCAACAAATGACGGTTTATTTTCTATTGTGGTGGGTCAAACTTATGAGCTGATGGCGTGAACATTAAAACATCAGTTTTAATGCACTGTACGCTGAGTACTGCATTTTCTATAGCAAATAAACCAAGTATACTAGAAGTACTATCACAATTTCATTCTCGTAACATAGTATGCAAACATGCATTTGACTAAGACTTAATTTCTTATAGATTTTTATTAAAATTAATATATTTTGGATGGTTAAGCTTGCATTTCTTTAGTGAAAAATATTAATTAGCTATATTCATTTTGTTAAATTTACAATAAAACAGTGATGTATGCATTTTTTAATTTTATTTTAATAATGGTTTATTAAATTTGGGTTGATATTGAAGGGAGCAACCAGTCACAATTTGTTGTTATTATGTTTGTTCAACCATTAACGGTTTCTAGCAAGATGCTCATTATCAGATGGTTTTTCATTTTTTGTGTATTTAAATATTCAGATGCAAAATTCGAGCGTGCGTCCTATAACAACAGAAAAGTAGCTTTTATTGAGTGACAGTAAGTAATGTAATTGAGATTAACCTTCATCGAACCAAAATTAAATTACTCGCACTCAATAAATGCTACTTTTCTGTTGTTATACACGCAAGCTCGAATTTTGATCTGATGATGAGCATCTTGCTCGAAACCGGTAATGGTTTAATAAACATAATAACAACAAATTGTGACTGGTTGCTGCTTTCAATATCAACCGAAATTTGATATCACATTCGCGGATTTCCACCAATCCATCATGGACAAAATATTATTGATGATTTATTACTACTTATTATATGTAAATTAAAATTTTCATTGGTTCCAAGAGAAACTTTGCCAAACAGGCAGTTAAACTAATACAGGAAACCCATCCTAAACATGTCAGGTTTCCTTATTTCCTGCATAATCACAGTGATTAGACATTACACGTGTAAAGTTCATCAGTAGATGCAATTAACTGCATCAATTTTTTACATATGCAAATCGTTACTTAGTACATGTTCAGAGCGAGTCAGAACCGCGTTGAACCGTCCGGCTTCCCGGCAACCCAGCAGGCGAGAGACAAAGGAACAGCCGCCGAGGCGTATGTCCAGTCAATACCAGAACACAGGCCAGTCCACCATGGCTACCGCCCTACCAACACCCCTACTGTGCAGCCACACAAATAGGTCTGCACACGCCGATCACGAACAATATAACATGGATAAACATAACGTTATCATATACTACATAATATGACTGGAATACAGAGAAATAAATCTATAATATGAACTAAATATTTGAAAAAGCTCTTGGATTAAGCATGAACAAAAGGCATAACGATAAGTGAAGTTGAATATTAAATAATAAAACTGTAAAGAATTTTATAATTGCTGCCAGAGACAGTGACATCTAAAATCAAATGGAATATTGGGAAAAAACTATACTGAAAAGGGCAAACTTTTTAATCTCATACACTTATGAAATGATAAAAAATAATCATCTAGAAGAGCATTAATCCTAACGTAAACAGCGTTTTGCTATTTGTTTTAAAGTATACGTAAGTAAAGTTCCATTAAAAACAGATAAAAACTGTGGGTTTGTATGAGCAATGTTGACAGAAACTAAGGTGAGGGGTTAAACGAAGAGAGGATTTAGATTCCTGCGCTTGATGGGCCTAAATATCTAACAGAAAATTTTAACACCCGAAATCGGAGCTCTGAAAGGAACAAAAACTTAAATGGACAGATAAAATACGAAATGACTCCCTTCTGGAAGAGGAGGGTTAGATGAATCCATGGAAAAATCGTATTATAGTACGAAATAGCATGGTCATTAACTGTTTGAGAAAGGCTGTTTGATTAATATATATAGTAGCGGAAACAGCTGAAGCGAAGACTTAAACAGGGAAACATCGAGTACTGTAGACGAGAACAAAGAATGTAAAATACATGTCGAAACCGAGAAATCAATGATAGGTAGAGGTTTAAAACCATAATATAACACACCGAGAAAATGGAGACAAAATTTAATAAACTGACTTTAATTTCTTCCATACATTTTGTATCACCATAACGTAGTTGTATGGAATACCGAGCGTGGTGGGTGAGTGGTAACGCTCTGGCCTCTCATTCGGGTGGACATGGGTTTGAGTTTCGGGCATCCAGATTTGGGTTTTCCATAGTTTCCCGAAATCACACCAGGTGAAAGCGGGATGGTCCCTTCAAAAAAGCCATGGCCAAATTCCTTCCCGCCTCTAATGACGTCGACATTGACGAGGCGTAAAGGTATTCGCAAAAAGAATGAAATAAAGTCTTTGGCCGTAAAAATATGAATTAATGTAATGTTCTCAGGGGAAGCAAGGTGTTTACACACGATGTTTTGGTGGTCGAAATCTTTGTTGCCATCTTCTGGGGAAGTTTATTCACCAGAATATGTCGAAGCCTACAAAAACTTCGTTATTATGTGAATATGTGCTCAGTTAAATTCTTGTATTTCTGAACCGGATACAATTAACTATTGTTACTATTATATAACTATGTATTATTAGACAACTGTGTATTATTAGATAACTATGTATTATTACCATTGTTCTGGAGTTTGGAAGATATGAAAATAAAAGTGGTTTATTTTTTTACTTGGGTTCATTGAACTTTGATTCAACGATATTAGTGCCGTAAAAGTGTTAAATACTCTACAAGAAGCAAGCTGGTGCAAATCTGTTAGAAGATTTAATATCAAACGTTAGGACTCGAGTTAAATCCGAAATGCTTGACAGAAACGATTATAAATCATTAACGGCACTTGAAACAATTTGTTTCTTACTTTCTCGAAACTGTATTTACTAAATTTTTTTTGTGATTTCCTAGAGCGTAGAACGTGTTTAGTATATTACAAGACTTGGCTCTTACCGAGCATTCTGACTTGCGTTTGTCCTCATTAGGAAGGTGAAATTGGTGCAATTGCTACAATCCAGTAGGTACAAACAAAGAAACTCTATCAAAGCATGGTTAATGAAACTCTCCGCACTGACTTTATGGGTGTACCGGGTTTCCAGGCATGATAATGGATTTTCCAAGTGAAATCTTCAATCAGCACATCACAACAACGTTGTAAACAGTTTACTTACTACTTATATTTCTTATCAATTTAATAAAGTATTAGTTTTTATCTTCCGAAATACAACACATTGGATTTTTCGTATGTCCTAAAAAATGCAAAAAGTATGTTGTACACATGCCTAACAGTCTACTGACCGGCAACGATGGAATGTATTTTTATTGTTTTGGGATACGGTATTTTCAATAGAATAATAGGAGAATAAAGGATGCTGTCGTACCACAGATATTTTTTGTGCAGGGAAAATTCGTTTGTATAAATACAGTGAAACGAGGAACATAATTGAGAAACACCATCCCGGATTCTAAGGTCTCGTGAACAACGAAAATAGATTCTTCTTCTAAGTCATTCCTCATACTAAGAAAAGTGTATTAAGTACGTCTAAATTTTTCAATTTTTTAATTTCTTAGCAGTGAAGTTCCTTCATTGCGGTGACAAGTCCGGATTTATCTAGTAAACAATCAAATCTCAGGACATTGCATCAACTGGAACGATAATTTTTATTCCAACTCATGGTAAGGGACATAGGCAATATAAGACACCAGACGCTTATTACAGTAATTTTTATTATTATCTCTACTGCTTTACGTGTACAGTTGCCTCACTCTAGGAATTTGCCCTTACAGTAATTTGTCTAACTTCCTACCAACATTTTCTGGTCGATGATATTTGGTGGCTATTATTTTATAATTAACCGACAAAAAGTAGGTTACCTTAATTGTTGTTCTGTAGAAAATTCCGGATTATAATTGACCACGGGCTCTCAGAAGATACCATGTCTGTTTTTGACGGATTTATAAGCTTATTTTTGTTTTTGTTTCGTGTCATATTATTTTTCACGTAATAATTTGAGGACACTGCAAAATGTCTCAAGTGTGTTGACTGGTGTGAATTATTGAATATTCCTATTGAGACTTGCTTGCTCTATATCTTTCATTTAAATCCTCCTGATAAATATATATAATTTACATGTAGTTTTTTATTTTATAATTCTCGTTATAAAGGATGAATGAGTCGATCATAAGCCAATTGCCGAGCGAAGGCTGTCACCATTGGGGATATTTACCCCTCCATAGGAACATATGGGCAAATGAACTGGGGTGATTTCCCATTGTCTTTCTAGTATGACAGTGTTCATAAATGTAATTATGTAAGTGACTGTGATAGTGGTGTGTTCAGTATAGAATTTGTTTGTGTTATTGAAGAACGGGTGAAACAAGGGAGAGGATGAAACGTGATACTGCCCAATTCAGGTCTACTCTTCCGAAAAAAACCTTGAGGGCCGCCAGGATAAAGGATTTTCTAACTAGTCGGTCGCAGTATGTCGTCGTTGAAGGAGAAAGATCTTCTAATCTAGATGTTACATCGGGTGTACCTCAAAGAAGTGTAATAGAAACACTTCTTTTCTTAATTTTTACAAACGATCTCGGAGACAAAGTGAAAAGAATTTTTAGAATGTTTGCTGATGATGCGGTTATACATAAGGAAGTAAGGAATTTGGCCGATTGCTTAGATATTCAGCGTAATCTGGATGTTATTTTGGCATGGTGCGATGAGTGGCAACTCACACTAAATTGTAAAAAGTGCAAGACAATGAGCATAACTAACTAAAAGAATCCGATTGTTCAGAAGTACGAGGTAAACAGTTCAGTAATTGATATGGTCGATTCTATGAAATATTTGGGAGTAACAGTATCAAATCGCTACAAAATACAAATACTGCAGGTATATGCTCCAACATCCTCGCACTCAGACGATGAAGTAGAGTCTTTCTACGAAGATGTCACGACACTGCATGACAGAGGCAAAGACTGCCATTTCCAGATTATCATGGGAGACTTCAATGCTATTGTAGGCACCAGGAAACAAGGAGACACTATGGTTGATAAGTTCGGAATACAAACAAGGAATGACAGAGGGGAACGACTTGTGCAGTTTGCAGAGCACACAAAAATGCACGTCATGAACACATTTTTTTAAAAAACATCAAAGTCGAAAGTGGACATGGAGAAGTCCAGATCATAAAACTAAAATAGACTACATTCTGTCCAATAGACGAAATTTTGTTCAAGACGTCACTGTTTTAAATCAATTCAACACCGGAAATGATCACAGGCTGGTACGAGCGAAACTTAGTATCTGCATAAAATAGGAAAGGCGAAAGCTAATAAAAGGAACCAATAAAACATCAGTAAATATAATCAATCTCACTGAAAAGAAAGACATTTTCCAACGCACTCTGTCGGAGAAACTAGTTACCACCGCCAATGGAAATTTAGCTTCAACTATTAACACATTAGCCACAGAAATTGCAGGAACTGTTAAAACCACAAAATTAAGTAAAATTAGCAATGAAAAAAAAACTCTCCTGAATAAACGAAGAGAAATGAAAGTAAAACCTGAAAAAAAACCTTATTGAATATGCTGAACTGTGCAAGACCATTAGAAAAGAAATAACAGCTGACATCAAGAAATATAACGAAAACCTGGTCAGATCAGTTATAGAGAACAAGAAAGGCTATAAGAAAGCAAAACAAAGATTAATGATAGGAAAGAAACAAATAATAGCTTTAGATGATGATAACTAACGTATTACAGACAAAACGGCACTATTGGATCATAGCAGGAACTTCTATCAGTCCTTATACAGCAAGCAAGATGAAAATCCTTTAATGACATCAAGCCCAGACTCACCAATTCCTGAAGTCCTCCCATCTGAAGTTAGAAGGACAGTGCACGAAATCAAAAAAGGATCAGCTAGTGGTAATGATGGCCTATCTATTGACGTACTCCAATTGACTGGAGAAGAAACCTACAGACACCTAGCTAAGATGTTTTCACAATGCCTCGAAGAGAGAAATATCCTATCCAGCTGGAACAAATAAATGATTGTGTTGCTACTACTGATGTGCCGAATCTTTAAAAATGTATATTCGCGGATACGGATACAGATACGGATCATTAGTGTCTAGATCCGCGAATACGGATACGGATCTCAACTTTCTCAACTTGGACCGACAGTGAAAAAGTCGTCAGCTACGATCTATTATCAACGAACATCCAGCAAACGCTACGTGTTTTCACCTTGCACTGTGGGTCTTTATGTTTATATTTTAAGTTGACATAGGATAGCGTAGATTATATACGCTTGTGTAAGTTAAATTAAAATAAAAACAATTTCTACAAAAAAAGTTTAGTAGTGTAATACGGAAATATTTTACGACAGTAAATGACGAATCTGCTAAATACAACATTTGTGAAGGAATGTATTGACATAAAGATGCAACTTCGTTAAAAAATCACCTTCAGACGAAACACCCACATGAATATGAGTTACTCTTAAAAGAAGTCTCCACTAAGAAAATTGCCAGCAAAAACATTCAGCAGGGAACATCTTTTAAAAACAGTAAAAGGAGAATTTAGAAAAAGATTTTTAACGAATACATAGAAAAAGTTAAAATGTGGAACATTGCAAAATAAAAATTAAATAATTAATTGCAGAAATGATATCTTTATCTGGATTACCTTTTCAACAAGTAGAAGATTTTGGGTTCCGACGATTGATGGATCATGTTGTTGCAAATTATGTTCTAAAAGGCAGGAAATGTTTTACGTAATTTATTTGCAGCGAACTTAACGATCGAAAATAAAGAACGTGTTGAAGGATTTTCAGAATGTTTCGTTCACATCATATATCTGGTAGGCTTTTTGGTCAGGTGTTCCATTGTTATCCTTAAAAAATAAAAAATATTTTATAAGAAAAAATATCACTTTAAAAGCGGAGATTTCAGCAATATTTCAAAGTATGTTTGAGGAGTAGGGAATCCCAAACAGAACGTGCACTTCATGGTAAGAAATGGGGGATCCAACATGAAACGTGCCTGCAATTTATCTGACGAAGATAATGTTGAGCGTACAGCACATCAGCTGCATCTGGTTGTTAAAAAAGCTGTTAGCAATAAAAGTAAAAAATTTGGAGGTCTATGACACATGGGTCGCACAAATTTATCATCACCTGCAACAAGCGTTCCAAGTGAGCAGTTTTTCAGTGCAGTTGTAATTATTTACGATGATCATCGTAAATGACTTTCATAGCTTTCAAGTTACTCTTTTTGAAGAACAATTTACTAAACTTAATTTTAATTGTAACATTTATTTTTTAAGTTTCTGTAAAAGTGATTGTTTTATCTGATGTAAACACTTTAACAGTACCTTAATAACAATTTCAGCTAGCAAATCACAAAGAGTAGAGGTCTTATCTCACTATAAAGACAGTTAAAATAATACCTTAAAACTTACTACAGTGGTAAGTTACCAGTTAATTTTGGTAACCTAGTAAAATATATGTTTAAATAATTAATTTTTGCAATATAAATGTGCCAGATATGAGATTTTAATAAATACAAAGTAATTGGAATTGAAGTTAATAGAATTTCATTGCTAGCTATGTGACGTATCTGTATATGAGTTATGTATAGGTCTTTGAAAAATTATATGTATCATTATGTTATATTGTAAGAGGTTTCACGTTCGGAGTAGTTTGTTCAGTATGCATGTGTTTGGAAAGTGTCTGTCCCAATGCTCGTAACCGAGCGGCCGGAGGCAGACCGCAAAAAATAAGGGAGTGTGAATCAGCTGCGACCCTGCCTGCAGCAAGGGTCGGCGGCAGTATTCAATCTTGAGTGGTAGCCGACAGACCTGATGTGGTCGTGGCAATATTGAATGTTTTGTAATCTAACATGTGAAGAATAAATGACTAAAAGAAGACTTGAAATTACTGTGTTGTCGATATCTAAAATTAAGCAGCCTTCAACAAGTACTACAAATGAACCTGTACAACTGAATAAAATGTTCTTCAATCGTTCGTGGCCGAATAATTGGATTGGTTTGGCCCAAAAACGTGAGGAACACCAAGGGGAACCGTAAATCCAACCAACAAACCCCTTACACTATCTTTAAAATTTTATTTATGTACTTGATGAATTTTTTTACAAAAGACCCGATAAAGATCCGCTAAAAAAAGTAACGGATACGGATACAGATCTTTTTTCCCCCTCGGATATCCGCGGATACGGATACAGATATCCGGCACATCACTAGTTGCTACACAAAAAAGGCAGTCGTTACAGTATTAAAAACTACCGCCCCATCAGCCTCCTTCCTAACATATACAAAGTGTTTACAAAGGTCATCAATAACCGCATCAGTTCCACCTTGGATACAGCGCAACAAATTGAACAGGCTGGCTTTAGGTCAGGATTCAGCACAGGTGATCACATCCAAGTCATCCACGAAGTAATAAGTCGAGAAAATGAATACCAGATGCTATTTTGTTTGGCCTTTATCGATTTTGAAAAAGCTTTTGTTTCAGTCCATCACTTATCAATAATTCAAGCCCTTTTAGAACAAGTAGTGATTCCAGGTTATATCGACTTACTGTACAACATCTACACCACTTCCACTGCCTTTGTCAACATCGCTGAAGCCACCAAAGAGTTCCCAGTAAAAAAAGGGGTAAAACAAGGAGACTCTATATCCCCCAAGCTATTCACATCAGTCCTAGAGTTGGCAATGTCAAAAATCCAATGGCAAAACCGAGGTTTGAGAATAAATCGAAGAAGTCTCAACAACTTACTCTCAAAAGTCTGGAAGCGCTCAGAGAACTGATAAATGAACTAGAGGCAGCGTGCAATGAAGTGGGCCTTAAAATAGATATATCAAAAAGCAAAATCATGCAAAACAAATGCAGAAAAAGATAAAGACAAGGCAGACTTGAAAGATTCTGGTATTGAGTCCGTAGATCAGTACATCTATCTTGGCCAACTGATCAATATGAATGGCGACTCAAAGCCTGAGATCTACAGACGGATAATGCTGGGCTGGAGAGCATACGGAAGAAATTGCTTAGTTTTTAAATCAAACATGCCAGTACATCTTAAAAAACAGGTATTTGAACAATGTGTATTACCGGTCCTCAAATATGCCTGACGGACTTGGACCCTAAATAGTCACACCAAGCAAAAACTGAGAACTGCCCAGCGAAGTATGGAAAGAGAAATGCTAGGGTTTACAAGAAGGTACAGGCAAAGGGCCGTGCACATTCGTTCAATAACTACAGTAACAGACATCTTAAAAAGAGTCATGACCCAAAAATGGCAATGGATCGGCCATTTTGCTCGCAAAAGAGATGAAAGGTGGACTACGGCAGTGCTGTATTGGATACCGAGAAATCTGAAAAGAGCAAGAGGAAGACCCCCGGATCGCTGGGATAAAGATATACATCGAGTTACAGGTGTGAACTGGAAGAGGGTGACTCAAGATCGATCAGCCTAGAAAGAATTACAACAAAACTATGTAGAATTAAATTCTAATATATAGCTCATTAGACTTAAAGAGGATACATCCTGAAAAAAGGATCGATATAGCTTCAATAATAATAATAATTATAATAATAACAGTACAAAGGAACATGAAATGGGACTTACGCATTAATTTGTTAGTAGGTAGAGCTAATCCTAGGCTGCGATTCCTAGGGCGAATCTTGAAAAACTGTAATGAACAAACAAAGGATATAGCATACAAATATCTTGTGCGTCCACATTTGGCATACTGTTGTGCCATCTGGGATCCGTTTCATAAGGGGCTGATTGACAGTATTGAGAAAGTACAGAGAAGAGCCGCTCGATTCGTGACCGCTTGCTACAGTCCTTATGAAAGCGTCACAGAACTGATTAGTAGACTAGGCTGGGAGTATCTGGTTGATAGACGACGCACATTTCGTTTAAACGTATTGGTAAACATGCGTACTCCCACTTTTACTTACGAGTGTAGCGAAATACTTCGTCCACAAACCAATTTGAGTCGGAATTACAGGAAAGATAAAATTAGAGAAATAAAGTGCTGCACTGATTCTTATATGAATTCTTTTTCCCCCCGTACCATTAGGGATTGGAATGCACAACAAAGAGATTAGCTTTGGTACTGAGCACCCTTTGCCGCCCACAATTTTGTGAATTGCAGAGTATATATGGTATATGTAGAACGTGCTCATCCAAAGGACTAATTACCATGAACAGTGTTGTAAACCCTCGCTCCATTCGCAACTGTGGAGAGGTTTGGATTTTTACGCAGGGAATTGTACAATCTCGTGATTAGGAATAGTCCAACTCTACCTCTCTTATCCTGCCGACCAAGTCTTGATGATGAAAATTTTTCCCCCGCCGGGAATCAAACCAGCTAATACTGTGTCAGACGCCGGATACAATCACTGTGCGGCATCCACAGGTTAGATTGTTCATTGAAGAGTCACAGTCATGTTTGGCGCCTGGTTTGAAGAAAGGTGCACGGAAGATGGTTTTTTTTTTTTTTTTTTGCTACCTCTTTTCATTCAGCCAACCGGAAGGCAAGCTTTCTCTCCTCGCCCCACGTGCTCGCCATCAACATTGGTTCGCCTTTGTTTTCCAGTAAACACTAACTTAATTTCCGCTCCGGGGATTCTGCGCGCCGGGCTCCGGATCTGATAAATCGCCGTTATGTTTCCTTATTGGCGTTTTCCCGTGATCCGTTTGGCTCGGTCGTTACCGGAATGCCGCCGGCGGACTTCGGCGAAGGCGCCGCCGCTGCGGATTTCTGCGTAAGTCAGGTCGACGCTCCCTGGCTACCCGTTCGCTTCTCGGAACCTCTGTGCCTTCGTTTGGACCGCTAGTTATTGCTCTCTGAGACGTGCGTTATAGATGAGCAGCGGAGTGCGAGAAACCCCGCTGACGCAGCAAATATTTCAGACGCGAGCATCCCACCTTTGCAACTAGCATCCATCAGTCTAGCAGTAGCGTCTGAAGTGATAACTTCCTTGTTAAGAAGCTTAGACACCCCCCAAGTAAATATTAATGCGTCAAAATAACTTTCCTAGAACGTATCATGTTGCGAATATTTCATTATTCTTTGTGAAGGAATCGTGTAGTTAAGTGTTAACCAGTTCTTATTCCAGTGCTTATGTGATCCGTGGGATCACACAAAGTAAAAAAAAAAAAGGCAATGGAACAATGGCACTAATACACTAATACAGTAATGCAACTTGCGATTTTTATGATGGACGCAGTGGAAGTAGTAAACACGAAACTAATAGTAGGTTATCGAGAGGACTATTCAAAAATCAAGTAAGCAAACACAAATTGCGTGTGGATCTAAACGTAAGAACAAGGCGAAATGATTAAAAGGTTAAATCATTTTATAAGAACGAACAGAACTATACAGGGTATACCTAAATGATTATCGGGATTTTAACGCTTTCTAGTATTTATTACATAAAACGTAAAATTATAATTAATGCATGAAATGAAAGAGCAACTCAAACAGTTATACCTATAAGCTTACAAGTGTTCAATATGAGCAACTCTCGTCACACGGTCGATAGCCCATTTCTTCCCAAACGTTGATTATTGTTTGTGGTGTAATTGTTGCAACAGCTGTCTAAATCCTGTTTCTTGGGTCGGGTACGTCAGCTGGTAGTGGAGGCACATACACACGATCCTTTATGAACCCCCACAGGTAGAAATCACATGGCGCCAGATCGGGAGAGCGTGGTGGACATGCGAAACAAGCTCTGCCTTTCGGCCAATCCAGCGGTCGGGTACAGTGACGTTCAACCAACCGCCTACGTGGTTACGCCAGTGAGGCGGTGCCCAATCTTGCTGCCAAATGAAGTTATTTGGTTAGTGTTCTTCCAACTGGGGAAATAGCCATAGTTGTAGAGCATCAAGGTAGGAAGTACCAGTTACAGTTGTTTCTCCAAAGAAAAAAGGCTCATAAACTTTCCGCCGAGATATGGCGCAAAAAAACATCCAGTTTAGGGGCGCCTCGTTGCAATTGCACCATCTCTTGATGATTTTGTGAGCCCCAGATGCGCACATTATGAGTGTTCACACGTCCACTAAGGTGAAATGTCGATTCACCAATGAAAACAATATGATCGAAAAAATCTTCATTGGCGTCCCATTTTTGCAACTAGCGCTTTCTAACCGATGATGGAGGAAACATAGCACGCACATGCGCGCGGGTACCAACAAACAAAACTGATTGAGTTACTCTTTCATTTCATGCATTAATCATAATTTTACGTTTCATGTAATAAATACTACAAAGCGTTAAAACCCCGATATTCATTTAGGTACACCCTGTATTTTGGTAGTTGCCATACAGCTAAAGGAATGTTCTGTTGGAGCAGCAAGCAAACACGGAGGACAAGAGGCCAGGTTGTGTCGTTTTTCTCCCACGAGCGAAGTGTTTGAACACAGCAGGGGGTTGAGACCTGGCGAGGGACAGTTCTGCGAGAGCTTTGTGGAAAAGACTGACAAGTGAATGATCCTCAGATTTATTAGGCTGTACCAAAATGCATAGTACCCTCTAAGATTGTTTATTTTCTTTCACTGAAACCAACGGAGCTGAGACCAGACTTCGGGTGAGGGGCATTGGTGCTGGAGACGCTGCCGTGGCTGGGCTAGCGAGGGGGATCCAGCTGTTTAGGGTGACAGATAGTGCAATCCACCTAGGTCAGTGATGAGTGTTCTTGGATGGTAACCTTCATATGAAGCGGCTGGTGGAATTGTGTGCCGAATGTGAACCTATGCAACTTGTGCAGAATGACTGCAACGACGGTAATTATCATTGATTAACTAAAAAACGAATTGCACTTCAGTTTCGGTTGGACCTGAAGTGGCTCTGGTAGGGAGACCTGCCTGATAAAAGAGGTTCTCAATGTTCTAACATTTTTATGATAGCTGGACAATTATATCGCACCCATTCAATTTCAATCATGAACATAATGTTCATTTTATTACTATTTCTTAAAAGTGTGATTTTAATAAAAAATGTGAAACAGTAAACTTTTGATGTTTGTAAATGCATAGTAATCCTTTCAAGGTGACTCATTATAAATCATAAATAATTTAAATGTAAATAATTAATAATAACTTCTTGCAACCTAAAATAATTTTTATCGACTAATTCAGAGGATAAGGAAAAAAACCTCTCATCTCTGTGGCCAAAGTGAAAATACTTCAGGCGCAAAAGTCTCCCAGTTAAGTGATAATCCATCAGAATCCAATCTACCAGAGTACCAGCAGATGGAGAAAAATCTTCTAACAATTTGCTAGATAAAGGTTGCAACCGTCATTTTAGGAGTACTTCTCGCAGTGAAGATATGAAAGTGGTAAGGACGGAAACCATCAGTATGCTAACCCAGGAAATTAGTAACAAAGTAAAACTAACTAATTTCCCTAATTCTTCTCCAAAAGTAGTAGGAATTGAATAATACAAAGTGACCAATAACATGTGCGAGATAAACGTTACAACAGCCTATTAGTGTTAGGAAATTTTTTTGTGATCTATGTCTATGCGGAATATATTGAAAAACACGTGTAAACCACCTGCACAGACCACACCCAATGGCTATAGGCAAAATAATCAGAGACATATCACGAGACATGAAGAAAACCGTGTTATGATACTACTCAATAGTGTTAGGTGGGCTAATAGAGTAGCGTCAATTCAGCAATATGTTCATCAGCTGTGCATTGTCAAAGGGGTAATTAGAAGAAATGTAGATACAAATCTTTCTGAGCGAGACATACAAAATGAGATGGTATCCTCGATCAAAGTCATAGAATGCGAAGGATCATGCGCAAAGTTAAAAGGAATGGCATAAGTGAACTTACAGCAGGGCAGTTAGTACGACTGGCATTCGTTGGACATCGGCTAACACAGTATGTAACAATCCTCAGCACACAATGCCCACCTCAATCGTATGTGCAGAGAGCTACACAATGTTTCAATTGTCTACAGTATGGACATTTTGATAAACAATGCCGAAGCTCTGCTCGTTGCGCTAAGGTTCCGGGCTCTCACAAGCCACCAAACTGTGGGTATAATGGCCCTCAAATACAATTTCAACCATCTAGATACTGACAGGGGATGCTACAGACAGCATGGCTTCCAACCTATGCTGCATGGTATGTACTATGATGCCTACCAGATACATCAGACACGCCCCCTAACCCTTATAATCCAATAATGACATCAATGTTCGACGCTGTAATACAAAATTTACGAATTAATATATCTTCTTATTAATATGATCCCAATAGGAAGTACTTCAGAAAAATTGTGAGATATATAATCAATTCTATTCTTTTGCAATACCCAAATGGCTTCGTAAAAGGTTAATAATGTGTTATATTGGAACGTATGGTCCCTGTGATTCAACTAAGAAAGTTTCGAGCAGACTCTAAAAATATTCTGGAGCAGTGATAGAAACCAGGCTACGGCCAGAAGAGAAACTAACATTAAAAGAGTATAATATAGTTAGATGAGACAGGAAATGTGTATATGCTGGAGTAGCCCCGCTCATTAATAAGTGCATAGAATTCAGAACTATTTATTTTGCCAGTACAAATATAGCTAATGAGGCCTGTGCAGTAAGTATCACATTCAACGGCGGTAGTTTCGCTAAATATATGTATAAATGAATATAACATCATCATATTTGTGTGGATGTGACGAGATGAGTGAGGGATATGTAAATCACACATTATTCTCCTATAGAAGACACTAGGCTCGTAGGAGACCAACAGCAACTAGGAGTAAACCTTCCAACAAAGGTCAGGAATCTATTAGCTACGGAAGACCAAAGCTTCATAGTAAAATTCATAGTAGACAACAAGTAAAAATTTAAAACAGCCCGAGCTCAAGTTTGATAAACAATGTAGTTCCTATTCAATTGGCGTAGTATTGTTATAAATTTTAAATCTTTGCAACGCAGTGTATAGTATACATGCAGTAAGTTTCACTGACTGGAATATATTATTTGACAATAACGTGAAATTAAAATTTTAAAATTGATTTTTTTTTTGTATCTCTATATGTGTATATAATTTTGAAATATCCACAAATTCCATTTGATTTGAAACATAATATTGTGTAATATTCAGTGTAAATAATCATGCAAAATAATCATGTGACATTCAGTATAAATAAACATGTAAAATAAACATGGAAATTTTGTATTGGTTGTATGGTTCTGTAACTGAATGTCAATAAAATAAATAAATAAAAAAAGTCTTTTCTACATTATTAAACATTCCTTTGAAACGAAGATAACTCACATTTATGTATCACTTTGATGGAAACAATGTCGTAAGTATCGTAGAGCTTCGTAGAAAAGTTACGTAAGTGTTTTGGAAATATTACCACAGATATGTATTCTTCCCTTAAAGAATTTTCAAAAGAATGTCCCGAAGTTTCCCACTGCATCTAACAAAAATAAAACCCTCAAGGAAATAAAATGAATGGTGGTTACAAAAATATTACTGGAAATGGAGGTAATGAATCCTGAAGAAAATAGCAAAAGAAACAGAGGAAACGTCTAGGATGAAACAAGGTGACATCACGAAAAATTACCTACGAATTAATGGGGTAGGAATCGGTAAGAAGGAAAAATGTACAAGGAAGGCTTTCATTGGAAAAAAATCGAAAGTGTTAATGTGAACACGTCTTTCTATAGTAATACTGAAAGAAATATATCGTTTGTAACATACATTTTTTTTAAATGCCAGTCGCGATCCGTTTCCGCATCGTGTGGGTGATTTTCACTTTCAAAGTAATACTGTCTTTAACAATTTACTCCTATTGATCTATTAGTGTATTTTGTATGAAATAACATTAATTAGACCCAAGTCACGTGACAAACGAGCGGTTTCCGCTCTAGACAATTTTCGCTTTGTCGTGGACGCCTGGGCAAAGTTCGAGGCTCCACACGGTTTTCTCTCGCTCCGGCTTTATTTTGCTACATCGGTAGAGCCGAGACAGTTTCACATTTCCAAGTGGACTTGATTCAATTCTACCTGCATTTCGCTCGTTCTGTTTCCACCTTTTAACGATGTACTAACTTTTGTCACTAGAATGTCAAAGGTCATTTGACGTGGGCTGATCTCCCGTTTTGTCACGCAACCAATCACGTCCCTTCACTGCGTGATGTGGCGCCGGTAGAGACGTTGGCTAATATTCTTGCCCCTATCAAGCTTTCTCTACTGAACCTTGTCCATCCCCTTGTCCAGTGTTCCTGTAGTGGTCCACGGGTTTTTTAGTAAATTATGGGAATACAGTATGATTTCATACAACGCTACCAAGAGCCAGGACAGAAAGAATAAACAATTTCAGACATCGAAATGTGGCGACACAGAAGCCAACAACCAGCCGAGTGGGTCATTCAGCAGAAATAAGTGGAGCACTACGTTACTTAGCAAAGGATTAGCGCATGAACGGAGGCCGTGATTGGACAGAAAGCCTCCCCACCAGTTACACGGTAGTGGGGGAAATAGTGAACAAAACCAGCGTGCGCGGAGAAGAGAATGGTCTATTAGGTCGATCTAGTTCGATTTGGGGAATCAGTTTCGGCAGGTTTCGAGGAAGGCAGCCAGGAGCAGCAGCGATGGACGCAGTCTACGCTATCATCATCATCACAACAGGTGGGAAGAATCCACTTTGGCAATGTTAGAATGGGGCTGTGGATGGCAGCTAGAAGGAACTCAACTCTGACATTAGTCCATAGGTTAACTGACATTTGTAGTAGAAAAGGGCTTAAGGAATCAAATGATAGAATTTAGAATTATTATGTATAAATTGTAAATATATGTGAATACTGTACATACTTGGCTGGAGTATCATTTATGCAATCTACCTCTCACATAACCCACATATTAATGTTTCTCTTTGGAAGTGGCAGTGCCAGGAAAAAATAATCGCCCGTCCACCACACTCCGTATTCTTTGAGTGCTAAACGTTTCAAACTGGTTATTATTCATGTCGCTTGTGATTCTGGGATGCCACTCAGTACCGTACTTGGAAGAAATATTCACGTAAAAGGTTCTTTATTTCTTTGAATTACACTCCTCACTTAGTTAAAGAAATTTCTACTGATTACCAATAAGTTATTTCTCTGATTCTGAGATTAATTGCTATCTTTCAACCAGAATACAGAATCACGTGTGTGGATTGATGATTAATAATTAAGGCCATTTGTGTAATAACATCTTTGCTTCCTACCGTTTTCAACTTCTGTATCTTATTTTCCATAGACCAATGTTGGAGAGCACCGAGCATTTCTACTAATATGAGCACACTAGTTATCAGAACCTCAGTTTTCGTCGAGAATTTCAAAGTTCACATGCGGTGCTCCTTCCTCCACCAATTCCAGGTGAACGGCAAATTAAAAAAACGTTCTGTAGTATTATCGGTGGAAACTATTAGTGTTCAATATGCAGGTATTAATGCTACATAAAAAGGGCCTGCAACGTAACGTAGATTATGTAACAATAGCACTTCTACAGAAAGCAAATTCTGACGAAGATGAGGGTAAATCTAAAAGCAAAAGAAATTGAGAAGTGCAGCTATTATCGTTCTCATCATTAACTAGGAACATTATCAAAGAATGACCATTATTATTCACTAAGTACGGCATGCATCTGTCTTCGGTTTTCATTTATTTACGGATGTGTTTCGCCTTTCGTTGAACTATCTTCAGCGACCTAATTTTGGTTCCACATTAGGTCGCTGAAGATATTTCAAGATCCGAAACGTGTCCGAATATTAATAAATCCCTGAAACAGTTGCATTGGCGTTCTTATTAAGTGGTAATAATTATTTAAACAAGTAACTGCAGAAGAAATGGTATGCAATAACCATATATGTTATCAATGAAACTGGAGACTCCCTTTGTACTCCTGTCCATTACAACGAAAAACGTATTCTATTTTGTGAGATCCAATAACACACTCGCATCGAAAAGACGCAAAATTTTTATGAGTTAAATGGTACACAAGTTCTAATACAAAGTTTCTTCGTCAATAAGCCAGTTACAGTAATTGCGCTACTTGATTATTTAACATGCTGATAAGATGCATAATGTAGGATGCAACTTGTGCTAACACTACCTTCCTACACGCCTCTTTCAATTTTATTTCTCTTTACCTTTTTGAGAAGCCGCAGAAGGTGAGTGATTATATATGTGTTGCTGTTGCACGCTCTAAATCCTCAACTTTGGACTACAGAATTTTCTAGTAGCATTTTCCATATTTCTAAATGACACTGTAAATTCAGCTCAGTAGCATCATGCTCTACTATTTCCAATTGCGATATGGAATTAATTATTTGAAGTTCTGAGTAATCTAACTGACTCTTGCAGTTGTTGGGGTACAGCAATTACGCATGATGCTCTGAACTTCATTCTAAGCTTCCATTCATTCCACTTACTTGAAACAACGTAGTAGTCAATTTAGAAAATTGTTTTCACTTAAAGGATCTCATTCTACAAGATCAAATTATAGTTTGTTACACGCACATAACATAAACTGCTGCATACAAAAATCAGTTAAAACTATGTTAAGCTAGTGAACATTAGATAATTCACCAGTAAAAACTGTTATAAATTTTAGTAAATTCTTTAATAAATGTCAACCCGACGTTTCAGTTTTCCAATAATAGCTTCCTAGTTCCAAAGTTTTGAGAGAGAATTTTTTCCCGATTTCACGTTTCCTCATTTACTGCTTGTTACTACAATTCCATGTAACAATAACTGACCCAAGTTTGTGAGCTCGTAACGTTGAGACGTTAGTATGGAGAACGAGAGTACGAGGGGTATTAAGATCAAGACTCGCTGACAACAGTGTTACATCGTCAATTAACGTCACACTTTTCTGCGAGTATTGCTATCATGGATCGGTTAGCAAAGCTTTGTTGATTGTACCTTAAAACTATCACGCTTATGCCAGGAAATACAATTTTATTTTAAAACTAGCTCGGATCTGCGACTTCGTAGGCATGGATTAAGAATTTTTTGCCAGAATTGAATATAGGAAGTTGTTGGTAACGAAGGATTGGACCCAAACAATACCGAGTCGGCATAATATGACAGGAAAGCTATCACTATATCATTCTACCGTCGAACCAGTCTCTTGAAGAGAATCAGTTTTCAACATATTTCTGTCACTATTCGATAAGGTCTCAAAATTTCGTGACTACAACTATTAAACATACCGGATAAAATGTCCTGTGCCATTCATACAGATTTTCTTGTCAAATTCCATCAACATTGATATAGCCATTTGGTCGTCAAAACGTAACAAAAAGACAGAGACTTACTTCCGTATTTATAGTAGTATTACTGCGGTCACACACACACACACACACACACACTCTGTCTCTCTGACTGCATACAAACCCGAAGGAATCATTATAACGTAAAAAAAGTGTACACCTACAGCATTACAAGTCTACCTACGATTTGCCTCGCATTGCACCCCTAACCTTGTGATATCTACAATTTAACATTCAATCCGAATAACCTACGGCCCAGGCGTGACTCTTACGATCAAAAACAATTTTTAAAAATCTTAGCCTGCATGGAGATTTTAACCGGAGACCACGACCCAAACATAGCAAACGCTTTAACCACTGAGCTGTCTGACCTATAACGGAAAAGCAGTATATAGACGTCCATATCCAACGCGTCTGTCTATCGCCATTCAGTAGTATTTCGAAATTATGAGAAAACATGTATTATTTATACAGATAATTTTTCAACCAAATGTAGACAGTATTTTTATCCTTGTTTCAAAGGATAGGTGTGCAAAGTTTCATCAAGATCGGATGAAAACTGTGGATTTGTATGAAGAACAAACAAACTAACAAGCAAACAAACATACATACATTCATCTTTATATACTCGTATATAGATTGGACTTCTGGTAACACAGTTATGGACGTTAATTTCAATGCTGTGCTGTTCATTTTCTATTTCAAGTTCAGAGAGTAAAATAAGAAACTTGAAACAAAACAGAAAACAATATTGAATAAGTATACTCTGTTTGATCTCGTCGGGAAAATATTTCAGAGATTTTATTAAAAATTCAATGGCGCTACCTACCATATTTCCTATCATTTTCGGATGAGTTTGTAGAGCTGACTGTAAATTAACTAAAACAATTTCCAATTTGCTTACTGTGCTATTTGTATTCAATCAGCGACTGCTTTACAATAAAGCGTTCAGGAGCGCTTCTTCAGAGAACATTCCAAGCGGAGAACTCATTCTTTCATTGCAGCGCATTCTCTGGACATTGAATGCCTAATCTCCATTTCTCACCTCTGCCTTTGCGCCCTATTACAAAACTTTTTTTTCGGGGACAGCAACGAGCTCACTTTTTGGGAGGAAGTGAAAAAATTGAAGGGTGCCGGGTGGGAAAGGGGGTTAGCAAAGTCTGCAAACTTTTTCTGAAATAAAGTAAGCCCATTAACTGGAAATGAAGCTTCGCGCCTGAAATATTCAAGTGAAACTGCCCCGTGGCTGGCTCGCCGCTAATCGTAAAAATTGTGTAACTCGCTCCGCGAAATTAATTAAGCCTGCGCGCTCTGCTTTTACAACAGTGGGGCCCCTCACTACCGCGAATAAACAGCGCATGGACGGTGCCGTTAATAGTTAATGTGCCAGCCGCTAACAAGTTGTGTCTTGGGGTCGTCAACACGTAGAGAAAATGTTGCAGGCATCAGAGACACTCTGCAAACTTTTAACTGTAACAGGGTTTCTGCGTACATTTCTTGAGAGTCGATTCCATCATTATAACTTCTCTATATCGTGTTTTATAAGATTGTTCTCCTTTTTAATGTTGTGTTTTTATATGTTCTTCTCTTGGTGTCGGAGCTGGGATACAAAATCGTTTTGAACTCGTGAATGAATAAACTTTCAGCTTAATGCTTATTAGTTTCGTTTTTCATATTTGATATAAATTGTACTTCTATGACTTCATTCCCTTTTATTAACACGTTACCTAATACTTAAAGATCCGAAGATATACAGGTCCTTTGCTAGCAGCAACTTATACAACTCAAAGCGAACAATCAATCTTTTTTTTCACGCTCATCTGATCTTGTTGCTATCTCTTTTTTAAACGTTACAATAGCTACCAATTTCTTTCTCAGAGTAATTATTATTCTTATTCTTTTTTTTAGGCAATTTGTTATACTACGCCTAGTCACTTGTATAAGGCACAGAGAAAATGATCATTGCTTACGCCCAATAGTGGGAGACTTAAATCACATTATTTTTTTCGTGCCCAAATTGTAAATTACTGCGTAACAAAATGCCGATAGAATTAAAAAAACCTTGGTATCATCTTTCCTACGAATGCTACTACTTCGCTATCGTTTAGTGACAAAAACATTTACACGATTTTAAAGATGGAAATATATTTATCTGAGTTTTCCTTGCTCGTACTGTAAAATTGATTCCTTTCAGCAGCTTGAGCCCTATTCTTTTATCGCATGTGTATTCTTTTGCATTGTGTACTGTTTATTTTAACGCACAATTGTATCTACTGTATCTATATGTGTATCTATTTCAGTTATATAATGATTAATTTTAACACATGTTTGGTTGTAAATCGATCCACAGGTGGTTTATTGGTGCATATTAATTATTAATTAGTTGAACGGAAACTTTTTTAAAAGGCTGGCTGTACGGGCGATAAGTTTAAACGCCATTAAAATAAATAAGTTTAAAAAAATTAAAGTATTGAAAATCTAAAATGTGATATATTTATTAGAATAAGGTAATGTTAATAACTTCCAGTAAATATCGGGATAAATTTACGAATATGAGCATTTGTGAGACAGTGAAATCACGCCCATGCCAAGTCAAGTGTTTTATTCTATTTCATTTTAGTGTGTTGCAGTTTTTGTATATTAATATCCTAGTACTATAAGATGAAAACAGGCAATACCTGTATAAATATATTCAGAAAAATTGATAGTTGTGTTTTGCAGAATTAGGCGATTGGTGTATGTTGGTTTGTGAGTGAAGGCGGTTGGAAGGATAATCTTTGCTTTAGAGCAAACGAGAATAGGAAAGCATCTTTGATGAGTAGCCTGCACGACGGATCAAGCAGATGTTGTGGAGCTATAGTAAAATTACCTTTAATGACATTGAAACATTTTTCCCCATGAAAAGGTGGGAATAGTTTAAGGAGATAATAAATAAGGCTGAGGTAATGTTTATTCCAAATCAGAAAATAAAAAGAAGTTTTAGAACGGTAACCTTCTTGATGGTTACAGTATAGAATACTTTGTGAGTGTGTGAACTGAGTTTAGGATGACCATACAAAAGAATATTAAGTTCGTCTCTAGCTTTGTGCTCCCGTAGGATCGAAGTTGAGTTGAAAAACAAGACATGATCGTGCAGCATGTTGCATTTGTGTTGTATAATTCAATATTGCAGAAAGTAATCTGTGAATAGTGAGACAAACACGACTTTTTAAATGGAGTATATCGATTTTTTATTTTTTGCTTATGGCTTTACGCCTCTTCGACGTCGACGTCATTAGACGCAAGAAAGGACTGGGAGAAAGGAATGGGAAGGAAATCACCATGGCATTTTAAAGGAACCATGCTGGCTGTCACCTGGAGTGATTTGGGGAAACCACGGAAAACCCAAATCTGGATGAGGGAGCGGTGATTCGAACCCGCGTCCTCCCGAATGCGAGGCCAGAGTTTAACCATTCACCCACCACGCTAGGTTTGAATATTATAATACTGAAGAGATTCAAAATTAGTGAGTCTGGTAATATGAAGTAACGAGAGAGTGGAGAAAAGACTACAATAATGGCATTGTGTCTGTCGAACAAATATGACAAGTAATGACTCATGAATATTGAGGGTTATTGACATTAACTATACATTCTAATTGAAGATTAAAAGAAGTAAAACTGACATAGAGATGATTGCGTAGAGATCTACCGTCGTTGGCCATGTTATGTTGGCTGTATGGGTACAACCACGTCAATTTTTTGAGACCCGATGTTTCAGACATCATTCTGTGTCTATTATCAGAGGACTACAATGCCTCGGATCGCTGCCGCCTATAAATAGTTTCCGAAGCGCGCGCTTACCGTTCTGAATGACGTCACTGAAGTTCACGCCAATAGCGCGGCCGGTCTGAGGGGGGCTTGCTTAACCGAGCAGGCATGATTATATTTGGTCAAACTGTAGTCCACTGCCCGCGTTTATAATATCCGGTCTTCTTTTTTATTTCACCGTCTGGGGCCACAGTATGCTATCCTGGCCACAGTGAATAAAATAGCGTGCCCACTGTCAGCTGAGTGTTGTGCTACAGCTGCTTTCTGATGTCGTTGTGACAGGACGTCATTTAGTATAATATTTTAATATCGAAATCATGTAAGTTTTCTAAGTTTCACTGCAGCCAGACGTCGAGTAAGCATGTCCTGTTCGACTTTCTGCCGATCGACAGTTCAGGTTGTAAGCTACACGTGCAGTGCTGAGCATGCAAGCCAATACTTTTCCAGCAAGCTAGAATACATTATTCACTCTCACTTCTTCACTGACGAGCAACAAGTTAACATCTAGGCCTCGGAGATAGATATTCGCTGCACCAACTTTACCACTCTGTAGAAGATAGGTTCAAGAAACAAGAATTTAAGAGCAGAAGATACATGAAGAAAGTCGGCGCAACCCCTTAGAACCCGCGTGTCAGTCATCCTGGCACACCCAATCAATAGTATAACACGATCCAACACTTAGGGTCAATGACATCGTTATTTTTAAAATATCTTATGTTTTTATTTAGCCTTTCCTTGATTGTGTGTGAAAGTCGGCATTTTTTACTGAGCTTCGCTAATAATGGCCTCAGGATATTTAGAAATTCTGTAAACTTAGCATAAGTCATACGGATACATTAAAATTTTGACTTCATCTTCAAGCAAATCAGAGAAGAACGTATGATTCTCTCCGTAATTCAATCTCTTCCTACTGATTTTGTTAAAACAGATTTTACATTTTCTTCACCATTTTGGCCACTCATCTTCTGCCAGCAAACAACTGGCTGCAAGAACTTTTTCCTTGATATCCACAACCATTCACGATACGTAATTATGGATATTTAAAGACGCGTCTGTAATAGTGAGCCCCACTAAACAATTTTACAATAGGAAGTTGGAATTTATGGAAAGGCACCACCTAACGAAATTGCCGATGATCCGAATCCGTTCAAACCCGTGGTCAATTTGCTACCGTTACTTGTGCGGAAAGCGTTAAACTCCAGAATCGGTATCGTCCGCGTAGTACGTACCAAACCATATCATTGCGACATCTCGTTGGTTCCAAATACTCCTGCTACATTCTTCTAATTTCCATGTATGCTTCTTTGCCAATTTACGCCCAACACACTTTTTTACTCTCTTCATCCACCTCCTGTCTTCCAATGAGTCTCAGCCCAGCTCCTTCACCGAATCCCTGACATACTCATAAATCAACAAAGTCACATACAACCCTCAGTGTCCAGTGAGAGAAAGTATGTGTCTACTACTATTTCTTCACTGATCACGTACCAATTCTTTTTCCACTAACACTTAAGATATGTATCGCAACTGAATTCAAAGCTGTTTGTCGACCTCACGTCTAGACGGGTGGAGACTCAAATAAAATCATTGTAGAGATACCTGTGAACGTTTCTGTTACTGATTCTGAAATTTTCAGTTAGAAGGCCAAAGCGGTCATAATCATTTTGATTTCGCTGGGGCAATTAATAAAATAATCAACTGTCGCTCACTTCAATCAAAAATATTATACCATGAGTTGATAATGAGACTCATTAACATTGATCATCAAATCTAATACATGACTACTTTAATATATTTTTTGCGACATGTGTTCAGTAAATATAAATCTCGAGGTTGGTAGGTATAGCTCTTCATAAATTGCAATTTACATTGCTGGGCTATTACAGTTCATAATCCAATTTTAATTTTTAGCATATACGATAAAAGAGTGAAAACAATGTTATTGGACTTAGTTTCAGTATAGAAACTTCAATGGATTGTTACTCTTTTGGGAGTTCCTCACAGTCGTTAGAATATTTTTATTTCTTATTCAGCTACTAAATTATGGAATACAAAGCTAATTATATTCTCATATCCAAACTATTCTATGTTATTATAAATTGTTCCTGTATTTCATACCAATGACTTTACCGATCTCCGACGAATTCTCATGCATTAACTCTGAATTTCAGTGTCAATTACATATCACTCAGTTAAAAAAAATTCATACATACTTTTAGAGCATCTACAATTCTTGTCGAAATAAGATGATGATGGATACCACGTGAAAATAATGTTCTGAGACCCATAACGACTTTTTAATTTTTTCATATTAAGTATTATTTCCAGTGAATGGTGACGGTTTTTTTTTTACTTCTTGTCGAGGTAAAATAATCAATTTAAAAGCCAATATCTTCGAGTAGTCTGAAGGCCATCTTGCTCTACTCTTGTGTCCCTTGATGAACTATACATACTGAAGGCGGCTACCATCTTTTCGTTATTAAAAAATGCTGAAAGAGAAGACTCACCAAACAACAATACTTTTCTTTAGTGCTCTAAAGCAGCGGTTCCCAACCTTCATTGGTTCACGATCCACTTTTAAGTAAAAAAAGTTTTCGTGACCCACCTAATATGAGAGTCTATCTAAATATCAAAATGGGAACTATTGTATGAGCTCGATACGCTATCGTCTATCCTATCCTACGAAGGGGCAAATTTTCGTACAAAGGATGTACTATCAACAAAAACAAGAACTGATAATACATAAAACAGCAAAAATATTATAGACCGGGCAGCTACTGCACAGACCATCACCTCATCAACTTGACTGCTGAAACTCCACGATTAGAAGTAACTCGAGCAGCATACTAAAATGCAACTGGTCAGCCAAGTCGCTTTTTGGTGGAAACCACCTGCAGACCCGATTTTAGTGGTTAATTGGTAGGTTTATCATTGTGTTTTACTGCACCCAAATGTATGAAAATATGGAAGACTGGGAGCGGGAAAACACAGTAGTAAACTTACCAGTCAACCACTAAAACGGGATTTGTAGGTTTTTTTCACCAAGATATGACTTAGCCCATCAGTGGCATTTTCCCTCTTTGCTATTAACAAGGATAATTGGTAATAAGCTATGGTAGTCAGTTTTTTGACCTGAAACTGACTTTTCCATTGTAGATTCTGTCGAAAGATAATGACGTTTATTTTTTTTTTTATTTTTTTTTTTATTTTTTTGAAAGATTTTAAGAGGCTTATAAGTGTACTCAGGATGCTTGGTTGACAAATGCCTTTGAAGTTTTGATGACTTCATGCTTTCACTGGACAAATTTTCACAACAAATCACGCACTGAGGTATTGGCTCCTCTTCAGTACCCGAAAACACAAACCTGTATTTCCAATAATCCTTTTTATACTTTCGCAGATACGTCTTTTGCTTTTTCTCGCTGCCTGCTTTGTAATTACAAATACTTGGTTGTGGTTCAGTAAAATTTTCAAACATATTAGCCGTGGAGGTTGAAGTTTCCTCACCATTTGAATATTCTCTTTTACGGCACGATCCAGTCCTCAACAAACTTTCCATAGTCACATTAAATCTACTCTCAATCAAAACAAAACGCACTCTCACAAGCAGATAAAGACTGTTTAGATCAAAGACTTTGGTTTCGATTCAAGAATAAACAAGAAAATGACAATCAGAGAAGTAAAATTGCCGGTAATATGCGCGCACATCTTCGCTCTAGAGCAGGGCGGCAGAGGGGGTGTTCAGGGGTTGCCATAACGATTGCGCGATTGCTGCCGCTGCTATATCTCACAACGAGGTTATTGCATAGTACCGGCTGACTGTTTAAGAAAACTTTTTTTATCACAAAGTTTTAATTTAAGCTAATAGCTTTCACGATTACTGCACTTGTAAAATATAGTGTTATATTTTTGAAATAGGTGAAATAAAAGATACATCTATGGGGCAAAACGTCGATTGTTCCGCGACCCACCAAAGCAAACGCCGCGACCCACTAGTGGGTCGCGACCCATAGGTTGGAACCGCTGCTCTAAAGCATCAAATTCGGAAAAATTCTTTCTTAATTTATGATTTTACCTAATTGTAGAAATGATATTGATACTTTTTCCCTTTAAAGGTAGAATTCCAAAAACTTCCTTTTATAAAATATGGTGTGACCAAAGCAGACACCTTGGTTTTAAAAAATTATACCTCATTTATCGATTTCGGTTAGACATCAAGGGAGATAAATGGCTCGTGACAGGAAAAATATTAATTTTTCCCTTTAAGGGTCGAATTTTGAAAAATTCCTTTCTTAAAATATGGTGTAACCAAAACGAAGACCTTACGAAGAGCTTTAAAATGATACCTCGTTTATCAATTCAACTTTTGTTATTCAATTTACAAAAGTGTTGTTTAGAAAGCTACATTGTGTGAAAATACGTGTATAAATATACTTTCCATAAAAAGTTGTTGAATAACCTCAAGAAGAAGAACAATAACTAAGCTTGTTCCAGAAGTTACCTTCAAAAATCAAAAGTGTGTAAATATGTTTCATATTCAAAATTGTTCAGTGAGTGAGAAACCTCAAGGGGAGAAACTGATATGGAAAAATTCCATACACTAATGTAATATAAAAAGCTGGCCCTGATGATGGTCTAATAAAACCGAAACGCATATGTCATAACAAAGTTCTTTCATTTGTTAGCTGCACTAGACGGAGAAGAAAAACCCAACATTATTATATTACATTTCTATCATTTGCAGCTCTTTCGCAGACGTTAGTTTAATAAAACTTAATTTAAAATGATAATCATAAAAATTTTCTGATAACTGGATGTTCAATTGCAACATATTTTCACAGTTTTTATTGCTTTATTTTCATATAATAATTATAACATAGGAAGGAGAGATTCAATACGATAAACTGGGAACGCTCTGCGAATACAAAATGAACAAACACACGTTTAACATTAGCTCATTTACGTAACGTCTATATACCTTACAAATATCTTACATATTCTGTATAGGAAACACTCATCTCACTTGACTTATTTCAGTATAAAGCCACATCCTTTTTATTCACAACAAGTTTGTTAGTCTTGTATGTGAGATAAAGAAGTTTAAAGTTAATTGCGTCCAACAAGTAACTACGTAGCAAGATATCAAGCCATAGTTGGTTCTGGCTGAATTATTAGTGGTATTACCATATTACTACACAAGCACTGGACAGAAATTAAATTTTAGTAAAATAATATATTCATCAACGAATCAAGTAAATCCTACTAATTTATGTAATAGGTAGAAACCGATTACGCTATTTCGGAGCTACAATATATCAAGGAATCAGCTGACGACATTAAACTCTGAGAGATCAGATACTTCGCTCTGTTTTCATAAGGTGATCACCCTTGCTAGAAACAACTGCTGATCCCATCTTTTTGTCACTTCCAGAAAGACCGGTTTCGCTTTTGTTGTCCATAATTAAAACGGAACTGGGTGGAAGACGCGACACAGAGGATGTTCCTTTCTTTCGCTTCCCTCGCCTTAATCAGCGCCGGCAGCCGGTTTCAAGCCCCAGCGGACCAGAATGGCGGCTGGGCGGACGGGTCGGGTTTATACATGTGAAAGATTAGCGCCGGCGCTCGTCGCGCGATCCGTCTTGGCGGCAGATGAGGAAGAACAGCTCCGCCTCGCAAAGTGTTTTTTTGCTGCGCGCTCGCTGTTGATGTTACTCCTTCCCCTCTCCGTCTATCTGTCTTCCTAGTGCGACTCCCACGTTCCGGGTATCCCCCTTTTTTTCTCTCCAATAAAAATCTGATTCTTTATATTTCGTCTGACGTTTTCTTTCAGTATTTACTCCGCGTCTTTTTGGTTGTTGTTATTATTCTTTTTAGTTGACCTGGTTCCTTTGTGAAAGCTCCCAGAGGCTCCTCTGTCACCGATAATGTCTGCGGACGTGCGCGGGAAGCAAGTCGGCTGCTGCGCGCTGCGCGGGTAGCGTATTTGAATACGTCAGGGGCTGAGCCTCTTCCTTCATGTCCTAACGACGCTGGCTGGCACTGAGACAAAATTCTTTCACATTTTACAGTACACTGCGTGCACACGCAAGTGTAATTGATCTTTCCAACTAGTTACAACGTCTTCACTCCTGTCCTTAAATAAATAAATAGTTCTTCCATAATATTTACCTTACCAAATTACAGACGATGCGGGAC
Organism: Vandiemenella viatica; assembly: GCA_031002005.1. Taxonomy (NCBI): domain Eukaryota; kingdom Metazoa; phylum Arthropoda; class Insecta; order Orthoptera; family Morabidae; genus Vandiemenella; species Vandiemenella viatica. The sequence goes on from CM061919.1 coordinate 141,045,381, forward strand.
TAACCAGACTTAACTAAAAATCACTCATTCTCAACGCTTCATTCCATTCGGTCACACTTGTCTGTCCATTGAATACAGGATCTTTTTTTGTTATTTCACAAATTTATTCGAGTATATTGCCACATAAGGTGTTCAATTAGTCCAGTGCTCTTAAACCATGGCGACAGTTTTCGTTCCAGATCAGTCCATTTTATTTTTTCTACCTGCTTTTCCAGTGTATTTTTAATAATGAAATTGTAAACAAAGACAAGTGATGGATACTACTATCAGCATCTGATAAAGGAAATGGTGATTGAATAAGACTTCCATCGTCTCATTTTGCTATTGGAAATATTGGCAAGTTATATCTCGTAATTCTCTTGTTGGTGAGTGGCTTCACTGGTTGCTTCTGTTATCTATTGATCACACGTTCGTTAAGTTTCACAGATTAAAATTTTGCAAAAACGTTAAAAATTCCTGCATTATGAGCCAAATCTGTGGTAAATTAGTTTTAAGATTAGTTTATCTCGTTTCTGAGAGTGGCACTGCACGTGAGACATTCTTGGTTTACGCTGGTTACAAATTAGGAGGTGTAATTTTCCGCACGATTCACTTTGAAAGAATCCCTGACTTTATCTAATAACCCTGTGTGAAATAAAACACCAAGTGGACGAAGTAACGGATAATAGCTTGTTTATAATACACCGCTTAATTCTCCTTGTTACTCTGCAATTGATAGTTTTATCTCGATTCGATATAGCGGTTGGTAATAATGCAAGGGTTACCTTCTCAGAGTTTACCTATTTTTGAAGTTTATCGGAACAAAGGACACTAACATCACTCCTGAATAACATGCTGACAAAGCGATATTTCAAAATAATCCTAGGGCAAGTCATTTACAGAAAACAATTGACAGTACTAGCTCCATTGCTCTTCAGCTTGTACTCCAGTGACAAGCCTGAAACAGTCGACAGCAATGTGTGCTACGCTTATGACTTAGCTATCGCTGTCCAAGCTGCCACACTAGAGGAAGGGGAAAGCATTATCTCAAATTATTTAGACACTCTGAATGCATATTTTATGAAGTTGAGACTTTTCCAAACCCGATGAAGACAGAAGTATGCGCATTCCATTTGAGTAATAGAAGAGCATATCAGCAGCTTAAAGTGAGTTTCTGTCAACAGAAAGGTAGACACAACTTCTACCCTAAATACCTGGAGATCACCTTAGATACCCCTAATGGAAAAAACCCTGTAACGCACAATACGGAAACTTAAAACACGGAACAACGTCCTGAAGAGGCATGGTGCGCTGACGTGGACTCACTACGAACAACCGCCCTCTGGATGGCTTACCCTGTACGTACCTGAACAATGTGGTCCAGTGTGGCAACGTACTGCTCATACTAGAAAATCAAAGTTCATTTGAACGAGTGTATGTGAATAATAAATGTCACACTAATATTCGTCCCATCCCCTGGTTACATACCATCAGTAATAAACCACCTCCAGATGTAATACCACAAGAATCAATGGCACTTGAGTGGATAAAGTTACATCATCCTGACCATCCACAGGGTCTGCCAATCTACGAGGTCCTTACAACTCGTTTTAACTCCAGTACGGCTTGATTTCAATGTCAAGGGAAAATGGGGACAAAGAAGGAACTCTGTATGTGTGAAACATCAAGATATTGAAGATCATACAACTGATCTTCCGGAAGTCCATCTGAATAGAGACCAATGGCTTAAACTAACTGCCTTAAGAGCAGGCGAAGCCAATATAATGCTATGCTCTGCAGGTGGGTATTTCGGGATTCTCCT
>CM061919.1:141048181-141082865 GCA_031002005.1 Vandiemenella viatica
AAGCTTTACTGATTGCTACACAAAAGAGGAAGTTAATTGAAGAGAATAGAATGTTTAACGATGCATGGACAAATTTATACTTTTTTTATTAATTGCAATAGAAAGCCGCTATGTTTAATATGCCAAAAAACCCTAGATACAAAAATAATATAACGCAAACGTCACTATGGTACCGAGCATAAAGCAAAATTTGCGTGCCTCATTGGTGATTCCCGGAAAAACAAAATCATCTCACTCAAATCTTCATTCAAGAACCAACAAAGTGTTTTTAAGGTGCAAATTCAAAGTAACGAGTCAAATATACGTGCGAGTTTAAGGGTGGCGGAAACACTTGCCAAGTCTGGGCGACCGTTTACCGACAGCGAATTAATAAAACAATGTGCCTTAGCTATGGCTGAAGAGGTATGCCCAAATCAAAAAAAGAAATTTGAAAATATAAGCTTATCTGCCAGAACTTGTACCCGGCGCACTGTAAGATTTGGGCGCTAATTTATGCGAAAAACTTCGGGAAAAAGCACAACAATTTGAATGGTTCTCCTTAGCTACCGATGAAAGTAATGATGTGTCAGATACTGCCCAGCTTCTAATATTTGTTCGTGGAATTGATAAGTACTTCAACGTGTGTAAGGAACTTTTACAGTTATGTAGTTTGAAGGGAACGAGTACGGGGGAAGATTTGTTTTGTCACTTAGAACAGGCAACGACGTCAATGCAATTAGCGTGGGAAAAATTGGTAAGTGTCTAACAACTGACGGAGGTAGAAACATGAGTGGGCAAAACAAGGGCCTGGTGGGTAGAATTAAAACAAAATTGGCAGAGATAATGTAAATCCGTTATTTTTCATTGCATTATCCACCAAGAAGCGTTATGTTCCAAAGTCGTTTCATGGAGAAATCCACTGTAAACTATATCAGAAATAATGGGTTGACACATCGTCAATTCCGAGAGTTTCTTATCCGAAATGGAAGCAGATCATCAAGATGTCCTTTATTATTCAGAAGTAAGATGGTTAAGTAGAGGTGCAGATTTTTCGATCTCAGGAAAGAAATCAACACTTTTATGAATCAGAAAGGTTGTTTCATAGCTAACAGACCCTCAATGGTTAATAGATCTTGGATTTTTGACAGATTTAACTCAAGAATTAAAACGTGAATGTCAAGATTCAAGGGAAAAACAAACTAATATCTGATATGCATAGAGACGTAAAGGGGTTCCAAACAAAAACGGACTCTTCATAACACATATTGATGAAAAAAAATTAAATAACTTCTCGAATTGTCTAAAGGCTGTCGAGGAAGCTGGCATTGATTTTAATTGGGAGAATGAGAAAATGAAAGACATTTTAATGGAGTTACAAGGTCAATTCAGTGACTGATTTGGTGATTTCGAGAAGGTTTCGAACAAACTGAAGATTTTTGCTAACCTTTTTCATGCGATTCTGAGGATGTACCCAGTAATTTACAAATGAATGTGAGAGATATAATTAAATATTTCAACTTCTAACATGAAAGCTGACATACAAAAAATAGCCAGTCAATGCAAAATCAAACGTCATACTGAATTTAGTGTGTAAGATCAATTTTTAACATTTCTTCATTTGTATCCTCATTTGTATTAATAAAATTGAAAACCGAGTTTTCGCATTTTATTGTGTATGTGCCCGCCTTTACTTTGTTTTGCCACCTTGTGGCCCTTGCCTGTTAAAAGGTTGCCGACCGCTGTTCTAGATGATTATTTTTTATCATTTCATAAGTGTATTAAAAATTTGCCCTTTTCAGTATAGTTTTTTCCCAATATTCCATCTGACTTTACATGTCACTGTATCTGGCAGCAATTATAAAATTCTTTTCCAGTTTTATTATTTAATATTCAACTTCACTTATCGTTATGCCTTTTGTTCATGCTTAATCCAAGAGCTTTTTCAAATATTTAGTTCATATTATAGATTTATTTCTCTGTATTGCAGTCTTATTATGTAGTACGTATATGATAACGGTTATGTTTATCCATGTCATAATTGTTCGGGATCGGGGTGTGCAGACCTATTTGTGTGGCTGCACAGTAGGGGTGTTGGTAGGGGCGGTAGCCATGGTGGACTGGCCTGTGTTCTGGTATTGACTGGACATAACGCCTCGGCGGCTGTTCCTTTGTCTCTCGCCTGCTGGGTTGCCGGGAAGCCGGACGGTTCAACGCGGTTCTGACTCGTTCTGAACATGTACTAAGTAAAGATTTGCATACGTAAAAAATCGATGCAGTTAATTGCAACTACTGATGAACTTTACACGTGTAATGTCTAATCACTGTGATTATGCAGGAAATAAGGAAACCTCACATGTTTAGGATGGGTTTCCTGTATTAGTTTTAACTGCCTGTTTGACAAAGTTTCCCTTGGAACCAATGCAAAGCTTAATTTACATATAATAAGTAGTAATAAATCATCAATAATATTTTGTACACGATGGATTGGTGGAAATCCGCGAATGTGATATCAAATTTCGGTTGATATTGAAATCAGCAATCAGTCACAATTTGTTGTTATTATGTTTATTCAAACCATTACCGGTTTCGAGCAAGATGCTCATCATCAGATGGTTTTCATTTTTAATGTATTTATATGCAGATACAAAATTCGAGCGTGCGTGTATAACAACAGAAAAGTAGCATTTATTGAGTGCGAGTAATTTAATTTTGGTTCGATGAAGGTTAATCTCAATTACATTACTTACTCTCACTCAATAAATGCTACTTTTCTGTTGTTATAGGACGCACGCTCGAATTTTGCATCTGCATATTTAAATACACTAAAAATGAAAAACCATCTGATAATGAGCATCTTTCTCGAAACCGTTAATGGTTGAATAAACATAATAACAACAAATTGTGACTGGTTGCTCCCTTCAATATCAACCCAAATTTAATAAACCATTATTAAAATAAAATTAAAAAATGCATACATCACTGTTTTATTGTAAATTTAACAAAATGAATATAGCTAATTAATATTTTTCACTAAAGAAATGCAAGCTTAACCATTCAAAATATATTAATGTTAATAAAAATCTATAAGAAATTAAGTCTTAGTCAAATGCATGTTTGCATACTATGTTACGAGAATGAAATTGTGATAGTACTTCTAGTATACTTGGTTTATTTGCTATAGAAAATGCAGTACTCAGCGTACAGTGCATTAAAACTGATGTTTTAATGTTCACGCCATCAGCTCATAAGTTTGACCCACCACAATAGAAAATAAACCGTCATTTGTTGATGAGTAGTTAAACTTTTTTAAAATTACTTCCTTTAAATTAAGTACCATGTTAGGTAATTTGTAACGAAACAATGGATATTTCTACTTTATCATCTTCCAACAAATAAAATGTCAAAATTAATTATTTCCTGTGTTATTCATTGGATATAATACTCTTAAAATTAAGTTTGCAAAGTATTCCCGTAATTAACTCCCATTCTTTCTCAGTTTTAATGTTAAATTTAGTATTTCTTTAATTTCACCAGCTCAAGATGTCTTCACGCCATCACGTTCGCACCCCTGTAAGTAAGTCAGCACCAACCTACCACGTGTCAACGCGAAAACTGTTGTGAGACACAAGAAAACAAAGGTTATAAAATCTTTTACAAATTTTTTTGCACAGAGTTCTGCTTGGCGCAACGAGGTGGCGAGTTCGTGAACAGAATTGTCTAATTTTGTTTTATTATGACTTTACGTCTCGTCGAGCAAAATACCGAAGGAATTCGGCCATGGCTTTTTGAATGTACCATCCTGGCAAACACCTAGAATGATTTCGCGAAACAATCGAAATCTTGATTCCCGAACGGGAACCGTGTGCTACCTGCCCAAGCACTGAATGGTGAAAGTTTCTTTCACCATCGGAGTTCGAGCCAGCTAACCCTCTGGCCACGCATTCGGGAATACCCGGGTTCAAATCGCCATCCAACCATCGAGATTTCGGTTTTCCATGGTTTGCCAAAAATCACTCAGGGATGATTTCTTCGAAAGGTCATGGCAGAATTTCTTCCCTATTTTCTAGTCCTATGCCACCAGTGCATGTTTAACATAGTATTTAAAAATGTACGGAAGTTTTTGTAAATATCAAGTCAATCAGAAGTACTCTACTTACAATTGTTCAATTTTTACCATAGACCTTTAAATCACGGCATCATTAGACCCCGACTTGTATGTAAAATTCAATAACCGTTTGTTTTTTTTTTTGTTTTTTTTTGTAACTGCTTTACGTCTCTTTTTAACATCGAGGTCTTTAGAGACGGGAAAGGATGGGGGCAAGGATGGGGGGCAAGGATGGGGGCAAGGAATGGGAAGGAATTCGGCCATGGCCTTTTGAAGAAAGCATTCCCGCATTTGCCTGGAGTGATTTCGGGAAACCATGGAAAACCCAAATCTGGATGCCCGGACGGGGATTCGAACCGCCGTCCTCCCGAATGCGAGGCGAGAACGCTAACCGTTACACCGCCCCGCTCGGTTCAATAACCGTAATAGATACTATTATTTACAATTGTAAAACGAATATCTTGTAATATATGCAGGACAAGAATTATTCTTGTGGAGTACGATTTAGTACGAAACTTCATTAAGGTTATTTTACTAAAAGCTAATCATCGAAGATATGAGATATGAATGACTAGTATTTGTCAGCACCTGCGACCGCGTAGACTTAGCCATGTGAATGAATTTGAAATATGTCTGGCATGTTTCAAAAGTAACTGAGAAAAAACCCATGTAGAAATGAAATGAAGTAAACTTTTATAAGGTTTTCCTGGTGTGAAAATAAATCTGTATTTAGGTAAATTTTTGTTAAATCATCTGTAGTATTGTAAATAGTAGAAAAGAAAGAATTCAGGAAATAAATTGCCGCTCTAGGTGAGCGACTGAAGATAGAACCTGTGATCATCAAAACATGAATAAGATATGATGCCTCAACATAAGCAGCTTTCTAATATCAATAGTTAAATAGCTTTTCTAGTTAAATGCAATGCGTAATTTTTAAGCTTCAATATCTCATAAACGAAGACTTCATCGCGACAAATAGCTTTGGCAAGAAATACCTGGAATTTAATAGCTACTAGGCAACTACATCAGGAATTCAAAAACAATATACTGATATATAATACTCGTAAACTAGACTACAGATATAATCCACCAAATATAAAACTAAACAGTGTATATAATTAACACATAACTAAACAACAAATACTGTCGGAAAGAGAATACATGTAATAAATGGAAGGGTTGAAGATGAACCAGCAATTGGAATGTCATGAGGTGAATATTACGATCTGAATAGCTGCGCTTAATTCAACTCGCAACCTGCTTCTGCTTACAATGAAGGGGAAATTACTGATTTCAAACTATGAACTAGCAGAGAATTCGCGGTTTGCTGCAGTGCAGACTATCAACAAACATTTCAGCATATCATCCATAATTTATCGGACTTAGCAGCAGCACTGCAGTAACTGTGAACGATGATCATACTTTATTTTATTAACTTCATACGCTATTACAACTAACCACATACTGTCGATATGTAGCAGTTAGAAAATTTCGCCAGCAATTTCTGTTCACATCTAAAATGGCAGCGTCAGAATTACTTTTGTCGCTGCACACTTTCACCTGTTATTGCAGAATGAAACAAACTTCATAGTGCATTTATGAAGTATCTACTATTTAATTTCGTAGGCTCACTCATTCACTCACCTCGGTAGCTATTGGCTGGAGAGCGGTGTCATCTCTTAGCCTTCGCCCGCAAAACAGCGATTAGAAGAAATTCGTGGTTATGTTCACAATTTAATAGCTAAGCAACGGCTACCATATTAATTGCCATAGTACATATTGCATTTCGTAGCGTTTCATAGTTTAAAAAAATCGATAAACTTAAGGTCTGAAAAATAAACGTGGATCTGATTTTCAGTAACATGTTGTTAATGAAAGCAACTTAAAAAACTTTAAAAAATTAGATTACTCATGGTATGTGCTGTAACGATGAATGCCAATTGGATAAATTTCAATTTAATTAATACTTTCAATAATCTTGTTGCTTTTTTTTAACTTATTGCTTTACGCCTCGTCGACGGCTAAGGTCATTAGAGGCGGGATGGGACTGGGGACAAGGAACGGGAAGGAATTCGGCCATGGCCTTTTTGAAGGAAGCATCCCGGCATTCGTCTGGAGTGATTTGGGGAAACCATGGAAAACCCAAATCTGGATTCCCGGACGGGGATTCTAACCTGCGTCCTCCAGAATACGAGGCCAGAACGTTAACCATTCACCCACCACGCTCGGTTTTGTTGTTGCTTGACCAAAGTTTAATTTAATTTAATTTAATTGCAATGGATCTCACGCTCCAGTGGCAATTTCCCTACACACCCAACTTCCCGCTATCCTTCACTCACCTACATTTGCCCTCTACAAATTTTAACTTTAAATTTTTTAACGTTTTCGATAGGTTATTCATCATTCCCCTTGGTAACTCATTCCAATCCCTGACACCCTTACCTAAAAAAGAAAATCTTCCAACGCCCTTGTGCCTGAAATCGTGTGCCAGCTTGTGGTCATGGTCATCTTTTCCCTTCCATGAACTACTTTTCATACCTACTGCAATTTCTTTCCATGCCTCATCGCCAGTATACGCCCTGTACACTCCCATTACCCTCCTCATCGTCCTCCTGTCTTGCAATGAATCCCGTTGCGGCTCCTTTATCATATCTGTCACTGATTGCATTCTGCGATAATTTCCAAGAACAAATCTAGCAGCCCTTCTTTGCACCTTCTCGAAATCCTGTATTTGATACTCAACGGTAACGGTCTGTTTTCTTTTTAGGCATTTTACTGACAACTATCGCTATTGGTCTCGCTGTGAGTTATTAGGTTATTTTAAGCGGACATCTGGCCAAATATGTTACCGAATCGAGTATTATGACAATTTATTTCTTCGGAGTTGCTCTACTGTTTAATAATGTGGAATGTGTATTAAGTTCTGTGGCCGTTACAGATACTATGACCAATGATTACGAGTGTTTTCCCAGTCTCAATAAACAAACGTGATGCTTTCGAAGCAAACGGATTTTTTTTTTTTTTTTTTTAATTTTGCAGATTTAACATTAAGGGTCGAATACAAGTCAAGTTTGTATTTAAGCAATTATACGATTGTGGTATCATTCCAGTACGCGTTTAATACCTACCGCTATTAATGTTTCTGAGTTCTTCAAGCTCAGAGATTTTATTCACTGTGAAACACAGATCAAGTTTATATTTGGTCAAGTCAAGTCAACCTGTCATAATCTTTCATTCTAAAAACTGGAACTATTCTATACCCGTGATGATACGAAAAAAATTGTCACGGGCTTATACTAGTTTATCTACAAACGTAGATCCTACTAGATTCCTAGCTGACATTAAAATGACTAACAAACAAATTTACCTTCAAATAAGTCGATATTGGGTAAGAACGTTGGGGTAACTACATACTTTAACGGATGTAAACATTCTCCTTTCTTATCGCGGCTATTTCATTAAAATTTACTGCTTGTGTCAATCGCTAGCAATGGCAGGGGCTTTTGCGTACGTAAATAGTAATCTCTTCCTTTATTCTTTAAAATTATTAATATCGTAAGAAATATTTTGATATTTTTATTCTAAATAACATGAATCTATTGCAAGATCTACTATTTAAGTAATTACTATGAAACTCCTTAATTTACACTTATCCCTAATGATTTTGCTATGGCTTATTCAAAGTTTCTGTTAAAAATCTGATTTTTAAATTCATATCTGTACTCTTCACACGTAATATAAAACCGGATTATTTTCGCATGTATTTGATACTGAAATGTACTCGTATTACAAGTTGCGTTATGGCTGTAATAAGGGAAGCATAGTTTACTTTCGATCATCTTACGAGCATTGGCCACTTATTCTGGATGAAACAGATTTTGTTTTATGTCGGAATTATTAATGGTAGCATCGGACAATACTATTATGTTTATAAATGCAGGTGTATACTATTATGCTTGGAGACACTAAGTAAACAATGTCTCGCAATTGCGAACGATTTCAATACGGAGTCCTCTTAGTCATAGATAAGATTTAGTTGAATAAACAGACTGGCAAGTTCATTCAGTGTTTGACAAATCTGTACCTGATTTATTTAAAACCTATCAAGTTGTAACAGCCCTCATACCTGAATTTTGAATAGCATTGTACTGTATGAAGTATTTGTAGTAAGCTAAAGTTTGCTTAAAAGTGATTTGGTATGTTTGTTTTGTAATTTCTTGTAAATCAGTGTATATAGACTTTGTTTTATGTAAGAACATTATTTAAAGTCCATTTAATATGTTTAAGAACCAAATGGTGCAAGAGAATTTCTTAAAAGTTTGTAATTCCATGTATTACTGTAAGTTACGATGTCTACAGGACAATTTTCTACCGTTTGAAAGGATTTCTGTAAATAATTTTGTATTTAAGTATCTCTAATTACCATTTCTGATCATTTTGTAATGTTGTTAAGTAATTTTGTATTAATTTCGATTGTTTTTAATATGTTTGATTGTTTGAGTGATTGTTAATGATCGAGAAATATCGGGCGGATGCCTTTGAAGAATTCTCGTAATTTCGATAGAGACTATATAAACAGATCGCCTGGACAGAGAGATTCATAAAGTAAGGAAGTTAGTTAGTTCACATCATTCAGTGTTACAGAGAGTCTCATTCAGTCTGTTTAGTTCACAGAGATTATCTTTGCGACTATTCAGCAGTGCATCTCTGTATTGTACCTATGCTTGTGAATATCGCTGACTTGTTGATTTGAAAGAAATAAACAGACATCTTCAAACATAATTTTTTTGGTGGACTTTTTAATTAATCAATCAGTAATTAAACCACCGAAGGACCTTAATAAAGTCTACAAATAAATAACGATATTAATGCAACCGAAAAACTTCTTGAGGACGTTAAATATTGTTATTACAAGAAATAGACCTGTGCATAATATATTAACTGTCTAATAGAATTCCGGGCCATGACTTTATCAGTCCTCTTATACATGCATTGAATGGTGTTTTACAATAGACTAAGAGTATATGTGCGATCATAATTTGTTGTTTAAAGTACTTCATAAATGGATCGTGTCCATTAGTTGTTTTGCGGTTTTTCATTGGAACAAAACTTAACACGCTACTTAAAACCTTGCACTCAACTTCCCTGTACCTATCGCTTAAGCGTATTCGTTATTCACACTAACGTTTTACTACGATATTAACGTATCCACATCTCTGTTGTATTAATGACATCCATCTGAATCCTTCGCATCAATAATTATGTACTGCACACTGAAGAATGTTTCCATTACCATATTGAAGGTTTTAAAAAAAAAAAATAATAATAATAGTCGTATGCCGTTTGAATAGTTGTTAATGATGCCTGACAGCTATTTCGAAATTTTTAAGTGATTTTAACTGAAAAAAGTAACTACCTGCAACTTATTGGCCTATAAATAGAGATATGAGAGGGAAATAATTATAAATGTAGAGTGATAGCGCATATTTGGGACCACCACTGAACATTTGCGTTTGATAAAAAAAATTAGAGGCAAACTAAGGGGACAAATAAGTAGTCCTTTGTAATAGTAAAATCTTAAAATGTTTCCAAGGTCTCGACCTCAAAGAAGTTCGCAACGTATTTGGAAGACGAGAAATGGTTGATCATCGAATGTCCCGATTGTCCTTATCTTAGTGTCTCAGTTTGTATCTCAGTTCTTACTGAAGTTCATACCTTTCTTTATTATATGATACAGACTTTTTCAGGTTACGAATGTTACAATGTTCCTTTCTAATCTTGATAATGTAAGAGGCATTAGCTTATCATGTCAATTACTTTGGCGATTTTTATCAGATCGCATACATCGTAGAAATAAGCAAAATAATTTTTCGTATTAAAATGTAATAACAAGGTAATGTTGTGTTAACTCTTCTTATCGCATGAAATGGTTCAACGGTAGTATCGGTGAACCGACATGATTTGATGAGGGATGGGGATGAGAGAGAGGAGATTATTATTCAGATTCGGATCACACTAATGGATATAAACTTTGCAGATTTCCCGAAAACACTTGTAGCGATACCCTGGGATTTCCCTTTAGAACGGATTGTGGACTGCATCCAGCTGACTTCAACCGCTTCCGACAGGTCAAGAAACAGCAAACCAACAAACCTCAGCGGGATGGGAGGGTTTACATTGGTCAATTGGAATGTTTACGCAGCAGACACAGGTAGATTACAGAAGCGGCAATTCACGGTGAGATGTTATTGTCAGTTTAAGCGTGGTACATAGAGACAGGAAACGGCCGTTAAAGCATGAATGAAGCATTAGCAAAATAAGCTGACTGACTATTATCTAAGCAAGCGTTCATCAACTGAAACAGTTTGTAACGAGATCATAAACCATTTAGCAGCTGTGTGTGGTTTGAGGAACGAATTAAATTATGAAACAATTCTATTATGTTATTTATTCACGAGATACCATACAACTTCATGTGATATTGTTGTTAATATTAGCGCAAAAGACGAAATTAGACTAGGTTAACGAAGAAGATAACTGTTGATGAAGCCATACTTAATAAGAAAACAGTAAAGTTTCTGACATTTCTCGAAATGAATGGATAATTGTTCGAGATGATGTTAAGTTATAAAGAATCTCTGTTGATATTGATAAAAGAAACGTTGGTTCAACGCACTGTAAGTGACTCATGGGTTGGACCATTACTGCCAATCCGGCTGATGTATGTTAGTAACAATCATGTGAGATATCTCAACGATAAAAACCATTAAAATTCCAGAAAGTCTGCTTCGATCAGTTATGAAAAAAATCCGTAAATCTGATGAGTTATTAAAGCGAAAAGGTCAGAGGTGTAAAGAAGAGCTCTAGGATTTTTCTCTGGAAATTATCACAGAATGCAATCAGCAACTCATATGATAAAGGAAATACAGTGGGATTCGTTGGAAGAAATGAGGATGAAGAGAGTGCTGGAAGTTTACAAGGTGTATATTGATGATGAGTTGTGGAAAGATATTGGTGGAAGAATTGAGCGTGGTGTATGTAAGGGAAAGATGATCATGACCACAAGGTAGCACTTGATTTCAGGCGTAAGGATGTGGAAAAAATTTTCTTTCGTAGTTAAGGGGGACGAGCACAGAATAAATTACCAAGGCAGGCGATGAGTAATTTACCAAAATCGCCGAAAATTTTAAAACTGAAAATCGTAGGAGAATAAAAATTACCATTGGCGCTTGCGATCCATCGGAATTAAATGAAATTAAAAGAATCACGGACCGGTGTGTGTAACGAACACGTAACATAAGGAGGAAACACACTGTAGAAAAATATCTAGCTTAGTGCATTAATTTCTGTTGTTCCTGCTCATCCAACTTTTGTCTACCTGTGACAGTGCATTTGTGTGGTTTCAAAAAACTCAGTACAATTTATTTCTAGTCAGTTGATATTGTGTCGGAGGTACATTTCTTAGTTTCTATTATCATTATTAGCTGTAGGCAGAAAACACGAAACAATTCACCAGCAAACTCGGCTATAAATTTTCACATTAAGACCGTAATGAATATGGATCTTATATAATTAAAAAGCACGAAAACAGAAAACTGGCCAGGAGCCTCGTTGGCTGCCCTGCTTTAGAGAGATGAATAATTGTCGGCAAGAAGAGCCAAACACGGTGGAGTGGATACTTAATGCGGCACACTCCTGAAAATATTGTGCTGACCTTGCGGCATATTTCCCAGTCAACCATAAAAAATCAGAGTTTTAGCTGTGGATAAAAAACTGTAAATTGCGCTAAGCCACGCCATAGACTTGGAGGAACTGTCACTTAAAAGATTCTAAGTTTATATTTACTCCAATGCCAATTTTCATTCACTATGGCTTAATTGGATAGTTGACTAACTTTGAAAAATAGGTTAATGCTTTAACTTAGTATCTATTTTACTCAAAAGATGTATTATTTTTCTAAAAATCGAACATTTACATAATGTATTTTGCATTTTAGAAAACGAATTTAAATTTACCGCGAAAACGCTCAAGACTGTGTAAAAGCCCTCATACCTGAATTTTGAATAGTATTGTATTGGATGAAGTATTTGTAGTGAGCTAAAGTTTGCTTGAATATGATCTGGTATGTTTATTTCACAATTTCTTGTAAATCAGTGTATATAGACTTTATTTTATGAAAGGAAATTATTTAAAGGCCATTTAATATGTTTAAGAATCGAAATGTGCAAGAGAATTGCTTAAATGTGTGTAATTTCAAGTATTAATGCAAGTTAAGATGTCTACAGGACAATTTTGTACAGTTTAAGATGATTTCTGTAAATAATTTTGTGTTTAAGTATCTTTAATTTCCATTTCTGACCGTTTTGTAATGATGTTAAGTGATTATGTATTATTTCTGATTGTTTTTAATATGTTTAATTGTTTGAGTAATTGTTAATGTTCGCTAAATATCTGGCGGAAGCTTTTGAAGAATTATCGCAATTTCGATAGAGCCTATATAAAGGAATCTGCAGGACAGTTGAGTTTAGTTCACAGAAGTTTTATACAGATTATCTTTGCGACTGCTAAGAACTGCGTTAGTAGTATCTCTGTATTGTATCTATGCATGTGAATATCGCTGACGTTGTTTTGGAAAATAAACACAAAAATCTTCAACATAACCTTCTGGTGGATTATTTAATTAATTACCATATTAATAAAACCACCGAAGACCCTTATAACTGTCATGGTGTCTTGAATGACGACACATCACCCGAACCATAACAAAGCAGTCGTGTATGTATATGACAGGTGTCAAGTGTTTTTTAATTAAAAATGAATGTATAGTTTTATTAGAACTGTGAAGTTCCCCAGTGTAAAAGCAGAACAATAAAAACGCCAAACAAGTTATTTATATACGTTCTAAACAATAAACAGATACGGAAAAAATGTTTAAAACTTGCAAGGAGGGAGGAAACTCATAGTTTATCTGCAGATTGAAGAATCTATTTTTGTGAAGATCATTTTGATGTAAGCGTTTGTGCACAATATATATCTAAATCTAAAGCAATACTGATGAATTTTGTAGTACCACTCTTTTTCAACTACTGACAATATAATAAGGTATGAGTTGATGTTGTTTTCGTTTTATGATTTATAACCTTTATTTAGTGTTACGTTTAATATAATAAACACTCTCTGGCAGCATTATCATTACCGTGGTGCCACTATCTGATGATAGATTCTTATGCTACTCGATGAAACAATCCAAAATAAAGAATAAATTTTTTTAAATATCTCTCATGGTTTTCGAGATATAATAACTGAAAGGTGATCTTGTTGGGCTGATACGAAGCTTAGAGCAGAATTGAAATTGGCAGTGCCATATATTTAAAATTTGCCACACCTGCTTTTTGAGGATATAGGCCATACTTTTCTAGAAAAGATGCTGCATATATAAGCAAAAAGAAACATGCCTTAGATGTGATGCAACCGAAAAGTTACGATACGGGCACGGCACAGAAATAATAGTACCTAACAACAATTATATCCAATGACATTATTCACGCCAAGGATAGTATAGGAACGAAATCTTTTGTTATTTCTCTTAGGTCTTCCTTCTGGTTTAGCTATTTAGCACTTGTTTATACTTCGCAAATGTAACCTCATACAAAACGTATGTCTAAGCAATAGGTTATTGTTTACAAAACTTAAATAATAATATTTAAGCTTATAATGTATAATTACACTTGTGTATACTTAAGTCGAAGTTTTATCATTGCGGAATTCCGATGAGCAAAAGTCGATGTTTGACGCGAAAAATCTGCCAAATGTTACGGCGTCAATTTTAGGCAAATTGTAACTGTTTGCTTTGCTAAATCCTGGTTCCATAGCGAATTACACTTGTCTTTCAGCATATAACTGAGAAAACTGTGTTAACGTCAGAGAAGTTCCTACAAACGAATAATTTACCGAGTAACCTGTTCTGTTTCACGAAAATGTCAATAACAACTTTGGCGTCTCGGGTGGTGTGACGTAATACTTTCTCATTGACGTTCGCGGTCACATGAATGAATGCCTGATTTTGACGAATTTATTTTCTAAAAATAATAATAATCTTTATCTTCTATAATAAATAATTATCTCCTTAGCATGATTAATCATTAAAAACTGCTATGCGTCCGATTTATTCTTAGTGGACGTAAGCTTATTCCAGGAAAGGAAAAAAGAATTAAGAATGTGCTTAACATAATATGTAATGTTGTGGTATAACGCAAATGAAATTTATGTAGTTAGGACAATGGTTTGTCTTTTTTTTCATAATTCGTCTAGCTAAAGCAGTAAGGAACAGATTCAGTATGAATAATGGTCGATTTAAAATGAAATGAATTAACAATTATGGAATGTAATTCTTTCTGCTATTAAAATTACAAGTGTCATGTTGGGAGTAAACATACATGGAGAAAACGTACGGTAGCTTTATTCGCAAGAAATCTCAGGGAATGTTATTTTTTGTCAATAGAAGTGGAAAATTACATTCAATCTAAACACAGGACATGACTCATTGTCAAGGCTGTCGTACAGTACGAGCTAACATATTGCTGGTTATTGAAAACACATTGTGGTTTGAGAAACGTGTAGCAGGGGAAGAAGCGAAGAGGCAGAGATGCACAATACATTACGACACAACTAAAAATATAATTCGAGGAGAAAATCAGTTAAAGTAAATTGTAGTTTCTCTATCTTTTCTTAATATATTTAATCTTATACCCCTTTAGATTTTTATTCGTAGAGTACTATATTACGTCTTATGTACTGTGTTGAATAGAGGTCACTCGAATATTCACTAATAGGAAAGAATTAGAATGTAACGTTCACCATGAACAATGATCAGACCGATTATCATTCAAAATTTTCGTTATCAAAAATGAATATGAAATATCTTTTACGGACTAAAACGAATCATCAGTAATGAACTATTTCAGTCTGAATTGAAATAATTTATACTTTTTAATACCTTTTTTGTATTATTTTTCGGTACAGAAGTTACAAAGCACAAAGACCATCAGGTTTACGTTTATTCATTTATTAATTTTTCGCTCTTTAATTGGTTTCGGATTTAAACCTTTTTCAGCATTGGTAATACCAAAATGGTACTGAAACTTTCAGGTTAGAATTGACGCAAATTCGATCAGAAATATCATTCATTCGCTGAAAATTTTTGCCTAGTTTTGTCTGATTATTTGGAAGTACCAAATTTGGTTAAAAAGTTTTTGTGATTAATCTGAACATGAGAACGAATATATTATCAAAACGGTGAGTCGTAGTTGAATTTGCGAATTCCGTTTGTTTTCTCTGGATATGATAACAGCATTGAAGTCATTAGTTTTTCAGTTACAGTACACCCAGAAGAATCAAGATTCAGTGATCAACTGACAATGAATAGAACTTGCTTGCGACGTGATAATTTCTTATATATTGTTGAGAAGTAAATTGCAGATTTTAGTTCTTAAGCTTTTGATAAAGCTATAGTTCTCCAATCCCCCATACGTATCGTAATTTTGTTTCGTTAAAACAATTAAAATGTGTTATTAAAATATGTATACTTAAAATTTGACTCTTCCGAAAATAAATTTAATAAGTTTCAAATTTCACGACAATTTGTTAACTGTATTTTTAATTTTCATATTACAGAAAAAATGACATATTGGAATATTTCTTCAACTTAAATTATTCTTGTAATCTTATCTGCAATTGGTTTGATATGCATATTTTACTGAAAAATTTAGCTAAATTTTTATTTATTTTAATCAGTGAATAAAAGATTTGCTGACCAGAATTTTTATATTTAAAGATTATTTTTAACTTTTTAGTTCAATTGTTGCAAAAGCGTGTATTTTAGTTAGTTTTTTTAAAAAAAATTCTTGTTTTACTCAAAATAATGTTAGGCATGTACCTTTTTTTCTTTTTTAATATCTGATTTTTTTGATAACGCTACGTAATAATAAAACAATTTTCCATCATATTTCGTACTTCTAATGGCCGTACCAGTTAAACAGCATCCTGATATTGTGCGCGTAAATCACGTGTAAACATTTCCGGTCAGCTTTGAAAGCGGAGTGACGTTTAATCTTGTTTACCCGCACTTAGTTTCCCATTTGCATTTATTTCGTTCTTTCTTCTGTGTCAGGCGCAGTAGTCAGAATCCAAACACGGTTGTTACGACATGACGAACGAGTTCTCTGAATCCACAGGAAGTACACCGAAGCGAAGAGAACATAGCTGACGGAGCAGGTTATGCCTCTAGTCTATTATTTTCCGATTGCAAGCAAAACTCGCAACGGAACGCAGCATTATAAATAAAACTTTCTGGATCTTAAATCTCCAGCGGATGACAGAGGTAAAAAAAATTGAATGTATTGTTGATGCTTGTCTTCTAGCGCGTGTGTGCGTCCTTCGCGGATGAGGAGTCAGCAACAGACCGCGAAATGAAATGCTAACTTCCATTCTTCGACAGTATGATACCAAGCGTAACGGGGAGAAAAGAAAATGTTCTTTTAAAGTCGACGTCTGAGAAGCATAACACCGTGATTACGAGCGTTGGACCTCGGGCTGTGGACGAGACAAAGATCGTCAACAGGCGTACCAACTGCGGGGCGACTGGGCGGAACGACTGCAGCAGTTCACGGTTCGCAATATTTAACGCGGAGGAGGGTTGTTGGAGACTCGCCCCTTGCCATAAACGCCCGTAATGAAGCTCTTTTCATACAAACGAGCCGCCATTGTTTCCCTGGCGAGTGCAGCGGCGCGCAACGTTTGTTTCTTTGTGGGGGAGGTACAGTGACGTCACGCCAGGAGGTGCCATCAGCTTCCCTCCCCACTGTGCACGTGTTTTTACCCCCTTGTCACCGAGTGGTGACTGTAGGCCATTCGAGGTGAAACTGCGGTACGTTTTTCTACCAAGGGTAAGGTTGACACGTCTGTATGTTAGTTTTAGAGGGATATCTATTAGGCGCTCTATGCCTTCTTCGGAAGTAGGTAATTAAACGCGCTAGATAGAAGAATAGCCTTTAATATTTATAAGAATCAAGTGGCTACAATAAAAGCGGAGAATGAGGAGAGACATTTCAAAAAATTTTGGCTGTATATCTCCACGATCCTTGCCCCCAACCAATTTCGCACCTCTAATGACCTTGACGTCGACTACGTCCACAGCCATACGCAAAAAGAGGAAAGGTGATCTGAGAATTGAGGGAACTGGCCTATAAAAATTAAGTTTGACTTTACCTTGAATACATTGGCAGATTAGATTTATCAACTGCAATAATTAGAGGGGGAGCAAGAGCCATCAGCTAGATCTGTTCGCGGAAATTAGCAAAGTAAACAGATACAGATGCGTTAAAACCGAGCGTAGTGGTATAACGGTTAGCGTTCTGGCCTCGCATTCGGGAAGACGGTGGTTCGAATCCCCGTCCGGGCATCCAGATTTGGGTTTTCCATGGTTTCCCAAATCACTCCAGACAAATTCCGGGATGCTTCCTTCAAAAGGCTATGGCCGAATTCCTTCCCATTCCTTGCCACCCATCCTTTCCCGTCTCTAAAAACCTCCCTGTTAAGAGACGGTAAGCAGTTAGAAAAAGAAGATGCGTTAAATAAGCAAAGTTGGTAAATACTGGATGATAGAGAGTGGGGCAGAGAAGGTTGTTTATAAAGAGTTGATTTGGAATGAAGCGTGAATTTATATTAGACGAAAAATTTAGAATAGTACGTGGATAAAAAGAGATGATCTTGTCAATAACTAGTCCTTCGTATCAGGCATAAGGAAGTTGAAATTTTTTAATTTGTCAGTTAATGGAGTAATGGAAAGTAATAAATTATTTTTCGAGATTTATATGAAATTAATTTAAAGATAATATTCGTGTATGATAACGGGAATTTAAGCTGTATCAGGATCAAATAAAAATTTCTTATTTTAAAAAGTAAATGCAAAATATGGACCAAAACTTGTCATGTAAGTTGCAGAATTATTACAAACGCAGCTGGCACCTTTGGGAGGAATTTATCGGGACCCGAGGTCGAGCAATAAGTGCAGTCATCCCTAGCTGGACTCCTTACAGACAATAACCGTAAGGCAGGGCCAGGGTGCGATGTGGTTGCGTCATACACAACACGCTCCACTATTCTCCACCCCTGTACTCCGAACAAACTTATGGCTTTCATTTCGTTGTCATGAGCACTGCTAAATTGCAGTTTCAGTATTTTTCATATAGTGCTTCGCCCTGCCCCGCTAGCTGTTAACGTACATGATTTCTGCAAGCTCCCTCTTTCTGAGCGCCTTATAACGCGGAAGCAACTTTCCCCCATCCCCCGCAACCATCTCCACGTAATTCTTTGCAGTCACTCCAGTTGGTTATCAGAGATGTTACGCCACAGATAGAAAAGTTGTTACTAAGCGACTGTACTCATAACAAAGCTAGTATTTGTTCAATATGTTTCAAACAAAAGAAATTTAACAAAAGAAGAAGGCTCTTCTCCCATATGTAAAGGGAGTCACTGAGAAAATAGGTAAAGTGCTGACCAAAATCAATGTTCAGCCTATCTTCACCAGTAAAAACAAGGTTCGAAGCATTTTAAGATCGGTGAAAGATCTCAGAGCTCCATTACAATCGAGCGGTGTGTATAAGATTCCCTGCGATTGTGGTCAGGTGTACATCGGTGAGACATACGAGCAGTCTCCGTTAGGGTGAAAGAACATCTTTGTAACGTGATATTAGAATAAACCACGAAATCGGCAGTGGCGGAAAATCAATACAAGGAGAAAACTACTATCGTTGCAAAGCCAAAGCATTTTCTAGAACGAAAAATAAGGAAATCTATAGAAATATACAAAAATCCTAATAATTTCAACAAAGACGGCGGCTACGGTTTGAGTCAAATGTGGAAGTGTGTACTAGCAAATGAACACGTTGTAACAGCTACAAGATCGCTCCATAATACACAACCCTCTTTGGAACAGTAAATATTCTGTGCCGGAGAAACAAAATCATCTTTGACGGTGAAAAATAATAAACAGTGAATCAAGCGTTCAAGTTTGTAAAAAAAAAAAAAAAAAAAAAAAAAAAAAAAAAAAAAAAAAAAAAAAACAGGCGGCTAGATAGAGAGAAGCCCAACGAAGGTTCCAGGTTGGTTCCAAAACGTTGGTGATATCAACAAAAAAAAACACAGCGCAAACCCCGAAAAACATAGACAAGTAAGTGCAATTTTTCCAATAATGACGCCTGCGAAAAGTGAAATTTTATATGTTTCATACAAACTTACGGCAATAGTTATTTTTTTTTTCGTTCCTGGTTACTCGTATGTGTTATATTCCTTGAAGAAAGGTCTACAAATGACATCGATCCCAATGTTAGGGGGTGGTCTAACCCTTGAAAACAAGAGAGCTAGCACGTCGTCAACAAGTGTGGTGGAGGGAGGGTACCTCAAGACCTCACCTTACAATAGGGAGGGGGACGGGAGGGGTCCCGCCAGATCCCACCAAATCTCACAATGGAATAAGGGGGTTCCAGATTTCCAAAAAAAAAACACCCCTGATAATTAATGGACGCCCCCTAACACACTTGACGGTATTTGGCGTTCAATACGTTGATGGAAATTTTTTTCACTATCCTGGACTTCGAAAGCAGGCCAGAAGTAGTGAAGCAACCTATCTAATCTCCAGATTGTGTATTAAAGTCTTTTTGCAACGCAAACCTCTCCGCAGTGCTAATGGACCGGGACACGATAATCTGTTAATTGGGTGGACACTAAATGTTGGCCCATGGATATACTTCGGCATGCTTTCCCGTGTGTATGGGAGTGTGTAGAGTATTTACAACGGTGCGCAGCCATAGGTAACGGACGACAGTGATGACATAGATACCGTGCAGGAGACGGACGATACTGAGTTTGAAGTAGTGACAGATGAAGGCCCTGTTCTGTTCACTCAGCAAGATCTAAGTGATTTAGCCCGCGATCTGGGACTGACAATGGATAAAGCAGAGCTCCTATAGTCAACATTGCGTGAAAGACATTTATTAGCACCCGGTACGTCCCTTACATTTTAAATATTATAATATTCGTTCAGCAAACAATGATACCATGGAACTTGGGATGATCTGAAAATGGGCGTCTACTGCTTCATTGTTAGCATACGTAAATACCCCATAAGAGGAAAAGCAGGGACCACGCCATGATAACTAAGAAAGCATTGAATGCATGTTTTATATCATATTCTCTGTACGCATCTGTGCACTGTGTGCATCTTTCAATATGTTGTTGTTTTAATCTCATATTCTACATCAGCATGATTAGTGCGCCACATATATGTGTTAGGCTCAAAGACCGAAAACGTTCATTCAGCGAAAAAAAAGACCACAGCGCATTCTGATTTTTGGAAAACGGTCACAACACGTTACGACTTATCAGTATCTAACTCTTTGTGTTCACGACGAATCGGTACAGTCTGCATTTAATATATATGATTCATCATACCGCGTTACAAAGCTCTAAAAAAAATTAAAACTTGAGTTGTCATGTGTGGAGAATGCGACTTGGATCAAACGCAAAATTCGCGTTATAGCCGTTTTCTGTTAGCCGCAACGCATTCTGGCTGTTTTTTGTAAGTTCCATAAAGCGAATAACGTGTTGTGTCCGTTTTCAAGAAACCAGAACGCTTTGCGATCGGGTTTTTTTTTCTTTCAATGAGCGTTTTCGGTCTTTGAGCCTAAGATACGTACTTCTTCAATATGTGATATCAATATTGGCAAAGTATACGAATTGTGGAAAACCTGTGTGGGTGATACGATGTTTTGAGTGTCTTTTTCGAATTTAAGGGCCGAAACACATTTTTTTCTGTTATCAGTCTTTCGACTAGTTTGACGCAATCCTCCATCCCTTCCTATCTTGTGTTAGCCTCTTCATCTCTACATATCCATTACAACCCACGTCCTCAATTATTTGCTTCATATATTCGTATCTCTCTCTCCCTGTACAGTTCTTACCTTCGACTGTTCCCTCCACCAACAAATTAAACTATCCAACATGTTTCAAAATATGACCCACCAGCCTGTCTCTTCTTTCTGCAAGCTTCTTCCATAAACTTCTTTCCTCACCCATCATTTCTAAAACTCGTTCATTTCGTACTTTGTCTGTCCACTTACTTTTCAGC
Source organism: Vandiemenella viatica (assembly GCA_031002005.1). NCBI lineage: Eukaryota > Metazoa > Arthropoda > Insecta > Orthoptera > Morabidae > Vandiemenella > Vandiemenella viatica. Next base: position 141,069,451 of record CM061919.1, read on the forward strand.
ATTTTTCTGTAGTACCACGTTTCAAATGCTTCAATTGCCTTTCTTCCTAAAGTCCAATATTCACTACCATAAAGTGCTGTGCTCCACACATAGAGTTTTAAAAAGTTCTTTCAAAGTCCTGGGTCAATATTTGAAACTAAAAGATTTCTTTCTTTCATGAAGGCTCTTTTTGCTAGTGCTATTCTGCTTTTAACATCATTTCTGATTCAGCCGAAAGTTGTATTTTTGCTTCCCAAGTAGCAGAATTCACTTACTTCTCATATTGCAAATGATTCTATTTTTATATTTAACCCACTGTCATTGGTAGGCTATCATTTCTTCACTTTTGTCTCGCCTTCGTTCAGTATTTTATTCATGCGATTTAGTAACATCCAATATCCTCAGCCTGTTCTGCTAACAAGACAGTGTAATCCTCAAATCGTAGCATACTGATTTTTTCTCCTTGAACCCTTATGCCACATGATTTTTTTTTTTTTTTTTTTAACTTCCTTTATTGCTTCCTCTGCATACAAGTTGAATATTAACGGGGATAGACTACAACCTTGTCTAACACCATTTTTAACTGTTACATGTCTCTAATGATTCTCTACCTTTATAACGGCCACTTGATTCTTCTGTAGTTTATAATGTACTAGTCCCAAAGCCCGTCAAAACTGACGGGTTTAACGGAGTGTTATGGTAATTTATTTCTCTGCAGTTGCTTAACTAAACAGAATTGTTATAAAATATAGCTCATTAAAATTTATCGTCCTTTATGCTGTAGCAAAAAGCTTCAGTTGTGATCTTGATCCACGTTGCATTTCAGTCTAACCACAATCTCCACTAATACTTCTGCCAGAAAAGCAAAGATTCAATCACGCGCGAATTAATGCATTCCTTGTATCGCATGTCAGTGTTATCATGCATCGCGATATAAACTTGATCCCAAATCTTCACAGGTTCTTACACTTTTCTTTCTTAATACCTGTGATGAAAATCGATATTTCGACAGCTGAGTAAGCTTACATCGGCTGAAATAATGACACCAGTTAAAACGAAGGGCGTTAACAATAAATCTTAACAACTTACGCTATGCCACGTAATATGTAATTGTGGTTTACGCCACATATATCGTGATTGATTTGGAACTTCTTTCATTCAAACTATGTAATGATTCAGTAAGAAAAAAAACCTGATAATTAATATGCCAAATTAAACGAAATACATACTCTTTTCTTTCAGAGTTCTGACAAGTCATGTCTTAGCAATTGCTTAACTAAATAGAATTGTAATAGAATAAAAAACCAAACACCTCGTACCTTTCGCTGTAGCAAAAGGTTTCCGTTTCCATCGGGGTCCAGGTTGCATTTCAACCTACCCACGTAATGCTATAAACTTGCCGCCAGAAGAACAATACTTCAATCTCACGCTTGTTAATACATGAACTGTATCGCGTTTTAGTGGCAATATTGTATGGCGATATAAATTTGATCAAAAATCTTCAAGGATTTTTACACATTACTTTCTTGTTATCCGCGATTCATACCGATAACAAAACACAGTTGCTGAAATAATAGGCTCAGTAATATTACACAGTGAAAGCAAAGGAAAATGAGATAAATGTTATAAACTTACATTACGCCACGTAATATTTGTTTTAAATATAGTGTAAGATGCACATATCGCATCAGTATGCAACTATTTCTGATCAAACGAATTAATAATTTGAATAATAGGACACAGTTTAAATTACTTATTTTTAAAAAAACTGAATTATTCATGCCCTCTGCCGTAACGTCAAATGCCAGTTTTAAGTCTGATCCATGCTAAGTAACAATCTAACCAAAACTTTCGCTACATCGATGTTCGAAATACTAAGCATTTGTCTTACATATCTATGGACAAAGGATTTAAGAAATACTTATATACATCAAAATAATATTATGTAAATATTAGCATCTAATGATTTATATTTCGATTTAAACTCAATACGTACTTTTATTTCAGTGTTCTGTCAGTTAATTTATTCGTGGATGCTTGGAAATGTTATTAATTAACGCGCATTACTAAGAATAATGGCGTAATGCGTGACGTCATTGCACTATGTCATAAAGTTACATCTTGCCGTGACACACGACGTAATTACTGACACAGTTGCTTATTATAATATTAGATTCTTCTGTCTTGACATTTGGGACCCAACTTCTTTAAAATTTTGAACATCTTGTCCCACCTATCTTTATCTAAAGCTATTTCTAAATCAACAAACGCCATAAAAGTATCTTTGATTTATTGATCCATCCTTCAAGTTGCCGGCCTCGGTAGCGTAGGGGCTAGAGTGCAAGCTCCGCGTGCCGAAGGCCGCCGGTTCGAATCCGGCCGCGGGCATGGATGTTTAAGTGTTGTGTGTCTGTGTGAATGTCCTGTCCGTCCTGTGGCGTCCATACATTGGAAAAATACCATACATATACTGGATGACGACTTATACACTGAAAGCAAATAATATTTACATAGAGCTGGTTGTTTGGCCTCCGTTGCCAAATGCCATTCAAAAAAAAAAAAAAAAAAAAAAAAAAAAAAAAAAAAAATCCTTCAAGTATTAACCTTAAAATCAGAATTGTTTCGCTTGTACCGAGGTTTTTCCTAAATCCAAACTGATCTTCCACAACAATCTCTTCTGCTACCCTTTCCATTCATCTGCATATTATTCTGTTCATTAATTTTGAAGCATGTGATGTTAGACTAATGGTGCGATAATTCTCACATTTGTAGCATACATAAAGAAACTACTACGTTTGCGAAAAATGATTTTTCACTGTTGCATAGTGTTATTTTACGTAAGAAATGCATCCGTTTGTGACACGCGCAACCGTTCAGTTTGTTTGGAAGGAACTGGGTGAGTGTCTGTACACTGTCAGATGCCTGTAACCTATCAGGATGGGAGGCACGTTGGTGCCGAGCTTTGAATTCGCCGCCGTCGATTCTTGCAGTATGACAGCCCTTTCCGCCATACCACCGAGCGCTGCGGACGAGACCCGCAACTGGGTCACAAACGACGGCCGGTGAGCAGCCTTGCTGTTCGACGCGTTTGGGACCGTCGCATCGAGTGGCGAGGTAAGGCGCCCGCCGGAGTCTGTAAATCGCCGCATTACGCGGGCTGGCCTGCGCCTTATGGCCACCGCGCGGTCTGATGAGACAGTTCGCTTTGTGGCGCACGGAGCAGTCGTCGTCGGAATTCAAGAGGCGCCGGGTGAAGAAAGCGGTCTCGACTCCCGAGAGCCAGAATAACCAGTAAAGCCCTGCCCTTCGTCTGGAGCTTAGCGCTAAACTGAAATGAGTTTACAGCATTCCCGTAAATTATACCTATCTAGTTACAGTACAACTATACCTGTGACTTCGTAAATAATCGTTTCACATTAAAAGTAATGTGTTCAACTGAGGAGCGGGAATGAACTTTTTTTAGCTGTGTTTCTATTCTTTTCACAAAATCTCTTCATCCTCTCGCTGAGCTACGTTCTTCCGTCCAGTTGTTACTTCTTCTAATAAACTATTTGTTAGCAAATTGGTAATTATTGGCCATGCTACTAAATATGCATCTCTCCTACATGATATCATCTGTGATTGCGACGTCCTGCAGCTCCTTTTCGATTTCAATTAGCAAATTGTTTTTAATTTTGATTGAAATGACCATGCTGATAATTATTTTGATGTATCTGTTCTCACTCAGTCTGATAATATGGCAGTGGAATATAATTCGTCTTGTCTTGAGTGTGTCTGAACTTTTTTTTCAGAATGCTGATTAGTTCATGTGGATTCCTTTTAATCCAAATTCAAATCCAAAGATTTTCCTTAAAATATTCCTTAAAATTTTCCTTTCTTTCTTTTCAGTACCTATAATCAATGATCTACCCCAATAATCAAATTTTCCGATGCGTGCAATTCCTTCGGTTTGATTACAGTGTTACAGTGTCTTAACTTGACATTTCGGGATATTGTCTTTTTGTTATATCTATTCTTGGTGATTCTTTAGTCTTTTTGTAACTTAGATATTCTCTCCTCGTTTGTGTCACGATTTAGTCCTGCAGGTTGAATAATTTCTCCTGTATATCTTAATTTGCAAATCATTTATTTCTATTATAATTTCTATACGACTGAAAGGTCCCTGACGGAATAGTGTTCCTAAAAAATAATGACATAGCAAGAGAACTAGTTACCTGATTTCCTTTTCGTCTGCCCTAATGACTCGTTAACATCGAGGTCTTTAGAAGCACGAAAGAACTATGGCAACTAACGAGAAGGAATGCGGGCATGTCATTTTGGAGGTCAGCATTCACCTGTAGTGATTTGGTGAAACCATGGAAAGGCCAAATCTGAATGGCCGGATGGGAATTCGAAATCACGTACTCCCGAAAGCGGGGCCATAGCGTTACTGCTACCTACCGTGCTCGGACAGTTGACTGAAAGGAGAGGTTGAATTACTGTTGTATTGAATTCATTTGGCCATACGATTTCCATTAAATCAATACATGTCAATTTCTCACACTTCCAGTGTCGTTATGTCAAATTCAGCTCTGATAAAGACTATTCAGAGCACGCTGCTTGTTAGCGTGAGCTTCGAACACCTCAGTAACGGTCGTTTTATTACCTTTATTACCTCCGAAATAGAGTCATTCTGCAGTCATGCCTCATCCAGTACTGTTGTTCTCGTCAGTGTATCAGCTGAAAGGTGGTTATTCAAAACGACTGAAGATAGGTTTATTGTCTAAGCACGAATTTCAACCTATTGTAGTGCTCGAAAAAGTGGGGCACAACAAAGTTACACTAACGTATCAAGACTGGAACGTGCTGATCCAAGTATTGGACTTAATGTCTGATTTATTCAAGTGTATTTTTTTTCTTTCCGTTTACCAGTAGCTTAACAGATCTTCACGAAATGGACATGTGGAGCTTCAACTTCATCAAACCTATACAATATTTTCACTGATTTGGAATCTTTACGTTGCTTCATTAAAAAAAAAATTAAAATGCCTTTCCAACAAACATTTTCAACAGGTACATTGTGAGAAAGCAGCAACATGATCTCTTTCTGTTCTGCCAGCTGCGTCAGTGTTTGTTTACTTTGCGCGTTCGTCATTGCGCCCTCTGGGACTCGATTGCTAAATTAGCCGCAGGAGCGATACGGCTTCCGGAGCAGAGATTTAGGCCCCGACTTCCTGCGGATGTCTGCCGCAACAACGGCCCGGCGGGGGCGAACGGCGCTTTAAAAACGTCGTGCTCGTAAAAATATTGGTAAATGAACCGTTCGTCCTCGTTGCCCCGGGGCTCCGTGCCGCAAATGTACCAGAAGAAGTGGGTAGTTTCGCGAATTTTAAACGCCAGTGACTTTCAACTGCGAATATGCCGCACGCTGGGGCGAAAGCTTTATCTCTGAGCGGTGTTGACCGTTCGGGGAACGCGCCTGGAAGTTCCGATAAAGGGAAATGTGTGGTGATTTGACCCGCACGTGTCATCGCTCTCTGCAACAGAAGGCGAATGTTTAGAGACGGGTGGCTGGGAAAACAAGTTAAGCTCCCGCCGCTCTCGGAAAAATAGGTGCCCTGGAACAGTGCTCTGATGTCGTTAAACGCCCACATTACGTATAAATAATCTATTTAAGTCCTTACCCAGGCGTTGTTTGGTTATAATTGAGCGTAGCTATATTTTAGCTAAGAACCAATGAGTTTTGAAGTGTATTTTTTTCTCCCTTTTACAAGTGTCTTAACAGTTCGTCACGAAGAATGGCGAAGTTTTGTATGTAACGGATGTGATGACCGATCACATAGTTTTATGTATGTGTATATGTTTAAACACGGTTTTGAAACAAAATAGACTCTGACACTATGATATTGTTTATTTCACATGAGAAAAATTACGTGCATTTCCAATATGTCACAGATATTCATAACACTGATAATAACTGATCAGTAGCTATGGGAATAAACTAAGAGTTCATTTTAAATGGCTCATATAAAATTACGTGTTTTAGTGTCATTTTACACACATAATTTGTACGCGATCTTCAATCACTAAGCCTCGCATTCTGGAGGAAACCGGTTCGAATCTCCGTCTGAGTATCCGGATTTAAGTATTCCATGGTTTCCCCAAGTCACTTCAGACGAATTCCGGGATGCTTGCTGTAAAAGGCAATGGCCGAACTTCTTACCGTTCCTGGTATCCAGTCCTTTCCCGCCTCTAATGACCTCGACTTCGATGAGGCATAAAGCGATAAGTTAAATAAATAAAAACAATTCCATCACCACGCCCCGAGGCCTGGTATTCGGAAGGACGCGGGTTCAAATACACGTCCGCCCATTCACATTTCGGTTTTCCATGGTATAGCGAAATCATTCCATGGAACTGTCGGGGTGGTGCATTCAAAATGTCATGGCTGTATTACTTCCAGTTTGTTGCAACCCATCATATCCTAGCTGTAATTGCCTCAACGTCGAATAGGCATAGAACTCACTGAAAAAATTCTAAATAATCATGCACCATATCAGTGATTACACATAAGATAACAGTTCTATTCGTATGATTTTCTAAACACGTGCTTCGTTAACAGCTCACCTTAGCTTCAGAAGCCAAAAATAAACACTATTCTATAGATAAAAAGGGTATTGTCAGTAATATAAATCTGGGGAAATAACATTTTGATAAGAACAGAGGGGAACGACATTCCCAAACTCTAAATCAACCGTGAAGATAATGGTAATGATAGAACACACAATAATCAAAGACAACATTACTTTCTACGGGTGAACGTTAGTTTCGAGGTACGACCAGCAATCAAACCTAAGGGCTTGAATGCGGAAATTCGTATATGAAATTGTATAAATTGATAATAAGTACGGTCAGTAGACTATGAATTGCACTCCAGAAGTCGATGTTATTGGAAACCTTTTTTCGGAATTTTTACAGTAACACAGTTATCATCCATCTGTATAATGTATAAAATAGTCATTACAAACAATAGTCAAGTAAATACTCAATGGATTGAGCAAAGAAATTTTCAAACCATAGTCGCATTCATTTTGATATTAATCGGTTAATTATTGGTCCACTCACCACGAAAATATCAGATACGCATTTGTAGTGAGAAAAATTGCATAACAAAACTATTAGAGAATTTATATTACATTCTGCGAACTGGTCCATTGTGGTGGGTGAAGTGAGAGCATTTCGTTGAGATGGAGCTCCTCCTTTCTCTCCAAGGCTGTACCAACACCACAGATCAGGTACTATTAACCAAGCATGTTTCATCTTAGGTTCTCACTGCAGAGAACGCTGGCAAATATGAGATGTAGGAGGGGAGGAGGGGCGGAGAAAACTTTCAGACATTCAACTACAAAAAAAAAACCGTAAACTTCTCTGTGGTTTACATAAAATTCTTTCTTATCACCAGAATCTTTTCTTCATAATTGTCACCCAAAACGTAATTACATTTCACATAATTTCGATATGTAATGTTGTGCAGACATAAATTGCAACACAGGTACAATCTCCTATTCATTGATGTTAGGCAATTTAATCTTTTCGATTAACTGCTTTAATTCTATACGCGCTGTTTCCCAGTGACAAGTATTAAAATTAAGAAATGCTCTGCATTAAAACATTTTATTGTTTTGAATAATATCTATTATATATGAATATATTTTAATGTAAATAATCAGTATGTTCAAACAATTTAGGAAAATAATGAGAAATAGCAACTGGTAAACGGATCATCCATTTTAAAAGCCAAAAATCATAATAAGTGTAAAGGCATTTTTTACAAAGTAGTATCTTAACGATCCTTCTAGTTGTGTAAAGCATTAAAAATTTCTGAATGCCAAAGAACTGACGGTCAACTTCTTATAGTGAGAAGTATAAAGTTTAGTATTAGTTGAAGTAATGCTGCTCTAATTTCAGACCAATCAGTTGAACAAACTGAGTAGGAATCGCATCAGATGATACACGTAATTACAGCTGCGGAAACTCTGCAGTGGTTCTAGAGTGAGGATGCGCCGAACGATTTTAGGAACTCATATAAACAAGACAATCTGTAACTTTTATAAATCATATTTATCGATAGACAAAGCTTAAACTCTTCACTGCTATCACAAATGACATGCAATGCACATTTTTGTCAAATCCTGCAAAACTGCCCTATTTAATTTCCATTTTTCAACTTTATGACGAAGATCGTACATTAAACTTCGTTTCCAGCTGTCTGGTACACTATCATGCATTCTCTTTTTATGTCCGAATACCATTGGATCTTAACTGCCCTATTTTGATGATCGACGATACAAACAATTCGTGACTTCATTCCAGTATGGTATTATGAAGGGCGCTTGTAGTGCTGGATATTAGCACCATGTGAATCGTTCTCGTTCAGGCTCTCTGCAGAATCATTTAGGCCCTGTCATTCGCCACGCCAATCCATTCCAATCCAGAGAACCTTGAAAGATATTAAGCCAATAATCCCCGTGATCTATGGCAAATAACTGTCTTCAATTTTCGTATACCAAGGTAAAAAATAAAACCCTAAAATTATACAAACAGTGAATTTTCAAAAGAACTATTTAACTGCAATGCCAAATATCTTATAACGTCGATGGATGGTCATTAGCAACAGGTAAGGCTGTAAGCAATGAACGGCAAGCATTTCCGTCATCGCTGTTTAAAGGAGCCATTCCATCATTCGCCTTGATTGGTTTTGTGAAAACTGGATAGTATATCAACCGCTTCATTTGACAAATATTGTAATTCACTGACAGAAACATGAGTTGTCACATTCTATCGAGCACAGTGGGTGCATGGTAACGCTCTGGTTTTACTTATGGGAGGATGTGGGCTCGAATCCCCATCCGGTCTTTCTGATTTCGGTTTCCCTGTTGACCGAAATCAGTCCAGCCGAATGCCATGATGGTTCCTTCAAAGGACCAAGGACCAATTCATTCCAGTCCCCTGCCCCATTCCTTTCCCACCTTCCATGATGCTGACATCGACGAGACGTAAAAGCAAATAATCTATCACATTTTTTTTTTTTTTTTTTTTAAGTTTTGGTCGTAATTACCATGCGCGTTTGTATACTCAGAGAAATGCACAAAATAAATATTTTAAACTTGAAGGCTGCTATGTTGGTTTGGAATGAACCTAGTGAATCGGTTAAAGTTTTGTACAAGAAGGCTTATAATCGCTGAAATCATCGTCCTAGCAATAATCTGATAGTCACATTCATGAATGACAACACTCATGCACGCAAAGAAGCATTGTACCAAATGTTAGAATACAGGAAACGACATATACATACATTCGATGGAGTCTACTGCCATGCCATCATCATATAGTAAATAAAATTGTAAAAAATATCATTACCCCCTATTCAAACAATTTTGGTCACAAATTCAGGAAGTGATAGACTCAAAGACTAGCACTGAATTTCCGTGGTGTATCATTACCCCAAACGTCAATAAAGTGGTTACTGTAAATCACCAGTACACCATCCCATCATTCCACACGCAACGTTTAACACCTGATAATATATAAACTACTAGCCGATACCTGCGAATTCTTACGCGTCGATTAAGAATTTCTTTGCCAGAATTGAATATAGAAAGTTGTTACTAACGAAGGATTGGTCCCAAACAACACCGAGTTGGCATAGTATGACAGGAAAGCCATCACTATATCATTCTACCGTCGAACCTGTCTCTTGAAGAGAATCAGTTTCCAGCATATTTAAATACAGAAAAACAAACGAAGATGAGGGTATATGTGAGGATTGGGGGGTTTTAACTAAGGGCAGCGTTATTTCAGCTTGGTCTTCTCTTCTTTCTTCAGCATGAGCATCCGATTTTTGGATTCTAATAACTTTAGCTGCTTGTGCTCTGCTAGAGCTACGACTTAGTCCAGTTTACGCCCGCAAGGCATGTCAAAAAACAAGGCAAAATAAACTGGTGCCAGAAACATTTAAGCAGACACAAACTAATAGGATAAAGAAAATCTACATCTATACAAAATAATATGTTTTTTCTCTAAACGAAATTTACTAACAAATTATACACTATCATAAAGTGCAACCGACGTAACATTATAGACTAACACACACATCCGTCTCTCTATCATTCCATAAGTTTCGTGACTACAACTGTTCATCATACCGAAAAAAATTGTCCTGTGTCCTCCCTACAGTTTTCTTGTTAAATTCCGTCGATATCGGTATAACATTTAGTCGTCAAAATGTAACAAAAAGACAGACTTACTTCCGCATTTATAGTATTATTACTGCAGATCACACACACACTGACTGCGAATCACCCCTGAGGGATCAATAGAATGTAAAAAGTGTACACCTACAGCATTGCAAGACTGCCTACGATTTGCCTCGCATTACACTCCTAAATTTGTGATATCTACAGTTTAACATTCAATCGAATAACCGACTGTCAAGGCGTGTCTCTTACTATCAAAAACCATTTTTAAAAAACTTAGCCTCCACGGAGACATGAACCACAGAGCACCATCCAAACAGCAGTAAGCAAGTGCTTTAACCACTGAGCTACCTGACCGCTGTGTGGGAAGTCAGTACAGAGACCTACACATCCAACGCGTCTGTCTATCGCCATTCAGTAATTTTTGGTAATTATCACACAACATGTACTATTCATACAGATAATTTTTTAACCAAATGTAAACAGTAGTTTTCTCTTATTTCAAAGGATAAGTGTGCAAAGTTTCATCGAGATCAGATGAAAACTGTGGATTTTTATGAAGAACAAACAAACATATATTCATCTTTATATATATAGATTAGAGCAGATAACACACACACTGACTTCGAGAGAAAAAACATTTTACACTTACAGAATTGTTAGACTGCGTACAATTTGCCAAGCATTTTACCCCAAAATTTGTGGGATCTACAGTTTAATGTGGAATGCGTAAAACTGACCGTCCGGGCATGGTTCATAAGATCAAAATATATATATATATATATATATATTTAAATATCTTTGCCTCTATTGGGATTTGATCCGGAAGTATACACATCAGTAACCAAGCACGTTAACCAATGGGCCACCAGCCACAATAGTGTCTGGAACTACAGACTCTTCCACATCCTTAACGTTGGTCTATGTTCATTTTGGTAATTTTTCAAAATTACATAACATTATGACGGGAAATTTTACAATCAAATGTAGACAATATTTTTCTCCGAATTTCAAAGGATAAGTGTGCAAAGTTTAATGGAGATCTGATGAAAACTGTGGATTTGTGTGAAGAACAAACATTCATCTCTATATATATAGATTACAACACAATACATAGCACAATTAAAATTCAAGAAACACACATATGGCGTGGAACAGACTGTAGTATAAATAAATCGAAACACGACGTCATCTCCTGGATGGTTACCCAACCTGTGACGATAAATTAAAACACCGCCATCTTTTAGAAACTTATGGAATTTACAAACCACTGTCTTATGACTTACGTTTAATTCACAATAATAAATATTGAGGTCAATAATCGAGATAAAAACTATCCTGTATTTTAAGTCGGACCATATCAGACACATTAAGCCAAATTCTATTAAAATCTCTTAAGTAGTTTTGGAGTTCATCCCGAGCAAACCAGCGCTGCCAGTACAGTCAACTTATATTATACCGCTGTCTCTTTGAAATTATACAGAATGAAACCCAATTATACAAAGGGGTCATCCATTGATTACATACGTGAGTGAAAGTGCTGGGAGCAAAAAAAGTCCACGAAAAGTAAACAATGATAAATTTTGAATAACAAAAAGGAAATAGATATGCAGGAAGGGTTGCCAACGCAATGAAACATGTTCAAAAAGGTGCTGGAATGTACTTTACTTTTAATTGCTCATTTTTGTATCCAATTATACAAGGCAATCTGTTATACAAACAGGATACAAGAGGTAACCAAATTATACAAGTTTTGTATCCAATTACACAATCTGGCAGCCCTGAGTAAACATCAAGACACGAGATTTAATTATATATAAGAAGCGACATTTTCAACAGCAAAGAATTTAAAGGGTCAATTGATAACTTTTAATCGTTTGTTCAGATATATATATATAAACATAAACAATTAATAACTGCGAGAAAAGAACTCATGGTAACGCTTGTACTTGTTAAACTTTGCATTGATCAGCACCTTTGGCTATAGTTAATATACTAGACCTATAAGTTAGTAAATCCGAAGATTTTTTATAGTATTTTTTTCCACGCAGAAAATTCCAAAGATATCGAAAAATGAATTTCATAAAAGCAAGGTCCTGATCGTTCTATATGTTGCATAAATTTATCAAAACAACGCACAATAATGTAATTAATAAGTGGACGGAAAACATTAATCTTCATATTACCCTCATATTTTATTTGATAATTTTCTGTTTCTTATTAACCCACATAGGGAAAGTAGCAGATAGCATTTGTTGTGAGAAGCATTGAGTGACTTAACTGTTACTGACATATAAATTAAAGAGAAGTTGAAGTATTTTCCATTACTTGTTCTTTTGGTATATCGCGATGAACTTAGATCAGTTTTTTTAAGGAAAATTCCGTATTTCTTTTGAGTAGATGCTTTACCCATATTGCCGGCACAACACATCAGCCACTTGTAGACAGCATGTTCCCTCGTTAGGTCTTATGGCAAACCTAGCTTATAATATGTGTGCTGGAGTAGAGTGCAGGATGGGACCGTCTTGAAAGTTCAACATCGAAGAAAAATAGAAAAATCCTGAAAATCGTCTTGGATTTTAGGAAGTAACAAATTTATTAATTTACTAGCTGGTGCCCACGACTTCGTTCGCGTTTGTAAAGCGTTTTCATTTATAGCTACCGACATGCAACCACGATGGTGCACGATGGGAGACTCAAAGCTACTACCACACACAAACACAGTAGATCTGCGCTAGGTAGTGGTGGCTGGAAAGTGAAATATAGGGACACATGTCATCGGAATATGAAAATGCCCTTCGGCAACCAATTTCAACCACCATATCTACCACCTCCCCCGCCCCCCTTCCACAGCTGCCGACATGCAGTCACCATAGTGCATAGTGGAAGACTCCAGGCTATTACCACACACAAACGCCAGTGGTCTGTTTTGCTATTTCTGGCTGCAAGGTGAAGTTTGCTGAATATGTTTTTTTTCAATAAGTGCTTTGGGTTAGAATATTTTTGATCACTTACTTGACATTCGAACTGACCTGAGTTTTATTATACGTTACACACAGTACCGCACGCTACTTCCCGTTTATCGCAAGGCCCTATTAATCCAACCGCTTTCAAGCAGTGAAGGATGTTTTACCAGTATCGACAAAGTGGAGAGAAGATCAGTTTGCATTGTGACCGCTTGTTGTAACGCTTACGAAAGTT
>CM061919.1:141083865-141199010 GCA_031002005.1 Vandiemenella viatica
AAAAGATACATCTATGGGGCAAAACGTCGATTGTTCCGCGACCCACCAAAGCAAACGCCGCGACCCACTAGTGGGTCGCGACCCATAGGTTGGAACCGCTGCTCTAAAGCATCAAATTCGGAAAAATTCTTTCTTAATTTATGATTTTACCTAATTGTAGAAATGATATTGATACTTTTTCCCTTTAAAGGTAGAATTCCAAAAACTTCCTTTTATAAAATATGGTGTGACCAAAGCAGACACCTTGGTTTTAAAAATTATACCTCATTTATCGATTTCGGTTAGACATCAAGGGAGATAAATGGCTCGTGACAGGAAAAATATTAATTTTTCCCTTTAAGGGTCGAATTTTGAAAAATTCCTTTCTTAAAATATGGTGTAACCAAACGAAGACCTTACGAAGAGCTTTAAAATGATACCTCGTTTATCAATTCAACTTTTGTTATTCAATTTACAAAAGTTTGTTTAGAAAGCTACATTGTGTGAAAATACGTGTATAAATATACTTTCCATAAAAAGTTGTTGAATAACCTCAAGAAGAAGAACAATAACTAAGCTTGTTCCAGAAGTTACCTTCAAAAATCAAAAGTGTGTAAATATGTTTCATATTCAAAATTGTTCAGTGAGTGAGAAACCTCAAGGGGAGAAACTGATATGGAAAAATTCCATACACTAATGTAATATAAAAAGCTGGCCCTGATGATGGTCTAATAAACCGAAACGCATATGTCATAACAAAGTTCTTTCATTTGTTAGCTGCACTAGACGGAGAAGAAAACCCAACATTATTATATTACATTTCTATCATTTGCAGCTCTTTCGCAGACGTTAGTTTAATAAAACTTAATTTAAAATGATAATCATAAAAATTTTCTGATAACTGGATGTTCAATTGCAACATATTTTCACAGTTTTTATTGCTTTATTTCATATAATAATTATAACATAGGAAGGAGAGATTCAATACGATAAACTGGGAACGCTCTGCGAATACAAAATGAACAAACACACGTTTAACATTAGCTCATTTACGTAACGTCTATATACCTTACAAATATCTTACATATTCTGTATACGGAACACTCATCTCACTTGACTTATTTCAGTATAAAGCCACATCCTTTTTATTCACAACAAGTTTGTTAGTCTTGTATGTGAGATAAAGAAGTTTAAAGTTAATTGCGTCCAACAAGTAACTACGTAGCAAGATATCAGCCATAGTTGGTTCTGGCTGAATTATTAGTGGTATTACCATATTACTACACAAGCACTGGACAGAAATTAAATTTTAGTAAAATAATATATTCATCAACGAATCAAGTAAATCCTACTAATTTATGTAATAGGTAGAAACCGATTACGCTATTTCGGAGCTACAATATATCAAGGAATCAGCTGACGACATTAAACTCTGAGAGATCAGATACTTCGCTCTGTTTTCATAAGGTGATCACCCTTGCTAGAAACAACTGCTGATCCCATCTTTTTGTCACTTCCAGAAAGACCGGTTTCGCTTTTGTTGTCCATAATTAAAACGGAACTGGGTGGAAGACGCGACACAGAGGATGTTCCTTTCTTTCGCTTCCCTCGCCTTAATCAGCGCCGGCAGCCGGTTTCAAGCCCCAGCGGACCAGAATGGCGGCTGGGCGGACGGGTCGGGTTTATACATGTGAAAGATTAGCGCCGGCGCTCGTCGCGCGATCCGTCTTGGCGGCAGATGAGGAAGAACAGCCCCGCCTCGCAAAGTGTTTTTTTGCTGCGCGCTCGCTGTTGATGTTACTCCTTCCCCTCTCCGTCTATCTGTCTTCCTAGTGCGACTCCCACGTTCCGGGTATTCCCCCTTTTTTCTCTCCAATAAAAATCTGATTCTTTATATTTCGTCTGACGTTTTCTTTCAGTATTTACTCCGCGTCTTTTTGGTTGTTGTTATTATTCTTTTTAGTTGACCTGGTTCCTTTGTGAAAGCTCCCAGAGGCTCCTCTGTCACCGATAATGTCTGCGGACGTGCGCGGGAAGCAAGTCGGCTGCTGTGCGCTGCGCGGGTAGCGTATTTGAATACGTCAGGGGCTGAGCCTCTTCCTTCATGTCCTAACGACGCTGGCTGGCACTGAGACGGAATTCTTTCACATTTTACAGTATACTGCGTGCACACGCAAGTGTATTTGATCTTTGCAACTAGTTACAACGTCTTCACTCCTGTCCTTAAATAAATAAATAGTTCTTCCATAATATTTACCTTACCAAATTACAGACGATGCGGGACTAACCAGACTTAACTAAAAATCACTCATTCTCAACGCTTCATTCCATTCGGTCACACTTGTCTGTCCATTGATTTCAGGTTAGTTTTTTCGTTATTTCACAACTTTATTCGAGTATAATTGCCACGTAAGGTGTTCAATTAGTCCAGTGCTACTAAACCATGGTGACAGTTTTCGTTCCAGGTCAGTCCATTTTATATTTTTTACCTATTTCTCCAGTGTATTTTTAAAAATGAAATGGTAAACAAAGACAATTGATGGATACTGCTATCAGCATCGGATAGAGGAAATGGTGATTGAATAAGACTTCCGTTGCCTCATTTTGCTATTGGAAATTGGCAAATTATATCTCGTTCTTCTCTAGTTGGTGAGTGGCTTCAGTGATTGCTTCTGTCATTTTATGATCTCACGTTCTTTAAGTTTTTCAGACTAAAATTTTGTGAAAACGTTAAAAATACGTGCATTATATGTCTTTTTTACGGCTTTACGCCTCGTCGACAGCTGAGGGCATTAGAGGAGGGATGGGACTGGGGACAAGGAACGGGAAGGAATTCGGCCATGGCCTTTTATTTGAAGGAAGCATCCCGGCATTCGCCTGGAGTGATTTGGGGAAACCATGGAAAACCCAAATCTGGATGCCCGGACGGGTATTCGAACCCGCGTCATTATGAGCCAACTCTGTGGTAACATTCGTTTATTTTTTTTTTTTTCTGAAAGTGGTACTGTACGTGAGACATTCTTGGTTTACGCATGTGCGCAAATTAGGAGGTGTAATTTTCCACACGATTCACTTTGAAAGATGCCCTGACTTTATCTAATAACCGTATGTGAAATAAAACACCAAGTGAACGAAGTAACGGATAATAGCTAGTTTATAAAAACCGCATAATTCTCCCTATTATTCTGAAATTGATAGTTTTATCTCTATTACATATTGCGGTTGGTAGTAATGCAAGGATTACCTTCCCAGTGTTAACCTATTTTTGAAGTTTATAGGAACGAAGGACACTGACATCACTTTTGAATAACATACTGACAAATCGATATTTCAAAATAATCCTAGGGAAAAGAAAAGTCATTTACAGTAAACAATGGACTACCTCAGGGGACAATACTAGCTCCATTGCTCTTCAGCTTGTACGCCAGTGACATGCCTGAAACAGTTGACAGCACAGTGTTGTGGCATAAGATAGAGAAAATATAAAGAAAAAAAACAATAAATGAGTTGGTTGCTAGGGAGATGCTAGCCTAACAAGAACCAGCAAGCAATTGTGTGGAGTATGAGCATTTATTCGAGCTGACTACATTTAGTACCGCGAACCTTTGTAATCTTCTGCTTCTTCTTAATAAACTTTAACGAAAATAAAGATAAATGAATTATACTTAAGTTTATAATCATTCAAGGGTTTAAAATATTAAGTTCTCATTAAAGTTTCGCATCAAGACTGTGGAAGAATACCTATGAATATAACAACAGGAAGTATATTAAAATACGAGAAGGAGATATAGAAATACGAGAGTGTGCTATACTTATGACTCAGCTATCGCTGTCCAAACTGCCACACTAGAGGAAGGGGAAAGCATTTTCTCAAATGATTTAGAAACCCTGAATGTATTTTATGTGAAGTTGAGACTTTGTCCAAACCCGATGAAGACAGATGTATGCGCATTCCATTTGAGTAATATAAGAGCATATCAGCAGCTTAAAGTGAGTTTCTGTCAACAAAAAGGTAGACACAACTTCTACCCTACATACCTTGAGATCACCTTAGACCACACATAAACTTTAAAAAAAAAAAAAAAAAAAAAAAAAAAAAAAAAAAAAAAAAAAAAAAAAAAAAAAAAAAAAACTTGTAACGCACAAGACGGAGGCGTGGTGAGCTGACGCGGACTCACTACGAACAACCGCCCTATCGATGGCTTATCCTGTACGTACCTGAGTAATGTGGTCCAGTGTGGCAATGTACAGCTCACACAAGAAAAATCAACGTTCATCTGAACGAGTGTATGAGAATAATAAATGTCACACTAAAATTCGCCATATCCCCTGGTTACATACCATCAGTAATAAACCACATCCAGATGTAATACGAAAAGAAGCAATGGCATTTGAGTGGATAAAGTTACATCATCCTGACCATCCACAGGGTCTCTCAATCCACGAGGTCCTTAAAGACCTACCCCCAGTCGTTTTAAATCTAGTACGGCTTGATTTCAATGTCAAGTAAGAATGGGGACAAAGCAGGAATTCTGCATATGTGAAACATCAAGATATTGAAGATCGTATAACTGATCTTCCGGGAGTCTATCTGAATAGAGACCAATGGGTTAAACTAAACCGCCTCATAACAGGCGACGCCAAATATAACGCCATGCTCTGTAGGTGGGTATTTCGGGATTCTCCTGTCTGTGACTGAGGAGCTCCACAGACTGTGGAGCACATCATTAAGGAATGCCCTCTAAAGAAATAAGATGGACTATCTCAAATTGTTATCAGTGCTATAATTTCCTTCTTAGCATGGTTGCAACAATTTTACATCGATTTCTGAATGCTACCAACGTTCTTGCCCTTGTATATATTTATTTCACTAGCCATACGATAATTACATGTATCTCACTAGCCATACGATAAATAAATAAATTGAAACATTTCATTAAATATTAACAGCATTCATGGTCATCAACATATTTAAAAAACACTGCGCAAGTGGCAGGTATATATTCATCACAAACAATTATTAATATTTTATACTCACATTTATTTAGTTACACTCCGAGTTCAATCCACTGACGATTATGACCATCTCACAAAAGCTTCACATATTTAATTGTAAAATGTTCACGAATGCTTGTTCGTAAATACTATAAGGTTTCATAAACACTCTGATATTATAAACGCAATTTGGACCATCGTAAAAGTTATTAAAACAGATTAATTATTTTACCCATCCATACAACAGCGAGATTGTGCCACTTACTAATTCATTTTTCTGAATTGATTGCTGGTACGTATCTGGTTCTATCGTTTACAGCACTGCCTCCGTGTGATTGCATTTTTTTTTATCACGCAGCAATGAAAGACCGATGCGTTGTGATAAAAGATACAACAGCTTGTGTTGGTTCCTGATGGGCCATAAGGTTACGGTACCGCGACTTTGTCCACCAGTCCCGTCTTCTCTTTTACTATTCACACTGGTAACTCTACTATTGTCTTCTGTCAATAAGCCAACAGAATCTATGTCTTATGGTACAAAAATACAGGGATTCCAAAGATAAGGATTAAATTTTCCTGCTTAAGTGTCCTTACATGTTCCGCAGAGTCCTGATGACGAGACAAGGAGCAGGAACAGTGAAGTTGATTGAATATCGCTCCACCCAGTAACTTACAAATGGTTACATTCCTGTTTTCCTCCCTTTCCTACTTTCTGCTTGTTGTATAAAATACACTATTTCTCTTCTACCACATGAGTTAATTTATATCTTAACTAGCTGACACCCTCGACTTCGTATGCGTGGTTTAAGAATTTCTTTGACAGAATTGAATACAGAAAGTTGTTGGTAACGAAGAATTGGTCCCAAACAACACCGAGTAGCCAGATATGACTGGAAGGCATCATTCTACCGTCGAACCTGTCTCTTGAAGAGAATCAGTTTCCAATATATTTAAAAACAGAGAAACAAACGAAGGTGAGGGGATGTGTGTGTGTGTGTGTGGGGGGGGGGGTGTTAACTAAGGGCAGCTTTATTTCAGATTGGTCTTTTCTTCCTTCTTCAACATGATCATCCGATTCTTTTGTTCTAACAACTTTAGCTGCTCGTGCTCTGCTAGAGCGACAACTTAGGCCAGCTTACGCCCGCAAGGCATATCAAAAAAGAAGGCAAAATAAACTGGTGCCAGAAACATTTAAACAGACCCAAAGTAATAGGCCAGAGAAAATCGACATCTATACTAAATAATACGTTTTTTCTCAAAATAAAATTTATTAACAAATTATACACTAACATAATACGCGAGAAACGCACCTTGAGCAAGCGACGTAACATTACAGACAGTCTCTCTGTCACCATTCGATAAGTTCTCAAAATTTCGTGACTTCAACTATTAACCATACCGAAAAAAAATATGTCCTGTACCCTCGTTACAGATTTTCTTGTCGAATTCTGTCAATATCGGGATGGGCATTTAGTTGTCAAAACGTAACATAAGTCAGAGTCTTACTTCCGCATTTACAGTATTACTACAGCAGATCACACATACATTAACTGAGAATCACCCCTGAGGGATCAATATAACGTAAAAAAGTGTTCACCTACAGCATTGCAAGACTACCTACGATTTGCCTCGCAATTCACCCCTAACTTTGTGATATCTACAGTTCAACATTCAATCCGATTAAACGACGGCCCAGGAGTGACACAATCAAAAACAATTTTTAAAAAATCGTTGCCTCCACGGAGATTTGAACCGGAAACCACGATCTAAACACCAGTAAGCAAGCGCTTTAACCACTGAGCTACCTGTCAGCTGTATCGAAAAGCAGTACAGAGACCTAGACATCCAAAGCGACTGTTTATCGTCGTTCAGTAATTTTTAGAAATTATAAGGCAACATGTGTTATTTATACAGATAATTTTTAACCAAATGTCGACAGTATTTTTCTTCTTGTTTCAAAGGATAAGTGTGCAAAGTTTCATCGAGATCGGATGAAAAACGTGGATTTGTATGAAGAACAAACAAAGAAACATATATACATTCATCTTTATATATATAGAATTATTTTAAAATGAACTAATTTAATTATAAGGACTAGCATTTGAAAATTTCTTCGCGCGCTCGTAGCCTAGGACGTGTAGAAATGCTTATTATTCTTGTTCTTGTACCAAACACTAACATGCAGAACCAAAAAAATGTAAATGTTATTTAGAAACTTTTCATTCTTTTGGTTATTACCTTATATTCGATTTTCAACCTGACGTACGAATTTTTTGTTTTCACTTTGGTTTTAATCTCATATCAGACATGAAATATACAAAAATTAAAGCTTCGTGAAAAATAAGCCATTTTAGTCCGTAGAGATGATTATTTATGTTAGCATTTGTTTATCACATCAAGAAGTATAGAATTTGGCCAGTAAGCATAAAATTTGGTTACGATTACATATGTGGTTACAACAAAAAATATCATTTCAATAACAGTTAACTAAAAAATCTCATTTTTACATGCTGATAACGGAATAAAACAGCAAAATGTTATCTGATTTTAATATCGATATCAAACACAAAGAGATCTACAGTAAATTAAAAACCACATTTTAGTTACGCTTATGGAATAGCCGGAGTATAATGAAGCTGTTTGAGTAACCACAACACGCTATCAGGTTTTAATAACGGCATTAGGCCGAAAGATGTTTACCCTAAATCAGATATCACTATTCCGTTACGCTTACTAAATTATTAATATATGTTACGGTTTGGTCAACATATTCCGTTTATTTTAATTTACATCTTTCCAAGAAATTGAAGAAATGAGCAACCAAAGTTAAAATAAACCAATGGAAACACAATCCAAAGAGTAGTACAAAGGTGTTTAGAGTAAATTAAATATTACTTATGCTTATTGCGTTTGATTCACGTATTCCGTTAATTTTAATATTCTGTGTTTCAGAAAACTGGAAAACAAATAATCGAAGTTAAAAAAAAAAAAAACAGGATCCAAAGAGTAGTAGTGTGGTTTTTTTTTGGTCAGTATTCCTTCGAGGGAGTGCTCATCTAAAATACAAAGAGATCTGTGGTGCTTATTTGTCCCATATCTAAATGATTACAATGTTTTACTCCGTTCGTCGGTCACATTAGCTATAAGATATTTTCTCATATTTTAAGATAGACCATAGGCTTTCAAAATTTGATACCACCGTCCTAAAATAATTTATACATGATGCTATTTCAAAACCTCAGATACACGAAGCTCACTTATGGCTTTGTAATAGTATAGATTATTTTTCCTAATCAATCACATTGTCTTGCCTAGAAATATGATATCTCAGAGTAAATAAGCTAAATTAAACTATATTTGATAGTGATGATATATTCAGCAAATCGTACCACTATGGTGTAGCTTCTAAAAATAATTCATTACCCAAGTAACATTAGACAATTTTTTTCTTTTTTTTGTTTCAGCGTGAAATTAATGCTATTCGTTTACAAAGCTCTGTGCGCATCTGGTAGTGGAGTGACTTGAGAGTTGGTCTTGGAATGGTCCCGTCCGTTTAGCGAGACGAATGATACTCGGCTTACCGGGATTTGTGGCTCGATAGTTAATTACTTAATGAACAGTCGTTAACACTGTCCGACGGCTTTATCCCACTTCACGATGTTTGTGTACTCTGTGATTATACGTATGCGTTACCAACTGCGTACGTCGTTACCAAGTACTTCTTAACGAAGTTTCTTTCCCATCATGCCATTCAGATAAATAAAAAGGGCTTAAGAGCAACAAGTCATAATAATGTTTTAGCAACCTTGAAAAGGTAACAGGATTCTTTTACATGGGTGTTTCATTAAATCCTGTTCTGAAAAATTTTAGATATAAACTACCGTCTTACTTCAATATTTTTTCAACTATAAACGACAAGAAGTGTTCCGATTGACTAGATGGTCTTCGTTACACTTCACATTTCGTGTGGACTATTGATTCCAACGATGGAACTCCTCAAAGCATGATGACAATGGAGACCACTGCTAATTCCGCAGGTCCAATTTGTCCCACTGATGCAATGCTTCGGTTCCACAAAGATGTTTATAGCATACTGAACAGTTGTGGTTTGTGAGGAATTGTGGAATTAATTCGACAGCTTACTTATTTATTTATTTTTAATTACATGAATTAAGAATAAACAGTATGGGAATTACTCATATCTCAGCCAACTGTTTTAAAAGTACTTTTAACTCCACACTGAAGCCTTACTCAAAGAAAATTGCAAATAAATATTTCTTACGAAATATGGGAAAATAATCTTGGTTCCATAACTGCCGTTTTAGAAATTAAAAACAAGTCCACTATCTAAAATGCAGTAAATAATGGAAATAAAAAGAGAGGAACAAAATTTTTAGAGTCGCAGTAAAACGGAGGCACAGGCCGATAAGTTCTCGTTAGCTTCGGTGGCGAAGCTGATGAAGCAATGAAGGCCCCTCGGGATGCCGTAAAAGGTTTCGCTAAGTGCGCCGCAGAAATTAGAATCATAAGCATAAAAATTTAATGTGCGCGTTTTTAATTTGTTTACCCGGCGGGCAAGCTATTACACGGTGGGATTAGCGGGCCTGCCTACCGTCCCGTAATTAAGGGGTTGGTGTGACGCCTCTTGCAAAGTGTGTGGGAGATCTTTTGTCGTCGGTTCGGAGCCAAGATGTAATGGGGAGAATGAGCAGGCCAGAAGATACGGGAAAAGAATAAAAGGAAGATGGCGCAAGCAAGCAGCTCGGTTTACTTGCATGGTAAGACGTTCTAACAAACCCACTTCCGAATCTGTTTCCAGTACAATAAAAGAATCAAACGGAGTCCACAAAAGTTCTATCTGTCCCCTATTATTGAAATGCAACACGTTATAATTAACTAATATGCAACAAAAATAACAATTAGGAAACAAAACTAATATAATGTTTAACCACTTAATTCACTTTAAAGATTTATTATTTTTCATAAATGGATTTATATGTCCGGAAAACTAAATTGTACCCTTCATTAACTAGTTAAGCTTTGAACAAATAATTAGCATCAAAAGAAAGGAAACATCGAGTAAACCTAGGCGGTTGGCTACCGGCAACGCTGGGGCCTAGAATTATGATGGACATGGGCTCAAATCCTCTTCTGACTATCCAGAATTTGGTTTTCCATGGTTTACCAAAATCAATCCAAGTGACTGGTGGGATGGTTCCTTCAACAGGCCATGGCCCAATACCTTCCTGTTTCTTGTTCCAATCCTGTCCCTCTTCTAATTACCTACACATCGATTGATGTAAAATCATAAGCAAAAGCAAACAAAAATTACATGGAATAATTTATTTCTGTTCGCTTTACTAATGTCTTACTTGCAATTGTGAAGGAGCATAAATTTAAAATAAAAAATAATTTGCTTCAATTGAAAATCATGCAAATTGCATGAAACAATTCAAAATAAATAGACAGTTCAATAGTAAAACTAAATGTACGGATTTTAACTGAACATTTTTTGCACTTATATGATTCAGCTGATTATGGTAATATACAGGTATTTATTGATAATGAATGAATCAGTACTCTTTTGTACATAATAATGTCTGCGGAGGTCAATTTAATCACACAAACCTGTTACCGGAAAATTTTAATAGCTTAGAATGGTTTAAACGTTTTTCTTTTAAGCATTCAGAGAATTAGTTACAATGGATTTGACTTAATATGAGCGTCACTCAACGGAATTGTGATGGTACATCACGGTATATTGGAAAAAATGGGTTATAAGCTTTATATAAAACGGTATTTGATTGGAATGTTTTGAGGTAAACATAATGTCTAAGCATAAGCACTCATGTCAGTCTATGTGAATTTTTACTGTATTTCTAATCATTGTTCATTATTTTCAACATGCTATTCAAACAAATAAAATAAAGCTTAACATGAAAAGATGATTAAAAATCAAATTTACTGAAAAATCTCTGAGTTAAACTGGAAGGAGATGCCAAGCCGGCAAAAACTTCGTAGTAGATTTATTCAGTTCAAGGGCTGAGGAAGAAATAAGTTGGGTGTGAGGACAATCCAATAAATCAATTTCATGGATAATTTTTAATATGCACAATCAAGCTCCATGTATTTGTTACCCGCAAAGAATATTTTGTCAGTGTTAAATCTTAATTTATAGAAAATTATTAATTTGACTGTACACAATAAAACGGAGTTAAGCCATCCTGAGATTAGTCAGCGCTAGACGAGCTAACAGACTATTAGCTGCAGGCAATTAACGAATAGATAAAATCCTACGCTTCTGCCGTGACTAATCCTACGTGATCAACGATCCAATGATACTAGACCATAGCGACAGATACTAAGCTTGTGGAAAACCAACAAGTTAGTGATTATTTTTTTTTTGTTGTAAATTCTAGGTAATTTCAAGTAAAATATCTGCATAGTGTTTTCCTCAAAATATAACTCGTTAGTTGCTTTATATGGAAGAACTAGACTCGAAGATTTATAGTTATTATAGTCATTCCCAATTAGGAGTTGGTATTGGTATCAGTTTAACTTCCAACCAAACTGGCAACATGAATTTAATTTGATACCAACAATGTGCAGTACAGAGTGATGTTGCTGCATTCTACTATCAACAACCCAACAAAAGACTGAACCATTGCTTTTTGAGAGGGGTTGGAATTGAATGTGCCAAAGTTTCGCATGGGTTTATTGGTTATTATTGTATTTTCGCTAGGACTACAAAGGACATCGTGAGCACCAGCTGCCTGAATACGTAGGCAACTTTGTGTTTATCTTGAGAACAAGGAGGGTGGGTGGGGGGCGGGATGCTGGAGGCCCCAGGATGTATAGAAACAGAATTGTTTGATGGATCTGGAGCATTTAATCCAGGACAGTAATGTTGTGTTTCCAACTGTCTGCTACAAGTGTAAATTAAGCTGTGTATGATTGGTGTATTTTTGTTTATGAAATGTGCAGTTTACGAGGTGCAGATTGGGGAGCATGCCAGCATACGCCTAGATAAGCAGTTGTCAACCTTTTTCACTGAGAAGTTTAGAAAAATGTCAAAAATAATGCTACTGATTACTATCTTAAAAGGGACTTATTGTTTATACACGAATATTATTAACATTTTTTACATATTGTACCATTATAAAATAATAAACCTAAAATCTATGAAACACCGTCATGATACTTATGCCTGGTTGTTAAAGTATTCATGGCTTTTAGGAAGTTTGGGTTATAGGCTTGTAGCTTATACTCGTTTATAGACTTTTCCACAACGTGTACAGTATCAGATTGACGTGAACAATTTTTACAAATGTATTTCTTGTTATTTTAACCTTAAATCAATTGGATTTAATATTTTAAACCTATCTTCGAAGACCACAGGTGATTCTCGGACTACAGGTTGAGAACCCATGCATAGATGAAAGCAGGAAACAACCTAAATACTGCAATCAGAACGATCGATACGCAGGGATCAGGACTTCAACTTCGTCTCGTTGGAACTCTCCGATACAGTTTGGCGGCGCGCATTAGAGAGTTCTGATTATTATTCACTAGCCCCAGAGCCCGTCAAAAATGACGGCTTTAATGTATTGTTATGGTTATTTATTTCTCTCCAGTTGTTTAACCAAATAAAATTGTTATAAAATAAAGCTCATTGTAATTTATCGTCTCTTGTGCTGTAGCAAAAAGCTTCAGTTGTCAACCTGGTCCAGGTTGCATTTCAACCTAACCACAATCTCCGCAAATATTGCCGCTAGAAAAGCAAAGCTTCAATCACAGGCGAATTAATACATTCCCTGCATCGAATGTCGGTGTCATCATGAATCGAAAAATAAACGTTATTCCATATCGTCACAGGTTCTCACACCTTTATTTCTTTTTACATGGGAAGAAGATCAATATTTTAACGGCTGAGACAGCTTACATCGGATGAAATATTGACCCCCAGTGAGATCGAAGGATGTTAAAAATAAATGTTAACAACTTACGCTATGCCACGTAATATATAATGGTGGTTTATGGCACATATATCGCGATCAATTTGGTACTTCTTTCATTTAAACCATGTAATCATTTCAGTATGAAAAAACAACTGATAATAATATGCCAAATTAAACGAAATACATACTATTCTTTCAGTGTTCTGACAATTCATGTCTAAGCAATAGCTTAACTAAATAGAATTGTCATAAAATAAAATTCAATGTAACTCCTCGTGCCTTGCGCTGTAGCAAAAGATTTCAGTTTCCATCCCGGTACAGGTTGCATTTCAACCTAACCCCATGCTACGCCAGAAGAAGAATACTTTAATCTTACGCATATTAATACATGTACTGTATCGCATTTTAGTGGCAATAATGCATCGCGATATAAATTTGATCAAAAATCTTCAAGGGTTTTCACACCTTTCTTTCTCTTGTTCGTGATTCAGACAAATATTACAATATTGAATGGCTGACACAGTTACATTTTGCTCAAATAATAACCTCAGAAATATTTCTCAGTGAAAGCAAAGGAAATCAAAATAAATCTTATAGACTTACATTATGCCATGTAATATTTATTTTAATTGTAGTGTAGGCTGCACAGATCGCGATCAGTCTTCAACTATTTCCGTTCACACGATTTAATTATTTCAATAACAGGAAAAAGTTTAAATTATTTTGAAATAAAAACTAAATTATTCAAGCCCTCTGCTTAAAGTCAAATGCCAGTTGTAATTCTGATCCATGCTAAGTAACAATATACTCAAAACTTTCGCTAACATTGATGCTCGAAACTTAAAGCTTTTATGTTATATATCCATGGAAAAAGAATTTTCTGCTTGTCTTGTCTGTCCCCATTGGACAGACAAGCAGAAAAATCATGACACGATACAAAGAACACATCAGGGCTATTAAATGTACAAATCACTCAACATTTGCTGAACACTTATTGGACCACAACCATCAACCCACCACGATACAGACAGACATGAGAATAGTGAAAAATAAACAACCACAAGAAACACTTGCTCACACTCCTGGAAAGTTACTACATCCACAAAGTCATCGGATTAAAGCAAAATGTACTTAACGAATTCATGCATTTAACAGATGAAATACTGTACCAAACACTGAATAATAATCCTGACAAACGAAGAGAATACACAAAGCAGTAAATCACATCACTTACAATACACAAACAGAGACATAATTTAATAACAACACAGACACAGATGTTACAACATAACGAAAAAGAAATTGGCACCACTGTACACAAATGCAAATAGTGAGGAATGTGATTTGTGAAATTCAATATAAGAAAAAGTGCAAAAAGCAAGAAACACATTACAATAGTGACCTCAAAAGTGGAATAGGAGTGATGAGAAAACCAACACCAAATCGGGCTACACAAAACATGCAAGGAGAGCTGTTCCTGATCAACATGTAATTGTCATAACCAAAAATTCGTAAGTAGAATGTACCTTGTAAATATTTAATTGTATATAGTAATGATTGTAAACTTTGTATTAACAACATATGTATATATTCACAGTCACTGATGATGCCCCATTCAGAGGAGGCGAAACGCGTCTGAGAGATAAAAAAATCGTAAAAAAAAACTAGTTGCTAAAAGACGGATTTTTCATTTAAAACTTATTGTTAAACAACTGCGGAAAAATGGCCAATAAACCATGTATCTAATGTAAGAACGAAGACTTTCCCGGCGTATGACTGCAATGTAGTCTTCACGGGTGTACCGCCGGATATTGTTGTGGAAACACAATATTTCGACGGCTGGCTCTGCCGTCTTCTTCAGGTGATGAGACATGTGTAATGGTCGGCTGACCCACAGATACTGAGATGGTTCGGGTGCCGCTCTTCCTTATATACAAGTATATAAGGAAGTATATAAGGAAGAGCGGCACCCGAACCATCTCAGTATCTGTGGGTCAGCCGACCATTACACATGTCTCATCACCTGAAGAAGACGGCAGAGCCAGCCGTCGAAATATTGTGTTTCCACAACACTATCCGGCGGTACACCCGTGAAGACTACATTGCATGTATCTAATGATTGATATGTCGATTTAAACGCAATACATACTTTTATTTCAGTGTTCTGTCAGTTAATTTATTTGCCGATGCTTATAAATGTTATTAAATTACTTTGATAAGCAATAACAATGGCGTAAAGCGTGACGTCATTACGTGACGTCATAGAGTGACATCATGGCGTGACAGATGGCATCATAGCTGTCCAGTTAATTGTTATAATATTAGATAATTACTTGAAAGTGGAAGTTTCATTTTTTCCGATATTTATTATTAATGATTAATTACTATTTGTGGATTTACTTTGACAGATAGTAATCTAAACTTTGTATTTGAGTAATCATTACATTAATCACCTCTCACATTAAAAATTTGTGTGTATAATCTTCTGGTAATCATGTCAAAAAATCTGGGAAATTTTAATAATACTGCAAGTTATCGAATTTCAACAGTACACTACCGGACTGTAACATTAATTAATTCGCACAAATAACCCCCGTAATTACCAGAAAGCGATAGAAATTTTTCATGCGCGAAGATAGTGTTGAGAATGATGACGTGTTAAGTTATGAACTCATTTCTGCCACAGGTAATTCTCGAAACAGTTCTTCCAT
Source organism: Vandiemenella viatica (assembly GCA_031002005.1). NCBI lineage: Eukaryota > Metazoa > Arthropoda > Insecta > Orthoptera > Morabidae > Vandiemenella > Vandiemenella viatica. The sequence goes on from CM061919.1 coordinate 141,099,509, forward strand.
CACGTTGCCCCCAACACAGTGGGTGAGGATCTATCGCTCAGGCCTAGCATTTGGGAAGACGAGAGTTCATACCCCGCTTTGGTTTTCCACAGGTTTCCATGCTCTTCCGTTTTAATAGATTGGAGGAGAAAGAGTTCTATACTACTGATTTGGATGGAGACAAGTGTGTAGGAAGGTTCTCTTCTTTAGGTCAGGGTGTCAGAGATTTGAATAATTTGCCAAGATAAATGATGAATAATTTACCAAAACATTTGAAAGAATTTAAAGTTGAAATTTGAAGAAGGCAAATGTAGGTTGATGCAGCAAACGGAAAAGATTGGTGTGCAGGAAAATTGCCACCAAAGCGTGCGATGCAATGCAATTAAATTAACTTAATCAAAACAGAGCTATTTTATATTAGAACTCAACACGTTTGCATCTTGTAATTTACAAACTGACAGGTTATCTAATAATGGCGGAAATTTAAATTCACCATACCACCTATCATCGAATTTCTTGAAAAATCTTTGTTCTTCGTCCTCCTCAATGCATTCTTTTTCTTTTCAATTAATTAAATCTCGCCGAAAAGTTGCTGTGTCTTCTAACCACATCGCCCCCTTCTGTTTTTCCCCTTTGCTCAGCCAGTGTGGTAGTTTCTCCGTTCACGGTAAGCTTCTTATTTTTCTTTCCTTGTATAAAAAAGCTTCGGATTTACCGCAACACTGCTTCTGAGCTCAGCACAAATAAAAAAAAGGTGGAGGAGGAGGACAGCTGGCGAATATTTCCTCATACACAATGTCTGCCGACGCCTCCGCCTCCTGACTTTGTCTCCTTTGTGATGCTAATGTCCAAATAAAAGAGGAAAGATTCCCTAATGGTCTTCATTAGTTATGTGCCGCTTTAATTTCGGCTCAACTTTTTTCGCCTCCTACGAGCTTTACTTTTCGCTACTAAACCGAAACTGCCCGTTCCTCGCGCGTTGTGTGCCGGCGCCAACACTGGGCGCACATTCGCCTGCGAGAAGAATTGATGGCTGCGGAGGTGTCTGTTGACGGCCGTGGAAGACGGACTGCACCTTCCCTCCGACCGTCCATGCCAACAGCGCCGATATTTCTTCCACGGGCGCCATTTAATTTCGTTTGATTTCCTCGCGGCCTGGTCTAGCCACTGCCCTCGTGTGAAAGAGGATCGAACCAACCGGAAATAAATTAGAGCGCTGAAGTACTTTATACTCGACGAAAATATTGCGCCGAAGGAAGATATTAAATCTGTTTCATTTCATCGCTGAAAAATTAGTAACGGGCACTAATCGATATAAATTTCCCTCGATGGTAACGAGCCAAAGTTGTGACTTCTTCGATTTATTGTCATAGACAACTTTATAATAATTTTCACAAAAAATTCTTAATGTTAAATTAATTAAACATTAACGTAACTGGTTTCTTCTTTATCGTTCTTAAAGATACTTTGTTGAAGCCGCTGTATTTCGACAGTTAAGTTGTTCACTTTAACGAGTTTGGTGAGATATCGTTAGGTTTAAGTTAAATAAACACTTTCTTCTTCACACTCGACTATTTTCTTTGGTTTTATAAGTGTAAAGTCTAACGTGTGATTAAATTGTTATGTCGCTGTACCTCTGTTACATATGAGGCTTGGATGATACGCTTTACTTCAACTTAAATAAAAAATGAAATGGAACACATACTTTCCTCAAAGCAACCGAGTTAGGTGCAACTCAACAAGAGAACTATTTTTAGAATCACCTGTGATTGAAATAAGTTCCAAAGTCCTAACTAACAAGTTTTTTTTTTTCTTTGCTTGTGACTGTAAGCTATGTCGAGTCCATTAGAAGTGGGGTAAGGAATGGAACAGAATCGGGCCATGGGCTTCTGAGGGAACCATCCCGGCAGTCGTTTGGAGTGATTTGGAGAAATCATGTAAAACCTAAATGTGTATGGACAGACAGGGATTCCAACCAGAATGCGAGGCCAGAGCGTTGTCACTCACTATAAATGTATTATTGTCAACGATCTTATGTTGCATTAAGCCCTCCTGTTGCCTTCTGATAATTACGGGCGTGATATATGCGAAATAATTAATATCACAGTTCGGTATTGTCCCTACAAGTTTTCCTCCATTTTTCGGAATAGCTGTAAAACACTAGGATTCAGAACCCGGTTGTACCGAATATCCGAACTCTCTGATATCTCGATATGAGCTGAGCATGAAATGTTCGTTCAAAATCACATTTGATTGAGTGGTCAACCGATTCAACTACATACAACATTATTTCTTTTTTATGTGTCTAGTGTAATTAAAACTATTACTCTTCTACTTACTCTCCAAAATATATTTAAAGTTAGTTCAGAACATACGTAACTTATAAAATACCAAATACTTTATTATCAAATATACTGGTGTATCTTAGTCCCCGTCGTTACATTTATCCAAAGACCTGTCTTCAGTAACATTTAAGCTGGATCATTTATCTATTTACTCTAATGAGTAATGATTTTGCATGACGATTATCGGTTTCGATATTTCAACAGGTCTTCAAGTTATGGTGTACGGTAATACCTAGTCACTATAGTCAGCGTAAAATATCTTAGACTCCTAAACAATTATATGTCCGCAATAATTCGAGGGATAATTTATCAGTTGAAGCTAAGTTTTTTTATATGTTTCTGAATTGTTTGACTAAACCGCGGATAGCTCATTCTTATATAGGTATCATCGATGTAGTAATTAGTTTCGTAATTTACTTAAAGGTTTTATCAAACGTTAGTTGAAAGTTGTTTAGTTTTCCCTCGCAGATGATTTCGCCATTTTTTTACAGATCTAATTATTTAAGTTAACAGGAAGAGACCGGATAATGCTCTGGTCTCGCATTCGGGAGGACGCCGGTTCGAATACCCGTCCGGGCATCCAGATTTAGGTTTTCCATGTTTTCCCCAAATCACTCAAGGCGAATGCCGGGATGCTTCCTCCATAGGCCATGGCCAAATTCCTTCCCTGTTCCTTGTCCCCAGTCCAATCCTGCCTCGACGTCAACGAGGCTCAAAGCCAAAAGTAAAAAGAGGTAATAATAAAAAATGGAAGAGACCAATACTTTCGGAATTCGGCAACGAATGTCTGGTTCCATGAAGAAGGAAAAACCGAGGACACAGAAATAATTATACTCTTGCAACAAAAAAATCAGAAATTGTTTCTTATATAGTGCCATTTTAAATGTCTTTGTTTTAACATGATACGTGAACTTTTAATTTCACTACCATATTTAACGATGGAATCTATTACCAGTTCATTTTTATTATCATTCCTGTGTTTGTCTTAAGCCTTTCAAACTAAAACCGGAAGTATTTTTTCTTTGTGAACCAGAGTGTATGTCAAATTTAAAAAAAAAAAAGATAAATAAAAAAAGATATAATTCGATGACAGAGGCTCTTAAAATGTTTAATGAATGAAAACATGTTACATGCTACACAATAATAACTAGACATATACGGAAATGTACTATTAAAGAAGAAAATGTTGCTTTAATACACATAAAATAGACAATCCATTCACCTGGACCTGGAGGAGTTGCATTGGCCGGAACAGCGTAAAATTATCAGAGCCTGGACTCCGCAGATTGATTGAACGAACTCATCAGCTTCTGTTTTCACAGTCAATTTAATTTACGTCTGGGAATTAAATTTAGAGAGAAGGCTACGGTCAAAGTGGTTCTAGGCCGGAGATAATTGATAATTTGTGGGAGGTAATTTTTCAAGACCTAATGTGAAATGACAGGAAGGTAAAGCATTAAGCTAATGTCTCCTATCCTTTTTCTTCTCCCGACTCCCTCCCGGCGAGCTGAAAGCTTTGACGGATCGCCTGTCGATCGATTTTTCTCAATAGGTGGCGGAAACTAACGTTAAATGGAAGAATGACAGACCAAAGTTAAAGATGAAGTTTTCTGGGGAAATTGATTACATTGCTCCCGTCGCCAGAAGAATAAGACGTTGCGTACGGGTAAAGGATGGAAAGGGGTTATATTTGTTGCACGCCATTTAACAACTTATCATATATATATATACAGAGTATTGAAAAATGTATAGAATGTTTTAAGAGGTGGTGGTATGCATTAAAACAAGACAAAAATGTGTGATAAACATTTGGCCCCAAACACATACTTTCGGACTTAATAGCACTTGAAACTATCTTGATTGGCCCTGTTCGTGCTGACATGCATTGAAGACGTACAGGAGCAACCAAATGTGCGTGATTTACTACGCCGATGGTCGAGAGGCATGCATTAATGATGGACGAACTTCACAATGCTACTCCTGCTGTTAACTCCGGAATTGCCTGTATGGTCCCTCAGATTTATTAGACATTTTTATCTTGTTTTGATGCATACTATTACCTCCTAAAATATTAGACACTTTTTTAACACTCTGTAAAATTATTCAACATTTCTTATTATGAGAGTTCTACTTTAAATTTTAGTATGAATTTACCGTCTCTGAAAGAAACAAACGCTGAAGTTGGTAAGACTGATAGATGCACGGGTATTAATCTTTATATATGAAGATCAAGGTATGTTTGTTTGATTGTTTGTTTGTTCTTCATACCAATCCACAGTTTTCATACGATCTCGATGAAACTTTGCACACTTATCCTTTGAAACAAGGAGAAAAATACTGTCTACATTTGGTTGAAAAATTATTTGTATAAATAACACATGTTGTCTCATAACTTCGAAATACAGCGATAGACAGCTACGTTGGATGTGGACGTCAACGTACCGTGTTTCCGTGCAGTGGACTGCCAGCTGAGTGGTTAGTTCGCATCGAGCCGCCGTCGCGTGCGGTTGCTCGATAATTTCCTCAAGCGAGGTTCAGTGAGTGTATCAGTGAAAACTTAGCTTGTGGTTTACGCTAGTGAAAATGGAATCGACGATACGGAAGAATACACTGAAATTCGCGTTCGACGCAAAGGAGACAAGACCACGTGCATATGACTTCCATGAATGGCTGTATGAAAAATTCAACTTGATAGACGCGGATGTATACGGAATCCAAATGGACTTCTTGACTTATGCTGTATACGTTAAAATGACAAATGACAACTTGTGCAATACTATCGTAGAGAAAACTGGAGGGAAAGCCGACTACCAGAACCCAGATGGAACCGTAAGTACCGTATATATAAGCCACGCAGGGCTGGGGCTCCGATCAGTAAGAGTTTTTAATGTACCATTTGAAATTAGTAACGCTAGTGTAACGGCAGCAATCCGAAACTAAGGTGAAATAATAACGGCGACGGACGAAAAATGGAGCCCAAAGTTCAGATTCCAAGCAAACAACGGCATACGGTGTGTGAAAATTGATTTAAAAAAACATATACCTTCCTATATAATGATACAGGGTTTCAAAGCATTAATAATACAACCGCGCACATGCTCTGTTTGCAATGAACCAGGACATCTAAGATCTGAGTGTACAAAACGCCGACCATTACAGCTTCCAAGAGTAAAATTGTCAACATCAGAAACTATAACAGCAAATGCTACAATCGCGGAAGCGAGTAAGGAAAGTAGCAACACAGCGTCTTATGCAGAAGCCACGGCACAAGTCAACAGTGTAAACATAGGCCACACTGTAACATCAGCATGTGAGCCATTCACAGAAACGTTGGAAAACACGGAAAACATGGGGATCGATGTAGAGGACAACTCGGAACAGCACAGCGGGAAACAGGAAACACAAGCTGAAAAATCCGGACAAGAAGAAGAGGATAATGAAGAACAAGAACCGGAACAGAAATTACATGAAAAAGAAATAGAAGAAGAGAGTATCCCAGAACATGTCATACACATAGAAACATTTACAAACAAAACAACTCACCAGGCAGAAGAAGATTCCGAAACAAACAACGGATTGAAATGTACAGCTCAACGATCAATAACAAAGCCGAGAAAGAAATAAGCGAGAAGAGAATAACAAGACAATCTAGCAGAAATGCAAATAAGGATGGTGCCAATACCGCAAGTCAATACATAGCAAAAAAAACGTCGAGCTCTCAGTGAACGACTCGAAAATAACGGCAAACCAGTAAAAAGAATAGCAGAGAAAGTAGAACGAACAACAAATAACGCTAAATCAAGACAAGAAGAAGAAGAAGAAGAAACAACCAAAGCGAGAAACGAAGGACAAGACACAGCAAAATACGTAAACGATCAGAAATAAGAGAAGAAGATAACCAAAACTCCTCAGTAAAGACAGCTGGTACGAGGAAGTAAGGGAGGGATCTGATGAGACGTAAAATAACCAATGACAAGCAATCAAAGTTATAGCATCGCAACTATAAATATGAACAGAGTAATTACGCCATTCAAAATAAAATGCCTAGCGGATTATATTAAACAAAACAGTATTGACATCGCAATGTTACAAGAAGTGACTTTTACCGAACTAAACATCCCTGGATACGATGCAATAATCAACTACTCCAAAGAAACCAACACGGGAACGACCCTCGTGATTAGAGAGGGAATTGAGACGGTTAGTACAGAAACATTAACAAACGGCAGGGCAATTGCAACTACAATAAATAACACGCGAATAATCAATGTTTACGCCTCCTCTGGCAATAATAATCGAGCCCAAAGAGCATACTTCTACAAAACAGAGCTACCCTATCTCCTGCGAAATACCACAGGCGCAATAATAATGGGAGGTGACTTTAATTGTGTACTAAGCCAAAAAGATCAAAACCCCAAATTTCAATGGGTGCAGGGAGCTGACTAACCTCATTCGAGGGATGGACTTTCACGACGCATGGGAATGCATTCACGGAAATGCCAAAGCCTACACATATGTCTCAAACAACTCGGCAAGCCGACTTGACAGGATCTACGTAACGGAGACTCTCCGAACCAAAACAACCAGTGCAAACATTTTTCCTCTAAGCTTTTCAGATCACAACAGTATGCAATGCACTGTCAACATGCAGAGGCAGCTAGTTAGCAGAGGCAAAGGATTCTGGAAATGTAACATCTCTATGCTTGAAGACCCGGCGCTAGACGAATAAATCAAAAGTGTCTGGGACGAATGTCTAAAAAACTGTAAAAAATATAAAAGCACACTATCGTGGTGGGTTGAACATGTGAAACCGAAACTAAAACAAACCTTAATCTCCTGGGGGACACAAAAGAACTAATGGATGAAGGGCACAATTGAGTATTATTACAGATGCATCAAGGAATTATACCAACAGCCCACCATAACTGTCGATACTAATATAAAAATAAAAAAAATACAAAGCCAAGATCCTATCATTACAAAATATGCAAGCAAACAAACTTCTGACAACTTCAAAACCGGCTGACGTAGCAAACCAAAGAAACGGCAGCCTTGTACCACCTTATAAGGAGCACAAAAAGGAGTAAAAAAACTTTAATAACTAATATAATTAAAGAAAATGGTGAAAACATCAAGGACGGAAGAGATATAATTAAAGAAATTACCACGCACTATAAAAATATTTTTAAGTCAACTCCAACTAGTACGGCGGCAATCGCCGAGTTAATATCCAACTCAAGTAACACAGCAAGTGTGGAAGAATCGGCAACTATAACAAGAATTTTTGCCCAGGATGAAATTCATACATCGATAAACAAAGCAGCAAGAGGGAAATCCCCAGGACCGGATGGGTTACCAATAGAATTTTACACTCATTACTGGCCCATGCTAAGAAATAAGTTAACAGAGATTCTAAACGACTTATGGACAGAGGAAAATCTTCCCACCGCCTTCACAGAGGGCATCATAGTGCTAGTACCCAAAGGCAACCAGATCAAACAAATCAATGAAATACGACCAATAACTTTGTTAAATTCAGACTTTAAAATACTAACAAGAATCCTGAAAACTAGACTGGAACCCCTTATGGAGAAAATCTTAGAAACTCATCAAACCAGTGCTATCCCCGGACGTAGCATCTTAAATACTGTGTGCGGATACCGTGACATCATCAGCATAAACGCAGAAAAACAAATGCCATCAGCTCTACTATTCCTGGATTTTGAAAAAGCATTTGACCGAATTGAACATAATTACCTTTTAAAAATCATGGAACATAAAGGATTTGGCTCCCCATTCGTGGAAGTAATAAAGAAAATAATTACAAACACATATTCAAAACTTCTTATAAACGGACACCTGTCAGCGCCCGTCAAGATAGAAAGATCGATAAGACAAGGATGCCCGCTATCAATGATCCTGTACGCACTGGCAACGGAACCCCTGCTTGAGAAATGTCACCAAAATTTAGCAGGCATTAATCTAAACGGATACAAATTTACATGCAGAGGATACGCAGACGACATTTGTATAGCCAAAACTTCAGCGGAGGACATCCAAAAAACGCGGGAAATAATCAAAACGTTCACGGAAGCAACAGGCGCAAAACTTAACCCAAAGAAAACTGCACTACTCCAAATAAGTGTGGCAGAGATCCCACCTCCAACAGACATCTGGCACGAGCAAGTAGAAGAACATAAGACATTAGGCATTATTTTTCAAAAGAACATTATGAAAAAAATAACAAAAAACTGGCTCATAACACTACCAAAAATTAGGGCTGTTATAAACATGCACTGTGATAGAGATCTGGATAAAATACAGAAGGCTAAAATCGCACAAGTATCTTTATTGAGTAAAATGGTCTACATCGCCCAAGTACTGCCGATACCCGACACAATTGTAGATCGGATACAGAATCTGCTCGGGTGGTTTGCAAGCAGGGGTAAGATCTTCAAAACAGCGTTCAAAATAATGACTCTACCCCTAGGTAAAGGAGGCATAGGAATGATAAGCGTACGCGAAAGATGCTGCGCACTATTCCTCAAAAGAACCATAACGACAGCGGTAAATGACCCAAAACGGCCCAACAAATAACTTGATTAACGAAACAAAACCAGTCACTGAGGAAATACCTTTCAACATGGCCTCGATAAAGTTCACCTTACCGCATATGAGAAAATTTCACCTAGGAACAACTTATGCAAAAACCATAGGATGCACCCTGTACAACAAGACAACAAAAGAAATCTAGAAAATAATCAACACATCTAACCACAGAAATAAAATCGAAATTAAAAATCCACAATACAACTGGAGCAACATCTGGAAAAATATAACGAATAAAACTCTAAACACTAAAACACAATCCTTGTGGTATGACGTCGTAAATGAAAAAATCTCAACCAACAGAAGACTTTGCGAAATACATCTATCCCCGAATGACAGGTGCAGAAATTGCGGAAATACTGACACCCTGATACACAGAATAACGTGTAACCAAAACCAGAAAATATGGACTTGGGCAAGAAGAAGAATAGCCTTCCTTGACAGAACATCACCTTTAACCGTGAGCATTCAGGAAATACTGAAACCTGAGAAAAAGAGATATCCTGAAACGAAACACAACACGGTACAATGGATACTAGGCAATACCCTAACTTATATGCTACAAACGGAAAAGAGTACTTACGACGAATATATAGCATATATGAATAATGTATATTACGAAATTATCCAAACTCAAAATTATAAAAAAGACTTCGCACGGATGCTCGATATAATAATGACAGAATCATTCCAATGATCACAATTTAACCAAATAAAACTGTTTATAAACCCCGCCTAGACCCAAAGAGAGACTTTTTGAATCAAAGGCACGAGGGGAACCTAACTGTACCAAATATTCAAATCATAAAGAACAAAAAAAAAAACATATCATCCAACTGATGGAAAACACCACTAATAAATACAAATCAGGAAAAGAGAACATTGAAACCGGAAAAAAGTGGTTAAAGCGCTTGCTTACGAACGTCGTGGTCTCCGGTTCAAATCTCCGTGGAGGCTAAGATTTTTAAAAATTGTTTTTCATCGTAAGAGTCAGGCCTGGGCCGTAGGTTATTCGGATTGAATGTTTAACTGTAGATATTAGAAAGTTAGGGGTGCAATGCAAGGCAAATCGAAGGTAGTCTTACAATGTTGTAGGTGTACACTTTTTTACGTTATAATGATCCCTCAGGTGTTGTTCGCAGTCAGTGTGTGAGTGTGAACCACAGTAATATATTATTATAAATACGGAAGTAAGTCTCTGTCTTTTTGTTTCGTTTTGATGACTAAATGGCTATATCGTTGTGATGGAATATTATAAGGAAATCTGTATGAAGGGCACATGATATTTTTTCCAGTAGGGTTAACACTTGTAGACGCGAAATTTTGAGACCTTATCGTATGGTTGCAGAAATATGTTGGAAATTGATTCTCATAACTTCGAAATACGGCGATACACAGACACGTTGGATGTGTACGTCAACGTACGGTGTTTCCGTGTAGTGCACTGGCAGCTCAGTGGTTAAAAAAAAAAAGTGGTTAAAGCGCTTGCTTACGAACGTCGTGGTCTCCGGTTCAAATCTCCGTGCAGGCTAACATTCTTAAAAATTGTTTTTCATCGTATGAGTCTGGCCTGGGCCGTAGGTTATTCGGATTGAATGTTAAACTGTAGATATTAGAAAGTTAGGGGTGCAATGCGAGGCAAATCGTAGGTAGTCTTACAATGTTGTACGTGTACACTTTCTTACGTTATAATGATCCCTCAGGTGTTGTTCGCAGTCAGTGTGTGAGTGTGAACCTATTATTTATAAATACGGAAGTAAGTCTCTGTCTTTTTGTTACGTTTTGACGACTAAATGGCTATATCGTTGTGATGGAATTTTTTAAGGAAATCGGTATGAAGGGCACAGGATATTTTTTCCAGTATGATTAACAGTTGTAGACACGAAATTTTGAGCCCTTATCGAATGGTGACAGAAATATGTTGAAAATTGATTCTCTTCAAGAGACAGGTTCGACGGTACAATGATATAGTGATAGCTTTCCTGTCATATTATTCCGACTCGATATAGTTTGGGACCAATCCTTCGTTACCAACAACTATCTATATTTAATTCTGGCAAAAAAAAAATCTTAATCCACGCGTACGAAGTCGCGGGTACGAGCTAGTAATAACATATTTACGTAGTTCAGTAATTAATATGCAGGATTATTTGTTTGATAGCTACTTGTGAAGTACCAATGAATTAAAGAATCATTGTGAAATTTCATTAAAAATAACCAGCAGACGATTCCGTTCTTTTTTTTAAAAAAATTTAAGCTAATTTTTGAGAACATATGTTGTCATAAAAACAAATATCTCAAACGGGATAGGGGTTTTTAGATATAACTGGGAGCTTCCAGGAAATGACCCGTGCCATCGGGTTCAGAAAACAAAATCAAAGTTCATTCCATACCCATTATCACGATGTGGGTTACATCTTCCTAACAACGTTAGGCGGAGATGTAGATAGAATCGTTTTCTTTTCTTCCCTGGTTTTTAATTGTTCGTAAATGCTATTGTAATTTGTAAGATTAATTGTATTCTGTGATGCTTGTGTTGTGGATTATGACACCCTCTGCTGGCCCCGTTTAGGTCTCCTCTTCTGAAATATCCCTTGAGGTTTGGTGATATTTATATTCAAATCCGACGGACCAATCGCCGATAACAATTTCGAATGCACTACCTCCTTATGCACTGTGGAGAACTGTAGTATTTAACCCAGGGCTTTGGTGCAAAATCCGACAAATACTCTACCGGACAAATCCCGATAATGGGAATTTCTTTCAATAGCTAGGCCAATGGGACGGTCAACTCAAAGAGATTTGCAGTAACAATAAAAAAAAAAAAATAATACGTAATTTACAACAGATCGCTCTTAAATAACAGGTTGACATCAGCTTCAAGGAATTGGCGAGAATATTGCCGAGTGCAGCAGCACTGGGGACACCTTAATCAACAAACAGCTTGTTGTTAGATGACGGGTTATCTGAATGTGTTACGAAATGAAGCTGCTTAAAAGGTCGTAGTAACTAGTGACATAGTATCCATTAATTGCATATTTCGCATTATTTGTGGCTATAGTTCAATGTGGAATCCGATCCACCGAACGTCTTTTGATGTCTTATGATCAAGCACAACTTTAACACATTTTTCACTTCTCCGGAATTTGGACCTGGTACTCTGAATTATGAGAATAATGGTTTTAACAGTTTATTTATAGTGCCTATCGTCTCGTTTTCAAAAACTGGATTCTTTAGGACTTTCTGTGTCATGTAATTTTCTTGGATTTTTTTGTACTTTTTCTTAAAGCATTCTGCAACAAAGCAATTTATTCTGCTTCTTGTATACTGAACGTATTTCTTATCATGCTGTAAGAACTTTAAGCTCTAATGATGTTTTAGTAAATTGTAACTAGCCTGGCGGGTGAGCAGTAACGTTCGGGCTTTGCATACCGAAGGACGCTGGTTCAAATCTCGTACGGACAGTCATATTTTGGTTTCCCATGATTGTCCGAAATCACTCCTGGTAAATGATGGGATGGTTCCTTTAAAAACAATGACCATATTCCTTCCCTTTAATTGCCGCTATCCTTTCCCGCCTCTGATAACCTAGACGTGGACGAGTAGTAAAGACATAAAAATTAAAGTACAAAATAATAGTGCATCCTTCGAAAATTTGTGAAGTAATTGTTGTTAGATGTAGCAAAAGTAAATGAAGTTGTAGGTTTGTTTAATTCTGGGGAGCGTTACAATAATCGTGTCAGCACAACTGAGGTCTTTCTCTATAAGCATAGTTTTATATCACAATATCATGTTGTTGACGTGTAACCAATATGGTACCTAACGAAAATGGTAATTATCGCGCATTGCACAATAGAGTAAGATCATAGGATGACTTGCAGAGGTGGTCTTGATAGGAAGGACAAATTTGAATACAAATAAATTCCGAATACAGTCACATTACTGGAAACAGAGATATTACTTACTTTACTTTTTCGTTTCCGGACATTATAATAGTTTTACCCAATGTTGAACAAAGTTTTAGATATCTCTGCCTGTCCATAGGCCTGCGAGTGTTATTGAAAACTGGAAATGCTTGGAAGGATAGAGGGATCCATGGTCACATCCACATTATGTTGTCAGACCCCATTTACACATGTTAGCTTTTACTGGAGCCACTTCTCTTCTTCTACGTCTGAGGGTTCTCCAATTTAACCAGTATGATTTTATGCCAGAACGTTCTACCTCCGAGACTGGGTGCCAGTTTGGAGGATCGACATTTGTATGATTTAGAAAAGGAGCCCTAGAAATTAGCCTTGGTGGTGGGCTTGGTATCCCAAACATTACGTGGCTCTCGTCAAACGTTTGTTTGAATGGTTCTGTTTACTCATGTGAGTTACGGCGTATTTTTGGTCCAGCAAACTCAGTTGCTTTGCACAACATGTTGTATTCATGCAGCCAGTCACTATCCGAGAAGTCTCATTCAAGGGTGTATTCTTTGAGTGTGCAGGTTTGGTTCCAAACCGGGCTTGTATACTCTGCAGTGAAAAGCAGTGCGCAAGATCACCGGATTCGCACCCCATTTACTGCAACACAACTTTTTTAGGATAGGGGAACACAGTTAAGAACGAAAGATTGATTAAGATTAAAGAAGGTTTCTTGGAGATTCGAAGTGTAAATAAATCGTCTTTACATTTGACAGTAAACACAACTGGGCAAAACAGATTGGTCATGTGATATAAAATTATTGGAGAGCTTGAGGGTATGTACTAGAGAAAAGAAGTAGTTGCTTGAATATGGAGTATTAATATGGGGCCCATATTTTGGATATCAGATACCGGAGTTGGGATGGATGCAAAAGAGGGCACCTATAGAGATTACCGCGGAACACTATTAATAACTGATATGGTAGAGGAGCTAGCTTAGATTATTTTTTTTTTAACTGCTTAACGTCTCCTATAACAACTAAGTCTTTAGAGACGGGAAAGGATGGGGGGCAAGGAATGGGAAGGAATTCGGCCATGGCCTTTTGAAGGAAGCATCCCGGCATTCACCTGGAGTGATTTGGGGAAACCATGGAAAACCCAAATCTGTATGCCCAGACGGGGATTCGAACCGCCGTCCTCCCGAATGCGAGGCCAGAACGCTAGCCGTTACACCACAACGCTCGGTGGTTAGAAGTTATTGGAACACAGCAGAATTGTGGGTAAAGAAGACATTTATTGGCAATGAGGCTTAGAATGATATTGGCAGAAGAATTAGAAGCAGTGCATGGAAGTGAAGAGATGGCCATGTCCAGAAACTGGCACCCAGTTTCAAGCATCTAGGACTGAATTTTTTGTGGTTAAACATGAAAGGGATTTGAATACATTGCCAATGGAGGTATTGAAAAATTTACAAAAACACCGATAGCTTGGTAAATGGCAAAAGCTTTTCGGTGGGAATATGCTCCATGACAATTAAATAAAATGAATTGATTCATGTAGCGTGGAGGGACATTACTCGCAGTCAGGGAAAAGGAAAAGAGAACTGATGCAGTGTATTGTGTCTGCTGAGCGCTCTTCGGGGGCCGCACCCGGGAACAGTCCTTATTTCATAAAGGCGAAGAGATGACGCTACAAAACATCAAGGCCGGCTGAAATGGGGCGTCGGAAAGCTCCGTCATAATTTATGCAATAATCCGATTACTAAATGGAAGGTTTTTAGCCGTCACAAAAGGGGGACGGTGGCAAACAGATTTTCCGAGCTGTGCTACTGGTGAGGAGGATCTGAGCTATGGGCACGGGGTGAGGGGAGTCGACAGACGTAAAAGGGGAATAAGCGAGTGGGGCTACCGGGAGAGGAGGGAACCTGGAGTAAGGTTAGGTCAGCGCGGAATCAGAGGTATTTTAACAAAAACGAGAATTAGTGTTCGATTGATGTGGCTGCTTTTGACGTAATGGAGACGGGTTCAAGAGAAGAGAGAGGAGGAATGGGAGCAGACATGTAACTATATGTATCGGTTATTCCATAAAAATAGCAAAGCTTTTTGATGGAAACCAAAAATACTGCGGCTCTGCTGAAAACAGGAATATCATTGAAAAGTTCAAAACTGAAATTTTTCCTACTACTGCTGTTTCAGTTTTCCGCCCGTAATGTCTTGAAATATTTAAAAACTTTTTAAAATACATCAAATGCGGATAGTAGCTACGCCACCGAATTCTCAATAATTTATATATCTTGGATTATGATTTACCTGTTTTCACAGTTCCCTTTAAAGGAACAATAGCGGAAAGACACGATGCGTCGATCAGTGCAGTTGATTTGATCTAGAAATATAAAATTGTAGAAGCTTATGATATGCACATCTGTTATCACGTTTTGTATATTTTGTAAAATATCATACGATAAATACAGGGTGTCCAGAAAAGGACTCCCTGATTTCAAAATTAAATATCTCTAAAACAAAGATCGAGAGAGGAATGCAGTAAACGGTATGTTTATCGTGACAGCGGTAAGAAGTGTATACAGCAGTTTGAGGAATACTTCGGGAATCAAGTCATTGCTTTGGGATATCCCGAATTTACTGGTGCAGGCATGGATTGGCCTACATATTCGCCGGATGTGACTCCCTGTGACTTTTTTTTGTGGGGCACAGTGAAAGACGTGGTCTACCCGAAGCATCCCGCCACGCTGGACGAGCTGGAATCGGCGATCTCTGCGGCATGTGAATCCATTTCGGTCGAGACACTACGAAATGTGATAGCGAATTTCATTCTTCGTTTGCGCCACCTCTGTAGTGCCAATGGTGATCATTTTGAATACATTGTGATGTGATTGTTTGCAAAGATTGTTTTCATACGATTATTTCACTTATGTATGCTGAAATGAGCTGTACAGCGTACATCTGTTAGCAGCTTTTGTAACTATTATTTCACACTGCTGTATACACTTCTTACAGCTGTCACGATAAACATACCGTTTACTGCATTCCTCTATCGATCTTTGTTTTCGAGATATTTATTTTTGAAATCAGGGAGTCCTTTTCTGGACACCCTGTAATTCGCTTTAAAGTGATACATTCCATTGAAGGTATGCTATTTACTTGTACACACAGTAGAAGCTCCTCAATTAGAATATGCATATATCACAACAACAATATCACAGTGTTTATTTTATTTTTTTATTTTTTTACGCTTTAATGGCGCATTAGTACTTAAAAGTTATACCTAATACTCACTGAAAAGCATGTGACGACTTTAGACAGTGTATTTACACCCAGAGGAGTTCCCACTACTACACAAGTGAGACAAGCGCCATTGTTTTAGTTGTTTTTTCGCTTTTTAGTTGATTTTTCCTTGTTTATATTTGCTCGATGTAGATTTTTCATTTATGTACTCTTATCGCTGATATAGTTAGAAAGATGCATATAATGACGTTTATATCGCGCTATAGTGACTAAATTAATGCGTGTGCGATATTTTTTATTTGTATTCATTCGATGTAGATGATTTTTCTCATAACTGTTATAGTAAGAAAAGAAATTTGGAATTAGGTTTATAACGCGATACAGTTAATATATGCGATATTAACTTTCATTTTCGTACATAGATATTAGCATTCGTCGTTGCAACGGAGGGAATGCGTTATTTAAGATTTTAAATAAAAGTAGAAAGCTAAACAAATTTAAAATCGTGGAAACTAAGAAATTGGATTGTAAATGATTTAACTTTTACTTTTACTATCATCATTACCTGTTATCAAGACGCAAACAAGAAACTAATACAAAAAATCACGAAGGGAAATAAATTCTGGCCCATCGTATCACAAAGAATGTCCCTGGTCTCTAGTGGGCTACACTGCTTTATGCATGGAACTAATAGTGTTTGTATCTGTTCTCATATACTACTGGTCCCTATCAAATGAACCAGTGCAGTCACACTAATAAGAGAGCCGCACCAAGGAAGGTGATGTAACAGGCCTCAAACCTAAAATTAAATGGAATTGTATTTTATGAATCATTTGTAGTAAACTAGAGTTTGGTTGAATATGATCTGGTAGGTTTGTTTTGCAATTACCTGTAAATCAATGTACATAATCTTTTTTTATGAAAAGAAATTATTTAAAGGCCATTTAATATGTCTAAGAACAGAATTGTGCAAGGGAATTGCTTAAATGTTCGTATTAATGCAAGTTACGATGTCTAAAAGAAAATTTGCTACAGTTTAAAATGATTTCTGTGAATAAATTTTTGTTTAAGTATCTTTAATTTCCATTTCAGATCATTTTGTTATGATGGTAAAAGATTATGTATTACTTCTGATTGTTTTTAATATGTTTCAATTGTTTAAGTATTGTTAATGTTAGAGAAATTTCTGGCGGAAGCTTTTGAAGTGTTCTAGAAATTTTGATAGAGCTTATACAAAGCTGTCATCCCAGAGAAGGTAGTAATTTTCACCGACTCAATTTTATGACGGCCAAGAACTGTATTGTCTGTGGAAGAAGTGTTTTATACAATCGCTGGATTGTATGTATTCATGAAAAGTATCATTGACGTCGTGTTTTATGAAAATAAATGCAAGTTTAAACTGAACTGTTTCGTGGACTGATTGTTTATCATATTAAAAAAATCAGGAACAATCTAATAGTGGGTGAACGTAATGCATTAGAATTGCATTCGGGACAACATTGCTTCGTATCTCCATCCGGCCATCCAAGTTTGGGTTTTCCATGGTTTCATTCTAGTTGAATTCCGGGGTGGTTCCTTCGAAAAGATAATGACCGAATTCCTTACAGTTCCATGCCCCCAGTCCTTTCCCGCCTGTAATGACCTCGCTGTCCATGATGCATTTACCCACAACAATAAAAGACAGGGTGGCTTTTATCACCGTTTTATGAAATGAAAACATTGTTTTGTAGTTGTTGATTCTATCATCATGTGTGCTCCCCCCCCATCTCCCCCGGTGAAATATCTTCTCCGGTCCTCATTGGACATCATGTTTGATCAGCCTGTTACACACGTTTGGCTTCGAAAAAACTCTGGTATCCCGGCCCGACACCATCACATGCCCGGAAGAAGAGATGGAGGTGGACAACCGACAGACGGCGCTAGCAACAGGCCAACTAGCGCCACCGCATAGCAGGTTTTCCGCCGAGGCCAATCAGAAGCGCGGTCCCACTCAAGACAGTGCTGTGTTCACTGCTATTCAGTACCGTTACCGTCTCTCAGTGCATCTCCGACTTGGATCATCGCGCGTGTCGGTTAACGTTCGGTTACTCTTTTGGAATCTGTGCATCGCTTATTAGACTCGGATCAGTGCGCGTCTCGGTCTACGTTCGGTTTCTTCCTTGGACTCTGCGCAGCTCATCTTGGACTTTGCTTCGGTTCTCGCGTAAACGTCTCCGGGCGACCGCCCGTCCGCCGTGTTGACAATTCGACCACCGTGCGGACACAGCAGAAACGTTCTTAGTTTGCTTAGGGTTTGAATACAAGCCAACTATTGCACCATTAACTACACGGTCATGTATGCTAAATTACGGATGTGTAAAAATTCTGGCAGATACAAAGATTAAAACAGTTGACGTCTAGAATCTTCGTCAAAAACTTCAGCCTTAGTGAACAGATGTTTGAGATAAATTTATAATCAATTTTGTACAGTAAATACTTGTGCAGGTCGAATCGAGATCTTTCTACCGAGAGGATACCATTGGGCTGCAAACTGCAGCAAAATTCAGAGCCGGTTATAACTAAAACGAATTACAGCGGTATCACTGGGTTGAAGAATTCGTCGGTCCATTCGGACACGGTTTTGGGCGCACGCGAATTTTCGAAGCGTGCCTCTCTCTGGCGATAGCGTCCTGTGACGGACGGGCTGGGACGACATTCAATGATACCTAGCAGGAGTGGTGGGGGTATGGAGGGGGGCGGTCGACAGTGAATTACATTCCGAATACATTCCCGGAGCGGCGCGCTGCACGGACATGGATTTGTGATTAGCGGTCTCCGTCCCTACCAGCCCTAACCCCACTCTCTCCCCACCTGCTGGAGTGCATTTTGTTAATTTCCGCGCGCGTCTGTGTCCAGCCAACGCTCACCGCCGCTCCGTTCGGCAATTACTGTCCACTCCCACTGCCGTTCAACCCTACCCGTACACACCGGGAAAGTAATCGCACAGTGTTCTTTTTTTTTTTTTTTTTTTAAGCGATTTCTACTTGTCACAGTTCCCCTTCCCTGCCTTCTTCTCGCATGGCTGAGTATTGAGAGTGGCTGAACAGAAGAAATATTTTAAAGTGTAGGGATGACAAAGATGAAAATGGAAAGTGCAGAAAATGAATCTTAAAGTATTCAGTAAATGGAGCTTTTATTTACTCAAACTTGTCGCGGAAACTCCCCATTTTAAACCATTCGGAACTTAATCGTTTTACTGATTCACGAATATTCAAATGTAATTTTGTCAGATCGTCTGGTGGTTTAAACTTTCACAAAAGTACAAATATGTACCTGAATTCCTTATGCTTCTTAATGACAGGTAATGTCTCCCATAACAACACAGCTTATAACATTTTTGCTGTACTTTTAATTCCGTATAAGTCATTTCAGCAAAACTTATAAACAAAACATCTCTGTCATTAGAACAAAGAGGAGTTAATTATTCTGGTATACATCTGCTTTATATACTTCCCAAGAGTATAAAACAGTTTGCAGATAATAAAGATATATTTAAAGAAAAACTGAGGGATTATCTTATTGGCAACTCCTTCTACTCCATTCAAGAATTTGAACAAATTAATTAATTGTAATTAATATGACTTCTGCAAAATTCAGTTGTAAAAATTAATGTTTATTGTTATTCTCTTTATTTGTCTTTGGAACGTAATTTTTTTTACTATGATTATGACTCATATTGTATGTATGTGTATTAACCATGACATGTTTCACATCCCAGAGGTGCTTCCTCAGCAGGGATCCATGAAACAAGATTGATAAATAAATAAATAAGTCTTCATTGCGAAGATTCAAAGCACGTTACTTACAAATAAACGACATAGAATTCCGTCTTAGCCCTGTAGAAGTATCTATACAACATTAGAACCAATAATCAAAGTTGCTGGAGCGCTTCAACAATAGAAAAAGTACTAAAACAATTAAAACTCGTATTTAAAATAATCAAAATAAATCACTTTAGACGAAAAATCTTCTAAAGCGCTGACAAGTAAAAAAAACATTAATACTTATACAAAATAATTTAAAATCAAAAGAAATTGTTTTGGATTAAAATACAAAATATTTTAAAACATTTAAATATCATACATATAAAATTAAACAATTGAATACATTCAAAATTCCATATATTTTTTTAGCTTAATCTGTATTCTCAATTACTGTAGTTCAGTTAACATTTCAGATACTTTTTTTGAACGAGTTACATTTTCATCCATCAAAAGACTTTAAATTCATAAGAAAAATATACGAATTTACAATTTACCACTGCGTAGTCCTCTCGGATGCAAAAGTAATTAATTTAATGGATTGAAATTAGTAGGAAGCTGAGTATTGGGGTTGTTAGAAGGATCTGGTGATATTTACACCATTAGAGCCCAGTTTGCTTTTTAACTGAGTAGTTTTGCTCGGAAATGAATCCACAGATCATCAAAATCTCTTTTTTCACAGGTCAATAGGCCACAACGGTTATCACATTTGCTTTAAGTTCACCAAGACTAATCTATTACGACATTACAGGAGTACCCTGTAATATTAAACGTGACGCTGCTGCTCTTTTAATATCTCAAAGATTTACTTTACTTCTGAGTGCAGTGTTCTTTCCCCTCATTACACTTTTTCTAGTAATTTTCTTACTTTAGTACCATAATACCTATATTTCCAGTTTTATTAAACAGAATATAAAGAAAAATACCCCATTTCGAGCAGACAGAATAGATGCACATTGGTGCTTTAATATAGAGAAAGTCTTACAGTTGCTACATAAGTCTCACTTTGTAGAAAAGTTTTATAAAAAATTAATCATTTCCACATCCATCGTGATCTTATCAGTTTCTTCGCTAGATTTACATTGTGTCCAATCAAACATCTCTCTGCTGATGTTTCAGCTGAGGTCTCCGGTCTTCTTCAGGGGTCAAGCCTCCAGCTGAGTCTACTAAAGACAGATGATACTTCTTGATGTTCTCATCTTTTTAGTGGAGAAACTATCGATTCTCTATTACTTACTCAGAGATGTAATGCTTGTGATCTCTGCTGTATGTCTTTGATCGCAATATTATTTATTTTATGAGCACAGATTTCCATGCTTGTCTTAGGCAGTACTTACCAGCTTTATTGAAGTTATTTGGCTGCTTGAGTATTTTAAAAGCTTCCATTTCTTTACTTTTGTTTAACCCTTTGGTATGACCATAACACTTTTGTTTTCCCATAGTATTTTATGGTTCTCCTCCAACTATTGTTCAGCAAAGGCTGACTTTATGGGATGCCTCAAGAAGGTGCGATTAATATGTTCACAGATCCTCTTGTTTACGGCCTGTTCTATTTCGCCTGTATAAACCTGAAGCATTAACTATATCAAAAAAATGCCTTAGAAACCCGCCGTATTACTTGTGTGCTGAAATGGGTTCTGTTTCCGTCGTCTTCAAAGTTAAAACAACAAAAGGTTCACTGCTGGACTGGCATAAAAACATGACTTAAAACCGCAAGTTGCACTCTAGTATGTTTGTAAACGAAATCTCAATTATTTGACTAGAAAATTTGGATTTAACATTTTAAGGGAGCTGTACTGGTACTGTTTGTAAGACAGGAGGAGGGTGAAGAGCGTGCTGGGGATGTAAAAGATATATGTTGGTGATGGGGTATGGAAGGATATTTGTCGAATTATTAGGAATGGTGCATGCAAAGACATGACTGTGGCCACAAGCTGGCACCCGATTTCAAGCTTAAGGGAATGGGAAAAATTTTCTTTTGTGGGTAAAGGTGTCAGGAATTGCAATAAATTACTAAGTGATCTTATGAATACCAAAAATGCTAAAGGAATTTAAAATTACATATGTAGACGGGGTGGAATTTAACACTCGAAGTATATAAGATAATTTTTTAAATAACTGAGTGGATTTCCGTTACATTTTTTTAGCCTCACGAAAGATGACATTACGGAAGGTAGAAAATAGAGAAGTTGGAAGCATAATTTAGTTGATAGATCCCCTGATCATTAACTGAAGATAGAGTTTCAAATATCTAGAAATTTAAAAACTCTTTCTCGACACTAGATGTCTCTAATGTCAAAAAGTGTCATTTAACTGGCTTGAAAAGTTTTTTGAAGACCGTTCATATTTCACTGAAACTCTGAATGACAACTCACTGAAAGTCGAACAGTCAGCACTAGAAACATTATAGCACAACATGTGATTCAGATCTGCTCTTTTTAAGAGTCTTTAAGTAAACTGGCCAGTTTCTGTACCTCTAAAGTGAAGAAATTTATAATCAGAATAAATTGTCGTCGGAAGCTTGGATTTGGAAATATTTACCATATTTGTCATTGGCGATCACTTTCAAGTTGCAAACTAAACCTTACGACAATAGATTAAGTCATATTCCTATTATCTTTATGAATCGAAACTGAGAAAGAGGAGGAAATTATAATTTCCTTTTTGCTGATTGATACAAAATTCCACAGATATATGTGTGAACCTGCCTACCTTTTTAGTCAAAGTTTATGTGATTCACATAATATGGCTTCATGCTCTGACTCCTAAAAAGTAACTCTGTGTAACTATAACGGATGTATTGAGAAAATGGTGTCGGAACAGTATTATCACAAAAAGTTTCAAATTAATCCAAACTTTGAAATCGTTATAAACACACAAATTACATTTTTCTCCCAGCTTTACCATTCTGTGGGGCAAATTAGTTGGTAAGCATTTTCTTTAACAGTCAGCCGGTATTATGCAATAACCTCGTTGTGAGATATAGCAGCGGCAGTAATCGCACAATCGTTATGGCAACCCCTGAACACCCCCTCTCCTATCCCGCTCTGGAGCGGAGATGTACGCGCATACAACCTGCAATTTTACTTCTCTCATCGTCATTTTCTTGTTTATTCTAGAATCGAAACCAAAATCTTTGATGGAAACAGTCTGCTTTTGAGAGTGAGTTATTGTTTGAGTTTTGTTTTGATTGAGAGTAGATTTAATGTGTATGTGTAAAGTTCGTTGAAGACTGGATCGCACCGTAAAGGAGAGTATTCAAGGATTAGTTAAACCTCGATTTACAAATTAAAATGCCTCTGATGTGCCAAGTCATATCTTTGTGGAAAACCCTCACAAATCCAATTTTAGTGGTTTTCTGGTAAGTTTACCATTGTGTTTTCCAGCTTCCAGTCATCTTTATTTTCATACAATTGGGTGCAATAAAACACAATGACAAACTTACCAATCAACAACTAAAATAGTGTCTGCAAGTGGTTTCCACCAAAAAGCGACTTGGCGGACCAGTTGACTTTTGGTATACTGATCTAGTTACTTCTAATAGTGGAATTTCAATAGTAAACTTGATGAGGTGATGGTTTGTGCAGCCAACTCGCGGTCTACAATATGTTTGTTGTTTTATGTGTTATCAATTCTTGTTTTTGTCGATAGTATATCCTTTGTACGAAAATCTGCCTTTTAGTAGGACAGGACAGTCGATAGCGTATTGAGGTCATACAACAGTTCCCATTCTGATGATAGATAGACTCTCATGTTAGGTGGGTCGCGAAAATTGTTTTTATTTAAAAGTCGGTCGTATACCAACCACTGCTCTAATGCTCAAATGTTTAATATTGTTTTACGGTGTCAATTGTTTGATCATCAACTTTGTTTAAACATTATATCTGCGAGGCACGTGTATCAGGTGGATTATCGTACAACGAGGTAAGTATTTTCCTGTTTTCACCTCTGGTTGTCCACCATACATGTAGACGTGATACGTGTTTTAAGCTGAGGGATTTAAACACTTGTTTGTATTTTGTTTTACTTGCAACACAGTACCATTGCATACATGGGTTCCTAACCAAACCTTTATCCAGTCAATCTTTTCTACAAACATAGGAATTTGTTATAGGAATTTCCGAATACCCTGTTTATCCTTGTTTCAATTAATAGAAAAACTATAGTACGCGGAGACGTAACTAAAGTTAAATAACTATCACTCGTATACAAATGTGTTACCGAATTAATATAATGACTTGACGCTAAACGGTTTAGCGAATTTAAATGGTGACAAAATACTTTTCTGAAAATAATATTCATGATAGAAACGTAAGTTAGATATAATGTTATTAAAATTCATGGAAAATGAGAATGACTTCAAGCTAATGCCCCACCTTTTAGGAAGTTATTATTTTTTTAAAAAAATACGTTTTTGTATATATTGCAACAATGACTGAAACTGGACAGAAGAGATATTGGTGTTCCTATATCACCAATCTATAGGGGACAGTCGCATCATTTCTCCATTGTATCCTGAAGATAAATTATTCCTTCACTTTTCCGGACAGTGTAAAAGAAATGGTCGAAGTGAAGGTGGAGAACACACCATCAGTAACCATAGCGCGTAAGTCTGTCTGTCCTTCAAAGTGTTGTGACGCCCTATTCGTCACGCTAGGGACCCAATAAACGGAAGTGCACCAATCACAAAAAGTAGCGCCTTCCCTTTTCTCACCGTTCCACTCCGGCGAAGTGCTCAATTGACAACTTTCAGCACGGAACGGTTTTTTCGGTTCTTCCAGTTGTGCCCAGGTACTACTTCTGAGATTCGTCATACAAAAATGATATCTGCGAAGATCTTTCAGCAGTCTGTTTCACTGTTAAGTTTCGTATGTTTACAATAGGGTGCATAGTCTTCGTGAGAATTCAGCAGTATCAATAACGAAACAAAATGATACCACACTCTTTTCTTTGTCTCATTAATTGTAAAATCATTACCAACCCTGGTAAAATAGCGTCTACAGTACTATAACTGATTCGTGATGCACTCTGATGTAGATGCTGACTTAAGTGCCATGTAACAGACACCAAATTTGTTGTAACGATAATGATGTTAAGTTCAATGTTGTGCTGGGAACTGTCAGGTAAACTGTACGCAACGACTTACACCAATTTGTAATGTAACAGAGGTTTCTATTAATTACTATTCTTTTTAATAACGAAACCAATGTGTGATATAGGAAAGGAGAATTTGTTGTGAAGGTTTAAGACAATCCCGCTAATATGTAGTTTTCTATTTTTGTATTCAACAAGAAGATGTATAAGTCTGTGAATATATTAAATTATTTACGGCACTCGGCACTCGTATTAAAGTATGTTAATTATAAAATATTGTGCTGTCAGCGTGGTTCTGACAATTTAAAGTTGTTTGATTTTGTAAGTACAATGTTAGATGTTTGTAACATCTTAATAATTTCGTATAGATATGTTTTGTACGCCTTTTTAATCGCTTCTAAGCTAGTTTTAAATTTTTTTAGTGGATTTTGATTGTTTTAATTAATTTTTAACGTTCGGGAAGCGTGAGTCGGTGCTTTTGTGCCTTTCGACGTTATTTATAAAAAAGTTGCCCATTCAAATCCGCAAGGACTAACTTGGAACAATGCTAGCAGTATCATATGCCAGAAACATTGTAAAATTTGCCTAAGTAACCTTCGAATGAATGTAGATATTAAACGCGTTTTCTTTATAAAATGATATTAAAGTTAAGTGTAATCGTCGGCTTCCTCAATTAAAGCTCCCTTAAATTACTATTGGAAAAACTGAATTGTGTAGTGATGAGGTACACGCACGTGGAAACCGAGCTACTTAAATTGTAATCAATCCAACCGCTATTGAAGAAATTCTGAGCGACTTCATATAGTTGCTATACTATTCTGTCATACGTAGATACAAATCATTCATAAAACTTCTTTTAGCTACACCGAAAGCATAAGTTGTTATTAACTAACAGCAATAAACGAAAGATTTTTCGGAACAAATTTTTACTAAAAAAAATCTAATTTATTATTATTTGTAAAGCAAATTTATTTTTTGGATAATCTACTCATTTAACTATTATAATGGATAAAATAATAGAGTTCAAAAATTTCTAAATATATTGCTACAGAACATCAACACGGAACACGGTAATACCCATTAACTAATTGCAAAATAAATTGTAATTTTGACAGTATTTTCTGAAGTTAAGTATCATAGGATAGTTTTGCAAGGACATGTGCTGTGTTAATTTGAGTGCTGTTAACAGAATACGAGTACGTACAGTATACGTCAAAATTAATGCGGACGATTTTCTTTTTTTTATCTGCTTAACGTCTCTCTAACAGCGAGGTCTTTAGAGACGGGAAAGGATGGGTTGCAAGGAATGGGAAGGAATTCAGCCATGACCTTTTTAAAGGAAGTATCCCGGCATTTGCCTGGAGTGATTTGGGAAACCATGGAAAACCCAAATCTGGATTCCCGGACGGGGATTCGAACCCGGACGATTTTCAAAACTGTCTGTAGGTAGCAGTGTTGCTACACCATTGGCTACTTGGATATATAGCAGAATGTTCAACATCAAATTGATAAAGTACAAAACGGTCTCATAGAAACTTGCAGTTGTATGTGCAGTGTATAAATGTTCTATAAAAAAAATCGTGATTTAATCGGAAATGTAGCTAAATGAATATTGTTGATCGACAAAATCGGTGGATCGTTATTCCTATAATTTCGGATATAAAATTAATCGGAAATTATTAAACGCGTGTTTACGACCGCCAAAATACGAAACTCAATTAGTTGCAAACCACATTTAGATTACAGATAGGGAAAAATAATTCTGAGAATCCTTATTTTTCCCAATCCTGCGGTAAGATAGGAGCTTTCGTTAGTTATGATCAACCAATTAAAAATTAAACAAAATTTAAACTTGATCACATTGAAGCAAATGTCTGAGATATTTCATCTTTTTTCGTTGGTTACACGAACTTTTACCAATAAGAGATGCATAATAATTTTCTCTGAAATTCTGCACTGCTCGTTGCGTGTACGTCGAAGTATGTGTTTTAAATTCCTTCTTCTGACAGCGAGTAACACGATACATCTTTCAAAAAGGGCAACCTCTTCTCTGCTTAGTAACGCTGTATTGAATTTCTGCGGATAGGCTATGATCGTACCTTATTTACGCGAAACAAGCAAATGTTCATTCTAAGGAAATGTGTCTCTTGGAGCGTTAGTCCAATGTAATAAAGCTTATGAGATATTGGTGGAGGAAAGGCTGCAAGGAGAAATTCAGCCACACGCCTTTAAATACGAGATACAGAATCTTGGTATGTAACTGGAACAAATTTCGTCATTTTACAAAGTAGATGGTTGGGATCTTGTAGACTTTATCACAGTAGTTACAGGTACATTTATTAAACTTTTTTGTAAATTAAATTGTATATTAAGTTTATTGTCATATGAGCCCAGTAATCTACACACGTCACCCCCATTCAGCAATACATCTGTCGCTACTTTTCCTATTACCAAGTCAAGTGTTCAGAAATTTTTCTCAGCTCCGTTCCAAATCTAATGTACAGAATAAATGTAATGGTGTACTATGAGACTCTCGGATTGCAGTGTTAATTTATTTCGAGACGCAAGTAAAGTGGAAAATTTTAACATGAGATTAAACGCTATTAAATTAGAGTTTTCTCAACTGCTGTGTTTTGAACTTTAATCCTGATATAGAGAAAGTAATAACAGCTATGTACTAGTTGGTATGTATTAAAACAATAACGCAAGAAACACGTAAATAATGCTTATATGTTTGACAGACAGATGGTGATAGAGGCTTCGCTCATTTAGCTAAGATCAGCTTTGACGATCCTATTGGAGGTTGACAGGTTCTTCGTGGTTTAATTAATACGATAATTAAGTAGTCCACGTATCAATTTAAACTTGTTTATTTTCTTAAACACGTCGTCAAAGATACTGGTTACATGCATTCATACAATCCAGAGATTGCATACTACACTTTTTCCACAGACAATATAGTTCTTCGTCGTCGTAAATTGAGTCTGTTTTTAAACTTTGCCGAAAAAACTAACTAACTCACTTGGATGATCGCTTTATATTTACCGAAATTTCTAGAACACTTCAATAGCTTCCGCCAGATATTTCTCGATCATTAACAATACTTAAACAATTGAAACATATTAAAATCAGAATTAATACATAATCATTTACAATCAATACAAAATAGTCAGAAATATATATTAAAGATACTTAAACATAAAATTATTCACAGAAATCATTTTAAACTGTAGAAAATTCTCCTTTATACATCGTAACTTGCATTAATACTTGGAATTACCAACATTTAAGCAATTCTCTTGTACAATTCTGTTCTTAAAAACATTAAATGGCCTCTAAATAATTTCTTTTCATAAAACAAAGTCTATATACATTGATTTACAGGAAATTGCACAAAAAAAACTACCAGAACATATTCAACCATATTTAAATTTTTATTCAATGTAGACAAAGAAACAGGAAAACAGTGACCTTATGTTGTGTTCTTTTCATTACAATAGAAGTTACTAAATTATTTATGTATTAGTTTCCGTGTTCACCAGGTGGCGCCGCGTCATAGTATTAAATACCGATGTTTCGGCCTATGTGCTTCGACCTTCTTCTACACCGAAACTGCTACGAGATGTGTTTCACACGCTCTAGTAAACCCAACTTCCTTCCCGTCTGGAACGTTAGTGCTATAGAAGGTTTGATGACTTCGACCAATCAGGAGACCGCAGCTGTCACGTGGTTGAGTGGCTCGGTGGGTGATGCGGCGTGAGTCGTTCTTTTCGCAGCAAATCATGCCACGGGTCATGAAGTTTTAGGACACTGTCCACGTTGATGTTATTAGAGCATTCAGCAATATCTAGTTCTTCTATTGTTAGCCTCGGCCACCACTGATCTTCTTTCGAAACAAGTCTAGTATTTCGAAAGTCGATGGCGTGAACGGTTGAAGACGAATGCCGCGTACTTGCTTCTTAAAGTTGTTTGATTTGTAGTGGCGCATATGTTCTCGTAGCGTATCGTCTACTGTTTGGCCAGTCGAATGCATTATTTGTATTATTCTGGAACATCCTCTTTATTAGAAATGCTTGTAATACTTTTATTTTGATAGTAATGGCTATGACCTCCGAGATGATCACTTAATACTGCTTCAAAGCCAAGACCGTCAGAAAAAAGTCTTTGGGATCTGAACTCGTGCACTGGAATTATTTCAATCCATCACTTACCGGATCAAGTTGTCCTGTAAATGCTCAGAATAAATACTAATAATCGAAGTGAAAGCTCCAAGAACATCAGCCTTAGAAATGCTAAAATAATTTTTCATGCGAATGGCCCACGATTCTCTCAGTGTGCAAGTGTGTCTGCTCCCGACATGTTTTTCGCGCATTTAGATTCCTTTTTAGCCTATCGTCTGTCTGTGTGCTGATCTGTAAAAGTTTATAATGCTTAATAAAACTGATTCGATCGAGAACTGTGAGAAATTAAGCAGCAGCGGAAATTCACATCCAGATTTGTGTAGTGTCCGGTGATAGTGATAGTAATGCTCGAAAATAGGTGATAATGTTCGAGAACGGATGGATTAAATCTCTAATATTTGCAGATTAAATCTCTATTATCTGCAGATTTGCTTCGTGTCGTTGGCAACCAAACTTGAGAGGACCAACAGTTCACGTTTTCACAGTTATGAATCGATATTCCACAAGTTTTGAGCTCAGTGTCAATGGTTCAGTGACGAAGAAGAAGTGACAACAGCAATTGATTGGGCTTCTTCACAGTCAGCTTGCTTTGGTGTCGGGATTCAAAAACCTGTTGAACGTTATTGCAAATATTTGAACAACAATTATGTAGAAAGGTAAACTATGAAAGTAAATATATCTTTATATATAGATGAATGTATGTTTGTTTGTTTGTTTGTTCTTCATACAAATCCAAAATTTCATCCGATCTCGATGAAACTTTGCACACTTATCCTTTGCAACAAGCAGAAAAATACTGTCTACATTTGGTTGAAAAATTATCTGTATAAATAACACATGTCGCCTCATAACTTCGAAATACGGCGATAGACAGACACGTTGGATATGGACGTCTCCGTACCGTGTTTCCGTGAAGTGCACTGGCAGCTCAGTGGCTAAACCGCTTGCTTACGAACGTCGTGGTCTCCGGTTCAAATCTCCGTGGAAGCTAAGATTTTTAAAAATTGTTTTTCATCGTAAGAGTCAAGTGGGCCGTAGGCTATTCGGATTGAATGTTAAACTGTAGATATTAGAAAGTTACGGGTGCAATGCGAGGCAAATCGTAGGTAGTCTTGCAATGTTGTAGGTGTACACTTTTATACGTTGTAATGATCCCTCAGGTGTTGTTCGCAGTCAGTGTGTGAGTTTGAACCACAGTAATATTATTTATAAATAAATGACTATATCGTTGTGATGGAATTTTATAAGGAAATCTGTATGAAGGACAGAGGATATTTTTTCCAGTATGATTAACAGTTGTAGTCACGAAATTTTGAGACCTTATCGAATGGTGACAGAAATATGTTGGAAATTGATTCTCTTCAAGAGACAGGTTCGACGGTACAATGATATAGTGATAGCTTTCCTGTCATATTACTCCGACTCGATATTGTTTGAGACCAATCCTTCCTTACCAACAACTTTCTATATTTAATTCTGGCAAAAAAAAAATTTAATCAACGCGTACGAAGTCGTGGGTACGGGCTAGTTGTAATTATATTTACAGTATTTTTCTTTTTTATTACAAACAAAACTCGTAATATTAAATCATAGACGACTTGTGAAAACTCACACATTACTTGAATTCGTGTGGGACACGTTATTCTTTTGACCAATAAACGCAGTACTGCAGGATGACCTCTGTCACTAAGGCAAATAGACTCCCTTGTGTTTAAAGTGGCAAGTATGAAAGGATCAACATCTAGGAGTGGGTGAATATCCACTTGCAGACTCGTCGATGCACTATACTCCGCCTAAGACTACAGTGTCCTGGCGGCTTCGTTCCGGCCTCCTAGAGGCGCAGTTAACGTTACGGGCCACTTGGGCCTTTACTGCTGTTTTATCTTCTGCAGGTTGGCACTGTAAGCCGCCCCCTGGGAACGAATCCTGCTAGGCGTTACTGTCCGGGGGAGGGCGTACTGAATTGAGGATCCTAGAATACGGAATGAGGGAGTAGTGAAGCTATACCGTAATGGTAACACTGTCGTGAAATACTGGAGTATTGAGTGCACTGTGACTACCACGAGATAAAACAACACTGAGGTACTGCACAGCTGATTTGATTTTGCTGAAGTTCAAGATTTTTGATTCTTGGTCAATGATGTCGTTAATGGTCTGGCACAAATTGCGGCAAACGAAGTGACGCTACTTGAATAGCTCTTTCATACAGTGAGTGCAGTTTTCCTAGTAGCACCACTTCATCAGTTTAAAGTATGTGTTAGCTTCAGTGGTCAGTTTAACAGTTATCTGTGGAAATGTAAAAATAATTACATGACTTGAAGAATGGATGACAAACCTACCCAACGACTGCAAACAACTTCAGAAGAGCGGAATTTTCGAAACGGTAGTAGATATCTGATATAAGGGTGGTAGTAATTGGTGAGTAAATATTTGGAGATATACTTCGAAATCTCTTAATGAAGAATTAGTGAGAAGATTCGCTACCAAAACATTAGAGATAAAATGATGACAACGAAGGTGGAGAATTGTTTAGTATTGGACGTTTAGTAAAACTCTTATTCCAAAACACACCGCTAATTGATTAAACAGGGTAGAAAGGTGTATATGTTATTTTATTGAATCATGTCAATTCACGAATGTGTATTAATAATTATTATCTTTACTGCCCTCTTCGAATAATTTTTTATTATAACTCGAAAAAGGTTGCAAAATATGGATAAAAGATTGGACATTTTCACCACCGTTCTCGTCTTTTCTGGAATTCTTTCGAGAAACCAAACGCATCCTACTTCTTTCACTTTTCTCCAGCATTTGTCCACTTGTTACTGATGACAAACTATCAGGACGGATACGCCATTTAATCAACACTTCCAAGGCAGTTCACATGTTGGCTGTGTTATCGTGAAATCGTTTGTCAGAGAGTCCAACGAACTAAATGTAGTTATAGGTTCTTATTGGCGAAGATTTTAAAGCATCCCAAATAAGCGATAATAACATTAGGTTCAGGTCTTCAGATTAGGAAATATGTCACAAAAGTTAATATTTTTGTACTGTAAACTTTTTTATGAACAGAGTTAGAAGATAATCAAAATTAAAGTCAGTGTTAGGAAGCTGAAATGGAGTGGGAGTGACAGGACATGAAAACCGAATTTCAGTATTTGTAGTTGGCAGCTTCAATTAAGTAACTATGGAGATATGCAACAAGTATATTTAAAATTGTCTTGATTATAAGAAGTTATCACTGAACACATTTCCTTCCATAACTGTCTGCAGAGTGAGAGGGAGTGAGAAAGTTATACTGTCACAAATAAATGAATCCATTCACTTATTCAAGATAAATACCTCCTACTCTTTCATAGTTAATGTAATAATACGTTGAATCCGCTCAAAAAAAAAAAAAAAAAAATTCTTACAAACGTAGCAGAAATCTCTGAGAAATATAGGAAATTACAATGAACTACTACATCAGAAACTATAGATGAGTACTCAAGCGAATATGCCCGAAATCGATTGTCTCATTCTGTTAGTCCATGAGGTATAGTACAGCATAAATGTATTACCCTGCTTGAAGCTTTTCATATCTAAACTGTTATGCCTTCCATATTCAATACCGCAAATATTTTCTGGTTCACAATTTTCCCACAAAAGGAACGTCGTTCCAGCACACTACCAACGGATAACAAACTCTTTGTTATCGTCGGTACCAACTTTATCTTTGGTACAGAAACGTGATAGCAAGGAAACAGTACTGCATCTCAACTTGTTCCGGTTTTACGAGAATGCATTTTATCTCAAAGATCCCACATTTTTCAGCGGGTGGGCTTCAGCAGGCGAAAAATTCTAGTATTTTATTTAGATTTCAGTTATACAGTAACATCAATATTTTGTAGCGCATCGTAAGTTATCTGAAATACGCTTAAATCAAACTTTTTCTTGCAGTTTATGACAACATGAAACAATATTCGCTATCTTTGCGGAAACAAAAGTTAACTTCCCAGTTTTATACAATGCGAGGGGAGCTCAAATTCTGCTCATCTAATGACTTAGCTTAATAGTCAATCAATATTAATAATTTTACGCTCCATTATAACAGGAAATAGCCTATATTCAATAATACTGCACTTTTAACACGTGTTTGGTTACAGCTGAAAAGACTGCATTACAAATATTCATCACTATCGTCGAATGAAATAATATATTGATGAAATTGTACACATAAAATGACTGATAGTTTGGTGAAACAGAAAAGTGGTCTGGAACTTTAATTAATATTAATGTTTCCTAGTTTCACGATACGGGTAATAAATCATGCACGGATCATGTAGATGACATGTGTTCCAAACAAATTAAACGAGTAGAGTCCTATGTACTAATCCCTTCAGAGTGTTAACTAGTTAGATGTGACGTATGTGAAGTTCTAAATCGAAATAAATTGCTAACTATGAAATACTAGCCACACTAATCTGAACTGTCAAAACTATGACAAGACAAATGTTTACAGATGGCTATTTAACAGTGGCATGTGGAAATTCGTTGGTTTTGAATCATTCAACGAGAGAAAAATATTGTAGGTAAAATTAAAGTGGAGATCACAGGGCAGCCAAACGCACAAAAATTCTAAAAGTAAAAAACATTTTAATACAGTTCCAAATATTTTCCAGGAATAATTAGCTATGGTTTAGTAATTAAATGAATTTATGTTTTACTAGGTAAAATATTTAATGTTAACGTCAGAACTTCGAATCCGGTATCGTGTGTTCGAAAAGATTGAAATCTAACAAAAAAAAAAAAGAAAAAAAAGAGTATTCGATATAAATTTAGTGGTTCCACTTTCAACAAACTGTACTATTACAATAGAAATGCATTTACATAATTTACGAAAAAAGTTCCTGGATAATAAAATCAAGCAAAGGAAAGTTATTCATTTTATTTATTTATGCCACTATTTTGATTTCACTATAGACTCTTTAACTGATAAGATTATTTGAGACGTTTTCAGTTTCCCATACCGTGTCTCTATGAGCAACTGAAGGTAGGAAATTTGTATGAATAATTTAGCAATGACAATAGTGAACAATACCACACACAATTTCTTATTTACACCGAAAATACGTATATAATAAATGACATTTACATATCGTGTAGGAGACTATTTCTAACATTTCATATGCATCTAGAGTATGATTTATTGGAGGATAAGCTTAAAAGTTGTTAATATCTGAAGCAACTTTTACAAACTATTAGTTACACGTAAGGATTAGAGTAACTGTATAGTTTATTCTGTTACACGATGAACATATTCATGAAACATAATCTCATCTTCCTCAAATTACATTTTAATAAATGTAAAATTGCTCTTTTTTCTGCTTTTTTGCTAGCAGTTTCTTTACTAGTTAAAAATATTTCCGACAACTTCCTGTCCTGTTGTTATTCTTAAATCACCAAAATCGAGAATCGAATATGACCAAAATCCAATAGTAGTTTCATTAACCTCTCCAATTTTCGTATTCTTCTAAGGTTCAGCTTTAATTTTTCCCTTTTTAAATGAATTTAAAAAGCTTGTATTTTTTGAAAATATAGTCTTTATAGATGACTCCTCGTTTATTTGCTTCTTTTTCTGATTTTTTTCCCCAAGTTGTTTATTTTATACATCAGAAATGCACCTAACTCTCAATAACGTTCATATGGGCTCCCTAACTTCAAACTTCACGATAGTTGAATACTATCTAAATACAAAAATTTCTAGGATAATTTTAAGTATCTTGGAACTTAATGAAGTTAGGGTGTTAAAACATAAATTACTTCGAGATGACGACAGGTAAGCATAATGAGAATACAACCTTAAAAATTTTGTCCGGTGTGAAGAACGAATTCTTATTCAGCTAAATGGACTTCCCACCAACTATATGATAGATACTGCAGGAGGTGGAAAAATCCCAGAACATTTGCACAGACTTGTACAAAACTTTCTTACGTTTGGAAAATTTCAATCACGTTCTACTTTAGAATAGGATACACTAATAACCTCACAGAAACGACTGAGCGTAGTGGGTGAGCAATAACGCTCTGGGCTCGAATTCGGGAAGACGTAAGTTTGAATCCCCTTCCGGGCATCCACATTTAGGATTTCCCTGGTTTCCCCAAATAACTCCAGGCGAATGCCGGGCCGGGATGCTTCCTAAAAAAGACCAAGGCCTAATTCCTTCACGTTCATTGCACCCAGTCATTTACCGCCTCTAATGGCCTCGATGCCGATGAAGCGTAAAGCCAAAAGGGGGGGGGGGAAACAGGAAATTTTAACACAATTGCTATAAACATGAAGTCAGGTGCTATTACCAGTTTTGAAATGAATTGTTACCACTATTACCACTTTTGAAATGAATTGTTACCATTATTACCACTTTTGAAACCCATCAATTTGTGTATTGATATAATTTTACTATCCGTCGACGTCAAGTCATTAGAGCTGCGAGAAGATTTGAGACAAGTATTGAAATGAAATTTTGCTTTCTCCTTTTGAAGGGACTAACCTAGAGTGATTCGAACGGAATCATGGAAAACCGAAAGCTGGATGACAGTTGTTGGTTTTTTTATCTGCATCCTCCTAATATTAGGCAAGCGGGCTCAATCATTAATTACCGAGCGGGGCGGTGTAACGGTTAGCGTTCTAGCCTCGCATTCAGGAGGACGGCGGTTCGAATCCCCGTCCGGGCATCCAGATTTGGGTTTTCCATGGTTTCCCCAAATCACTCAAGGCAAATGCCGGGATGCTTCCTTCAAAAAGGCCATGGCCAAATTCCTTCCCATTCCTTGCCCCCATCCTTGCCCCCCATCCTTTCCCGTCTCTAAAAGACCTCGATGTTAAAAAGAGACGTAAAGCAGTTAAAAAAAATCAATCATTAATTGTGGATAACCATTATCTATTGCCATATTTCGTGTCTGGATCAAATTTACTCGGTATTTTTTTTTATTACATTCACATATTATTAAACCCTTATGATTTTTCGTGTTGATATTCTGATGTTATAGGTATGACCTCGTAACCAATACAAGTATTTGAAAAATGTATATCCATTTTTTTTTACGGTCGCTGCCTTTGTTGTTGCTGTAAGTATGATATTTTATTCTGTTGGGTTTGTGCCATATATACATATGTCTCTGCCTTTCGGCTTGTTTGTGAAAAGTCCCGCTACCAGAGTAGCTCTACTTTCACTCTGTATAGGATAAGGACCGAGCTAGGTGGGTTAACATTCGGGAGGACGCGGGTTCTAATCCCCGTCCGGGCATCCAGATTTGCATTTTCCATGGTTTCCCCAAATCACTCCAGGCTAATGCCGGGATGCTTCCTTCAAAAAGGCCATGGCTGAATTCCTTCCCGTTCCTTGCCTCAATCCCATCCCGCCTCTCATGACATCACTGTCGGCGATGCATTAAGCCCATGAAAAAAAATATAGGATAAGGAAATTTTTTGGCACTCTTTGAGGGAAAAACATAGCTTTTTTTTTTTTTTTATTTTTTTTTTTTTTTTTTTAACAGTTTAACGTCCCTTTTTAACAACGTGGTCTTTAGAGACGGGAAAGGATGGGGGCAAGGAATGGGAAGGAATTCGGCCATGGCCTTTTGAAGGAAGCATCCCGGCATTCACCTGGAGTGATTTGGGGAAACCATGGAAAACCCAAATCTGGATGCCCGGACGGGGATTCGAACCGCCGTCCTCCCGAATGCGAGGCCAGAACGCTATCCGTTACACCACCACGCTCGGTGAAAAAAAAAAAAAAAAAAAAAAAAACATAGCTAAGGTTCGTCAAAGACGATCTTATGTGAGAAACCCCTACAGTTTTCTTATGATCATATCAGTCCCCTTCTGCCTGATATGTAATACTTAGTAGCACTTTATAGGCGTGCCAGTGTCTTGGCATTGTTGTTGAGCCTTTCGTCAATTTGCCTGAATTTATCTATCCTGTCATAAAATTTTTCTGTTTGTTTGAAAATTTCTACATGTAGTCGGTTGATGTCCGCTGTGTCATGAAGGAATTCATTCGGTGTGAATATAGGAGCTCTTAGTATTACTCGTAAGTATCTGTTATATAGTCGCTGGAGATGGTCCATGTTGGATTTTGCTGCTGTTCCCCACACCTGGCATCCGTATAGTATGAAGGGGAGGATTACTGTTTTGTAGATCCTAAGCTTTGTTGCTGTGGCTAATTCGGAGCTATACAGTACTGGAAAAAGAATTTTGAGTACAGCGGCGCCCTGTTTTCTCCAGTCTAGAATGTGTTTCCGAAAGAGAAGCTTTTTATCAATTGTGACTCCAAGGTATTTAGTTTCAGGTGACAATTTTAATTCTTACCCAATGATGATAAGTTTTTTTGTCTATTATTGGTATCTTTTTGGTAAAATATATTGCTGCGTTCTTGGATGGGTCGATTTTCGCTTTGTTAATGCGACACCACTTCTCAAGTTGGTGGAGGCCATGTTGACGGTCGTTCACGTTTAGGTAATTTCTCCTTCCCGATGCATATATAATTGTATCGTCTGCGAACTGTACAATTTTGATATAAGGTGGCAATTGTATGTCGTTGACGTTAATTTTGATGCAAGTCTTTGTAAAATGTCTATCCATTTTTTTACGGTTGGTGCCTGTGTTGCTGCTATGGATATGCTATTTTATTCTGTCGGGTTTGCGGAGTGGCAAGTGGGGAATATTCCGCCTCGGTGAGATAAGAGACGCTTAGTGCACACTACAGCTTGGCTTCATTTGCACGAAACGCAGCGGCGCAGTTTACCGACTGTTGTAGCTGCAGCCGATCACGTCGTTAAGGCACTCTCATCAACGCTAGCTGCGGCTCCTTATCCACCGCGCCTGCACAGAGCCGAGCAGAGCTTCTGAGAGAGCCGGAGAAAAGGGTGGGGGTTGTTTCGGCGCTGTTAGCCGGGCCAATACGACGCACAATGGCGCCAGCCCTTCCCTCCTGCGAGGAGACAACTGCGAGATGCTAATCAAGGGGTGGGCTCAACTACTTGCTGGCTGTGTATTCCGAGTGTCGCGGGCCCGCGAGTAATGCCGAAGGGGGGCAGGCGGGCCAGCTGCCTTGAAAGGCGCAAGTCGGGCGCGGAGAAGAGCATCTGGGAGGTGGAGGCGTGTGCCTTTGTCTGCTCCGCTCTGAGGGCTGCGCAGCTTCGCCCCGCCTGGCAAGCTGAAACAGTGGGAGAAGACGTGCGGTGGTTTCGTTGTGGCTGTTAACGGGAATAAAAGAACAGGGGCGAAATCGATAGCTGAGGAAAAATCTCGAAGAACAAAGGACGCCGCAAGCTGTTTTAGAATTTCCTGCTATATCAGCTGGAAGGTTTTTGAGGTGGGGTATGATTTAACATAGTTATTTTCAGACTTCGTCATGATTTTTAGTTCAGAATTTCATGAATTATCTTTGAAATTGCTGCAGTTGATTGATATGGAACCACATCAGAAATGTGAGGAAAGAAGCTGGTTTAAAAATCTCAAATCTATTCATGTGAATCTCAGTCAGTAGGCTATATGCAAGGTATTTCAAATGAAACTGACAAGGTAGGCCAAATTGTTAGTGTAGAACTACATATTTCTAAAGAATTTGACATAGTGGGCCATAATGTGGTTGTAATTAAAATAATAACCATTGGAGTGAAAGAAAAAAAAAATGTTTTTTTTTTTTTTTCTTAAGAAGCATTTTTAAAAAGATAGAAATGCAGAGAGTTAGGGTAACCAATGCCGTATCAAAATAAATGGAAGTAAAAATGGAAGTGTCACAAAGTAATGTATTGACACCATTGTTACTCATTAGTTTAATTAATGGTTATGTTAATGGTTTACAGTCAGGGAGTTTGCAGATGACATAACGTTAAACGAGGATAATATGGTCGAAGTGTAGATAACAGTAAACAGCTGCAGGGAGATTTGAACAATTAATTTGGCTTTGTAGGTCAATATTGGATGAAGATAAATGCGAAGAAAAGTCAGCGTAAGTACACATTTTTTTATATTTTTTTTACTTATTACTGATGAAAAGGTGGTTGTTTTGTCCATTGTGCAACGCATCGTTGTTAAATTTCTTGATTATCATGGTATTCAATCCACTGAAAGTTTCCACATATTACATTCACAGTTTACCATTGATACAGTTTTAAGGCACCAGTGCACAAGAGGTATAAATTCTCCTGTGAATGTCGGATACTAGTTTTAAACCTCGTGAACATTCTAGAATGCACGTGAACAACTCGTGGTGCGAGAATAAACACCAATAACCTGGTAAAAAATCCTGGGGGGAATCGTCTCAAGAATTGAACATTTTTGTTAGTTACTATGAGAGATGTTATTTTTGTACAGAGAAATAAGTTGTGTGTTTTATTTCATGACACAATAATGAAATTGGGAATGAACTACTACAAATGAATTGTATAATGAACACTCTTAACAGTTATTGATCGAAGGAATAAAAAATGCTATAAACATATAAATGGAAAAACTTCGGAGAAAGGAACACTAATATTATTACGATATTACTCACTGTCGATTTGTATTTTATTTGATATCTTTAGTTAAACTAGAATTATTATTTTAATGTTCTGCCTGCGTACCACCATCTTCGAAGACACTAATTCAATTAAAAATTTCTTAAAAGGAAATAAAAGAAAGAGAGAAAGTGGTTCACGTTTGATTAATTACCAAATATAAATCGAACACTACAATAATAATCGAGACACCGATTATAATCGAAGATCTAGTGCAGTTGTTCCCAATTACTTTTTCCCGAGTACCACTTCAAGAAAGAGCTCAACGTCGAGTACCCCTCCTAGCTGCCGGTGCCGATGCGTTCATCCCACAACCACTGCACTAGAAAAATATAATTTACACACAGTTTGACTGTCAGAAAATATGTTTTGGTGATAGTACTGTTGGTGAAATTATTTGTTTCAATTATGTTAGAGATTACCACGCGTTTTCCTTGAAACAACCTCACGTACCCCTGTGAGTTAGCGTTCTGCTAATTTACAACCAATGGTGTAGTTGTGGACTAATCTGATAGCTTTCAACAGTCAGAACTTTTGTGATATGACGAAAGGTAGAAAATGTCTGGAAATTCTGAAATTTGCTTCTCACATTATTGTAACTGTATGCTCCAGTTAATTCTGTTAGTAACAAAAACAGGCCTTGTTGAACCATTTGCCTCAGTAATTAGCTGGTCAGAAACTCGGATGTCGATGGAGAGAATGTTTGAGAATACTCAATTACAGGAAAGGAACTCTATATTCATTTTGAATGAAATTGCACAGGCGGTGTTCTGTTGGCATTCCAGCTGTGGACTGGACTTTGGAAGGGCAGTAGGGCTCAGAGATAAATCTCTGGAGTCTCGGCACTTTCTCCTTGCCTCCCTTTTCCCCCATGGGATTTCCCAGGAGACCAGGCCCGTGCGCTCGAAACTCCCGCACTTGGGAGAAATGATGCCTTTATGTCTTGCGGGGCCCCGAGTAATCAACCGCCACAAAGCTACGCGGCCTCTATCTGGGCTTGCGATCGGCCGTTAGGAATGCTCAGACCCGGAGAGGAAGGCTGAAACTCTCCTAAGAGCCGCAGTACGTACACTTGACCACCGCCAGCATTTCTCGGTCTATAAGCGGGTCATGAGGCAATGGCTCATACCCATTGCAAATAATTACTCATAACAGCAGCTCAAAGCATAGTTAAGAAATGAAATGAAAAATCGCGAGATATATTTCGTTTGATGTTTCTTCGTATTAAAGAACAAGTTTATTTTAAATAAACTGGGCAGGAGCGAGTTAAATCTTGTGCATTTAGGATTTCTTATTCTAATGACCGAAACAAATATCTTGAATTTTCGATGTCAAAAGCTTGACATTTTTTCAGGATATATAGCGGACTTTACTCCACAGCTTTCTAACGCCTCTCCTAATACCCACGCTCACTTTTAATATTAATCGTTCAGTTAGAATAAAATGGATTATATGTACTTTATAACTGCAATGCACTCTGAATTTAGATCATTTGTAATAAAATTCTATTAATATTTGGCAAAGCAATCTAAACTAATGTTTATATATTTTTCTCGGCACTTTCAAAGTGTACAGTTGTAAGAGTATTTACTATTTGTCACTTCTGTTTCAGGATGGAACCCTAAACACGCACATTTCCAGAGAACTATTGTTTCTTTTATTTTATGGCTTTACGACGTCGAAATCGAGGTCATTAGAGGCGGGAAAGGACTGGAGATAAGGAAAAGGATGGAATTCGATCATGGTATTTTAAAAGAACCATCCCGGTATTCGCCTGTAGTGATTCGAGAAATGATTATGGCTGGACTGGGATTCGAACCCAGGTCCGAGCGTTACAGCTCACCTCCCAGACTCACTTAAGTATTTTTAACATGTCAGTCAAACCCCAGGTGGTGTTTACTCCCAATACTATCAGTTCCAAATAACAGAAGAGAGCAGCGATAACAGGTTAGTGATAGTGTCCATTCTAAACCTTAAGCTCAGTGGATCGCAGTTTCTTCCCCGCCTTGGAACTTAATATACGTGACTCAATGTTCTATTCAACGTATGAGATTTTTTTAAGAATCAATTGAAAATTCATATTAGTCACCCTGAAACTCATGTTAGGAAAGCACTGTGCCTTACCTACTGCTGCGTGGATTCGAGGTATGGATTACAAAATAGTATTCCTTGCATGCTTCCCCCCCCCCCCAAAAAAAAAAATCTAGGGGGGAGGGGGAGGGAGAGGAAATAATGGATAGTTCGTGGAGAAGATAGGAGGAGGGAAAGTTGGAAGAGTCATCAAAAACGTAAAGGGAATACGACAGTGAAATTTTTGTTTTCTCAGTTACTTCACATATGAGAGGAATTTTTTATATTATTTGCTGATAAATAATTGCTGCATGTACAAGAATCCAAACATTCACAGTAAAGTGTGATGAATAGGCTATTTTTTGTATTTAGTTTCTTTTATTTGAATGCAGTTTCAGTATACTGTTTTTTTTATTTTTGTATCTCTGGTACTAATTTATGCTAAAAACCAAAAATTTGTGTCTGATATAATTTCGGTACACAGTGCTATAAGAACATTGTCATCGAATTACAGTACTGTTTGTGAAAATTACAACATCCAGATGGAAGGATTTGAATAACTCCTGAGTCGGAAGATGCGTAGAACATTGGAATAATAATAATAATAAGTGATTGAGATTGCAGAGAGATGGCGCTCAATTAGGCCCAGCAGCGCTCTCTTTTGTGTGACCGATCACTTCAATGCTAAGCCACGCTCAGTCGGCGAACTACCGTGAAACGAAGTGGAATCGTGCAAATAGGTGCCAGCATGTCTGAAAATATCTGCATATGAGTTCATGGCAGAGTAATTGGTCCCTGGAGAACGGTTTTGTTGTACTATAACATTGCGCCTACTACAGGGTCCGCTGTTAAATTATGACGTTTGTGTGGATCCAGTGGATAGAATAGCGTAGTACACAGCGACGAACGCGTACTGAACCACACAATGTGATCTCAGTGCGCGACGACCACCATCTTGTCTGCATGGCCGTAACTGACAGAACAGCTTCGTCCACAGCGTTGGCTCATCTTCGGAACACTGCAGCAGGTGTGGACACATCTGCATCTATGTTTCGACACTATTAGCTTAGGGTTTCCATTAATCAGAAACCACTGTCGATGTTTTGTTGACTCATATTCAAACCGCCTGGCAGTTGTTTTGCAGCATCATATGCAGTCATTTTCTTTTTATTTATTAATTTATTTATTTTTATTATTATTCAATGCCACGACGTCTGGAGCCTCTGATTGGAGCACGTGACTTTTTCACACCGTACTGAATTTTCACCGTCAAAGTATCTACAGTTCTGAAATTTTATTCGTTTGTGTGTTGTCGTGACCCTGATCTATGGAATAAATTTCAATGTAATCAAGTGTCTCCTTGGTGTTATAATTTAGTACTGTATTTTAGATTTGCAAAATTATTACTAATTCAAATCATAAATCACACCTAACATCCATTACGATTGTCAAAAACTGTTCTGTTAACCGAACTTACAGTCCATGGCAAAATTGTAAATATGACTCAGAAGAATTGATTATTCGTTACCAAGAAAGTGCTTGAAAGTTTTTAAATTTAATGTATTTTTAATAAAGAATTAAAACTATAGTAGCAGATTTGTTCCACTTTTACTAATAACATTTTTAAAACCGGGCATTAAAATACTAAACTATAAACAATTATAAATGGTAATTTCTCTTTAGAGAATTTTGAAATTAAATTGAAATAATTTCAGTTTTTGTGCCTTGGGCTGGCAGCAGGTTATATGTAATTGCATGATTTTTTGTGGAGGTTTTAAAGCAGAGATGTAAATGAATCAAATAATCGGAAAATAGGTCTAGCTTATCGCAAGTGAGCAGTTTTCTTAATTCTCATCATTGACAGAAAGACACATACCAGAGTCAGTAGAAACTGTCAATGGCTATCTCAAACGTAATCATCAGTCAAAATTATCTCAATACTGTCGATTATCGATAACAAATAATGATTACGTATTTCCATATTGTTATATCTTAAGATTTTAAATATATATGAAATGAGTAAGGATACTAGATTCGCTTTAAGTAGTAGACTTATAAACACAATATTGCCTTTTATTCCATACTTTTCTGAAATTGTTGGAACCTGTGATGTGTGCTTAGTACAGGTTTTTCCCCATTTAATAACTAGCAATTTGACCAACGAAAAGACTACAAACCAGGTACCAATACCATTTCTTTCACATGTTAGTACATGTAGCAGCAACAGTTTCAACCTATTTCTTAGAATAATATATTGTATATTGGCCATCCTACCGCAGTTGCTTATTACACAATTGTAAATAAAAACACCGTCTATTAGCAACTGGTTTTATTGATGTAAGCTCAGACGCGTTTCGCCCTTGTGGAATGGGGCATCGTCAGTGACTGTGGTGTTATCAAAGTTTTGTTAACACCAACATGTATATACATCCACAGTCACTGACGATGCCCCAATCCACAAGGGCGAAACGCGTCTGAGCTTACATCAATAAAACCAGTTGCTAATAGACGGTGTTTTTATTTACAATTGTGTATTTCTTAGAAGTTAGCTTATTTTAAAATCGTCGTATAATTGATCAATCCATCAGATTATAATATTCATCCTTGGTTATTACGCTCAGAGTGGAAGTGAAACAGTTGTAAACTATCAAATACTATGAGAAACATACCTACAAA
Source organism: Vandiemenella viatica (assembly GCA_031002005.1). NCBI lineage: Eukaryota > Metazoa > Arthropoda > Insecta > Orthoptera > Morabidae > Vandiemenella > Vandiemenella viatica. The sequence goes on from CM061919.1 coordinate 141,143,955, forward strand.
GTTCGATTATCCTAATTAAAATAATTATCTAATTCGTAAGACAGTATATAAAAGCACTCAGACCGAGACCAGTAATGAAATTGTATTGTTAGAAATATTTGTAGCAAGCGGGGAGTTGAGTGAAAATTGTTTTGTATTTTTTCTTTGAATTATTTGTGAATTTGAGTAAATGAACATTGATTTCTGGAAAATACTGTTTAATATGTTCAAGGACAGTACTATACAAGAAACATTAGTTAAAAAAGTTGGTAATTCTAAGTATTGAAGTGAGCTACGATGTTTAGAGTACAATTTGTTACCGTTTGGGCAGATTTATGTGGATAAGTTTGTGTGTAAATATCTTTAATTTTCATTTCTGTACATTTCATAATGATTGTGTATGATTTTATCTTAATTTTGATTGTTTTAATATGATTTTAATTGTTTAAGTATTGTTAGAATTTCAGAAACGTCTGTCGGAAGTCTTTGAAATATTCTGGAATTTTCTGTAAAGCGATAGACAGAGATGAGTTTTGGTATTCAGTGTTCAGAGAGTTCTTCATATTATTGTGTTGCACCTAGTATCTTTGGAGTTCGATGCCTTAAAGGAAAATAAAGAGTTAAAAGTGAATCTTCTATGGACTCGTTATTTCATATTAAGACGAGATACCTATGAAGTGTCATCAAATATTTAAAATCATATTTTTATATCCACTATTTAATATCTTTGGAAAAACATTCAGCATCTCTAATAAATTGCTACAAAATCTTTCACAACTGTTTTGAAAATGTAATTAAGGTAATTCATGAGACTCAAAACCTCAGTAGTTTCACTTATAATTCCTTACTGCATATGTGTACAAATGTATTCTTTTAACACACAAAAGTTTATTGCAATTGTAGAATAACAATAGCCGATCAGAATACTTTATTCTACCTGCAGGTGATTTTTGCTCTCGTTTATTTCGTTTGTTTCCATGAAAACAGGATAAATTTCCGGCAGTAAGATTAGACTGCGTGTACTTGTGTGTTCCCCGAAATGACATCAAAATGGGTTCATAATTAAATGCCAGTTAGCTGACGTAACTATGGCTCTGTAACTCGGGAAAAAAAGGAATTTATGCAGCAGCTCTACGGTGTTATGGAAGCAGAGATAATAAACACTCCCCCCCCTGGCCGTAAAATTACGCAGTTTTAACAGAAATAATTTCCTGAGGCGTGAAAGTCATCAACGGGTGCCAGCGGGTAACAGAAAAAAAGGGTGGCTGGAGTTTCAGATTATAGGAAATAAATTGAGTTTCCGTACTTTTAATCTGCTTCTCTGACCTCTCTCTCTCTCTCTCTTTTCACTTTGCACCTGTTCGTCTTGCCCTATCTCTTTTTTTTTTTTTGCCGGTTGAAGATTTCTGCTGCATTGTTAAATTATTACTCAGTAATTCAGTAAAGTAAAGCCGTTTAGTGACAGCAGTGGGGGATACTTTGGTGGTATAAAATGAGAGGAAGAGCAAGTGGTCGCCTGATATTGTGCTGCCGCTTTATTCGCCTCATTTATGATAGTTATTTTCACAGCAGGTGCAGCGTTATCTGGTAGCGTATGGTCTCTGTTTTATCTGCTATTTTTAAACTGTAGTTATTGCTGTAAATACCCCTCCTCACTAAGCATTCTCCCACCATCAACACCCTTCCAGTTTTACCAACAAATTATTTTTAATCTTTTTAACATTAAGAGTATATTATTATACCACAACAGGATTTTTTTCAACCCCATTCATATATTTCTAAATTCCGATTAAATTCTGTGAAAATTTGTCTTCCTTGCATTCCAAACACCTCATAGGCTTACTCAGATATGTTCTCTCTTTTTTCTGCCGAGTTTATTTTTTAAAAAATTAGTTATTACTCCTTTTTACAAGAACCCTAGGTGAGCTAAAATACTATAATTTTTTATGATTCAGGTTCGCTTGCATTTGGTCCTATTATTTACAATGATACAAGAGTTTTACGCTAAAAATTTTCGATTCAACTAACATACGGTTTTCCTTAATTAAAATAGTATTGTTTCCTTAATTAAAACTGTATTGTATTAGTGATTCCCAAGGAAATATTTTAAAAAATAACATAAAGGGTATCAGTCCGTAATGTTAATACATGTTGTATTACCATCTAATCTTGGATAACAGTTAAATGTAGTTACTATACATTTATGATTGACAGAGAAAAAAGTTTTGAAAATCGCTTTCTACTTGCGGATTGTGTAAAAATTTTGTTTCATATTCATTTAATTTGTTATATGTTTCTAACTGTTTTGAATATAAGGTTACAAAATGAACAAAAAATTCGTTGTTTCATTGGAGACTACATTTTCTGATCATGGATTTAATTTGGCAAGCGAAGAAACAGAATATAAAGCAATAACAGCAATTAATGTTTCTTTGATGAATGATGAATTCCGTTTCTTCGCAATCTTTGAGGATATGGGAAATAATATTGACTGATGTTAATACTCCAGTACATTGTATATAACCTATTCCTCCTCCACTTTATATTGATAGATATACGTTACTACCATTATATGGGATTCCTTGGAAAGGTTCCTTGCTACACTATCAACTGGGCATCCGTTTAAAATTTCATCTGAAATATCTTATGCATATCGCACTAATTGACACTCACATGAATATCCTCATCTACGACCATGTTGCTGGTTTACAAATCAATTTATTTCCTAATACATTTATGATGTAATTGCGTTTCACGTCCTCATCCTAATTGGCCTATAATTTTCAACTCTATTCGTCTACCATCCTTCGTGAATCGCTACTACTATGGCACTTTTACAATCCCGGGTTGGAGCACGTTTGCAACACATTACAAACAGTACTTCAAGATAACAAATATCCATACCTTTCTTAACCTACTATGACGATCTGGCCTGTTCATTTCTACTTAAGTAGAGAAGTTTCAGAGGTAAAGGTCTGGTTAAGGGCCTATTAAAACCCCACGGAGACAGAGAGACGAAGATTCCCAAATCAGACACCTTAATCACTGAGCCACCACACTGCAACAGACATTCTGTAACATTAGCATGTCAGTGACGCGAACTAATAAGATTTTCTACTTGCTAGGGTAGAAAAAGTCAGAAAAGGACATGGTAGTTGTAACGGTGTGGAGAAAATCGCGACTTGTACGGAAATTAGAAATTTTTATACTTTTTGATACGGTAATGGTCGTAATCGGCTTTGGGGTGGGTCACTTCCTAACAATTCGAACAGCTTATCATCCCCGATTAGTCATGATGGGTTTGCATGTTAAATGTAGATGGTAAGAGATACAAAATATTCGAGAACCAAACCACTGGTAGCAGGCAGGTCCTACATTCTGCCCACAACAATTCGGATATATCATTGCATATCAACGGTATATACAATGTCGTGTGCATCTGCAACACTATTCAATATGAAATTGTGTAAAAGTTGCCATATTACCATGAAACGGTTTGTAAATAAAGCACTACAAAACAAGTAGTATTTCATTGCAATATGTCGTCCGAGATTCTGGAGTTCGTTACCCAGAACGTTAAGCTAATCTCTCATTCGAGATACAGAAATCTAATCTACAACAACCCGAAATAGATATTTGCAGCGTAGCTCTAGCAGATACGTACAAAAATCCCAGTAGCCATGAACCTTCCAAATCGGCTATGGGATGACAGTAGTTGTAGCCTGGGATAGGAAATAGAAAGAACACTGTGGAGAGAACGTTAGTTGGGGGTGTCGAGTATACACACCCATACACACACACAAACACACACACACACACACATAAAAAAACAACAACAACAATTGGCAGTCGTTGGGGACTGGCGACAGAAATGAAAACATAAACTATTAATATCATACCCGCAACACGCCATACTTGTAGCTACAGATATACTAAATAATAACATTTCCGTGTGATAGTAATGGCCTGGTGACAGGGTTTCTGTTAGTTGCCCGGTCCGCCCCTTTCTTAGCCGCCTTACCATAACCCGGTAATGTTACCAGGTACATGGAACCTACAGTTGAACTGGGAATCTGAATCATGGAAGCGTTCTGACGTATTTAACAATACACAGCAAGGTGTGCCAGAGGTAAAGGTCTGCGTAAGGACCTGCGAAAATCCCCGTGGAGACAAAGAATCGAACCTGTGACCTTTCATTATCCAATCAGACACATTAATCACTGAGGCACCACACCGCAACAGATATACTGCAACATTAGAATGTAGGTGACTCAAAATAATAAAATTTTACCCATCAAAAAATCGCCCAACGCGCCTATAGTTTTCACTTCAAAAACTAAAAATCTAATTTTGTCCACAACGCGAATCTTCTCGAAAGAGATTAACAGTACCAAGCTATTGTGTCAGAGGCAGGAAAAACAATTAATTTGCTCAGGAAACCACAGTTTAACGTTGAATCAGAACCACGGAACGTCCTGGTGTAGCTCATATAATCAAATACAATTACTAAAATTCCTGATCACCACGGGATTTGAATCCGCGACCGGAGAGAGAAACTTTCAGAAACCGAGGTTGGTGGTGTAACGGTTAGCGTTCTTGCCTCGCATTCGGAAGGATGGCGGTTCGAATGCCCCTCCGGGCATCCAGATTTGTGTTTTCCATGGTTTCCCAAATCACTCCAGCCAAATGCCGGGATGCTTCCTTTAAAAAGGCCATGGCCGAATTTCTTCCCATTCCTTTCCCCGTCTCTAAAGACCTCGCTGTTAAGAAACGTTAAGCAGTTAAAAAAAAATATTCTGAATTAAGCGCTGAGCTACCACACCGCCTTCTTTCGCAGTATACGTGTTCTAAGAACCACCAAAATTGGATAAAAACAGTGGGTTTGTATGAGCAACGTTGACAGAAATTAAGTGAGAGGGGAAAGAAGGAGAGAGTTTAGGTGTTTGTAAGTCAGAAGTAAACAGTATTTTTCTATTTGTTTTAAAGTATATGTATTCAAAGTTCCACCAAATCAGATAAAAACATTTAAAACAAAAAAAGTATTTTTTATATATTGGATACGAGTATAATTTATACTTTCAGTGCTGTCCATGCGCAACACGTCACACTTATAACAACAGATATACTGTTAACATTCGCATGTTGGCGATACAAACTCATAAGATTTTACCTATCCATAAAGCGTCCAAAGCGCAACACGTCATAGCGTGACGGTGACGCGACGACATAGCATGTCGGTGACGAGAAGTTGCGAACTCTAAATTTACCACCATTTCAAACATCGCCTTACGAGCTTATAGAAGTTTTCACTTAGAAAAAGATTGTAGTAGATTGTGCTATCGAGGCGTGGTGGCTCGCATCGGCAATATTGCAGCGCTACTCCGTCTTTCTGCCGGTCAGATTTTCGCTCCCTGCCTCTTTACGATCGCTCAAGCCGCGACTCAGTGCAGGGGCAATAGCGCTGTACCGCGCAGCGCAAGCTGGCGGAAGGGATTTGCCAACTCGACACATGCACAACTCTCCTTCGCAGAACGTGAGAAACGGAGTGAAGACTTTTATTAAACCTGCCTTGGCAGACTGCTAATAATGAAGGCCGCTGTCTGAGGGAGACAATGGCTGACAGAACAGCGCAGACGTAGCTACGAACTGGGAACTAATAAGCGCAGTAATATCGAATGCCATACGAGCAGCATGTGTGAGAGTAGAAGGGTGTTCTTGCGATATCAGCGCTCGACGATTTCATTAAAGTTTCGCATTACCTTCATCCACTCAGCGATTCTCTCTTATGTTCTTTGTCTGGTGCGGTCTTGCACCGAGACGTTTATTACAGCTGCTCGCGTCAGCACAAGATCGTCAGATATTTAAACTATTCGTCGGTGAATATGCGGCAGTTATGGTTAATCCAGACAGAATGTAAGGACTACCGTACAGCATTTCGTGCAGAATGAGATGTAGTCGTCGTTTCATTAATTACAAAGCTCATGAAATATACTAAATAGACAATCTCTCGCCGGCTCATACAAACAGGAGCTATGGGGAGGGAAAACAATATTAGCTGTCTTTCGGAGTTAGTCATATCATCATTAATTTTCAATGCCCAATGGTTTTCTTATTTCATGATTATTTTTAATATTCCTATCAGTGTGTACAGTGAAATGACAAAAAAAAGTACTGCAAACTTTTGCAACACATAAAACATAGATCCACAAACATTAGTCTCGTATTATTATTATTATCACAATTGTTATTTTTATTTGTGAATGGGTCCTATTGAATCACGCAAAGCCTTGATTCTCTTGGCACGTAATTATGAATTTGCCCTATTTTTTCAGTGGATAATTAGATCCAAGGCTTGTCAGTCCCTGGAGTAATGGGGTGAGCTTAAGTTTTTGCCATCGGTATGCGATTTCTATAACACATGTTCCCTATGATTGCATATTTTTACTGTGAATTGTGTGATTTTTGAGGTGGATCATGGGTACCGTGTATGGTCACTGTCACATCCGAATTCTCCACAAATTTGGATATTGCACGATTCTAACAGCCGGTCAAAGAAGACGCGCAGTTGGGCTCCTTTCAAACACTATCAGGTGCTTATAACGCTGTCTCACACAAATACGTATTATCTCTGCGTCAATTACACTGATCACTCAACACCTGACGCGATTCACGGCCCTTATGTAATCTATCACAGCCGGCAACAACACTAAACACGAACAACAATACTGCACTCTGGTGCACTTCTACTTGTCACAGCAAATTACTACTCTAATCATCCACATATCGGCCGATGGTGTGTAAGTGTACGAAGATACATCAATTCTTTTGTCAGCAAGTGTATATGGATTGAAATGCGGACGAGGAAGAGACTATAATTGTTATGGTGTATGATTTTTGGGAAACTTCTTACAAATGTAGCAGTTAATAAAATTGAGTGGATATTGTATATAGATAAAATGTTCTCGGGAAACTAGCCGAGGGAGAACATTTGTAATGCTCGACGTTTCGGCGGGAATATTCTCTGCCGGCATTGTCAAGTGTCACTTAACAATGCTTTTTTTTTTTTTCGCTTGCCTCAACGGCTGTGTTTGTGAAGCCACACTGCTTTACAGTTTTACTTCTGTGGTTCTGATTCGTTGGGGACGCTTTTTATGGATTTTTTCTGTCAGGGGAAAAACCTGGGCTGTGGTCATTCGAAATGACCTTATTGGTAAAAACCCCTGCTGTGTTCGTGTACTGTTTTTCACAGTTCAAACTGGGTTGTGGATTATACTGAGGGGCACTCTGTACTTGTGCCACGTCTTTGGCATTATTGTTCCAATTGTCTCTGTTCTTGGATTGTCTCTTGTCTGGTTTAGTCTTTCTATAAATTTTTCAGTTTGTTTAATGATTTCTGCTTGTACTGTGGAGATTTCTGCTTCCCTGTGGAGTGTTGCTGTAGGTGTGTACCTCGGTGCGTTGTATATCATGCGGAGGTATCTGTTTTGTAATCTTTGGATGTGTTGTAGTTTCGATCTGCTAGCCAGACCCAATATTTGGCAGCCATATAGGAGGAAGGGCCGGATTATGCATTTGTATAGGTGGTAGTTTTGTGTTTGTTCGGAGCTCCTTGCTGCGTAATACTGGAGAGAGGTTCATTATTACCGCTAGACCTTTCCTTCGGCGATCGAGAATGTTGCTGTCGAAAAAAGTAGTTTTTTTATCTAGTATAATCCCTAGATACTTGTGCTCGTTAACCCTTGGATTTCCTGGCCCCATTATTGTCAGAGCTCTGTTTAGTTGTGGCCTTTTGTTGGTAAAAATATATGCTGGCACATTTCATTGCATTTACTTTCACCGTGTTTTTTTTCTGCTCCATGTGGTGAAATGCATCCAGGACCTTCTTTGCAGCCTTGTTAGGTTTAAATCGTGCCTGTTCCCGATCATATACATGCCCGTATCGTCTGCAAATTGTGCCAGCTTTACGTGGGGTGGTGTCGGGATTTTTGTTAACATATATACTGAATAGTGGTGAAGAGATCGGGGCTCCCTATGGTATTCCGGCTTCTATCACCTGGTGTTGACGATCTCTGTCCCTTCAGTTGATACGTAGAATTTTCTATCTTTCAGGTAGTTTCCAATAAGTTTTTATGTAACAATTTTTAATTGTTGTTTCGTTTTTTTAGGCTTCGTTATCAAGTTGGCATGCCAGATTTTGTCATAAGCCTTTATCGATGTCTAGAAATACTGCTGCAGTTGACTTTTTGCGATTGAAATTTGCGGTGATTTTCTGTCTGTTATTCGTAATAGTTGTGGTTGTTGCTGCGACGCGGCTCTGGAAGCCGAATTGTTCTGGCCTGATCGTGTTTTCCGTCTCGAGGCTTGGACTTTATTCTTTTCAATAGTATTCTTTCCAATATTTTCGATGTTGAAGATAGTAGGCTTATGGGGCGATAGTTTGTTGGCTTGTCTGGGGTCCCTTGCCTCTCTTAGGTATTGCTATTATCTTTGCTGTCTTCCAGGCTGCAGGAAAATAGCTCTGGAGGAGACAGGAGTTGTAGATTCTTGTTAAGAGTACTATGGCTTTGGTTGGTAGCTTTTTCAAATGTTCATTTGTGATTTTGTCATGGCCTGGAGATTTGTTTTTTTGCGATCTCTTTGATTGTTTTGGCGTACTTCGCGTGGTGTTTGTTAGCTCTGGTGGACGTCCGCCGGTTCCTGCATAATGATTTGAGCTTGACGTTCCGTCTCTTCCACTTTCCTTTGCTCTTCAGGTGTGAGTTGGTAGTCAGTACCGTATACTACTGTTGCTGCAAAGGTTTTCAGCTAGGATTTCGGCTTTGGCTAATGGTTGATAACATGTTCCCGCGGGTCCTGCTATGGCTGATTTTGCTTGACGCGGTTTTTTTGAGTGCTCTTATAAGCCTGCCACGGCTCTCTGTTTTGAAACATTAGGTTGGACATTTTGTCCTCCCATTTTCTCCGACCTTCTCTCTTGTATTCTCTCGCGTAGTTGTTTGGCGTAGTTTCGATACTGCCGTCTATCGTTTGGGTCGCGATACTGCTGCCATAGTTTCCGGTAGCGGTTTACGCAAGTAGCGTAGGTCCTCCAGTAAGGCGGGGAGCTCTGTTTGTCGATAGTTTGGGTATACTGTCGTAGTGCTGGCTCTTTTGTCTGCTTCAAGTATCGTTTTTGTTGAAGTGCTCTATAGCGTTATCTACTTTGTTTGCAGTTGAGACGTTGTAATTTGGTTTGATTTTACTGTGCACTGCTCTAGTAAATCGGTTCCAGTCTGTTTGTTTATGTATTTTTGGCTTCATGTGGGGAGGGATCCACTTCTCTATCTTCAGAATTACTGGTAAATGGTCGGAGGATAGCTAATTTTTAGTTTTTACTTCCTTTATTCCGTTTACATTTTTTTGCCAGAAAGATGTCCTATAACGTCTGGTCGATGTCTAGCGTTGTGCGGGATGTGCGTTGGGCTCTGTTGGTCCCAAAACTTCGATGTTTCTCTGTTCCAAGAGCTCAAAGAGTTGCTCACCCCTCGTGTTGTTTGTTCTTGAGTTCCAGCTGTTGTGTTTTGAATTCAGATCGCCTCCGATGATTACTTTGTTTCCAGTTGCGAGTAGTTGGTCGATATCGAATTCGTATAGTGTTTCTACTCGGTGAGAGATATGCTCCGATTATGACAATGTGCCCCTCCTTGCAGTGGATTCGTATGGCTGTAGCCTCCATGTCCAGCGTCTGTGATACACTCACTATTTCGTGGGTTATGTTGTTTCGTACAGCGATTGCGGTGCCGCCGCCTCTCTGCCCTTGCCTGTCGGTGCGATAGGTCTGAAACCCTGGGAGTCTGAAGTTGTCTGCTTGCTTTAGGAATGTTTCACTGAGGAGGACTATGTCCACCTTTTCCCTGTTTGTGAATTCGAGTAGTTCAAGTCTTTTGTTTTTTATTCCGTTGGCGTTCCATGTTGCGATTTTCAGGTCTTGTAGTTGTGCTTGCGCCATTAGTATATTAATGATATTACTCCTTCGACGAGGGCAAGGATTTTGTTCCATCTCCCTCTCGCTGTTTTCACCTTTTCATTGTTTTTTTTAGTGTGCTGAAGATCTTTTTTAATTCAGTCCCGAAGGTAGTAGCTATTTCTGTTAGTTCTTCCTGTGCGCCTTCGCTTTCAGTTGTCTGCTCCCCCTGCCATTTTCTCTGCTCTTGCTTGTTTGGATTTTTATGCCCTGACAAGGCTGGTGAGTATGTTCGGTTTTGTGTTTGACCTGAATGAGTTCCGCCCGGGTGTACTGTTTTGTTTTTCCTTTCGTTTGCTTGCTGTCTTCTTTGTCTCTTTTCCGGTCGCTTGGGCGTGGTGGTCTCAGCAGGTTCTTGGTAGGCTTTGCATCCACGCCAAGACGCCGCGTGTTCTCCTCCGCAATTCACACATGTTGCGCGCTCTGTTTTGGGAAGTGTGCAGTCCTTAGTTAGGTGTGGGCTTGCACATTTCACGCATCTGCTGGGTAGATGACAATAATTAGAGGTGTGTCCGTGTCTTTGACACCTTGTGCACTGCGGAGGTCCTTGTTGTTGGCGATATCGCTCAATCTGGACTCTGGTGCACAATATCGAACGTTCGTTGTAGATTTTTTCGGAACTTGGATCGTTTTCCAGCGTGACTGAATAGATTGCCAGTGGAATTAAGTCTCTCGTCTCCGGGTTCCTTCTTTTGAACTGGTGAACTGCGTTTACTAGATATCCTTTGTCCGTGAGGTCGTCTGCTATTTCGTTTGTTAGTATTGTAGGTGGTAGGCCTTTTATGACCACCTTAAGGAGTCTCTCCTGTGGTAGTTGGTGGCTATAATAGCTGATGTTGTTTTTGTTGAAAAATGCTATCAGGGCTAGGTAATCTTCCTTGTTTTCGACGAAATATTTGAGGCTGTTGCCTCGATACACAACTTTCAGATTCCCTGTTAGGTATTCTTTGATGGTCTGGTTCATCTTTATGAAATTTCTTGTTTCATATATTACGACGGGAGGAAATCTAGCCTCGTTAGTCGGTTTTTCTTTCCCTTTTGGTGTCTCAGTGTTTGTTTCCATGTCTTCGGTATCCTTTGTGGCCTCTTCTGCTAGCGCGCTGTATCGATTACTTACTGCCACCTGTGTATGGTTTGCTCTGTACTTTTGGTGTACTGCTTGGCGGGTGCGCTTGCTCATTTTTCTTGGGAACTCGAAGGGCGCTTCCTCGTTTTTGTTGTGCATTGTTGGTTCCTTCCTTTTCATAAACTGTTGTAGTTTTCCACTGTTTTCGTTGTAGTTTTTCTCGGGTTCGTTTGAGTCTTCTGAGTACATTTCCCAGTCTTCTTCATTTTCTTCAGATTCCGTCCCGGGTGGGTGTCTGTGCTGTCAGGTAGTTCTTCTCTCTGCATCGTTAGTCCTTAGCCTGTTCGTCGCCGTTAAAGTCAGTCCGCGAGGCTTACCAGTGAAACCCTTGTTGTCACCGTTAGGTATTCCCGGGTTCCACAGTAATGCCGGATCGTCAATAAGTCACAATACACTGGTCCTAAACAGTAGTCCAAACGATGTCCAATATATCCTTGCTTCGTCGTCACCAGTATGACTTCCCTATGTAGCAGAATAGCACACGATAAAACTGCGATCACTATTCCTCTTCTTTAACAATGCTAGTTTCCCAAGAACATTTCATTTATATCATATCTTATATCTTTAAGTGAGCAAATCTTGTATATATATATTTTGGATCTCGGAAACGGTTATAACGATTTGGATGAAACATCGTATTTAGCTAACGTTTTGCTTTTTAAATTTATCTAAATAGGTGTCTTCACTGCAAAAACGCGAATTTACAAAAAACGAACAATTTTTAAGTTTGGTATCTCGGATACGGCTCTAAAGCCATCTCGTAGAGGTTTTAGGTACTAGATGCATACTAATTGTTAGGTTCTCTTTGGACTCAACAAGGTACTCATATCTCTAAACGAACAATTCATGTGTACTAACTGACCCATGCGAATATTTCGCACAATATCATGATCAATCACCGAATGGTAATATAATAATGAGGAAATAAGTAAATGCAAGTATTTAATGAAAGGTATTTTATTTTGAAGAGTAGTAATAAACGTAAATTTCACTTTAAGTTTCGTTAACATTAAATATTACATACTTAATCGTAAAACATTTCAAAAGTAAATATTTAAAAAAATATTGGCTTTGTCGGAAGTCATTTTTTCAATCTTCTTTACTTTACATAACTTCTCTGAAAACAATATTAACAAGTGTAATGTGATCATCATTGATTTTATGATCGTATGTGTATCTCACACAAAAATAAATATTAATGAATCTACAAACTCATGAAAAAACCTCATACGTGTATCCATACGAAAAAACAGGTTCTGATAAATATAATCTTGCCTTTTGAAGCGTCTGACCTTGTGATTTATTAATGTTCAAATTGTTTTCTTATCATTTAGAAAGGTAGGGTTGGTGGTGTGACGTTAATGCGAGGTAAGAGCATAGTTTTATCGGAGTGAATTAATTTAGCACTGATGATGTACTCGTCTAAGAGAATTACCACTAATCTTGCACCAATAATTAATCTCTGATTAGTATTAATATTTCTATTTAATATAATAATAGCACTTTTCTTTAAAAACAATTTATGAGGTGGTAAACCAGACGATCTAGCAAATTGCTCTAGCTATTTGGATGAAATTTCATATGTAGATAAGGATTTGATTTTCAAGTTTGTAATACAATGTCACAAAAAAAACCAATTCCTGGATTTGGTATCGTGGAAACGGCTTTAACCTCATCTCGTAGGATTCAGGTACCAATAAGCCTACTGATGTTAGCTAAGCTTCTCTTTGCAGGGAAGTGTGAAGTTAAAAATGCCTATAGGCCCTAAATCCTTCAAAAAAAAAAAATTAACTTTAATTAAACTTTACTCAAAATCTTGAATATTGAACAGAATTTGAAAGATGTCGAGTGAAGATAGGTCACCCAGGTACTGTTCTTTAATAGTGCAATATCAGAAGAACGATATTCATATTTCTGTTGCTCCATTGATTTATTTCTAGGTTCCTTTTATCTTTTAAGAATATATCCGGCAAAAATGAAAAACTTCATTTTAAGTGGAGCGTAGATACATATATTTTACAATGAAACGAAGAAACTTTTATGTCATTGTACTATGCGATATGAATATACTTTAAAAATAACATACAAATAGGATTATACGGCACATCCACGATAAGAACATTAGTGCCAAGAGAGCATTAATGACAAGTTACACAGAAAGAAACTTGGCAAGGAGTTCTTAAAGCAGTCACTTTGGCATTCTGTATGAAACCATGAATAACTGAATCCTGGATGGTGGGAATTGAAAATAGGAAATAGCCGCACCCTTTCAAATTTTAATCCAAAACATAAACTGCTTAGTCACCAAATTTTGTGCTTCAATTTTTATCGAAAATGCCCACCTATACCATTAATAAATTAGATTTTTCCTTCTTCAGTGATAAACAGGAAATTTATTTTCAACCTTTAGCCTTAGTTTATTTCGTCAGTATTGTAATTACAACCTAGAAACAGAGTGTAAGAGAAAATTCCCACCATTCATTTGGATTTACTGTGCTGGTTGCGAATGAGGCAAAATGTCCCTGAATTCTTGTGCACTATTACAGGTCGTCTGTATTGGAGTTGGAATTATGTTTACGTTCCGTTACAGCCTTGTTGTGCTGCCACCGCTGAGGAGAAAGACGAAGAAAGAAGTCGCGTGCGGCGTCCTTTCCGGGAACTTGTTAGGCGCCGAGCCGCCGCCGGCGTCACTTCCGACTGACGGCGACGCCGAAAATAAGCCATCTTATGCATATAGATGGCTCCCTGATAATGAAACGGAAATATTTTATCGGCAGGTTTCGAGTGGTAATCCGACAAATTGGTTCGCTTTCCGTCCTAGACTTTGGCATTTTTTCACTGAGTCCGTCGGTTTGGATTAAATTACAGCAGCGCAACGTGAACTGACTGATGTCTTTTATTTCCTTTTTTTCGACTCCGCGGCGTAGCATCGGTTTACAGCACAGTCCTTAAAACCAAGATGTCTGTCACTCGTTTTCGTGAGGCACTTGCAGGTCTACAATTTTTAAACGCCAGTCAGACTCTACAAATAGCTTCCATTTAAATGTTACAAACGCCTATTACCAATTTTACCCATACACATTATAAAATATGGTATTTAAGCATAAACCAAACTTTTAGTGGGGCTTATGCCGTTTGTACAGTAATTTGTACAGTAATTTTCAGCTGTTTTTTATATATACTGGTATGGAACTTGTAAGATTTGGTGTTACTAATGAATATTATTGCAGTCTTGACAATAGGTTGGCCAAATTTATTGATCAGATTTTTAATGAATTTTCTTGCCCATCATTTAGCATGCGATCAAGCTAGTTTTAAACATCAACCACTCTCCCATGGCAATTTCACCACACATCCATTTTACCCCTTTTCTGTACCTACCTACTTCTGCCCTATAAAAATTTCGGCTTTAAATTTTTTCAATGTTTTTAGTATACTATTCATCATTTCTCTTGGTAACTTATTCCAATCCCTCCCTCCGCCCACTTAGCTATAAGTGTCTTTTTGTTTGTGCAGTGTGTAATTACGATGTGGAGATTGGTGACATCCTGGAATTCGCTTTAATGCCTGCGGAAAACCGTCTATATACAGCACGGTCGGTACGCGAGGGCTCAGGCTCGTGCCCGGACCCGTTGTACCTCCCCGTCGCAGTGAGTGGTGTCGCAGCGCACTGAGACAAACTGACTAGTCAGTCTATGGAACAGGTAGTATCTATTAAATAGAGGAGCGTGGAGCGAAGTCACTTTCTAATTGTAACATGGCAATGTTTCAAGCCTTGATATTTTGGCCAAGGCAACTGCCATATGACCTATATGTTCAGTTCATTATAATTCGAAATCATAGTTATGAGATGCTTGACTCGTACTTCGCTATATCTCTTTGAATTTACTTGGTATATGACGGCGCAGTGATACGTAGTAGATTATGAAAGCTTTCTGCTAAAGAAGTTGAAAAACGTTGATTATATTTAGTAGTCGTAACACACCACAAATGCTGAAGTGCTCCGCAAAAGAAGAAAGATATGGAAATACCGGTCATCATAAAAACACGGATGCTTTAGTACCTTGACGACATCATGAGGAATAATAGCCGTTATGAACTCCTGCAGCCTGATTTCCAGGGGAAAATACCGGGAAAGAGAAGTGCTGGTAGAAGAAGAACTTCTTGGTTAAAAAATCTGAGAACATTGACCTCCAAGATAACTACGGAGTAATCCGAGCATCAACCAACAGAGACGAGACAGCCAAGATGGTTGCTGACATCCGGAACGGATAGGGACCAGAAGAAGAAGTCATACCAATGAGATAATAAATATATTAATGATTTGAAAGCTTCGTGTCTCAACTTGCTTAATTAACAGTAGATGAGAAATCTTCAGATAACTTTACGCAATACAGTAGGCTAGCAACCTTTTATTAAAATGTATCTAAGAATACGTATCGATGTTATCAGAAATAGAAGATCGATTAATCGATAGTTACATAGGTGTATTATTCTCGCAGTACGACTGTGATAGTAGCGCGGTAACGGTGATATGGTGAATCAGTGAATAAGTGTTTTATGAAGATTTCCCGGGTCCACTGCCGCGTCGTAAAATGAATGCTGGCTTTCGCATTCGCACAGTCATATAAGCCAGAAGACATGGAACAGTTTAATTACGTTAATGGAGTGTAATTAACATGTGCTTAGTGGCCATGTGATTGGTGTGTGGAGGTTGATCATAGTAATTACTGTTTAGACTTTCTCGAACTTAGTCTTTTCACTCGGAAGGACATGCAAATTTCGGATTAATATAATCATGTGTCGTTTGGTGGTCCGCGTGTTTGTACCAGTTAAACTGTTAGAATAAAAGTGTGTGTATCTGCATCCATTGACCACGTGATTGTCTAATATTGCCTTACCCTGTCACGTAATTGATGTTTAAACTATGCAAAGAGTTGAAATTGCACGTAAACACACTTACCAGCCAGCCATGGTGACTGCATTAATAATAATAAAAAAATATACGAAGTCTCGAAACCATCCATTAAGTGGGTCAAACATCATATTAGTGACTGATTTAATAAAACTGTAGAAAGAAGTAATTCTACGAAATATAAAGCCTTAAACATTTGAAAGAATAAAAATGCTAATATCGCGTAATGGCTTTCAGTTTCTCAGCTTATTAAAAAAAAAATCTCATCTCGATATTTGATGCTTGTGTAATATTTTTACTAGAGTCCGAATATCGTTATAAGCCTCTTTGCAGTTTCATCAAAGAAACGAAACAAAGTGTCCTAATGTTACTTCACTAGAACTGTAAATGTGAGGATCTTTACGCCTCCGTAATTGTTTGTTATCCTATTTGTGTTTCTCCTATGTCATTCCAAAATTTCAGATTAAAAATCATGAGAGGACAGAACACCGAAACTGTGTTATAAACAATCAGCGTAGCTTGAAATTCAGTGATCTATATAGTATATTAAAATTAATAAATATTTTTCTTGTTCGTAAAAATATTTAGACCTTACAAAAGTGTTTTCTTAAATGTTTATAATTGACATGATCAGATAAAAAATATTTAATACAATAAATAATCACAATAATATTAATCTAGAAGTTTCTGCCATGTGTCATTTATCAATAGATTTATGAAAGAGAAAATGCCTAGTATTTAAATAGTTTTGTCTTGTTGAACTTGATGATGTCTGTTGATCCATCTCCTGCTGCAGACATATGTAGAAAAAACGTAGCTTTGCAAATTTGGTAAAAACTATAAATGGTTTGTTTTAGTATGCTGCCTCAAATCACTAGAGTTCAAAGAGTAATTCATGAATAATGTTTAACACGTCGGCTTTGTCGTAAATACATACTTCATATTAAAATTATATATATAGTGGATGCAGCAAAAAAAAATAATTTCGTTTACATCTCTTCCCAACCAATATATCCACATTTACTAGGTGTTAAAAATGATATCCAGTATTTGTTTTCACTCATCTTTTAACTATCCCTCAGATAAATATTCAGTGTCCTTTTTCTTTTCGGAAGCGATGTTCGAGGATGTAACGAACAAATGTAAATATCCGAAGAGAAAAACTTCGTAACCGTATCAGGATTATCACACATAGCCTGTTTCATTTTCTGAATGATTTTAACTGTATTAGAATTACAGATAAATTAACTCCATCAATGCCAATACTGACAGTGAAGATATTACTAAACTTGGAAAACGCGAATTATAATAAACACGTTATAACAGCATATTCTACCGTTTCGTTGTTCTCATAGGCCGGTGCCTGTTTCCCTTTGTTTCTGCATGAATTAAAAAACTGATATTAATTCATCATTATTGTGTGTTTTTTGCCATTATTTAATAATGTTTAATTTTTTAACAATTATACACCCAATTGCAAACATTGATTTATGCTATAAATCTGCAGTAACCACCAACTGAATATATCATTGAAGGCGTAAACAGCTACGATCACAAACCAAGCCTGGTGTTTGGGCCGTGAGGCTCGGGTCTGGCATTCGGAAAGACGTGGGTTCAGATTCCCGTTCCATCATACAAATTTCCATAGTCTCCCGAGATCACTCCAGTCGACTTCTGGTATGTTTCACGCAAAAAATATCACTGCAGAATTCCTTCTCGTACCTTGCCCCAATCCTCTCTCGCATCTAATTACATTAATGCCATAAAGCGTAAAACCATAAAAAAAGATGTCACAAAATAAAAATAAAATGTTTTAAATAAAAATAACCATGAATTACTTTAAAAATCTGAATTCTGCAATGATTCTTAAACTGAAGAAGAGATATTATACAATTCTCTGATATGGTATATTCGTTATTCTTTTAAAGAATCCTTTCACTTGTATTCAATGACACAGCTAATGTAAGTTACGTCGATACGGAGATTATTAAAGAAAATGAGTGTATTTTATTACCAGTAATGGCTGGAAATTATACCTGTTGTTCCCTCTTTGAGAAATATTTAAGTCTGCCCAGATAAGACGAAGTTTAGGTTGCAGGTTATCAAACCTGTGCCTTTCTTACATTACAATTGCCGGAAAGGTGACAAGATCAACTTTCAGACTAAACACAGTTTCTCCTAAAAGTAACAGGATTTTCATGGAACTTTGTGTTTGCCACATTTAGTAGATATTAACACGATATGGAATTTTGGACAATTTAAGTATCTACTTTGTTTCTAGCGTGAAAATATTTTATACCCACCTTGAGAGATTTCATTTTTATCTCATTCAATAAATTCCGTAGAATTTTTACATACATCGCTTGTATCATACAAAGAAATATTCCAAGTTGCCGCATAACTCTTGAATGAAACTGGCATTAGTCAACAAAATTCCTTGCGGGATTGTAATGTTGGGAACAAGAATAAGACTTTCAGTACTTCATATGGATTGGATCTTTTGTCAATTTCTCTACAAACCGAGTTACGACGACCACTTATGAGAATCGCGATTAAATAAAAGGAAATGGCGATACAGTGTTTTTTTAGACCTTTTCTGCAGCGCTTAATTAAATTATACTATCTACTATATAATTTCGTAAGGTCACCCACTCACCTTGATAGCTATTGGCTGGAAAATGGTGAAGTCATGGGCCAGCCTTCGCTCGCAAAACAGCAACCAGAGATATCATTATAAGAAATTCGTGGTTATGTCCACAATTTAATACTACCAAATTAATAGCCATAATACAATCATTAAGCTTGATTTTCGTAGCGTTTCATAGTAAAAAAAAAAAAAATGTTTTGCGACTGAAAAAAAGTGGATCTGCTTTTCAGAAGCATGTTGCTAATGAAAGCAACTTAAAAAAAACTTTAAAAAATTATTCATGGTCTCTGCTGTAACCACGAAGGACAATTGGTATTCCGGCTTCTACAAATTTCAATCTAATTAAAATTTTCACTAATGTTGTTGCTTGACCAAAGTTTATGCATTACGGCTTATTTGCTTTTTAAGGATTTTACTGACCACTTTCGTTAATGGCTTTTGTTAATGTTCGCTATACGAGAGTTATCGAGTATTATGGAAATTCATTTCTTTGGAGTTGCTCGTTTAATAATATGGAATGTATATTAAGTTCTCTGGCCATTACAGATACTATGACCAATGATTACGTTATGAGTGTTTGCCCAGTCTCAATAAAAAAAAAAATAAAAATAACGTGATGCTTTCGAAGCAAACAATAATTTCTAAAATTTTGCAGAGTGAACTTTAAGGGTCAAATACAACTCAAGTTTCTATTTAAATAATACGATTGCGCTATCGTCCCTGTTCGTGTTTAATACCTACCTCTATTAATTCTTCTGAGTTCTTCAAGCTCAGACATTTTATTCACCCTGAAACACTGGTCAATTGTAAATTTGGTTAAATCAGGTCAACTTGTCATAATCTTTCATCCTAGAAACCTGAACTATTCTAAACCCGTGATGATACGCAAAAAACGGTCACGAGCTTACACTAGTTACTAAATAACTTCATTGCAACTTGTTTCTTAAGTCTTTCTACGTTGAAGGTATTATAGATTATCGAATTAAATGATGACATTTCAACTAGTGTAGTTCTTTGTATGTTTTGTGTGATTTAAAATTTGATTGAATAGTCTTAGAAGGATTTTTAGTTTCACACAGCCGTTATAAAATAACAGATCAATTTCAAAATAGTAATAACTTGATACTCTATACATTCATATGTACCTAAATGATTAATTCTTTGTATCTAGCATCGTCCTGGTCGTTAACTTTACCTTGAGGTCTGCGATAGGTGACACATCTCCTGAATTAACAATTATTTGCATATGACAAATACAATAGGTACTTAATTTCTTCTCTTATTCCAATTTTTTTCGCTTATTCATAGCTAACTCATACCAAGGAGTATTTATTTGTGTGATTCTGAAAGAAGACATTAGTTATTATCTACGTGGCTCAATGGTTTACAGTTTTACACCATACATCACAACACAAAAAACGATAATGTTTGGGTTAAGAGTAGGCAGTCCTTGAGAAAGTATGTTGCTGTTTGAGCAAGCATGATGCTGTTTTGTAATGTGAGCTATCTACACTGAGACACCTTATACCTTTTTTACTATTACAATCATTACATTAACAAGTACACTTATTTTGAAATGCAAGAGGGCTATGAAGTCTAATCTAAGAGGAAGAGAAGACATAGAAGGACTACGTAAAATAAAGTCCAAAGCGGCCTAATCTGTGAAGTAGTAAAAGAAGATATAAGCAGCTGAAAAACCTTTACCTAAATTTGATCTATTAACACATTTCATAAGTTGGTACATTACTTGTGTTTTACGTACCGAAGCAATTTTCTCAAATTGCTCCCAACTTCCAATCGAGTTGGAGGATTCACTCGTAACTCGTTGGGGAAGTTGAAGCCTAGCTTTCCGGTCAGACAGAGTGACTTCGCCCTAGAATGGACGACGCAATTACCAGGAACATTTCTTAATACCTGCAATATAAACTTCTGGATCGAACTTTCCGTCGTACTTCCCGGCGTCTTGATGACGTCATAAACGTACAACAGTCACCAGCAAACTTGGTAATCCCGGGAAACTTAACGAGCTCTAAATTACTCTAATGGTCGGCAGTCGGCACCCATGCACGCTGCACCTCGTTTCAGCCTACCTAGAGCACTAGTTCAACCTCAAAAGAAAAAATTCTCATAATCGTAGAAATATCTGTCATCGATACGTTTTGTTACACAAATTACTATAGGCATTGGCAGTATGCACCGTCATATTTTTCCCCATGGTACATGAATTAAACTTTTTTCTCGTTAATCTAATTTCAAGGTTTTAATTGCACATTTGTGTTTGATCTACCACTCACACTTGAATTTTTATAAAATTGGTTAATATTTACCTACATTTGTTCTGATAAGTTATGAATCTTAACATGTCAAAACACTCGATCATAATACAGGATATGAAAATGACTGCCATATATTTGTTCCTCAAACTTATTAACAGTTATATATTTATATTGCTTTAAATAAGAAATATATTCTTTCAAAACACAATAATATCATTAAAGATTCAGAAATACTTAACATACCTCGTCTCCTACCAAATAACACATTCTCCGTATTTCACCCTCAATTCTCTGTGCTTACATAACAAAGTCAACAAAAAATCTTTGAATGACATTTATTGAAATTAGAAACGTTAGTAGGAATCATACTGGTATTAATGTTCAGTCTATTTTATAAGTATTTTACGAAATAACAGTATAAACACATTGAGGTACATGTTTCCGACGTTTCACGGTGTTTGTGGGTTCAGTCTCATTTTAAAATGGATTTTAGCCGCTATTTAGTTCCATTAGTGCTAACCTGGAGCTGGTTTTCTCATATCCAAACTCAAGAAACTTTAAATTCCCCCTACTCTGTCTTTCTCCGAATATAATATTTATGTTAGCCCAGTTGGAATGTGTATCGGTGAATGTCAAGGAAAATAGTTTTCTGAATCTATTTTTTTTTTTTTGTTCTTTCCACTGATAAGGACGTAAAAAAGATACAAAAACCTCGTTTATTTACTTTATCTGGTTCTTAAAAGCAATTGATAAATAATAAATTTGGAGGCAAATGACTGTAAACTACATTTCGAACATCGCAGATTTGCTAAAATTTTATTAGATAATTTCTTGTACTTAAATTTTTGCCTCTCAGCTTGTTTCATGAAGATTATTGTGTATGAAGTAGATAATTAAGAATGTAGTTAGCACCATGTCTTGATGAAGAGGAAAGTCGCCAAAAAAACATGTAACTGATACTGTAGCTGATATTAATATCATCTTTAGCGAACAACTGTCACATATCGAGAGTCAAATTTGGTAGTGAACAGCGAATCTACCGAATATTGTGATACTTGTAACTACTTAGGACTAAAAATTTCAAGATTACGTCGTGATGAAACAGAAATTGTGTACCGAAATAAACGAAACAGATTTATATACAAAACAGAAAACAGCAACCACGTGAAGATATTAAAACAAGATCATTGCTATTGAAATATACCGTTTTGACAAACTTATGAAGTAATAATTTCAAGATATGACGGGTAAACTTATAGTAATATTTACAGTGACTTCCAATAGTCAGGGGATAGGAGGAAGCACATATTCAGATGGCGGTAACTACGCGGAAGAAACGTATAAATGTGTTGTACAGTTTCGGGTATTTCATTTGTTTTGTGCCATAATTGTGGCTGCAGGACATGAATTGACAGACTTTGAACACGGTATGATAGTTGACGCTAGACGCATTGGTCATTCGTGAAATCAACATCCCTCGAACATCAGCGTCTAGAGTGGCTTGTGAATATGTAATTACAGGAATTAGCTCCCGCCATGGACAACGCAGTGATCGACCTCTTATATTTAATGACCGAGACCAGCGACATGTGCGTCGAGGTGTCAGTATAGACAGACAAACAATAATGCGTCAAAGAACAGCAACATTCAGTGTGGGATGTACGGTGCGGACAGTGCAGTCACATCTGGCGTCGATGGGATACGACAGTAGTGGACCTACACGACTGTCTCTGCTAACAAAACGTTATGAGCTCAAGTGTCTCTCTTGTATTCGTTGAAACTTAGATGACTGTGTGGTCAGACGAGTCATGATTCCAGTTGATAAGAGCGGACGGTAGGGCTCGAGTAGTGCAGACCCCACCAGACAATGGTCTCAAGTGGTCAGGGAGGCATTGAACAAGCTGGTAATGGCTCAAACCTAATATGGGCTGTGTTTACAAGTCATGGTTTGGAAACTCTGGTCAAACTGAGCCAACATTTGAGTGGAATTGGTTAATTTCAGCTATCTGGAGACCATTGGTAGCTATTTATGGCCATAGTGTTCGCAAACAAAGACGTACTTTTTGAGACAATGCGCCATGTCACTGGGCCACAATTCTTTATCATTGCTTTAAGAATACACAGATCGCCAGACATGAATCACACGCATCTGGAACGTGATCGCAAGTCAGCAGGTGCACAACGTCCTGCAGCGGCGACAGTTTTGTAGTATGGAAGACTGTAGAGAAAGCATGGCTGAATATTTTTCAAGGAATATCCGACGACTTTTTAAGTCAATGGCATGTCGGGACACTGCACGTCGCCGGTGGAAAGAATTTCCCACACGATACACGAGGTCTACCAAGACTTTTGACATTTCATTTTATATGGGCAACCATTTCTACGAGACAACATTGCTTGAGAGAACGGGCAAGCGAAAGTTTACAATTGTTCCATACCCTCTATTTTACATTTTTGCTTTTAGTCCAAGGATTGTTGCTGAGTTTTATATTAATTTCGAGAATGTGGACATATGGTACAATAATAAGTTTCACGGCAGCCCGAAAATTGTTTTTCGTGTAAAAAGGATGCCGTGTAACGACTGCACATCGTAAACCAGCTGTTAATCTGACAGTTTAGTGAAATTTTCATCGCAGTCATGTTTTTCGCAGATATTTTTTAATGCTGAATTTCAAATTTACATGGGAATTCCTTTCTAAAGATTACCAGCGTATAAAATAAATTTGCTGTTTTGCCGTTTGATTTGAAATATATTTCATTCTGGCCAAGCTAAAAGACTGTTCACTCAGTGCAAATAAAAATATTTAAAGACTAATTTTCTAGGTTGGAATATAAGAGTCAGCAAATCAGATGGAAGATTTGCTCGAAGCGTTCGATAATTTTAATAATACATGAAGGTTAGTTTATTTTACAGAAATATTTAAATAAAGTTAAAAGAGATTATTGAGACGCTATTCTGATGTTAATTAATAATTTCGTTCTAATAATCTCGTCATTCTAAATAAGATCACTAGTGAGTTTTAAGGACAGTAACAAACGTTCACCTAAGTGATGTTTTAGGATAGTGTAGAGGAATTTATAGTAATAGTTATTAATCGTCTTTCTAAAAATCCTAGTTGAAAAATTTAAGAAGAAGAAGGCTCACCGAGAAAGATATTGTGAAAAAAATCAAGAAGATCTTTTACAGACTAAAAATTATTTCATAGTAAAATATAATTCCGTGTGGTAGTAATGACCTGGTTGCAGGGTTTCTATTGGCTGCGCATTTCGCCCTTGTCGTAGCCGCCTTAACCTATATCGGCAATCCTGCCGGGTACAGGGGACCAACAGTTGAACGTGGAATCCGAACCACGGAAGTATACTGGCGTACGTTACATTACATACGTTACAACAAGTTGTTCCACAGCTGAAGGTCAGGTTAAGAGCCTATGAAAATATCCATCGAGACAGGGATTCGAACCGGTGACATTTCGATCCACAGTCAGACGCCTTAGCGACTGAGCCACCAGACTGTTCGTCTTTCTTAATGACAAGGGACTTCTGAAAAATGGTGAAAAGGGATTTATTTTCTGAGTATACTGAAATATTTGTAAGAGCCTTGGATTGATAAGGGTAGAATAATTACTAGCAGTACGTGGAAGGGTTAAGTTATCCATAACAACAAGCTGGTACACAATGTCAGCCATAAGTGAGCGGGAAAACTTTTCTTTTGTTCCTAAGGGATTCAGGGATCGGCAGGTCGGTGAGGAAATTTCATTGAAACAATTGCCATATCCCGTATATTCCGACCCACGCACAAACTATATAGTTTCAACGCACCCTGCACCACCAGCTTTTTAGTAAATTGCAGACTGATAGTAATAACATAGGGAATTCACATCGGAGGCATATACTTTATCATGACTGCATTAAATTAAACTGAACTAAATCTTTTGAGGATTAATATTTTTTGTTTTGTTTATGATTTTACGGCTGGTCTACGTCGAAATCATTAGAGGCCGGAAGGGACTGGGGGCAAGGAGTGGAAAGGAATTTGGCTATGGTCTTTGAAGGAACCACCCCCGGCATTCACCTGGAGGGATTTGGGGAAAACACGGAAAACATACATTTGGATGGCCAGACGAGGATTCGAACCCGCGTCCAACCAAATTTTGTGGTATGAGGTTGATACCTATTTGTATTTGTTAAGATGACAAGAAACAGTAATTATTAAATAGACTGGTAGACAATAATTATTATATAAAGTACTGATCTTAGCACATTTTTCAAGCGAATTAACTAACCTGGGACTTTTGAAATACAATGTAGGTTTTTAGTTTGTCAATGACATCCACTCAATTATTTTCTTTTCCTAATAGTCAAAGAGAATAGTGATATAGATTACCTGTATTAGATTTCTGTAGTATATATTCTCGTATCTTTCGGATATACACATCTTGGAGGTATGAAGAGGCGTTCCTGGAATATAGAAGGGCTTACAACCGGGCACCGAGGAGCTTGCCAAGGTGGAAGCTTCCACTGTGCTCGGGCGGATGGGGAGTGTGATATATCAGCGAATACCTGCGAATTACTCACAGACTGCTGGTTTCCGGAGAATGGTCTCAGGACTCTGAAAAATACGGCTGGAACAGACCGGGCCACAACTCGCTGGCGACCTGCCTACGCATCTAAATGTAGATTTATGTGCGTGGGAGGAGCTCTGCACGCAGTAATTAAGTGAAACACTTGTTCCGGAGTTACGCACAACAGCTTTATGGCGCAGTCTACCGGTTAGGACTGCATTCGCTTTTGTATGAGTACTGTGCTGGAACTGCAGATGCTTGATTATTGCGTGAAGTCTGGATCAGGTTTGTGTTTGAAACTAATCCAAACAGTTTGCAGCAGATGAGGATAAATTTGACAATATGTGTATTTGCCCACAGAAATACTAGATTTCTCCTGTTGACGAGGCTTCAGCTGAGTGTGGAATGATTTTCATATATGGAGGAAGAAGATAAAAGCGTAAGTCATTCGACAGCACCGAATTTCAGTTTAAAAAATCTTATAATTTTTGTTCTCCCTTCAATTTAATCACTTATTCCAGTTGACGTGTTTCTAATAAAACATTTCAAAGCCTCTTGGAATTTTTTTCAAAATAAAGGATTTTCTGTTGCACTGAAATCAACTATGTTCTTTTTCACGAACAATCGTCTAAACGACTTCTCACATATTTTCACTGTTTATTAAGTCTATACAAATACTTTTACCCTGACAACGTGCTTCCTTAGCTACATTTGATATTAGTCCTATTTATTTTCAGGTGGTAAAAATAATGTTTTATCTTTCTTTGTGCTCCATACAATCTATTTTCAAAACGTATCATTCTAACCCTTTTCAGTCGTCTTGTCATTACTATAAATTAGATCTTTTGTGATTTCTTCAATTTTGTTTCTTATGGAGCAGAACTCAGTTTTTACACTTCTTCGCTTATTCGTTTCGTTTCCTCTTTATTCGAAGATTTTCAAAATGCTTTTTTGTAAAGCTTATTAATATTTTACCTCCATTATTCACCCCTATTTTATATACGTTCCATTATTTATGATTTTTATCACTTCGACTGTAATTCTTATTATTATTGTTGGAAATTCACTGTTCGCAAAAACAAAATTTCGAACAGTTGAATCCTCATTTACAGTTGAAATTGTTACAACGGATATAAGTGCAACGATGAATAAATATCAGAATTTGTTTCACTGTATTTTATCAAAGT
Source organism: Vandiemenella viatica (assembly GCA_031002005.1). Classification (NCBI taxonomy): domain Eukaryota; kingdom Metazoa; phylum Arthropoda; class Insecta; order Orthoptera; family Morabidae; genus Vandiemenella; species Vandiemenella viatica. The sequence continues at coordinate 141,170,650 of CM061919.1, forward strand.
ATTATTATTATTTAAAACATAAACACCAAACCTAAGTTCAGAAAATACTGTAGCATTTATTTCTAAGAATTATTATCCTCTACAGCTTCTACTGCGACTTTATGTTGCTTAAGATTTTGTTTTATGGATGTTGACATGTGGACTGTGCTTCTCTTCGTGTGTCCAAACAGTAGGTCTATGTCTCTTAAATTTCAGGGCGCCAATGACCTCGTCATCGTCGCGCCAGAAAACACAACCACCATCACCACCAACAACAACAACTCCTTAATTTCGCTTCATAACGTTCGAAATCCTGGAACTTTTCTTTTGTTTTTGGACCGTTTTTTACTTTGGACTTATTACACCATTGAAGATTTTTTCTAAAATTTCTTTGGAGTCATATCCTGTTTCAGCTATTTCTTTTTATATTTTAGTAAACTAACAAACGAGGACTTTAAAGATTTTTTTCCTAAAAAAAAAACATTTTTTTTTAATTGCATCTAAATGTTTTGTGGTTTTGAAATGTAATTCTTTATTATTTCTTTTCATGCATAACTTTTAACTTATTTGTGGACTGAAACTCTTTACAATAATTTTCTCTCATTTTTACCGAGTCTTCCACGTTAGACGAAGCGTCGTGAGTGAATCCAGTCACCAGCAAATAGGATACAGTACCACTCTCAACGATATGAATGCTAGTTGACAGGAGCATTAATATTATTCCGTGTTCTGATCGTAACTTTAACAAAGCTTCAGATTCAATGAATAAATCTATGATAATTAATCCCTAAGATTTATATATTAGGTGCCCTCAAATAGAGATAGAAAGGAAGTGTAGAGAGTCAAAATGATCCGAAGACGTCACTTTTCGTCAGTAGGCGTCATTTTGCGCGTGAGATTGAGGAACCGGCCTACCTAGCTCGTACGCTCTCCGGGTTTAAGCAACACGTTTTTCTTTCTTTAGCGGAAACTAATCTGTTGCGTATGAAGTACCCGTCGATTGCGAAATGAATCTAATTGCAAGAATTGTCTGCTATTATATTCAAGAAAATCCATTAACAGTCAATCCAGAAACCGAGCGGTGTAACGCATGCTATATAAAGTGATGGTGAAAACTTCAAACATCTCCTGTAACTTAATGAAATAGAATATCATTTCTGCATTGTATCCATTCTTCTCATGCACCTTGTTAAGCAACCAATGTTCATTACAATCAACTTGAAGTAATGTAAAACTACAAGTACTGTTACTGTTCACTCATTTACCAAAGCTCTTCCAAGAGGCATCTCACTCACGCCTTACCTGGAAAGCGTTAAATGAAAATCATGCACCTGTAATTTCCTTTCGGTCAACGGCCTCATACGACCGGTGTCTGAAACTTATAAAATGGTCAGAAGTATCTAAAAACTAATAGATAAGAATTGTCAGAATTACGTTTTCAGGAACTCAGTTTCTCTTTGTATAGACTCATAGACGGGTTCAACAATAAATTTCTCTCAGAATATTTCACCCCAACAGACATATACCAGGTAATTATTTCCTCTAAACAAAACACACTTCTTGAATATTCTCTAAATAACTGTACTTAAAAAATTGTACTTTCTTCTACATGTTACGTTGGACGATGATGATAATCATGCGTTTTCCAGTTTCTGCATATTTTGTAAAACATGCGGAGGCCTAATGCCTACATGAGCAGGTTTAAGGGTGATAACTTACTATAAACAGCGGAATATTGGAAGAAAATTTAAAGACCAGAAATTACTCCGATACAACTTCTCAAAAATGAAGGCTCAGATAATTCAGCAAGCAGGCACATGCAAACACTTCCGAAGGCTGATAATCGATGAAATTAGCTCACTCATATGTATATGCTCCTTGCGTCGGTAACTGGTATAAGGGCACTACCCTCATTTTGCTCTGGTATTTATACGTTCTGTCTGAATATCTCCGTCTGATATAATATGTTGACGCGTCTGCAAACTGCAGATCTTGTACGTAACACATCTCTTGTAATAAAGTCCCACCGAGCGGGGCGGTGTAACGGTTAGCGTTCTCGCCTCGCATTCGGGAGGACGGCGGTTCGAATCCCCGTCCGGGCATCGAGATTTGGGTTTTCCATGGTTTCCCCAAATCACTCCAGGCAAATGCCGGGATGCTTCCTTCAAAAAAGGCCATGGCCGAATTCCTTCCCATTCCATGCCCCCATCCTTGCCCCCCTTCCTTGCCCCCCATCCTTTCCCGTCTCTAAGAGACCTCGATGTTAAAAAGAGACGTAAAGCAGTTAAAAAAAAAAAATAATAATAAAGTCCCTTAAGTGTGGATCTGATATTGCACCACGAAACTTGCTGCAAAGCGTAAAATTGGTCCTTATTCCTCTTGATAAAGCTCTAGAATCGTCGTAACCTTTGCTATCAATTTCACACAATGTTTCCAGTCATAGGTCCCTATACAATTCTGAACCATTTTTACGAACTCCACATCCGTTATAACTTTGTTCTTTGATGTATTAAACACACCATATTGTGGTGTGACAGCGTCACCCACAATGAATATAATTAAATTATTATTAATTATATTCATAATTCCTTTTTTATTATATTCAAATTTATTAATTATTTAGTCTTGCAACGTGTAATTAATTGTAAATAATGAGGGTTGTCTGGATAGGTTAAATGTATGTTTAAAACCAGGGCGGCCAAAGGTATATTTTATTGTAAATCAATTTTTCTGTAAACGCATGGCTCAGAAGGGCTGAATATCGAAGGCTAGAAACTGCCATTTCGGCGGTTGAGAGAGGAACAATGGAGCAGGCGAGGCGACTCGATGGCGCCGGGACAGCCCGGCTTGAGTCCCGTTCGAAATCGGGCGGTGACCTACCCCTACCCCGCTACTACCCCGAAGGCCACGTAGGAAACGCGCGAAGGAGGCGGCGAATGCGACGCATGATATTAAACACGTGACGACGGAAATGTGTAGATAGCCAATCCTGAACATTTATTGGGGTCTACAATACTAATTCCGTGGAGTTCTTTTACATGTGGCGAGCAACTAGCCGAGGAAGAAGAAGGAGCCATTTTAGAGATCACTTCTGTCCAAGACGAGCTGATGAACGGACGTGACTTCTGTCCAAGACGAGCTGATGAACGGACGTGACTTCTGTCCAAGACGAGCTGATGAACGGACGTGACTTGGGTCCAAGACGAGCTGGTGAATAGACGTGTCAGCCCGGCACGCTCTCTGATGATCATTGTGGTTGATCATTTCTTGCTTTGGGAAAGCGAGATGTCGAGTGGCATGCTTGCCATTATTTGGAAGTTATGCTAATAACGCGGTCGTAGCCGCTTATTTAGCTTCCATTGCTGCAGTGGCATTGTGTTTGTCGCTCACCATCACGGCGATGATTCTATGGTAATGTACCAGAAACGACGGTCACTATTCAGTGGATTTTAACAGACTTATGTGCCCTTAAGCGACGCCTGGGTTAAGACTCTGCTCCCGCCACTTAAATTCTGAGCTAGCTGAATTTATATTTCGATTCAATTTTTTCTTAAGCATCTTGCTGTTTGTTAATTCAATTTTGATGCTTTTCATTCACTTTATACGGCGCCCCCTGGGATTTTCCTTTGTACAGTAAAATGTTAGCTTCAATTTGATGGCCTGTGTTGCCATGTTATTTCAATGTTAACTTTGCTGTTTTTATTACTTGTTTGAGATATTTCATTCAGTTTTGTTTGCTTACTCCGGCGAATTGTAAACGTCGGGTATTGCTTGTTTTTGCTGATCTAATTGTGTTTAACGTAACGTTAATTACTACCCGACCTTGTAAGGCCATAAGACTCAATAAATGAGGTTTTATTTTGTGTCTGAAATTCATGGTTCTAGTTAGTAACCTATTAGATCCCCTTTTAACATCATTATTATATGTATTTTCCATTTTTCAGGAATTATTTCAGATTTAAATTAATTCCCCCCTCCCTTTTTTATCTGAGCACTCATTATTGTAATTCTATTACAATTGGCACCCAACGTTTCGGGCTTTTGCAAGTCGAAATTATTTTGAGAATTTCACAAGTCTAAAAAAATCCATGGATGTGACCTGTGTTGATTCATTTTATTATTTTAGAATAAATTTTATGTTGAAATTTGTTTGCTTTGTTTGCCATGCTTGATTTAAATCTAAATGTGTGATTTATTTCAATCAGTTGTTCAAGTATATTTTCGTTCACTTGCATCAAGCATGGTTAGTTTAAAATTAAAGATAGAGTCAGTGCTTTTGAAATTTTAATGCATGGTAAAAGTTAAGATTTTTCTTTATGCTGATTTTGCTCATGTGTTGAGGTATTTGTGTCGCATGAAACATCGTTGTTTTTCCTTGTTGTTTAATTTTGGATGGGTTTTATTTCATGTTGAAGGGATTTATGCGCGAAATTTGTTTAATGCTGTACTTTTCGAGTTAAATCGTGCCGGTTGTATTTTGTTTGTTGTCGATTGTTCAAATTGTTCGGAGTTGAAATTTTGTATCTTACGATCAAATCTATGAAGTTGAGGTCACGCACCATTAATAGGGCAGATCAATCTATTGTTCATAACATTTCCGAGCAAACTAACGCGATGGATCAAGCACCGGAAGTACGCGAAATGCCGTTGGCGGACGAAGAGTGTAATGATACTCCTAGTACGCGTAGCATTCATTCAAATGCATCATTAGATGGGGAACAGTTAGGGATTTTTCCAACCCCAGACAATGAAACCGTTCAAAATCCACCCATGCGGGCAGAAGTTGAAACACGTGCGTCGCAAATAACGGTAGAATTGCCGCCGGCGACCGCACAACCCCAAGAACAAAACCTAATACTTAACATGCTGGCAGAATTCAGTAGACAAATAAATAATAAATTAGATGCACAAAGTCAAAGTTCTGTCTCATTGAGGGAGGAGATAAGTAAACAAATAGCTTCGCAAAATCAGAAATTAGATGCACAAAGTCAAAGTTCTGTCTCATTGAGGGAGGAGATAACTAAGCAAATGGCTTCGCAAAATCAGAAATTGGATGCACAAAATCAAAAATTTGAGTCGCAAAATGCTTTGTTGAAGGGCATGGACGGAAAATTGTCCGTTTTTCGCGAGGAAATGACCCGTGAAATGAGTGCATTCAAATCGGAGATGCGAGCGAATGTTTCAGTGTTGGAGAGACGCACAGATACGATTCAGGCAACATGCACTGCATTGCAGGAATCAAGCGCGGAAATCTCGAAGCGTTTGGACGCGACCGAAAAATCTGTCGAGCACGTGCGGCAAGAAAGCCACCAGAGTCTCGGTCAGATCTCGGAATTTGTCCACGAGATTAAGGATAATACTGAACGAAGCTTGCAGGCTGTAAATGCAAAGATGTCGGAGGTTGCAAGTTCGGTTGAACAAGTACAAACGGCACAACAGGATTTGCAAGCGTCACAGCAAACACTCGTGCAGAACACTAACTCAAAGCTGGCGCAGTTGGAATCCAAGATGAAGGAAGTGAGTAATTCCAACGCTAGCGGGAGTATTGTTCACGCGAATTACGCACAGTACGCAGCAGCTAATATCGAGCTTAAGTTGCCACGTTTTGGGTCTCGCAAAGACGTAAATCCTAGGATTTATCTTACCGAAATGGAGCGGTATTTTGAAATCAAAGGAGTGCCTGATTCCATGAAGCTTGTGTTAGTCGAGGAATCATTTTCAGAAACAGACAGACTCTGGCTGAAAATTGCGTCCGAAACTAACTTATCTTACGCCGAAGTTCAGAGTCCTGTTTCTTGAGACCTTCTGGTCGAAAAAGATCCAGAACCAGGCGAGGATAAAGCTGTACCAAGGAAGGTACATTCCCAAGTGGCATTATTCGATGGAAAGCTACGTGAAAACTTTGCTGGTGCAGTGTAGGCAATTCGACGACAAAATGACGGACGGAGAGTTCATAGAGATGGTGATCGCGCACTTTGGTCCACAAGTGCAGTCACTCATTAACCCCGTGGTCATTCGTACGATACCAGAACTGCTAGAAACCGTCGGTAACCTAGACAGAATCGGGAAAATGGCCGATAATCTGGCGAGACAAGACGCGGAACGAAACCATGGCGAAGCGCAAAGCGAGTCTAAGCGACCGCATGGCGGCAATAAAGCTTCCTATGCTGATGGACAGAATGGGAAATCTTCCAATCAAAATTCCGGCAATCGTAATGGAGGGAAGAAATGGAAGAACGGAAATGCACAGTGGAAGGATGATAAAAATCATCAGCGGTCGGGAAACAACCGATCCGCGTATCCACAAGAATTTCCAGTGAACGCGATCTCGATTGAAAACGCGGAACCGGAAATGTGTGCAAAGGCGACGGAGAAGAATGTGGGCGGCGTTAGCAACGCGTCTAACTCCCCGCCGTCACAATGAGATTTTTCGGGGGACGCTGCAAACGCCGACAGCATTTGCCTCGGCAGTTTGGAATATTGGCGCGGCGAAGGACCGGAAAATATCGACGAAGAAGAAGATATGGTATCCGGCGACAGCCTCATGGCGCGCGCGAAGTGTCCCCGTGTAGATATTATTGCATATGGCATACGGGCGAATATTTTAATTGACTCGGGATCGTCTGTCTCCGTAATGTCTAAGAAATTTCTGCTACGCTTGAAAGATAAGAATCCGCGGCTAAAAGTAAATTCCCACAACGCAAGTAACGGTGGTTCCTGCAATAGGAAAGAGAGAAAAGATCGTTAGCACGCAAGCGCTAATCCCCGTGAAAGTCGCGAATAGCGAGTTAATGTTGCCACTACTTATAGTACCCGGTTTGACGCAAGATGTGATCGTTGGATGCGACCTCTTAGCAAAACGTCAAGTCATTATGGATTGGGGAAATAAGACGGTGACAAATTTGGTTCCGGAGGTGTTGCATTGGAAACATGAGGCCTGTGAGCAGAGCCTTGGAATAAATAGTTCCAAACCAATGCAAGACACCGCGGAACGCGAAGGCAATTTGAATAACGGAGGAAGAGCTATATGCGCATCAGCTGACGAGCAAAATCTCATACCACAGAACCCAACCGACAAAATGCGGGAAAAAGGAAAACTTGACGCCAGCACGGAAGCCAAAGCTATGCCGATACTGACGAGAAACTTGACGACAGCACCACAGTCAAAGCCAAAGCTATGCCGATGCTAATGAGAAACTCGCGATCATTTCGTGCGGGATGAGACTGCGTCTGATTCGTATCAATGTAAAATTTAAGGATCAACCCGAGAAGAATCCCGAGGATGACATCAAGAAAGCACATGAATTCTTGGTAGAGAAAGCTACGAAGCGGCAACGCAAGCACGACGGATTGCGGACGCAAACGTTTAGCGTCGGGCAGCAGGTGCTACTTAGGACTATGACCCCGTCTGACGCACAGCGAAAATTAATTTCCAAATTCTTTCTGCTGTATTCGGGACCGTTCTCAGTAGCGCGGATTATCTCCCCAAACTGCTACATGCTGACCGACGGCAGAACGGAGCTCGGCCCGCATAATGCCCGGAATTTGCGCCCGTTTCACACAGCATAGGCTACAAGTTCCTAGACGGATGTTTGTAAATATAGCTTAAGGATCAATGTACATTTAGTTAGGTAATAACGTAGAGCATATCTTTAGAAAGTAAGAGTGTCAGTCTTGAGACACGTAATTGCCTAACAAGCGTAGCGCTAACGCAGCGAGAACAGGTAAAGGACGCTCAGCTGTTTGGGATAGCAGCTGTGCCGACCGCCAGTTTTCCTGGAAGGATTGCAATCAGGTTAAACGAAAACAGGTAGCCTGAGCCGCAAGCTTAACGGGACAGCGCTTACTGACAACAACAGAGCGGGCAAAGTGGAAACAGCTGATCGCTTAGTTTCACCGCTATAATGTCTTTGCTACGAGTGTAGTTTGGAAAGCATAATATAGTTCATTTTGCGAGAACCGTCTTTCTTTTGTATTGTATGGATAATTATGTAAATTCGCGGAAGGATTAAATTATGTAAATTCGCGGAAGATTTTTCTTTTCCATTTGATTTTCATGTTATGTGGTTTCGGCATACTTGTGTCGGCCTTGATAATGGACATTCGGTGCATTCTTTATTCTTGTTGTTGCTGTATCTAACTTCAACACATGTGCTAGATTTGCATAGCCCGTTGTAAATAATTAATTGAGTTGTCTAGTTTTAATGTTAATATCTTGTGCTTACATCATTTTTTTTGTTTATTGATTGAACAGATCTATTTTGTCGTTCATTTACATCTATGTACCTGTCAATGTTTTATGATGTTTTACTTTGCATATTAGGATAAGACATTTCATTATTTATGTTAACCAGAGTCACGTGTCGTATTTACATATTTAAAGAGGTCACATGTATGCGATAGTTCGAGTGAGCTGGAACCATGAAACTATAGTGTAGGCAATGATTTTGATGCAACTGTAGGGTTAGAATAGTTCAAATAAAATTATTGGCATAATTTTATTTTGATTGGGTAGCAGGTATATTGTGGTGTGACAGCGTCACCCACAATGAATATAATTAAATTATTATTAATTATATTCATAATTCCTTTTTTTATTATATTCAAATTTATTAATTATTTAGTCTTGCAACGTGTAATTAATTGTAAATAATGAGGGTTGTCTGGATAGGTTAAATGTATGTTTAAAACCAGGGCGGCCAAAGGTATATTTTATTGTAAATCAATTTTTCTGTAAACGCATGGCTCAGAAGGGCTGAATATCGAAGGCTAGAAACTGCCATTTCGGCGGTTGAGAGAGGAACAATGGAGCAGGCGAGGCGACTCGATGGCGCCGGGACAGCCCGGCTTGAGTCCCGTTCGAAATCGGGCGGTGACCTACCCCCTACCCCGCTACTACCCCGAAGGCCACGTAGGAAACGCGCGAAGGAGACGGCGAATGCGACGCATGATATTAAACACGTGACGACGGAAATGTGTAGATAGCCAATCCTGAACATTTATTGGGGTCTACAATACTAATTCCGTGGAGTTCTTTTACATGTGGCGAGCAACTAGCCGAGGAAGAAGAAGGAGCCATTTTAGAGATCACTTCTGTCCAAGACGAGCTGATGAACGGACGTGACTTCTGTCCAAGACGAGCTGATGAACGGACGTGACTTCTGTCCAAGACGAGCTGATGAACGGACGTGACTTGGGTCCAAGACGAGCTGGTGAATAGACGTGTCAGCCCGGCACGCTCTCTGATGATCATTGTGGTTGATCATTTCTTGCTTTGGGAAAGCGAGATGTCGAGTGGCATGCTTGCCATTATTTGGAAGTTATGCTAATAACGCGGTCGTAGCCGCTTATTTAGCTTCCATTGCTGCAGTGGCATTGTGTTTGTCGCTCACCATCACGGCGATGATTCTATGGTAATGTACCAGAAACGACGGTCACTATTCAGTGGATTTTAACAGACTTATGTGCCCTTAAGCGACGCCTGGGTTAAGACTCTGCTCCCGCCACTTAAATTCTGAGCTAGCTGAATTTATATTTCGATTCAATTTTTTCTTAAGCATCTTGCTGTTTGTTAATTCAATTTTGATGCTTTTCATTCACTTTATACGGCGCCCCCTGGGATTTTCCTTTGTACAGTAAAATGTTAGCTTCAATTTGATGGCCTGTGTTGCCATGTTATTTCAATGTTAACTTTGCTGTTTTTATTACTTGTTTGAGATATTTCATTCAGTTTTGTTTGCTTACTCCGGCGAATTGTAAACGTCGGGTATTGCTTGTTTTTGCTGATCTAATTGTGTTTAACGTAACGTTAATTACTACCCGACCTTGTAAGGCCATAAGACTCAATAAATGAGGTTTTATTTTGTGTCTGAAATTCATGGTTCTAGTTAGTAACCTATTAGATCCCCTTTTAACATCATTATTATATGTATTTTCCATTTTTCAGGAATTATTTTAGATTTTAATAATTCCCCCCTCCCTCTTTTTGGCAACTCGCGTTTTTTTTTAACGGTAGCCTACAAATGGTCTCTTTACAATATATCGTCGCCTTGCTAAAAGATCTATTACCCATTCAAAACTCTCAAAATCGTGTTAAATGTTTATGCAATTTGGCTAATTTACATAAGAATTTTTTGCTTTCCATTTGTTTTCATGCAAAAGACTCCGAAGTAAGTAATCCATAGCTAGTAGCAAAGTAGTGCCGTAATATATGTTATAATATCAGTTTGAAAATGCGTTAGGTTTGATTTTTGTATTGGGTGGTTTAACTTCGGAGAATGCATGTACAGTCTTTAAAATTAAAAGTGGCCGCAGACTTTAGATTCTGTCACCATACGTTTACACAATCTGACTACATTGTTCACCGCATGTCATCCGAGCAAACAGTAACGCAATCCTAGTTACCTCACTTGACAATCCGATTGGTGGATATTTCATTCAGCACTCCATATTTCAGAGTACCGTACTACGGGGTGAATAGGAACAGTGGGGTGATTTGGAAAGAAACTTCACGATTGTACAAAAATAAAATTCTCAGAAATATTTTTGGATTTTTTTAATTTTTAATTTTTTTGCCCATTAACTAACATCATAATGGAGTGGGTAATTAAGGTTTATGATGAACAAAGACGGACGCAGAAATCTTAGGAATTAAGTTTTATGCTGTTGGCTACACTACTGACTTATCCACAAGAGTTGACACAACATAGAAGAAAATTACAATTTTTTTACTACTCTGAAACTTTGTATGTAATTATAAATCTGTTAATATTGCAGGGTAAAGAGTACTAGTTTTGAAAATGACATATGACTGTACAGCAAAAGGCTATACTAGTTTCCATTTCCGTTAAAACTCTTCACATCAAATTCTGGTTTTTGTAGTTGTGTCATATAATAATGTATCACGGGGTGATTCGGAACACCAAATATTTGATCAACAGGAAGCCTAAATACTCCATAAAGATGACAAACAGAAGTAAAAAGTTAATTATAAAAGAATCATCATAAGACGATGACTCAGGTTATTAAACAAAAGACTCTCACAATCTCCTGAACGAGTTTGAGTTTCGTGCACCAGAAAGCCATCAGATTACTAACACTTTTTCACTGGACGACTTCTCAGTGGTTAAAGTGTACGAAAAAATGGAAATTCATACAGTCTATCTCAACACAGTTCTGTATCTGAGGGGTTGGTGGGAGTTTTCTACAAATGCGTCACACAGACATGTAAGTTTTCTGCAGCGGATGAAGAGTCTTTTTTTCTTGAAGATGTTGTCAGGAAACTATAGCCGTCTCGGAACAACAGAACATCTTCCCTTTTTTAAAATATGTTAAATTTCAAGAATTACATGGTCGATATGCACCTTATATTAAAGCCAGTGAAAATGTTTTAGAGTTATAACGTTTATTGACAAAAAAAGTTGGGTTGGGATTTATATAACTACTTTAATGCTTATTGTATGATCTGAATTACTGCCTTCTAATTACTACTTGTTTCAAAAGATCCCCATTCATGTTTGAACCAAAGAAAACTAAGGATTTTAACATGTATTATGATTCACCCCTACCTGCGGAGTGATTCGGAACACCACGAAAAAAAATGTCAAAAAATATATACAAAGTGCCTAAAGAATTACTCTTTCACTCGTACAGCAGTCTTAACAAGGTAAGAAGTTTTGTGTCCAAATTCATAATTAAAACTAAGAACCTTTCAACCATTTTTCACCTTAGAAGTTCAAAAGTGTTCCGATTCACCCCGTTTTACACAGAGCCATCTATATTTCAGAGTATTCATTTCCTTAAGTCAATTCGTTGTACATAACACGAAGACTGGCGAACAGGAAGTTATAGAACCACTCATTAAAGACTCTTTTTGGCGGAATAGTTCATCCACTTCACTTCCCCTTGCATTTCAGTAAATCTTTTCAGAAAATCAGATCGTGAAACGTATCGTAAAAGTTATAATTAAAGGTATTGCATTAATGCAAGGCAAAAAATAGGCTCATTGGTACATTTTATTACAATTGATTAGCGTAAAACTATCACCGATAATGATTAATATACTGGCTTTGCTAATTGCTTCCAATAATAATGCACTCATAATGTGATATGTGGACAAACCAGTGAATGGTCATGCTCGACTATGAATAATTTTTAACTACTACGAAACTACGGAAACAATCATAAAGAGTTTATTTAGGAAAAGAGTTTCTCCTAAGATAGAATTAATGAAACTGTCTTCCTAGGCAGCGTTGTTTACATAATCTGACAAGTAGTGCAAAAGGGTGAGCGGCTTGGTTAACGTTCTGGGCTTGTAAACGTGCCGTTCAGGACTAAGTATTTAATATATATATTTTAAAATATTTTCATTTCCTTTTTAAAAGTTTGTACCTATATATTGCTTATGCGTATAATATATCCTTGCTTCTTACCTAATTGTGTCAATGCAATAATATGCTTAAGGAATGTCTCTTAACTCATAGCATCCAATTTTTCTTAAACAACGTTTCGGAAACAGGGTTTCTTTTTCTTTTTTTTACCGTACACATGTTTCGAAAATAATTATTTTACAATAGCACTGACTTCACCTGTCAGAAACAAACAATTTGTCGTTGGTGTTATTTCTATAATTTTAAGCCACATTTTTGCTTGGATGAAATGCGGTATGCAACGTTGTCAGATTGATTTTAATTATGGTGATATAATGCGGCCAGTTTTAATGGGAAAGACTGTACATATGAGTTAAATAAATCCCTCAGTTCTCACCCACTAGAATAGGAGAAATATGATTCAGTGAGGGCACTTGTGGTGATCGGTTCATTGGCTGAATGCTGTCAGAGGCCCGAGGCACGGAGCGCGCTTGTAAACTCGGCCGGGCGGCCGGCTCTTCCGCCTGGTAACTAATAACGCGGGGCGGGCGGTGTGATTGGACTCGCCCAAGTTGTCGCCGGAGCGGGCCTGTTAGCCAACTTTGCGTCGCCGCTGTCAGGCCGCAGGGCTTCAGATACGTGTGCCGGACAGCGGACAGCGAAACCGAGCTCGACAGCTAGCGGAGTTAACGGCTAAAGCGGCGGCTTCGCTGAACTGAGGCCTAACTCTGCCGCTATCGAGAAGTTATACGTACGTCGACAACAGAATCTAATACAGACTAAAACAACTTACGTTTTAACACGTTTTTATTGACATGACTTGTATGTATGTAGACGATGTATGGATGTAATGCAATCATTTCACGCAACTCCAGACCACCGATTTATATGAAATTTTACACACGTATTGATAATCGGGAGCGGTCTGGTAGCTCAGTGGCTAAGGCGCTTACTTTTCAAACTTTCGCTGCTCCGGTCCCGGTTTCGAATCCCGACAGGCGCAGGAATTTTGAGAATTTTGTTTGCTCATATGAGCTATGCCAGGACGCTCCGTGGTTCGGATTCCACGTTAAACTGTAGGTCCCAGAGGAAAGGAACTGGCCGTCCTACCTCTGACACCATGGCCTAGTATGCCTCCTTCGGGCAACCTTCGGGGTTGTGGACTAAGTTAAGTTTTTTATTAATAACCGATCATAACACAATGATTTCTATGATTTATTAGTTAGCTGCTGGCATTATTATTACTTTGACAACAAAAAAATAAAAATAAATAAAAAACATAAAAAAATCGCATCACAGCAAGTAGTCGACTGTGTGCTATACATACAGCACTGGACACTAGTGTTAAGCTGGTTGCAAACACACAGGCATCCGCCTGGGCACGTTCTGCATGAGACATGGAATTGAAAACAGCTTCTTATAAACCCAAGATCAAGCTGCATTATTTCTACGTTCATCTGTTATTCGATTGAATTGCAATTTTTATGTATAATTATTAGCAGCAGAATACAATTCTGCCCGGTTGCCTTTCAAAATATGGCCGCAAGTATTTTTAATTAAATTTTAAAAAAATCAAAATATTTCGTACAATTTTTTAAAAAATAAATTATGTTTCAAAGAGAGATATATAAAGAAGAAAAAAAGTTAAGGTTGCCTATGTAAAAGTGGTCACAAGTAGGGATTGCCAGCTGTTAAAGATACGTAAGAGGGTGTGAGAGTTAGCGCACTGCACCGTCCATCAGACAGCTGAAGTATAAAATCCAAACATTTTATGTTTTTTACATCTACCTGTTTAAAATGAATATAATTTAAAAAACAAGTAAACGACATTGTGTGAATTTAAAAAAAAAAATTAATTAAAAATACTTCTGGCCATATTTTGCCAGGCAACCCGACAGAATCGTATTCTACTACTAATAATTATGAATAAAAATTGCATTTCAATCAAATAACAGATGGACGTAGAAATCATGCAGCCGGATCTTAGGCTGTCTTAAACAAAGTCTGATTAGACTTCGGTCAATTGCTCTGTTTACTGCCGGACAGGCTTATGTAGCTTTCAGTCTCCAAATAGAAAAACTTGATTGCTCCAAGTTCACAGGGAGAGTTCCATGAAATGTTGACGCTACTTTGACAGATAAAAACAAAATAAATAAAGAAATCCCGACACAGCAAGTAGTCACTTGTTTGTTATGAAAACACGTGGATACCAGGTTGCAATCACACAGGTGTTCACATCAGCACGTTCTTCAGGATACATGAAATTCAAAATATCTTCTCATATTAAACAAAGGCTGCTTGGATTTAGACCAGTTAGTCTCTTTGATCTGTGTTTATATAACTATCATTTGAGTAAAATCATTGGATGGTCTCCAAATAGGAGAATTCGATTGCTCCAACCTAACAGGGAGAGTTCCATCTGACGTCAAATGAAATGGCTAGATTAGGGGGATATGAGTGAAAACGTTATAAGTGCATTGTTACACATGAAATACTAATACTCGAATGTTCTCATTACTGATATTTTCGATTTGGTTTTGGACTAACAAAAAATTATTGTATTTTTTAAAAGCTGTTATATTTTTATTAAAAAAACTAAAAAGCACGCTTTTCAAAGAATGTGATTAAAAAAGTTGAAAATTATCTTTAATCACAAAAACTTTTTTTAACAATAACAATTCAGTATAAATTATTTTTTGAATAAACTTAAAGTAAGAGTGATTTCACTGACCAACAAATTAACTTTAATGTATATAAAAAACGTGAGGTACTCTTTACTTACTTTTCATAGTGACTCTACCTTCACGAATAGTAAGGCGATTAAAAGAGATATGTATATAAGAAAACTGACAACTTTACAAAACAAGAGTTTAGTCCTGAGGACACTCGAAGAACTGATGACATTCAGACGACTCATTTACTTCTATATTTCATATAATTAGTGCCCCAACTGTCAACTCTTTTGCTTTTCCAGTGACACTTAAATGTGGTGATACTGTCAAATTGTGGACGTCAAGTCCTCCTACTATTTCTAGAATTCCTGTGCTCTGATTATGCTCTGCTATTTTTTTTTTTAAATATTGTCATCAGGAAAAGAAGGCGCATGGTGTCGTAGCAAATTAACGAGGTACTTATACCGTATATACAATAAAATCTTTGAAAACAGCGTTTCATTGCTTGTTCGCTTGATGCGATTTTCTGCAAGTAGCATTGATGTTTTGAGTTGTCTAATCCATATCATCATCATGACTGACTCAGAAGTATTCGCGTTTATTCACCTATTGTCTAATAAAAAATTAATAATGTAACCGACAAATTATCATACATAGAGAAATCATTATGAAGCGAAAGATTTTTCAGATTGTACCCCTATTGATTATTACCCGTTTTCAGCTACTTACGAAATATTTAGAGAATTACTCGCTAGCTGCAGTGTTTTGCTGTCACGCGTGCACGGCTGACCCGTAAAATGCTTAACATTCCACACACGCGGCGTTTCGCGGTGAAGCGCGGCGCGTTTTGAAGCACGTGTGTTAATACAGCAAAAGCCGTGTAGCCGCACAAAACTGCGACGGGGATTTTTATTTTTTCGAAATGCGAGTCGTATTAATATGCAGCATGCCGACCCGAACATAAACAGGCGCACATCAATTAAAGCGAACACGTGTTCTGCGGCCGGAGAGGGATGTGGCGCGCCATGTGGCGCTGACGCCTCTCGTAAAGCGGCCAATTCCAACCTCGCTGATGATGTCATTACTGTTCGGTGCCAAATAGTCGGAGCGCCAGCTGCGACGCGATATGCCCGCAATTATTTGCTGCTAAGGCCCGTGTCCGGCTATCGGAAAACGGCTGCCTGCGTCGGCTGAATCCTGCACTACTCCGCGCGTCATGGAAATCAGTAACATGCCGCACAGGGACTGTTCAGTGAATGCAAGAAACATAAATATCCATATCTTAAAAAAATGGTAATATATGTAACTATGCCAAATCGTGTAGCTTGAATACCTGTGAAATACATCCAATGAAAGTCACATACGCTGGCGAACGTTACTGAAACAGAATAGTGGGAACAGTGACGATGGTTGCTAGATACTGTAACTATCCTTGCATTGGTCGCCAAATGTGAGCTTCCTGGCAGATTCGCCCAAGTGTGCACTATCGTGGCATTGGTAGCCAAATGTAAGCTACCAATTATACTGGGAAATGGTCAGTCATCCGTTATGGATTACGGCGTGTTATTTAGATGAGAACGGCCCAATTATACTCTCTCAACACATGCAAGACGTTTGCTGGGCTAACCAAACTGAGAGGTATATTGAAATAGTCTGGAAATGAAAAACTCACTGTTCTGTTCGAAATATTACTGAATTTAATGAATACCGTTCCGTAACAAGTTTTGAAACACTTATGTTATACTGAAACAAGTTTCCGATAAATTTCACAAGATATTTTAGCTTTTGAACAATGAGCACGCACTCGCGCCAAGCAACGCAACACACACACTGCCCACCAATCAACAATCGCTACCCGCACAGTTGTGGTGACCAGTGTCAAAGTTTGTTACTTAACACATTGACTGCCATGTTGAAACTTGGACTATGTATTGCTATGCCACATTTAAATCACGAATATTACTTGTGAGGCCAAATTGATTTTTTGCATCAGATGTCTTCTTTTGATCATGTGGAACAAATTACTTCATAAAATATCAAGTTATGACTGATCTGGACTGATAACAGGCGTGCGCCATATATGGCTCACGTGGCCCAACAACTACATTTTAACACAATTACGATCTGTGGCCACGTGGCTCACATCATTTAAAACACAATAGGTATAAAAAAAATCGTTTTTCAAGAAATGATTCAAACTCTTAGTATATTTGCTTATATTAGCTACATATAAAATTGAAAAGCTATCTTGCATAGCCTCATTCACTAGCTGTTCAAGTTCTTCAAAAGTTTGTCTTCTTTTGGCCATAACAATAAACTAGGAAACTAACCAAATAGCAAACACGAGCAATCAGCAAAACAAAACAGTACTACAGCTGAGTCGTCGTAAGTTGATCTCTGACGGTTGCAGTTAGGAATCACCAGGGCTATCAAATGCAAAAATATTGATTGCTAAGAAGATTAGAGTGTTCAGTGGAGCCACCACTTTTAAACCCATAGTTGAAACGCATTATCTGTGAGCCCCTTGATACTCACGAGGCCTCAAACACAACTCTGCATGTGAGCCAGTTACGGCTCACGCGGCTCACTGCACAATGTATACGTGAACCAAATATGGCTCACGTGGCGTCATAACCCATGCAACTGTGAGCCAACATTGACTCACGTGGCAGTCAATGTGTTAAATATTACACTATACTAACCAGCTTACTAAACAAACTACATTCTGTAAAAACCCAACAATATTAAAAATCAAGTTACAGACATTAATACAATTATTCATGATACTTATATTAATAATAGTAAATTAATAATTAAAATGATTGGGGAGGTTAGTAATAATGTTTCAATACACATATGACCTCGCATTCACAGGTGCTGATGAATGACTGCGGACAGTACCTTATTTTCTCTATTTAGGACATATGACCTCGCATTCACAGGTGCTGATGAATGACTGCGGACAGTACCTTATTTTCTCTATTTAGGACATATGACCTCGCATTCACAGGTGCTGATGAATGACTGCGGACAGTACCTTATTTTCTCTATTTAGGACATATGACCTCGCATTCACAGGTGCTCATGAATGACTGCGGACAGTACCTTATTTTCTCTATTTAGGACATATGACCTCGCATTCACAGGTGCTGATGAATGACTGCGGACAGTACCTTATTTTCTCTATTTAGGACATATGACCTCGCATTCACAGGTGCTGATGAATGACTGCGGACAGTACCTTATTTTCTCTATTTAGGACATATGACCTCGCATTCACAGGTGCTGATGAATGACTGCGGACAGTACCTTATTTTCTCTATTTAGGAACACAGACCATAGCCACAAATGTGTGAGGCATGGACTTCAGTGATAAGCCACAGTGTCAGAAGTAGATATTTGCAATATAATATTCTTAGTTGTCCAGTCGGTTGGTGTTGTAAAAACGTTTTGACAGCAGGCTTCATCATATATCTCGCAGTTTCCGAATGTTAAATCCTTGCTGTGACTGTAACATCTGGAAGCTATTTGACACCTGATGAAGGCAGTAGAGTCATCTGTTGAAACCTTTTTGTTTCTATGACACTATTCGGCTGGACACCTGAGAATATTATATTACATTATTACGCCTGGAAAGTCTCCATTTTAATCTTAAAAAGTTCAGAAATCAGGTAATTTCCATCCACTCTGTCAAAGATGGTTTTCCATGGTTTTTCCAGTTCACTCCACGCGAATGATGGAATGGTTCCTCACAATAGCCCATGGGCGCCTCTTGCCACATCCCGTATATCCCTTCCAAACTATTACCCTTTCGGATAGGTGCAGTGCACCCTCTGCCACACACTTTTAGTGAATCGCGGAGTAATAGTAATAGTAGTAATAGCAATAGATGGATGATGTCACCGGAGAAGATTTCAGTCTAGAATTTTCGTTTTCTCTCCTAACTGTAGGTAGGTTATTTCCTTAATTGTTCTATTTGAAGCGGCGTCATTAATATTACTATTGATTACCTTTTCTATTTTTAGGTAAACTCTTTGTGTGTTCGTATTCTCTCTCAAAAAATTTAAGTGACCTTTAAGATCATTGCACTCACATTTTCAAGACACTAACATTAAAGTTATATTTTCTTTTTTTGTTTTAGTAATGAACTGAAATGTGTTTGTATCTTTAACAAATTTCTCTTCAATGTCAATTTCAAAAACGCTGCATCACAGTGACCTAATTTCGCAGTATTACCAACAGTCAGCGTTGTTGAAATCCTGATTTGAAAGACACTTTAAAAAAATCATACACATTCGAGTTTAGAGCTACATACAGAGCATAGGCTGTCGCTAAGACATACAAATATGAATTAGAAACATACACAAGTAAAAATAATAATCTTTGTACATCATATTCTTTTCATAATAAAATATAGCTAGGAAAATGTACCAATATCACACAGATAATTGCTGACGATAATCAGTTAAATAGGATAAAAAGTGGATAATCGAAAAAAAATAATTTTAATAGTATTACCTAGTATTAATTATTTATAAAAATAGACCTCCAGATTTTTTTTAAATGTTTTCATTTTTCTAATTTCCTCCAGCTGCTGTATGCTCGCCCGGATTGCAATTTAATTTTCTTTTTTCCTCATAACATGGACCTTCCACTGACAAAATAAATTTCTTTAACAGAAACTGTCATTGCAGTGTAATTTCTATAGTATTATATGCACAATCTCCTCCATAGGACAAAGTCTAACTGATATCACGTCCCTTCACTCTAATAGTAAATCTACACTAACATTATAAATTCTGAAGTAACTCTAACTGTCTGTTTTTATGTCTGCACGACTAAACCGACCATGGTGAAATCTGACAAGGCAATGCTAAATATTACTAGGAAGGACATAGGATACTTTTTCGGGACAAATAACATGTTTTGTCATGAAATTTTGAAAATTGACGGAACAGTCACCGACAGACGGATAGCGTGTTTAAGTCTGTAATATTATATCGGTCGTTCAGGTTTTGTTTCTATTGCAGTTAGTTTGTATATGATATGTTTAGCATTTGCTATGACTATCAATTAACCCCAGGGACAGATACTGATAGTAGCAGGCGTAAACTTACAAAAGACATGTTTTTCATATGTTCAGTTATATGCAGCTAGCTTATGGGCTTCGAACCCCCAATGGATATACCGGTATATATCATATTAAAAGACAGGAAAACCAAAAAACGATGCGTATAAAACGGTATTGACATAAGATGTGTCCAGAAATTGGCTTAATTTTAAACCAAAAATAAAAATCTATGGGCGTAACCGTGGTAAGATGTCTCTCAAAGTTAACCTCCGTTCCTTACTTCGATTCTATTTCTAAACATGTTGCAAACTGGTTCCGTTCATAAGACAGGTTCAATGTTAGACTTGTATCGTGTTTGCTTCTCTGTCATATTATCCCTAATCCGTGGTTTAAGGGACACCATTTAAGCAGCTTGTGACGGTTCTAGGGCTTCACAGATTGTATTTTAAGACATTAGTGTGAGTTTTATTGACAAAAATATGAACTGCGAGCGTTGTGTAATATTAGGATCCACGCGTAGCGGCAGGCATTGCGACACATTTCTCGCGTCTGGGTAAGGGTTGCATCAAAAAGAAGCGTCAGTATAAATAGAGGGGCAGTCGCTTTTTCATCACCAGAATTAATCGGATGCGGACAGAGCAAATTTTTAATTTTTGTGGCAGTGAGTGAGATTAGCGTGTGCTTCTAGTTATTTGCGGTAACCGTCTGAGTTGGTTTTTTGCCTTGTTCTCAGAGAAATTAAGTTGTCTGGTATTTTATTGTAGTTATTCATCGAAAGTGAGGATTTTAGTAAATCACTCAAATTGGAAACTAGCAAGAGCTAAGTTTGCACAAGTGTGTCAGGTTAGGGAAACAATAATAGGTTAATACAAACGAAATTAATTATTAGTCGACACTTAGCGGTTGCGCAATTATTTAAAAATTGCCACGTCTATTCTGCTGTTTTAAATTCTGTTCCAGTTTAGAAGTTGTGAATCAGGCATCAAGTATTGATTTTATAATTTATAACTGTGACAAGTGTGCAAGAAATTTATAGGAACTTTAGTAATTTAAAATCGTAAATTTCCAATGTTACGCAATTTGTGTTATATTAAAAGAAATGTTTTTTTTTTTTTTTTTTTTTTTTTTGTTTAGGAGAAATTATTTATCTGGTGAAAAATCTGTTGCGTAAGGAATCTTCTGATATAAATTTAAATAATATACCGGTCGGTGTGCCTAACAAAATTTAAGGAAAAGCTGTGCGTTAAAGACTTAAGTGAAAAATTATTTAATCTCTAACTATGTGTTATAATTTAGTAGTTTTGAGATCTCCTTCTAAACGTTTACACATGTCAGAAGAAGGTTTGAAGTGGCCACGATCGAAGAGAAAGAGCCTTATATGTCGTTAATTACTTGATGCTTTCCAGGTAGGCACAAGTAAACTCACGTGAACAAGAACCAAGGTGAGAAGTTTCATTTTTTCGGTAAATGCACAGACCAGAAGCTTCTTAAAGTGAGTGACAGTTATATTTTATTCCTGAACTATATAAGTGGTTCTTTGAGAAAGGAAAAAAGGTGAGGATTCTAAAATTTAAACATATAAGCCGTGTTCTTTCAGAAGATTACAGCTTTCTATACCCTATACAGCGGTCTGGTGGCTCAATAGTTAAAATAAATGGAGATCGGAAAGTCCCTGTTCGAATCCCTGCCTGAGCGGGGATTTTGAAATGCCCCTTACCCGACCTGCATCTCTGGCACAGCTTGCTGTTTAATGTGAACTACGCCAAACGTTTCCGTCGTTCGGATACCACGTTAAACTGTAGGTCCCCTTGTCGCATTACAGAACCAAGGCCTGTCTGTCTCTTAATTAACTGTGACACTCCTTATCGCCTAACGAAAGCAATATCATTAGTAGGAGATCGATGTACGTGTATACTGACTTGGTTCACGATAGTAGAGCCTTTGCGGATTGTGCTGCGAAATGAACGCGTCTTGCAACGGTGATTGTTTTTGCTAAATTGTGCAGTGAAGAAGTATTGTAATGGAGCAGTGTGTAGACTTGCAAGTTCGTAACTTTAATTTAACAACGGCCATCCGCGTCGTGTCGGTGAAGTAGAAACTGTGAGTGACGTGAAGAGGAAGTAACTGTGTCGAGCTATGAAATGGCAGATCTGAAATAATCGTGGCTAAATCGTGTATATAGTTCTCACTTGGTTAAAGAATCTGCAGTTTTTGAATACCTACAAGTATATGTAATGTACTAGAAGTTACTATAAACATCAGTCGGTTTTTGGATTATGTTTTGTGTTTGAAGTACTAATGAGTGTGAATAAAACTGTTCTATAACCACTAGACTGAGGCGACCATGTTTTTTTTTTACCTAAAAACAGAAGTCCCGATTGCTCAACTACTAAAGATAAATACCTCTAAATGCGTGATCATAAAATTTCAATATGGCTTCACCTGCAGAACTGCTGACTGTCAGAATATTCTAACTAATTAAGTTTACACAATATTCTGATATCATGTACCCGATAGGATTACCGGGTCTGATTAGGGGTAGCCACAACACAAGCACATGCGCGGCAAATAGAAACTCTGTCAAATCGGCAGTCGAACTACCATTCCTGGATTCCCGACCAACAATGCCATAGGCCCTTTCTTTTCATTCTATATGCAATAGTAGCAGTCCACGCATATGAAGTGACGGGTAACACCTAATGGGTGATCAGCGCAAATACTAACTGGAATAATCTGAATCTGTGAATGGGTGTAGGCAACCGGTAGAACAACCAACAGGTTGACGGCAAGGCTCTCGGGGAGTGAGATAGAAGGCGCGGCAACTTGTTTCCTGGGGCGTGGAAGGCGGCAGGGAATACGAAAAGACGAATCTATTTTTACGATCGGTGCCTCCTGCCCGCCTGCACACAAATTGCATTCCCACCCCCCTTCATCCCTCCAGCCGCCCCGCTGGCGGCTTGCCGGCGGCGGGGTCCCGGGAATAACTTTTCTATCTGCAAAGTGAATCCTATTTTGCGTGAAGAAAAGGCGGCAGCCGTGAAGGACGATGATGCGAGCCACTTTGGTGCGTTTATCAATCACCTGGTGGCTCGTCCGCCGGTACACAGTTACAGAATATCGGAATACGATTTCCGGTACGGCGGGGACGGGCGGGCGAGTTCGAAAGGTGCTGACCCGAAAATAAGGGGACTGACAAATAGACGGCACTTCCTCCGGTCTGAATCCGTAGCCACTGTGCCGCGTCTTACGAACCGGTAACAGGAAATACATGACCAGAAGTTTTGAACATTACTCAAGGAAACCGTCATTCAATGCCTCCAGCCAACATGGCTAAAAAAAAGAAACACAACAAAACCACAAACTTTTAAAAGTTTTTCTCCTTCACTGGATAGTCATTATCTGGATTATAGTATTATTTTACTCTGGGAATATCTCTTCAGTTCTACAGAATCACTGATACGATACATGATGATTCAGGAGGAATGTTAAATACTGAAGAAAGTGGTAGTATGAATAATACTGAGTAAAAAAGTTCATATGAACTTGTGTCCAATTTCCATTCGTTTTGGAGATGCAAGTGTTGGGATGTTATGCATAAAATAAATGCTAGAAAATAATCAAGAGCACACAATAGCTTATTGAAGCACTATACTTTATTCGTGCAGAAACACACGCATATTTCACAAAAATTGAAATTTAATGTTCAAAAATCCCACCATTGACTTCAATATACTTTGCAGCTCTCTCCGCCAGTACGTGAAGTCTTTATAAGGACGTCGTGGTTTTCTTTTATGAGGGTAACAGTGTTTACAATGCGAGCGAGTAATTCGTCTCTTGTGTTTACTTTTTCTTTGAACATTTCATTTTCCATCGATCCCCACACACAAAAATCTAATGGGATATGGTTTAGTTTACGCATGACATTACAGCACCTCTCCAAAACGAATGGAAATTTGACATATGTTTATATGAAATTTTTTACTCAATACTGTTTGTACTATGACCTCCTACTCCTGCTGAATCACCCTGTAGATCGGTCTGGTAGCTCAATGGGCTAGGTGTCTTTCTGTCTTTTTAAAGGTCCCCGTCTCGCATGGAATTTTTAAAGGCCCTTAACCTGTCCTTCAACGTTGTGGTTTTTTTTTTTTACTTGTTGCTTTACGCCTAGTCGATATCGAGGTCACGAAAGGCGGAAGAACACTGGGGCAAGTAAATCCATGGCGAGCCCCAGTCTGGATGGCAGGATGGGATTCGAACCTGCGTCCTCCAGAATGCGCGGGCCGAGCGTTACCGTTAACCCACCACGATCGGTCTTCACCTCTAGCATAGCTTACTGTGTAATGTTAAATACGTCACAATGGTTCGGATTCCACGTTGAGTTAGTTGTAGGTTCCCTACATCAGGCAGAATTACCAGATTAGATGAGTTGGCCACAAGAAGAGGCGTATTGCACAGCAAATCAAAACCACTTTCACTTGGAGGCCGGGATAACTGTTCGGAAACTCCCTGCCAACAGTGCCATTCGATGATTTGATTTTGACTGATATAATGGGATATTAGGATATTAGGTTAGGGATCAGGCAACACGAAAATATTTTTAAAAAATCACATAAATTGCATTAAAAATGTAATTACAATGCTCCAAGGAGACGTTTCTGGCCAACGGCTACAGCCTTAACGTTATTAATAAGCTCATCGCAAGGCTTGAACCTCAAGCACTACCTTGTGATTCAGCACCGGAAGTTGAAGCCAGAAGACAAACAGACGGACCCATGACAGTATTTCCATACGTTCAGGGCGTGACAGATAAAATCGGCCGTCTTCTAAAGAAGAAAAATATCCGCCCAATATACAGAGCGCCTAGGAAGATCTGTGATGTGCTCATAAAGGTTAAAGACAGGAGGGAGAAACTGCAGGCAGCGGGCGTGTGCCAAATACCCTGTAGTTGTGGGCAAGTGTATATCGGCGAGACGGGTCGAACGGTCAAGTAAAGGCTGTATGAACACATAAGATATCTTAAAAATAACGACGTCATCAAATCAGCTGTAGCACAACATAAGATTTCTTAAAAATAACGGCGTCAGCAAATCAGCTGTAGCACAACATTCGGCCGACAGTGGGCACGCAATTTTATTTAGTGATACTAGTGTACTTGTTCATGAAAGCAGATGGTGGCCCAGGCGAATCAGAGAAGCGCTGGAAATTAAAAAGAGACCAGATAATATGAACGCGGACGGCGGGCTACAACTTGATCAAATATGGTCATGCTTGCTTAGGAAAACGCGGGACGCAAGACCTCACTGGACAGGCCACGCTGGCGGCGGTAGCTTGAGTGACGTCACTTCAAACGGTTAGCGCGCTTTACGGAAGCTATATATAGGCGACAGCGATCGCAGCCTTAACAGTCCTCTGAAGAAGGCCACAAAATGATGACCGAAACGTTAGGTTTTGATAAATTGACGCGATTCAACTCGGACAACCAAGACAACATTATTTGGTATTGTTAATATCCTTTCTTCCTTGTCATTTAGAAAGAAATGAGCTCTTCAAATATCCCAACACATGATCGCTATGATTCTCTTTTCCTCTGTTGAATAACCATGACCCTGGACTGTGTACCGGTCTTTCAGATTACGGTTTTCAGGTAGTTTTTCGTTATCACATAGGCAAATGCTGTAACGGTCCCCGATTTTCGCCTCAAAGATTACACAGTGAACATTCAAAATATCCGCTTATCATGCAGAACTCAGGTTATATGTTTCACAAGCATCTACTTCTAGATCCATACTCAGCAATTCACAAATATTGTCGGTGGCAGTTGATGCTAAGCACCAAATTCTGTGCTTTCCAATCCCGAACAGAACGAGGAAAAAATACATAAAACATACAATCAGTACGACATCTTATGTCTCTAATCTTATCCCTTCTGTCATTGCGGCCTAAATAGTTTGGCGGCAGAAGTATTCCATTTCACTAGTAAATCAAAGAATTTTCAGTAACAAGCTGTTACTGTAGTATAATACCTAACAGGACTTCTCTGGTAAATTCAAACGATAACGACGTCGTCCTGTCTGCCAATCCCAGTACAACCTATGAATCAATTCTGTGACGTTTTCGTAAGCACTGTAGCTAGCAGTCAAGAATCGAACGGCTCTCCTCTCTACTTTCTCCAACGCGTCAATCAATCCCTTGCGAAACGGATCCCAAATCCACAACAGTTATGCACGCTATTTCCTTTGTATAAACATTACAATACCTCAAAATACGACCTATGAATCTAATCTGGAATTAGCGTTACCTACGACGGAATTTACGTGCAAGTCCGATTTCATGTTGCTTTGTACTATTACGCCCAGATAATTCAGGAAATCAACCGTGTCAACAACTGAATTATTTACTTTGTACTAGTGAACAAACGGATACTTTTTGTTACTATTCGCATTGCCTTACACTTTTTGCAGTTGAGTGTAAGTTGCCTTTTATGGCACCATTCCGAAAAATCATCCTGATCGCGCTGAAATTCTAAACAATCGTCAGAGGACCTTACTTGCCTATAGATAAGTGCGTCGTCAGCAAACAATCGCAATATGCAATTAAAGTTGCCACCGAGATAGTTTATAAAAAATTAGGATAAGATACCATCTTATTACATTTCCTTCAGGAACGTCCGAAGTAACACCTAGCTTAGAAAATGCTTCCCCGTCAACAACGACGTACTGGGACCGATCAACATACGTATAGTGATATTTCAGCCCATCTACGTATTAGGATAGTGATCACAGCAGAGGACGAAGATGTGAACATTCAGATTTGTTCCATTGAGGGGTCATATATCAGGGGATCTACTGGCCATGGTATTAAAAAAATAAATACGTAATGAATTTTTAACTTACAAATTCACAAATGAGATTCCTCCCTAATGTGTGTCACTTCACTCTAAAATTGTTCCTGCTGTAATATAAATGCAAATAAGGAAGAAGAAATGGGATAGACTACTGCGGATTGTAGTTTTATCATCATTTAATTATTGAAGTATTGGTAAGTGCTGTTTTGTTTCTGAAACCAGTGTATGTCAGTAACACGCATTAACTGTGTTATTTTGTTCCTGAAAACTAATAGCAACGAAATAAACGTAGTGATGCCAGATAATTAAGGAACTTCCAAACTGGAAAAGAACTTTAAAGACGAACCTGGAAATTCTCAGTCCCTGAAAATCTTAATATTGTAAAAAAAAAAAAAAAAAAGGGAAATTGTTGTCTGACATTACACACTGGTTTCCATTTAAATAGTTGTAAGTAAGATGTTCTTACATATCAAATAATATTTGTAAGTAACTATACATGTTTAAAGGATCACTAAAATGGTTTTACAGCTTAGCGACTCCGTTTCAAAAGCAAATGCGATACGAATTTCCGCATGATATTATAATCCATAGGAGCAGGATGAATTTAATCTATTTTCATGTCTCATAACTAGGAATAAATGTTCTATCTAACTTATGGTTCGGAATCTAAAACAATTAACAATAGCAGAAAACATTTCTTTATCCCTTTCTGGAAATGGTTAAGAACAAGTAGTCCGTAAAAAGTTTATTGCTTTCTAAGTCGCGATTTCATTCTGTTATCTTAGACGAACAAGCTACTTTGGGTTCAACGATGGTAACAGGCTGTTACCCTAGTTTAAACCTAATAGTACTTCCATGAACTTTTAATTATAATTTAATTTAGATTCTTAACTTCAGATAATATTGAGATATGGACGGTCGTTTGGTCAATGAAAGAAACGAGGTTAAGCATAAGACATTTTTGCATTGGAAATGATGCTCGACTTACAAAGAAACATTACAATTCAATTCCATTTATTACTGTGCGTTCACTTTTAAAGTGACCACTGAGAAAATTTAAATAGGCCTAAGTCATGCCAGGACATTAGGTACTAGTAGAACAGGCTCAGTAATTTATACTTCATAATACATAAATACATAGTAATAGTTCCCCGTTCCCAATACACTCTACTCCAATTTTCTGCTCATCTTTATTTATTTATTTATTTATTTATTCCCTTACGGCTTTACGCCTCTCTGCGTCGAGGTCATTAGAGGCGGGAAAGAATTGGTAACAAGGAACGGAAAGAAATTTGGCCATTGCAGTTTGAAGGAAGCATCCCGGAATTCGCCTGGAGTGATTTGGGGAAACAATACAAAACCCAAATCTTGGTGCCTCGCGGGAGCTCATTAGAAGCGAATGAAAAATAAATTCATTCAAACTCAGA